>OY282606.1:99245347-100504370 GCA_958298945.1 Atherix ibis | reverse complement strand
GAAAATGTTTTTGATTTTTTCTATAAATAAATAATTGGATTATTATTTTCATTATTTATTTGTTATTGACTTGGTAACTTATTTGATCGTTTTGATAAATATTATTAATTATATCTTTTGTACGTGCGCTTAACTAAAAAATATTAAAATTTACATTAAGTTTTAAATAGTAATTTAAATGTGCTTTTATATTAGTTATAAAAGTAATTTCCATAACCAATTTTAGTTTTTTCTAAATAGCCTCTTAATAATTTCGTTTAAATCAGAATTTGTAATAAAAATTATTTTATTATACAAAAGCCAATTTTGAAAATGTAAACACCATTTTTTTTTTCAACACGTGGTTCTGTGATTTGCGAATTTAATTTTACTTTTTTATCTAAACTATAAAATGGTTAAGATATTTGGATAAACTGGCTTAAAAATCTTTATAAAAGACGTCCTGGATAAAAAAAAACCAATAATTTAAGTCACAGTGGATCACATCATTGCGAACATGTCAACAAGTATTGATAATTTAACTCTAAGGATTAAATTCGACGGTAAATGGACGATCTCAGTTCAAGTCCGTTAGTCCATATTGGCTTAAAATGTTTTTAATTTTTAACTTTTCTTAAAGTTATTTCTTATAGCATTTGTACTGCAGAGAACTGTGTTATGCGAAAATAATTTACATTTTCTTAATAAAAATAGTGTAAATAATTGACAGTATCGTCAATTTAGTTTTTGATCATGTGTGTAAATTCCTGGTCGATCATTCGTTGCTCAATAAAAGACTTTCGGTTAAGGATTACTGCAACTTTTTCTGTCATTTATCTATATTATCCTTATTGTCGACCAGTCTTGAAATTTAAGTTTCAATACCAGATTAGTATATTTATCACCTGCTAAGCTTGATGTATCATCGGCATAAGGATATAACAGGGTTTAGGTGTATTAGAAGTATAAATACTATCGAAAATAGGACCAAAAATACTACCTTAAGGAATACCAGATAATATAGGAGTAATGTCTGAATATTTTTATTATCATAAATTTGGTAGTAGCATTCTGTTAGAGATCATTTAATTATAAGATAATATAAAAAAATATGGATATTCTTGGTTTTTTAAAAGTTATCTGAATGCAAAACGTAGCCAAAGTCCCAGGCATCTGTATTTTTTCTCCTGAATATTTTCAACACAGAAAAAAGTATCAATACATTTAGCTGTGATTTTATGTCCATTAACATCTATTTTTTTTTAAAAGGACTCTTCCCACATTTTTTTAAGGCAGAAAAACTATTACTTTTATTACAAAAAAAGTTTCTAAGACATCCATCAAGGATATATAAATAGGATTTTGAGGTCATTTGGCGACAAAAAATAGATGTAGCCATATTTCTGTTTATACCTAGGCTTCTCTCCTATCTACAGGTATTCGGTCCAACAATAGCACTTCCCTAAGATGGGCTGAAAGAGATCATCGTCGTTTATAAAAAGGGAATTACAAATTTTTTGGCCATAGGGCAGATTTGGGGATTGGTGTGCCATAGGGCAGATTTGGGGATTGGCCATGGAGAGAAGGACTATCTAAATCATCTCTCCTATCAACGTAGACGGTCGCCTTCGCCGCTTTTTACTTTTCCCTGATTTTTTAGCTCCGGTTTTTTTTTTAATGGAAAAATTCTTGATATAATTTTTTGTTCCTAGTATTTTTACTCATTTTAACTTTCCCAATTTTTATACCGTTCCTTTTTGCATGGATCGTTTTTTTTCTGGCACCTTCGGGTGTCTCCATTATCCGCTATATATTCCACCACGATTTATTCTGATTATGGTTGGTGTGTGAGTACATCTGTGTTAAGACATTGAACTCCCCCCTTTCCCCGTAAACTTTCCGAAATACTAGCGACAAGCGTGCCAGAAGGAATATGTGGCTCTTTGAGTATGGTCATCATTAGCCAAATTCCTGTAGAACCTCACGTTCTAAAATTTTTTATTTTTTATAATCTAAATTTTAATATCGTCTTGTCCATTTAAACACCCAAAAATATACAAGTAATTTTTCATACCATAACAGATGGTTTATCGTCCTCTAAAAAGGATATTGCAGGTGAGAACAGTATGCCCAATCGCAGTGCTTAACAATTTTCTTGTCCTAAATTAAGGAAGACTGGCTTGGCGATCTATTGCAAATATAATCCAATAAAATTGCCACCACTAGTCCAGTCTATGTGCCTATACGAGGTCTGTTCAAAAAGTATCTCGAATTTTGAATTTCCGCGGGTTACGTACATTCGATTTTCGATTTTTAGTGACGTTATGTAGGTACTCATATTTCTCACTTATGCTGAGATGTTCGGCCATTTTTAATTGTTCAGTTAATTTTTGACAGCTGCTTTGCTTGCACGTGTTTTAGCTGGTCTTCGATTTTTACCCATTTTCGACCAAAAACAGCATCGTATTAACATTGATAAGGAGCTGTTGGACTCTGTCCGCGACGACCCAAATTTTCTCCAGAGGATCATAACTGGTGACGAATTATGAGTTTATGGTTATGACGTAGAAACCAAAGCTCAATAATCCCAATGGAAGCTGCCGCACGAGCCAAGACCGAAAAAAGCGCGCCAATTTCGGTCGAATGTGAAGGTTTTGCTTACAGTTTTCTTCGATTACAGGGGCGTGGTGCATCGTGAGTTCATGCCACAAGGTAGAACAGTCAATAAGGAATATTACCGACAAGTGATGCGCAAGTTGCGTGAAGCAATCTGCTAGAAACGCCTAGATTAGAAGAAGAACAAAAATTGGCTTTTGCACCATGATAACACCCCTGCTCACGCATCGTTGCTTGTGCGCGAATTTTTGGCCGAAAACAACACACTAATACTGCCACAGCCACCATATTCCCCAGATTTTTTTTTAACCCCAAAACTGAAGAGCCCCATGAAAGGACGACCCTACGATACGATTGAGGAGATAAAGCCGTCATCGAAAGAGGAGCTGAAAAAGATCACAAAATATGATTTTTTTGAAGTGCTTCGATACTTTTTGAACAGACCTCGTATAAAGAAAAAAAAATTCAAATTAAAAATATTGCATTTATTTGAATAAAAAAAAACAAATGTAATTTTGTGAAATTTAATTTTTATGCAATAATTTAAAACTTGCGGCATCCGGTTATGCATCAATGAATTAAATTTAAAAAAAGAAAGAAGAAACAAACACAATCTTTGAATTTTTGTTACTATAACATTGCTACTAATGCAATATGAAAAATTAATGATTAATTCAATATTACTTTTTGTATTAAATGTGCAATAATAATGTACTTTTACACTTGGAAAAATTACTATACAATCATAAATCTGAGGTAAATAATGCATTGAAAATTCAACATTGAAGCTGAAAATGATTGAACTGAAACCGTTGGTATGCCCTAAGTGGCTCGTAAGTGTGATAGCAGCAAAATCGACAGTTTAAAAGCAATTGTGTAGTACCGGAGTGGTAAGGGGATAGATGGGTGTGTTTGATCAATTCTAACACCAAAACACTATTTGATGAATAATTTAATTTAAAGAAATTTTCCATTTGATTAATTCCAAATATCAGTTTTGTAAATATTTTCCAAATGAATGATTAAAAACTTAAACAATTTATTGCCGGTTGAAATAGTCTCCGACTCATTACTGTTGTTGAGCTACGTGTTTTGTGCAGTTTTTTTTCCTTCAGCTCTTTTAATATGAATTTCATTAAAATCTGATTATTTTTGGTAAAATGCGATACAGTGTCTGGAATTAAAAAAAATTACGACTGTTTCTATTTCCGTACACAGTAACTTAATATGTAGTTACGAGTAGAATCACTCGAGCTTGTTTATTGTGAAAATTACATTTGTCCAACAACTACAAATTATTTTTATCAACAAAAATATCCTAAAAAGTGGCAGTCATTTTCACAGTTTCAGCTATGGTTTTTGGCCATATTGTGTAGGTTCTAATATGCTGAGATATGGAGTATTAAAATGGTAGTCGACAATGCAGCTGATCTCCTTAATAATCGGTAACAAAACTTATTTTCACTGCTTTTTTGCAACTCTTATAGATATTTGCCTATTAAATTGTTAATCTGATATAGCCTATTAAATTGTAGAAGTATCAGACCAGGCAAAGCTATCCCCAATAAACCACATTTGGTAAAAATATGAGAAGTAACATCTTAAGCCTTATATGAGGTCTGTTTAAAAAGTATCTCGAATTTTGAATTTCCGCGGGTTACGTATATTCGGTTTTCGATTTTTTGTGGCGTTATGTTGGTACTTATGTCTCTCACTTATGCCGACAAATTCGACCATTTTGAGTGTTCAGTAAATTTTTGATAGCTGCTTTGCTTGCACGTTTTTTGGCTCGTCTTCGAAATTCAAAATTCGCGATACTTTTTCAAAGACCTCGTATACCATAAATTTACTTCTGTTATAATATGATTAATTTTTTTAAAACCAATTAAAAACGATTATATAAGAAATTTAGAATAATTGTAAAAAAATTTATATATTATATTTTTGGTTACCTGAAAAAAAGAAAAAAAGTTTTCAGTAAATTTCATAAATATTATCGGAAATTTTTTCAACAATTTAAATACTCTAACAAAAGCTTATCTTTTAAGTTTACTATTTTATCCATTTAAATCTGATAAAATAAATTACTTATTTGACCTTAAATATTTAACACATATATACTATAATAAATACTATTGATATCTATATTATTTTGATTCTTAATTAAAGTGTCAAATATATTGTGTACGAAATGACAGCGATTTGGCAATAGCCTAAAGTTCAACCTTATACAATATGGAAATATGAACTAATAATTAGATAATAAAATAGAATTTAGATAAACTGCTTAATTTTTTTAGTTCTAATCTCAAAATTTTTTTTACTAGATAAATATGACTATTTATAAATTAAAGTTGAATTAATAGTAATTTTTTGCCATTATATATTAAACATAAAATTATTCGACTGGCTGGCATAAGACTAGCATTAATATAGGAGGGTCGTTCAAAAAGTCCTTAGAAAAAGATGGAAAAAAACTGTTTTTTTAAAAAAGAAAATTTTATTTTTCAAAATTCTTTCCTTTTAGCTCTATACACTTCTCCAACCATTTTTCCAAAATTTTTATCCCGTCCAAAAATAGCATTTCAGAAGTTCTGCAAAATACTCATCCGTTTAAGCAATGACGTCCTCGTTGGAAGTGAACCGTCGTCCGCCAAGCCATTTCTTCAGATTGGGGAAAAGAAAATAGTCACTCGGGGCCAAATCTGGTGAATAAGCGGGATGCTGCAACAATTCCATTCTTAATTCCACAATTTTGGCCATGGAAACAGCGCAGGTGTGCACACGCGCATTGTCCTGATGCAAGAGGATTTTTTTCTTCTTCAGATGGGGGCGTTTATCTTTGATTTCCTCGCTCAACCGTTGCAATAACGACGCGTAATACGCTCCTGTTATTGTTTCCCCTTTTTCCAAGTAGTCGCCCTGCGAATCCCAAAAGACCGTGGCCATCCCCTTGCCGGCCGATGGCACAGTTTTTGCCTTCTTCGGAGCCCGTTCACCCTTGAAAATCCACTGTGATGACTGTCTCTTCGTTTATGGAGTGTAGAAGTGTATCCAGGTTTCGTCCACAGTGACATATCGACGAAGGAATTCGGCAGGATTGCGATGAAAGAGTGCCAGCATAGCCTCAGAGTCCACTGCACGATTGCGCTTATTCTCCTCTGAGAGCAAACGCGGCACCCATCTTGCCGAAATTTTTTTCACAGACAATTTTTCATGCAAAATTGAAGCGACTGTACCTTGTGATATGCCCGTGGCCTCAACTAATTCGCGCACTTTAATTCGCCGATCGTTCAAAATCAGATCGTGGATTTTGTCGATGATTTCAGGAGTAGACACCTCAACTGGGCGTCCTGAACGATGTTCATCTTTTGTGGATGAACGGCCACGTTTAAATTCATTCACCCAATTGTAAACCGTCGCAAACACAGGTGCAGATGTGCTATGAACTGCATCCAACTCGGCTTTGATTTCTTTCGGGCTTAAGCCTTTCAAAGGGAGATGTTTGATGACAGCCCTAAACTCGCTTTTTTCCATTGTTATGCACAAATAAATGTCGTTAACTTTAATCGACGATAGAAATTGACCTACGCTATGGATCGAGCTGAAATTTTGACAGCTTTCCTGTCGATAATGCTACTTACAAAAAATAAATCTTTACCGACACTACGAGCGCAATTTCTTGGATTTTCTAAGGACTTATAGAACGACCCCCGTATAAAGATTTTTTCTTTAAATTGTTTTAGATGGCATATTTTTATCTCAATTAATATATATTATTTTAAAACTTTAAATAATAGTAATATACTTTTCGAATTACAATATGAATTTCTTGGTATAAAGTCAATTTTTATTATAAAGGATGTCAGCTTACAACTTTTATAGTAGAATAAAATATTAATTTAAGGATATTTAATATCAAATTTGTGAATAGAAATTTACAGGTTTTATGATTCATGAATTTTTACAAATAAATTTCTTCTTACCTTTTCGATGAACTTTAAAATTGAATAGAGAAAAATATTATATAACTTATAGTGTTGTCAATGGTTGATCGTACTAAATGTGACTGATTTATTAGTGGATTATATAATTTTAAAAATAGTGAAATGATTGTCAATCGTAAAGACTCAGCTAGTACTAAAAAAAGTATTTACAAAATTTTTTTTTTACTCTTTGATACCTAACTATGAGTAGTTATGTCAAAAAGCGTTTGGTTAAATTATTTTTCATATTTTAAATTATAATCGAACAATATGTGTCAGGATTTTAAATAATGATCCGTATTGACAACGAGTAAAATTGATTTGGTATACAAGATATTACATGTAGAAAGTTTTCGAAATTTTTATTCATTATTAATGGAGGAAATAATATAAAAAAAAATCATTTTGAAAATTCTTCCCATTTAAATGAACTATTTTTTAGGTAAAAATTCTGATATAATATTTTTTTTTACAAATTTATAATTAAATTTCTTATCAAACATAATATTTATATTATAAAAAAAAACAGCAATAATTTAATAAAAGTCTTAATAAAATTTTGTTTTTTATGAAAAATGAAATTTTTTTTTGCCAGTTCTTACTTAATCTTTTTATTTACTTTTTTCGTTAGAATAATTAAAAAGTTTCAATAAAAATTAAATTTATACAAAAATGTTAATATTTATTTTGTACCAATTAACAGGTATTCTTCTATTTTTAATTAGTCAATTTATCATTTATTCGATTGTTAATTAGCATAAATATATTCGAAATGTTCTTGAAATTTCGGTTATTGAAATTAATTAAATAAATTAGTATGACTATCATATATGTAAATTTTTGAAAATATTATTTTGTGCTTATTGTGTGCTCGTATTATGGTAAACAAAAACTTTATAATATAAAATATGGATCTAAGAAAAGATAAATGATTTCAAATAAAAGTAAATAATAAAATTTTTATAACTTTTAAATAAATAAATTTTTATAGAATTTCAATTTTATATAAAATTGAAAACATTTTAAGTTACACAAAAAAAAAATACTTACTTTTGTCTAATAGAATTTCTTATTATATGTAATGAAAGTTATTAATTTGAAGAAATAAATTACTTTTATTAATATTAAATAGTTTGTTTATTTTAAACTTTATTTTTAAATAATTAACAATATCGAAATTAGTTTTATTGCATTTATCGTTAATTCTAAAAGATTTTCCAACTTACAATTTGGAAAGTAAATAGTTAATATATTTACTTAATATATATACTTGGAATAAATTTATATTTAATTTAATTACATAAATTTTGCCATTTTATGTCAACTATAATAATATTTAAATATCAGGTGTTGTAATTAATTCGTAGCGTTTTTCTTGCAAAGTTTTGTGGTTTATTATGACAGTGTCATTACAGAATTTAAAGTATTGTCCTTCGTTATCCACTACTTTTTGCCATCTTTCTGGTAATGTTTGGATACCGCATCGGAAAAATTCTTCTTCTTTAGATTCGATGAAAGAATCGATCCAATTTTTGGTCATTTCGTAGTTATCGAAGTGCTGCTCTGACAAGCCATGCGCCATGGATCAAAACAAATGATAATCAGATGTCTGGTGAATATGGCGGGTGAGGCAGAACTTCCCATTTCAGCGTATTTAAATAAGTTTTCACGACTTTCGCAACATGGGGTCTTGGATTGTCGTGGAGCAAAATTACTTTGTCGTGTCGATCTTTATATTGCGGCCGCTTTTCTTGTAATGCTCTGTTCAAACGCATCAATTGTCGTCTATATACGTCCCCAGTGATGGTTTCACCCAGTTGGAGGAGCTCATAATAAATAACACCCAGCTGATCCCACCAAATACACAGTAAGATCTTCTTTCTATGAATATTCGACCTGGGGGACGATATCGATACATGACCGTCCAAGCCCCACGATTTTCTGCATTTGGGATTGTCGTAGAGTACCCACTTCTCGTCACCAGTGACGATTCGATGCAGAAATCCCTTCCTTGCCTGCCGTTGGAGAAGAATCTCCCAGGTGACTAAACGCCGTTCGACGTCCCTTGGCTTCAACTCATGTGGAACCCCCGTTCCCTGTTTTTGTACCATTCCTATGGCTTTCAAAGATTTGTCGACCGTCGAAAAGTCGACTCCAAGCGATGTGGACAACTCCCGGAGTGTTTGGCAAGGGTCTTCATCGAGCAACGTCACCAAATCTTCATCTTCGAACTTTTTCGGCTGTCCGGGCCGTTCCATGTCTTCCAAATCAAGTTTGCTCAGCAAGAGCATGTTCGCCGTGGACATCCACTAAAAAACGATGACTTTCCGCGGCACTTTTCTTCATGTTGAAGTAATGGAGTAACACTCCCCGCAAAAACGATTTTGCAGGCACGAACTTCGACATGTTTGACACTACACAACAAGTGCTACTGACACTATAATAAAACTACTAAAAAATGGTGGAAAAGTTGCGTTATGTCAGTAGCTTCTGGGAGAATATTTACTTTTGTATGTGTGACTATGGATAGTTGGCTAAAGCCATCTTTTGTAAAACGCTACGAATTAATTCCAATACCGGGTATACGACGGTCATTCAACAAGTACTTAGCCTACAAGAGAAAAACGAAAATTTTGGAAAGGTGGCAATTTATTTTTCTACATAATCTCCTTCAAGCTCGATACACTTGGCCCAGCGATGCTCTAACTTTTTTAACCCGTCGAAAAAATACATTTTCTCGAGGGAAGCAAAATAGGCCTCCGTGGCCCAAATCTATTCCCGGCGAGTGATTTTTTCAGGTTTGGAAACAAAAAGTAGTCACAGGGGGCCCAATCTGGAGAGTACGGTGGATGAGGCAGCAATTTGTAGCGCAATGGATGACCAATTTGGCCATGGCGACGGCGGAGGTGTGAGCCGGCGCGTTGTTGTGGTGGAACAGCACTTTTTTCTTCGCAAAGCGGGACCGCTTTTTCTTCAATTCGACGTCAAATCGGCCCAATAAGTCAGCATAGTAGCGCCCCGTGATTGTCTTACCCTTCTCGAGGTAATCGATGTGGATCACACCTTGTGAATCCCAGAAAACGGTGGCCATCACCTTTCCGGCCAATCGAACAGTCTTCGCCTTCTTCGGAGCACGTTCGCCGGGTGAAGTCCACTGTTTCGACTGTTTCTTGGTCTCTGGTGTGTACCAGTGAATCCATGTTTCGTCGACGGTCACGAAACGACGCAAGAGCTCCGCTGGATTGCGCTGAAACAGCGCCAAACACGTCGCCGATGTGGTCTCACGGTTGCGCTTGTTTTCCGGTGTGAGCAAACGCGGCACCCATCGCGCCGACAGCTTTCTTATGCCCAGTTCTTCATGTAGAATATGATGCACCGTTCCTACTGCGATGCCCACAGTCTCAGCTATCTCGTGAACCTTCAATCGACGGTCTGCCAATACGGGATCGTGGATTTTTTTAACGTTTTCCTCCGTAGCAGCCGTTTTCGGGGCACCTGGGCGTGGCTCATCAAAAACCGACGTGCAGCCACGAACAAACTCGTTGAACCAATTCTTGACGGTCACCATCGAAGGAGAAGAGTCACCATACACAGCATCCAAGCGATCTTTGATTTCGCTGCGCGTTTTCCCTTCCAAAAACAAGAATCTAATCACCGAACGATATTGTTCTTCTTCCATTTTTGTGCAACCGACCGACACGCTCGGTTTCAAAGGCTCTTAAAACAAAACTAATGAAGGGAATCGACTGAAACTTTGACAGTTTATTAAAATAACTACTAAAAGAATGTACTGCTACTAAAAGAATGTACTGCACGATGGTAAATTTCTTTTGTGACAGCAGTTCCATTGGGCGGTGAGGCTAAGTACTTGTTGAATGACCCTCGTATTAACCCTAGATTTTTTTAAATGACTCAATTCTTTTGCAATAATTTTTAATGACTCATTCCTCCATTTCGGACTGGAATTTAGTGATGACTTGATGGATGTTAGTTCTTAAATGCTCTAAAAGGCTTAATTTAATGAATAATATTATCTGCGTAAATATAATATTTTATAAAACTTTACAAGAAGAAGGACAACGACATTAAATTGCACGATATTGGATGCCAATTGGCATTACCAAATTTCTAAATTACGTGTCCTGAGAACTTTTCGCTTTATTAAGCCAAAACTTGTCATGTTATAGGGCTTGAAACGTTATTTTATTGAAATCACAATTAATTATTTTCATATATTTAATATTATTTATTTTTAATAATAATAATATAGAAATAATTAATTTATGGATAGTTTTTATTAGAATAATTTTTATAGATTCTGTCAGAAATTTATTTATTATTTTAAAAAAAATTATTTCAATTTTCTTTGAAAATTGAAAAATTTTTCTTAACTTTTCCAAAGAATTAATAGTTTTGCATAAATATTAAAAAATTTTATAAAAATATACATTAAAAAGTGAAAAAGATCATTTTCTCATTGCTTGCAACATTTGTAAGGTTTAAACTGCAATATCACCGAAATTTCTTTGCCCATAATTTGCTTGTTAACAAATATTTTGAATATTTTTTTTTTAATTTACTTATGCTATTTATTTAAGATGATTTTATCTATTTTTTTAGAGGAGTTTCAGGGTAAAAAAAGGATGTGTAATATAAAAATTTTATTAAACATATTATTTTCTATACAAAACAAAAATTTATAATTAAATCATTAAAAAAATATTTAAAAGTGTATTTAATTGCACAATAAATGTTATTTCCACTATTTTATATATTTAATTAACTCAAATACAATTATTATATTTATTTAAAAAAAAAACAACATAAATTAATAAATGTGCGTAAACAATTATGAAGTTTATTAAATATTTTCTATTAAATAATATTAACCATACAAATAAAAAGGAATTTAGAAAACTTTTACTATATTTAGACTTAAGCGGTTTTTATTAATTACTAAAATTTTAATATGTAAATTTTCAAATAAATCATTTTAATATGTACGAGCATAATCTAAACCAGTTTTATGGGTGGGTATGTTCGAAAATAATTTTTTAGAAATCATGCATTAATTTATAATATAAAAATCACAATTACAAATGTAAAAGTTTGCATTTTTTTTAACGCTAATTAAAATTTATTTTGGGTATTCAATAAAAGCCTTGTACATGAAATAAATGATAATAATAAAAATAATAGTAATAATAATATCTAAGACAAAATGAATATGATTAGATTATTACTTTCACTCATAGCTAAATGTACATGCATAATCGTAGTTGTCGTGGGAGAATTAATATTCCAAATCATGTTTTTCTACAAGGAAGTATGTTCGCATATAAAATGTATCTTAATAATATTGAACGCTTGTAATATTTCGATAAAGTATGTGATATCTATGAAAATCAAATGAATTAAATATAAAAGTGTTCATTAAGTTTTATTAACTGAAATTGAAAGCGTAAACACAAGTCAATATTGGATTGTGTACGTGGGCGGCACAAAAATGCCATATAGTAAATATTGTATGATAATTTAGAAAATTTACATGATGTCTTGTTATTATCAGAAATATTTTTTTAATTTAATTATTTTAATTTGATTTTCCAATGTATCTGATTAATATCAATCGCAGAATTAATGGCGTTTATAGCGAACAGTTCTAGCATGAAACTTTTTATAACGAGATAAAATCACGGTACCAACGGAAGATTTTTTAGAATCACAATAAAGAAGACTATTGTGATCATTAAAGGGGAGAAAGTATTTTTGATTGAAGGGATTTGATTTTATATAGAATAGAAAACTTAGATTCTAAGTCCGTAAGTCCATATTGGTTTTAGCAGGTCATTGTATATTGGTTTGGGGAAAAAGAAATCTATTATTTTAAGATTTTTTTAAATAATGGTTCGGATTGTCCGATTTGGGTTAAATGTGCACCATTTTAGAGACTCTAAAATTCTTCTCTAATAGGTCCCCATTTGGCGAAAAACTCGACTAAGCGATTTTCACAATCTTCTCTTGATGCCAATTTCTCATCACTAAGGAAGTTTTGCAATGCTAAAAAAATATGGCAATCGCTTGGTGCTACGTTCGACTATAACGTTCTGGACCTTCTGGTAAGTCTCTATAGACATGTGTGGTCTGTAGTTGTTACTACAGATCACACATATCTATAAAGACTTACCAAAAGGTCCAGAACGTTATAGTCGAGCATAGGGGAATGACCCATTTCTTATCCCCAGTCACTATCCGTTTAAGATATGTGTTTTTTTGCATCATATTTTTTTTCATCAATTCGACTGGCATTCATACATCGAGGTTCTCCTTGAATTCAACTTTATTTGTTTAAAGATGGTTTAAAACTGTTTTGTGGTCGATCTTTAGCTCCTGGGGAATGCTGCAACTGCTAACATGCCGGTCTACTCCGATTATTTGCGTGATTTTATCGTAATTTTCGATGACGGGCCTACCTTTGCAAGAGCGCTTATATAGATCTCCAAGTAATTGGCATTATCGTCTGATTAGTGCCAGTGTTTAATATGTTGTGTTTAGGTTTCATGTCAAGTGTTTGTTTAAGTTCCATGTGGTATGGCACTACCATTCAGATAGATATATGAGAGAGCATAGTTTACGGCTCAGAGTAAAAGTTGCATGAACACATTTATGTTTGCTCGCTTTAATTTTGCTGGAGGATTTAGATTTGAATTTGAGGAATTTTGGAACAATGGTGGTGATTTTTGCTATATATAAAGTAGGTTGTATCACTAGCAGAAGAAGGAACGAAGAACAGATTGGAATATCGACTGTATAAACGGTGTAGAGGATGGGATCAAATGTACTTCCCTGTGGAACACCAACGAATGTGTAATAGGAATAATTTTCTTAGACGAGGTGGTTTGAATTAAATAATTTTTTTAATTTATATGTATACATGTAAGGTTCTTACGATATTATCCGGTGGCCACTATGCAGCGCCATGACCATGAGGTCATGTGGCCATCTTTAAGTATGTGGGTTTGATTGAATAGGTTTTTGATAAGTTGGATTGACCAGTTAAAGGTGGTTAGATTTTATTAGTTTATCATAAGAAATTAAAAAGCAGACTCGGAAAAGGTATTGAGGGATCTAAAAGCTTTACAATAGAGGAATTATCATTAGAAAAGAAATATTGGGCAAGGTGATATTTTGTTAGGGGAAATGGAAAGGGGATGGTTTCTGAACAGGTAATAACGTATGCGGAACAAATATGCTCTTTTAATTCTCAGCGTTTTAGTACGGTTGTCGAGAAAACTGGTTCACTAATTGTTCAGTTCATGTGTCTACGAAAGGCCCAAGGTGTCACTTGCCATTAGGTTAGCAGGTGAATAAATTTTGAGGATGTATGATCTAGGGTTGAATGCTTGTCTTAAAAATCCGGAAAAATACTCTCTTCTCGATGACATTGCTAGAAAGCAAAGTGTTCAGTATGGAAACCAAATTGATGGTTAATAATTTATTAATTTTATTTTTCTACATAAATAATTTGAATATGGGATATTTTTTTTTAGAACTAAAAGCATTTAATACTTATAATATGCAATAAATTTCTTTAATATTTAAAAGCATTCAAAAAAAATACTTTCATTCTGTACTTTTACGCACTTTTACCAACTACGTGTAAGTACAATACTATAAAGGTAATGCAAAAAAAAAAACTTATAATAGATAATAAGTAAGAAGGTTTAAATTATAAATTTTTTTCTTATGAATAACCATCAATAAATTGCCGTCAATATCATCTTTCTATAATATAATGAACGGAAAGGTCACGGTTGAAAATCGTGCTTTTAATATAAACAGACTGACCTATAAATTTCCTCACATTTTTCTACCTTTTTACTTGAAACTGCTTAGGTAAAAGTGATTTTTTTTGCTCTTCTCCTCCAATTTATATATAATATTTACCAGTACAGCTATTTTTGTTTTTTGAACTTTTCTTTCAAAGAATCTTATTATTATTATATTTTTTTTTCCTTTTTTAAAGACAGTTTCGAAACGCCTAACCTTTTGATGGAAAATATGGTAAATAAAATGAAAAAATAAATTACTTACCAAAAGTTTAATTTCATGATCTTCATTTTTAACACTCTTTTCAAAATTAAAAATGGTTTCGAAATAAATATCATTTTGATTAGCTTTATGTATCTGAGATTTTTCTCGCATTATATAAATACTTTTGTTTATGAAGAATATTTCTATGCTATCCCTTTTTTTTTTATTATTAGTAATTTAATTTCTAATTTTAATATCAAGTTGAGATTCTTTTATAGAAATATTTACTTAAAAATATGGAAAATCTTTGATGTATTATAAAAACAGACTATTTTCTTCAAATAAATATTTTTGCTAAAATTGTTAATGGACATTTTTAAGTAAAAAGATACTTTCAGAATAGGTTTAGAGATATTTTTATGGGATAAATAGAAGAATTTTCAGGTTATTTCTGTAAATATTATAAATGAATTGAAAAAATAGTTTGAATAGTTTTTAACGACAATTTCTTTGTAGTATATCCATTTTTAGTGTGGGCTCTAAAAAATTTGATATGAATTTTGTGCTTATAATAATATTTAAATATGCAATTTTAATAAATAAATTCTTATTTAATTACTCTCTACTCAAAAATTTCTCTAATATCTTCTATTTAATATTATTTTTGTACCAACTAGTTTTGTGTAGGAGTCTAAATATTTAATATATTTTATTAATTTGAATTATAAATAAATAAAAAATACACATTGAACATGAATATCAAATAAATTTTAAAGGTGAATGACTGAAAATGTGTACGAGTATAAAGTAATGTACTCGTAAATGCCATAAAACAAACGAAAACATAATTCTTTAAGCAAAATGATTTCAAAATGAAAAATTCGAATCACGTTTCACCTAGTAATTCATATGGTATTAGTACAATTTACGAGTTATTGTGAAATTAACTAAACTTTATCGTATAAACTAAGATGATAGAAAATATTTAAATACAATTTCGGTTGAAAATCTAAATAATGAAAAATCAATTTTCTTTTATGGATTTTAAATAGAAACTAGAATAGAATGAAAATTGGATAGAAAAATTTAATTCCAACTTTTATATTATATATTAAATTATAATTTGATCAGAATTAGTTATAGTCAAATTAATATTCGTTCCAGGATAAATGACATTGTATATTATTATGAATGGTAAAAAAAAATTTCAAATTATAGACGAACTATTATGAACAAGCATATTCAATGAAATGTCAAATGAGAATAAACTCATTTTCCGGTCATATAATAATAAATCAATACGTTTTAAAGCTTTTGATGTAGGAGTTGAATATTATATCATATTTGTGGTTAGTTAAAAAAATCGATAAAAAAAATTACTACAATAGAGTTTAAGCGATATTTATTAGGTGAAAGTTGGTGATTTTTTTGTTTTTTTTTTTATAAACCACTTTTTATGGAAGTTTATGACAAAAGCTCAGAAAAATATTGCAATGTTGTTATGAAATTGATTTTGATTTATTTAATAAAATATTCAAAAATGTAAATGGGTATAATTTTTTATCGAACGGATACAATATAGGTGAACACTTAAATAAACTGCAGTTATAAGAATCTTATAGAATTAAATTCAAAAATTTTATTATGGTTATTTAAATAGAGGAATAGGCAAGAAATAACTATTTTATTATAGGCGACGCTTAAATTTTTGAACGACAGCCAGGTCGAGAGCCAGGTAATACGTATGTGCAAGTTTTTGAGATTGTGTGTAAAATTACATTTCTTGCTTTCATAATAAGAACATATACTTTTCTATTGATAAAAAATTAAAAATACTAAATTTAGTGAATTAAATGTTAAAAATAATTTACAGACAAAAATTCAGATTTATTGACCTGTAATGGTGACCTCTAATTTGAATTATGAGCAGTTCTTGTACATAGAATTTTGGGCAAGGGTGTTGAGTAGACAGTGAGACATCAAAAACTTTTCATTATTGGTACAGTCTGAATTTTAACGTTTTATGCTATTCTGTTAGTAGAGGAGGTATATCGGGGATAGCCCGAATCTCGTTGAGTACAGGATCAATCAATAACCGGCTCTGTACGGAAAAATCCCACAATAAAAATTAATCTCGGTATTATCAAAGGTATTGATTTTTAGGTCGGTCACCATGTTCGACCTCGATACAATTTTCTTTCAAGTTATCAAGGTTAGTGCTAACCAAATTCATGATCTTCAGAGACGTAGTTACTCTTAATGCCACTCCCAATCACGACCTCCATTAATATTTATTATTAAAACTAATCGTTTTTTTTTTTCTTCTAAAGAATAGTTTAAAAAAGTTTTTTTTGAGTAAAAAATTATATATAACAAATCAATTTAGAAGAAAAAACTTAAATTTTTATAACATAATTTTTTTTTAAAAAATTGTTTAATAAAAATACTCAAAATATTTGTTTTAATTTATTTTTTATATAAAAACATAAGAAAACTAATTTTCTAGACCTTATACGATAGTGAAAAACTATGCATGAAAATTAAATCGTTGTACTAGCCATGCTAGGATAGTTGTTTGCAAAATTTCATGCATAAGTAAACGTATTCTTTAAATGTTTAAAGTAACAATCTCGACAAAATGTTAACTATTATGTTAAGCTAATTGGCATTTTTGACATTCAAAATCATAAACATAAACATTCAAATGCTCGTTTTTACCATCTCTTTGGAACCGTTTATAAATTCTATACAAAGTGAACCCTTGAAATGAAGCTTACACTGAATAGGAACATGTCGATTTGTAAAATTAGCATTTATCCCACGATTTTTAAACAATTATTTGTGGGAAATACAAACTCATAATAGCAGGTATGAAAGAATTGTTATCCGAACAAGAATTGTACAAGGAAGTTGTTTCAGCTCCATTTATGGTCCTCTCCATAAGATACTTTTACAGATTTTCCAGATTACATAGATGCTTAAAAACAATTCTAACATGTTGAAAGTTGTTAGATGATGTTGGTCGTTTTAGATTTTGTATAACTCTCAAATGGTAGGATTTTTTGGAAGAAAATTATTTAAGTTCCTTAAGACAATATGATCAGACATTTTTTAAAAATAATCATATTTCTATTGTAGTAAGTTAATTTTCAAATATTTGTGCATAAGAATAAAAAGAAGAATTTTTTACTTAGATTTTATAGAAATCAAAGAGTGACCAACGGTTTTGGCTTTTGAGTAATTTTTTAGCACATTAAATATAGTCACTTGGCTAAGCCAAACATAAATCTAAATTTTGTTTACCATTTTCTTATTATGAGGCATTAGAATAAATGACATAATAGAAAAAAATATTCTATAAAACAGTTGATTTGCAGCCACAATAAGAGACCACAGCTTATGTAACAGTTCGGCTGAAAAGTTTATAAGGTAACACAGTAAAAATATTTTTTTTTGCAAAATTTATTTTTATTATTCAACATAGTTGCCTTCGGGGACGATACAGCGATTATAGCGATCTTCCAACTTTTCGATACCATTTTTATAGTACTCTTTCGGTTTTGCCTCAAAATAGGCCTCAGTTTCGGCAATCACTTCATCATTGGTCTTAAATTTCTTGGAGGCGAGCATTCTCTTGAGGTCTGCAAACAGGAAAAAGTCGCTGGTGGCCAGATCTGGAGAATACGGTGGATGGGGAAGCAATTCGTAGCCCAATTCATTGAGTTTGACCATCGTTTTCATCGACTTGTGACACGGTGCATTGTCTTGGTGAAACAACACTTTTTTCTTCTTCAAATGAGACCGTTTCTTAGCGATTTCTTTCTTCAAACGATCCAATAATGCTATAAAATAGTCGCTGTTGATCGTCTGCCTCTTCTGGAGATAGTCAATGAATATTATACCATGCGCATCGCAAAATACAGACGCCATCACCTTGCCAGCCGACTGTTGCGTCTTTCCACGCTTTGGATTCGGTTCGTCGCTCGCTCTCCACTCTGCCGACTGCCGATTGGACTCTGGAGTGTAGTGACGGAGCCATGTTTCATCCATTGTCACATATCGACGCAAAAATTCGGGTTTATTGCGCTTGAACAGCTCCAAACACTGCTCAGAATCATCAACACGTTGTTGGTTTTGGTCCACAGTGAGCTCACGCGGCACCCACTTTGCACACAGCTTTCGCATGCCCAAATATTCATGCACGATATGTCCAACACGCTCTTTCGATATCTTCAGAGTCTCAGCTATCTCGCTCAACTTCACTTTACGGTCATTTAAAATTATTTTGTGGATTTTTTTGATGTTTTCTGCCGTCACCACCTCTTTTGGGCGTCCACTGCGTTCTGCATCAACTGTGCTCGTACGACCAGTTCGAAATTGAAAAAGCTGGAGCAGAGTCCGGATAACATTTGTCAAACCATGTGCTTTGGTTTCCACTGTATTTTTTTTCATCAAAAAGCAATGCTTTATCAATACACGAAATTCGTCTTTATCCATTTTTTTTTCAATAACAAAAGTTGCTTCACTCAAAATGCTATATCTCACGAACCAGTCAACTTTATAAACTTTTCAGCCGAACTGTTACCATTAGAGTTTTGAGTCACTCGCCAATCGTAATATGAGCCTATGATAGTCGAGTACAAGCTTTCTATTCGATATTTTCATAAAAATAAAGAGTACAAAGTGCATATTTGTGGTAGCAAAATTAATTTTAATTATTTTCTTGTAAAATAACAAAGTCGTGCAATTAACCTATTAATTAAAATACTTTTTGTCGCCTACCAACAAAAAAAAAATGTTTTAATATAAAAAAATCAAGTGCATTTAGGGAAAAAAATTTTATAGCATATTTTCTTGTAAATTTGAAGTCTACACAAAATAACTCATAAGTGATTGGTGGTGGTTGATTGCCTTGATTAGAATTATTTTAAGTGAATTCATAAAGATTGAATGGATTGCAATTTTTTTTTCTAATTTAAATGGTATATCAAGTCTTTATTTCTTCATTTTTTTTAAATGTATTTAAATAAAAGTTTTTTTTTTCTGAAATAAATTAAAATGAATACCATTTATGCGATAATTACTTAATTAGAATAATTAATAGACATACGTGCTCTGTTCATAAAGTATCGCGAATTTTGAATTTCCGTGGGTAAAGTATATTGAATTTTTGATTTTTTTTGTGGCGTTAAGTTGGTACTCATGTTTCTCACTTATGCCGATAAGTTCGGCCATTTTGAATTTTCAGTTAATTTTTGACAGCTGCTTTGCTTGCACGTGTTTTGTCTCGTCTTCGATATTTGCCCATTTTCGACCAAAAACAGCATCGCATTTGCTAATGAGATGTTAAACTCTGTTCTCGACGACAAAAATTTAATCCAGAGGGTCATAACTGGTGACGAATCATTGGTTTATGGTTATGATATGGAAACCAAAGCGCAATCATCCCAATGGAAGGTGTCGCACGAGCCAAGACCGAAAAAAGCGCGCCAACTTCTGTCGAATGTGAAGGTTCTGCCTACAGTTTTCTTCGATTGCAGAGGCGTGGTGCATCATGAGTTCTTTCCACAGGGTAGAACGGTCAATAAGGGAAAGTTACGTTAAGCAATCCGCCATAAACGACCGAATTTGTGGAAGAACAAAAATTGGCTTTTGCATCTTGATAACACCCCTGCTCACGCATCGTTTTGGCCAAAAACAACACACTAATAATGCCGCAGCCACCGTATTCCCCAGATCTGTCCCCCTGTGACTTTGTCTTGTTCCCGAAACAGATTCTTTTATCCCTTTTTTTGGAATGGGCAAAAATCGAAGACGAGCCAAAACACGTGCAAGCAAAGCAACTGTCAAAAATTAACTGAACATTCAAAATGGCCGAACTACCAACATAACGCCACAAAAAAATTAAAAATTGAATATACGTAACCCGCGGAAATTCAAAATCCGCGATACTTTTTGAACAGAGCTCGTACTCTTATTATCGTTGGTAAGTAATATTGGATTTAGTTGTGAATTTAAATATTTACTAATAATTTTTAAGATTTTTATTAGATAACTAATAAATTAAAGAAAATATATTTTATTCTTACAATCTTTCAAATATTTTTGTTAACCTTTCAATCGGTATTTAATAATTTTTTAACCTTTTTTAAAGAAATTTTATTCAAATACTGTCAATTTTTATTTTACCATAATTCTATTGGATTTTTAAATATTGTTCTATAATATTTTTAAGAAATAACTTTCAACAAACAAGTTAATAAATATAAAAAAAATATTTTTTTTTTAAAAATACGCCAATAATTATAAAAATTACATAATTTTATAAGAAGAAATTTTTCCTTTTTAATGGTATGAAAAAAATTTATATAAGAATTTAAAACGAAAACTATTTTATAATTAATATAATGTAAAAAAAACTTTTATCACCTTTTTTTTTAAATAATATTTCTTAAAATAAAAGAAAAAATTTCTATATGACAAATCCTCTACAACAGAGATTTTTTTAAATAATTATGTCATAGGAAAAACATTTTCCTATAACATAAATTAAAAAATATCTTAAATTTTTAAGATGATATAAAATTTTAGATTGTAGATAACTTTTTGGATTTCTTGTTGTGAAAAAATCATTTTTATAAATTTTCTTTATTAACAATAAATATTGCATGATAAATATTTTATTATAAAAATAAATTTATGAGGAAGTGGGCTCTACGTATAGCCAACAACTTATTATACAATGTGTGAATAAATTGTTTTTTTCTTCCTTTTAATTATTTTAAGTTATTATTTAGTATAAAAAATATTACAATTTTAATTATCTTTATTATAATATAAATGATTAGGGAAAGTTATTTAGAAATTATTTAATTAGAAATTTAAAAAAAAAACTATAAAAAATCTAAAAAAAATTTTTATTTATTATTTTAAAATAGTTTTTATTTAAATTCAGTTAATTTATAAATTGTGAATATTGAAAGTAGTACTAGAATCAAAAAAGAAATAGGTCCTAAAAGTTTGTTTATTTAATATTATACAATAAGAAAATTTTAAGTGATGGAAATTGTATATTTTTAAAGAAATTCTATTTTAAAGGTGTGGTTACCTTAGCCGTTATTAAATGTTAATAAGAAGTCACGACTTTTTTTGTTGTTGCTAGAAAATACATGATAATATTAGTTTTTTTTTTAAATATATTTCATAACAGTTGATATACATTTTAATTTGTACTTAAAAAATTGAAGAAAAAAATTTGTTAAATTTTTAAAAAAAAACCTTTAATAATAAAAATAAATAAAAATTATTATTAAATGAATAAATTATAAAACATTCTAAATATAATATTTTTTGTTTAAATAATAATTCGTATAAATATTTCGGATTAATTAATTAATGCATTTTTTAAGTGATAATTTTTTTTTTTTATTATTTTTGATAAAATCAACGCATTACCTTGATCAGGTAGAACTTGACATTCGTATTCGATGCATATTGGTGGCGTCAACAATCCGATTTGCATAAATCATTTTCAAAACAACTTTCTAGAGGAAAACAAAGACCTCAAGCAACCAGTTTATCAACTGTTATATGCAAAAAAAAAGAAAGAAAAGAAAAAAACAATCTTGAGACCATATATGCAGAATTCTGGTTGATTTTGTTCGAATTAATTACGAAATGCTTATTGCGATGGTGAGCTTTGGGTCGGCATTGTACCTTAATGATTAATCCTCAGTTTCTGTTTGAAAAATGGATAATCTGCAAGTCGGATTAAAAGAAAAAAGTGGCACCAGCCAGTAAAAATTTGCGGCCACTAGTTATGGAAAGATGATCGTTTCGACCTTAGGATGCCCGGCAAAATAGGTATTGCCCATAGATGGGCACCGTACAAGAATGCACTGATCGCAACATGTGCAATCGTTGACGGATCAACTACTGCCTGGTTGACCGTATTTCTGTACTACTCGCAAAGTACAATCCGTACCAGCATACCTTGAAGTCATTCAACTGGTTTAGTATACTCAAATATAGGTCAAAAATGCGTGATCTAAGGTAGATTATTTTTCCACTTAAAAAAAATGTATTACGTTCAGTAAATCTAGACTGATGACCTAGATGGTTTCCGATTTCAAGGATACTGTATGTATATCGCAACAACAAAAAAATAACACCAAATTCAATAGAAACACCCACAAACTAATATTCAATACTATAATTATTAAGATGCGGTTGTTGGGGATAAAGCCTAAAAAATTAATACAAAAGAATAAAAACTTACTTTATTATTGTACATTCAAAAGAGGATCTTGAAAACGACTTAAAATTTTCTGTTTATTACTTAAAAGCCAGTTTCTACTAAAGTTTTTTTTTTTTTTAATATCCATAATACAAACTTATATAAAAAAAATTGCAAAATACTTTTCAAAAGTAGTCAATAATTCAAGATATTTTTTATGACAACATAAATAATTCTCCAAAATGGAAATATTTCAACATATGTAAATAGAAATCAATTGTCATAAATTAGAAAAGCTGAATTATTATATTCGATGATGAATAAATATATTATTAACTATTTTATATATTGAGTAAGTACTTCCTCAATTTGTACAATAAAATATTCTATTTTGGATAATTACCAAAACGGAGTTGTTCTATAAATGATGAGTTTTAATTATCAATATTCTTAAGAGTATAAAATTTATTTGATGGGAAATTTTATTATTTTGTTATTAAATTAAAAACAATTTTTTTTGAAGCCATATTTTTCAATAATTTTAATAAAAGTAAATATATTTGGTAGAATTTATTTGAATAATCCAATTTGCACTTTTGAAATTAAAATTCCATTAAAGAAATTTTTTTTTATTTAAGTTTTCATATAAATTTTATATTTTATTATTAATTTAATTTTGCCATTTGAAAAAAAAAATATAAGTTTTACATAATAATATAAGATGTAGTAAAAAGTAATCCATTATTTTGCCAATAGATGGCTTTAGGGATGTGTATCTCCCGTTGTGAAAGTGCGATCGGATTGCACTAGATGGCGTTAAAAAGATAAGATTTTGTAATAAAAAAATTTCTCATACAATTTTGTGATTACTTGACTAAGTATTTTTTTAAGCACGCTTCAAAGATGGACACCAACAAAGAGAAAATACGCCATATTTTACAGTTTTTCTTCGATAAATGCGAAAACGCAAGCCAGGCAGCTGAAAATGTGAATAGTGTTTATGGTCCTGATACTGTTTATGGTCCTGATACTGATGAAAAGTGGGTCACTTACGACAACGTCAAGCGACAAAGGTCGTGGTCAAATCACGGTCACCCGGCGCAAACGGTGGTCAAGCCAGGATTGACAGCCAGGAAGGTTTTGCTGTGTGTTTGATGGGACTGGCAGGGAATCATCTACTATGAGCTGCTCCCCTATGGCCAAACTCTTAATTCGGACCTATACTGTCAACAATTGAAAGAAGCAATCGCCCAGAAGCGGCTAGCTTTGGCCAATAGGAGAGGAATTGTGTTCCATCAGGACAACGCCAGGCCGCATACATCGATAGTGACTCGCCAGAAGTTCCGGGATCTTGGTTAGGATGTTCTTATGCATCCACCTTATAGTCCGGAAGTGATTACCACCTCTTCCTGTCTATGACATATGATTTTGCAGGTGAAAAATTCGCCTCAAGAGAAGATTGTGAAAATCGACTGTCCCAGTTTTTTGCCAATAGGTCCATAGAGGGTTCCTATGAGAGAGGCATTATTAAATTACCTCCAAAATGCCAATAAGTTATCAAACAAAACGGTGCATATTTGACCTAAATCGTATCATTCTATCTATGCTAAATAAAACCTTCAATTTAAAACAAAAATAATATTAATATTGGCATAAAATTTCTTGAAATACTCGGTCGTTCTGAGGTAATTTTTAATGATTTTTTTTACATATTTTGGGTGGTAATTCGGCAATTAATTGAGAGATGTTAAATTTTAAATGTATTTTTATTTTAATAATTTTCTACGTGAATAAAATATTTTAGCAGCTTTTACAAGAAAAAGTCCACTGGTATTAAGGCACACAATTGTAGACATTATCAAATTTCAAAACTTAAAGAAAAATACTCAAAAGTTCTTGATTTATAGTATTTTTTTTCTTTAATAATAATAACAAAAAATACATTCTTTTATAATAAGTGTAATAAAAAAAAAAAACAGCCAATTTATTCAGGTATATTAAAATTCTTTGAAATTGGTTATGTGGAAATAAATTCTCATCCTTTTTACAATGAATAGTAAAATATTCGATCATTTTGAAAATTATTCCCAATTTAAAGATTGAAAAATAGAATGGAATGAAAAATTGCCAATAAAATAAAAATCACATGTAATTGGATATAAAATTTACACAAAATAGAAAACGTGATCAATAAAATCAATGAGAAAAATTATTCCTATTCGTATACTTATGAGTATATTTTTATATCCTCGTATTTCGTACATAATAATGTTAAGGGTAGAAGAAGCAAAAAAAAAAAACCAAATAAAACAGAATGTCTGATGAGCGCATGAAAAACTGCAAAAGTTCATTAAATTAAACTTGATCGATTTTTGTCACGAATGCATTATTTACACCCTAAGAATAATGACTACAGAGCGTAAAATCGGAAGTAATAAAAAATTGCTGTAGTCTTTTTCATAGTAAAATAAATTTTCCCATTCCGACATTATATACACCCTTACCTATAATAGGTGAAAATTTCGAAAGAAAATATCCTTCGCGTAACACCTTTGACAGTACGTCTGAAAAATATCCTTAAAAGTATTTGGAAAACGGGGTGGGGGGGGGTTGCATTTTTCTATTTATTGACACAGAATTGATTAATCAAGAACTCTTTCCATTTTTAAGAACTCTTTCCATTTTGAAATTAAAAAAAAAAAGTTTAAATTATGTACGAATATATTTTTTCTGACGACTTTTTACAACTTTGAAAGTAGTGATTTTTCACTAATTTAAAAGAGGATAACATCATGGCAGAAGCGATGGATTGTGCTATAAAATCTATGAATTCGTGTTCCAAGTCATTGCCGTTTTTGATGTTGTAAATCGTGATAGCATAAATCGTTTTCCGACAAAGGATTACCCATCCTTAGCGGGTTCTGGTCTGATTCATGTCTGGTAAACATAATTCGATGCCATGCAATTGTTATGTACAAGTACTGCACTCGGATAAAGTATGAGGATTCATTTCCGAATAACATAGAACGACGACAACTTTTCCAAGAATTTCCACTACATTCGTTTACGGACGCTCATTTTAAATTTGGTTTTCGTAAATTTTCCAACTCTTGTTACTAGCTTAAGGCATGTTCAGCAAATATATTTGGCAGTTTTCATCAGTGATTGCATTGTGAAAATTTATTGGATGTGGTAATATGGTTTCTATTCGAAAATATTCACATGACAAAAAGATATAATTTAAACATGGTAAGAGCAAAAATAATATAATATATAATATTTTAGGACTCCGATATTTGGTGGTACTCTTCTAATATTATCGTATTTACGATCAATTTTAAATGGCATACTAACGTGATTGAACGGAAATGTAATCAGAAATATTTTATATGCAATCAAATTATAACTTCCGAAAATTTTATCGCATTCAATAACAAAACGCTACACAATAAATCGATTTATTTATTTGAATTGGCCTTATTAAATGTCATCCATATAATAATCTATAAATGAACAAAAGGAGATGGGGATTCATTCACCTTTATTAAATTTCAAAAACTACTCCTCAAAAGGAAACACTACAAAATGGTAAAAAAAAAAATTCAAAAACTACCTTTTAAAGAGATATGCTATATAAAAATATGTAAAAGAAATCACAAAAGTTATCATTTTATACAACAACAAAAATAAAAACTATAGAGTAAAATTTAATTTAAGGTTGTAGTAAATTTCAAGGACTTTATAAATAATTGCCATCAGAATAATTCTCTTTTAATAAAATTTTATTTTGATTTATTAAAAATTATTCATTTAGAGATTCTTCAACATTTTCAGAGATGGCGCTATTTACAATAAATAAATTTACAATTTTTATTCTTCCCAATGTCCATTTTTTTAAAATATTCTGTCAAATATTATTATATGTAATTTTTTTTATTAAGTGCCTTTATAAAATTAATCTAATTTCTTTCTATAATATAATATAATATTTTGGTGCTATGTAAAAGTAAGAAGACATAGTTGACAATTGATATTGATTGACTTTAATTGGATATACTTGATTTATTTGGTGGTAATGGTTAAAATCGATTTCAATTTATTATTGATTGAATATTCGAAGTTTTGAACTATTTAAATGATGAATAAAAGCAAATCGATACTTGACGACCATTTCAGTGGACATTTCAGCGAATTATGTTAAGACTACGATAAAAATTATTACATAGAAAAAAATATAAAACATTTTTTATGATTCTTTATTGTTTTTAACTAAAAATATTATTTTTACCTCTTTTAATTATTTTGGACTATTATTAATAATATTCTTTGACTAAATAAAAAAATTTAAACTAAATAATAAGTGTCAACAATTTCTTAAGCTTTTTCAAAGAATGATCGTAATTGCAGTATCTTAAAAATTTTAAAAATTATGAAAAATTATTTTGACAAAATCTTTATTAAAATTATGCACAAATTGAATAAAAATACACAACAGAAGCTCTTACTTTTTCTATATTTTTAGAGAACAATTATTCCATAGAATTTTTATTTATTATAACATATATAAATAAGGATACTAATAATCAGGAATAAGTTGATAACTAATTGCTTATAAAATACATAGTTTATATTGAGGAAGTGTGAAATTTATCGTAGATTGGATGGAAATCAAGCACAGATAATATTATAAATTCTAAGGAGTAGTTAATTAATTAAATGAACTAAAGACTAGTTGATTATAATGCACGTGTAGTGTCAAGGTATTATATTATCAGATTAACGACAAAACATTTGCAATCAGCTCTCAATAGGAGTGCACAAGATCATATCTGCGACCGTATCTCGAGTCTACGATTTCCTGTTCCAAGAACCAGTTTACAATTTCCAATCGGACTATATTCCAAATAAGAACGCTGCTCTCGAGTTAAGCGAAGATCATATTCTAAAAAAGAAGTGCTGCTCTATACCCGTTAAAATGAGAGTGCAGGCTTACGAGTATTCAATAAATTGTGGTGCGTGGGTGAAAACGAATGCAGATCGAACCCGTACTTTGAAAGTAACTGTAAAAGTGCACCTAAAGCACTTTAAACAGTTCATCGTGATTTTTATGGTTACCGACGTACTGCATTTATATGGAATAATCTTAATCGAAAAACCAGTTCGAGTAAGTGATCACCTGAATATACATACTTGGGATACACCTAGAAGAGTTAAAGAGAAAAATTCATATTCCAATCTGTGGATACATTATTTACCTTTGAAAATCAGTTTCAATGATTAGTGAAAAAAAATACAATAAATCAGAAAACTGAGTATAGTTTCTAAGAGGTCAATTATTTATGATTTATCGACTTATTGACAGACAATAAAAATTTAAAACCATTAAAATTTATTAAATGAAAATAGAAAATTATAATTAAATAAAATTATATCAAGTTCTAGATTTAAGAAATAGAAAAATAAATACCACCAGTAGAACTGCTACAATATTGAAGTAAGTTTGTAATGAAACAATCGAATCCAGGAGGTCCTAAATTGCTTATGACTTGATCTATGCAAATTTAATTTTATTTAAAAATAGAACAAATTTAAGAAGTTTGATACTGTTAACGTTTTAAGATCTTGGTCCATCGAGGAGGTCCTAAGCTATTTACATTTGAATAGCTTGATTGCAGCTGTTTATTTCTCTACTAAAGTTATAGATTCAGAAGTATTAGATTTGAATAGAATTTACAAAATCTTAAAAAAAATAATGAAAATTTACAAATTTACGACTTATTTTTAAGATAAAAAAAACAACCATCACCAGAAGAAGTGTTTCAATATTGACGTAGTTTTATAATGAAAAAATAAAATCCAGGAGGTCCTAAAGTATTTAGGACTTGATCCATACTTATATAATTTAATAGCAAAATAGTATAAATCTAAGAACTATTAATGTATGAACATCTCTGTGCATCGAGGAGGTCCTAATCTATTAACATTTTTGAACAGCTTGATTTAGGCTGTCTAAATTTTTATTAAAAAACAAGAAATTCTGTTCACTAATTTAGACGCAGCCTATTTTAAACAATCTCAGTTCGTCTAGGAGGTCCTTAACTATTTACATTTGAACAGCTTAATGCATGCTGTCTAAATTTTTATTAAAAAACAAGAAATTCTGTTCAGTAATTTAGACGCAGCCTATTTTGAACGATCTCAGTTCGTCTAGGAGGTCCTTAACTATTTACATTTGAACAGCTTAATGCATGCTGTCTAAATTTTTATTAAAAAACAAGAAATTCTGTTCAGTAATTTAGACGCAGCCTATTTTGAACGATCTCAGTTCGTCTAGGAGGTCCTAAACTATTTACATTTAAACAGCTTATTTCAGGCTGTCCAAATTTTTATTAAAAAATAAGCAATTCCATTCCCTAATTTTTACGCATTTTATTTTTAGGGATCTCAATTCGTCTAGGAGGTCCTAAACTTTTTACATTTAAACAGCTTAATTCGGGCTGTCAAAATTTTTATTAAAAAATAAGCAATTTCGTTCACTAATTTAGACGTAGCCTAGTTTTAACGATCACAGTTCGTCTAGAAGGTCCTAAACTATTTACAAATGTTCAGCTTGACTCAAGCTGTCCAAATTTTTATTAAAAAATAAGCTATTTTGTGCAGTAATTTAGACGCAATTTATTTTCAACGATCTCAGTTCGTCTAGGAGGTCCTAAACTTTTTACATTTAAACAGCTTAATTCAGACTGTCAAAATTTTTATTAAAAAACAAACAATTTCGTTCACTAATGTAGACGCAGTTTATTTTTAGCGATTTCAGTTCGTCTAGGAGGTCCTAAGCTTTTAACATTTGGAGATCTTGACCTACCCTGACCTAATTTTATATTTAAAAATACAAATCCATATAATTTGATATTGTTAACGCTTGATGACTTCAAGTGGTCATGCCTATTTAGTTTTTTCAAATAAATTTTATTTCTACGATATCTTAAACTACGAGTATTTTCATTTGACCCCACCTGAGTCGATGTTGACCTATTTTTAAGATATATCATAAGATCGGATTTATATATATTTTTAAGATATAAAATCCGATATTACTTGTGTATAAAAATTGTTGTTAATTTCTATATAATGCCATGATAAAAAATATTTCCTCCTCAATATCCTAACTGCTCACATTCGAAGATCTTGATCAATGCTGACCTAATTTTATAAAAAAACCTTACCTATTTAAGGATCCCCGTCAATGTTTACTTATTATTAGACAAAAAAAATTTATAAGGGATGGGGCTGACAATATTAACTTAATCTTCCAATAAGAAATATTTTGTTTAGGAGGTCCTAAGCTATTTGCATTCAAAGACCTCAATCTATGCTGACTTATTTTCATATGAAAAAAAATGCATCTAAAAATTTAACGATAGTTTAAGTAAAATAAAATGTTATCTTTTTTATATTTGAGGGTCTCAATTCAAGGTGACCTAATATCAAATTTCAGAAAACTTTATTTTAAAGAAAAAACGATATTAGGTCAGCTTGGATTACGATTGAAGTTTTCTGTATTTTTTTAATTGTTTTTTTTGAATATCCTTTTTTTATTTGGTCCTTTATAAAGGTTTATTTTTTGTGAGTTTAAATTTGTTTATTTTTTGTGAGTTTAAATTTGAATTTATAACGAACTATTGCGCATTAAAACATGCCTAATGTGTCTGCCTACAAATAATTTAAATTTTTTAAATTTTAAACTTTTTACCTACAAATAAAAGGAGTCCTTGAAGATGATTGTAGCTGCAATCTTTTAGAAAACTATCACATATGACCATTATTGACAGCAATTATTCTATTTTTATTTGCTGTGCATAAATTTTTTATTAATTATAATTGATTAATTGAAAAATTGTGTATTTGAAGTGACTTCCCCAAAGTTCTACAATTTCAGCTGATGTCCCAAAATGATTATTGCTTAACTTCTAAATCTCACTTAATATTTCCATGTACAATATTTCATATTTGCGACTATTCCATTGAGATTCAAAATTGACATACATTCTGAAAAATTCACCGAATTCGAAAAAATTCTAAAAACTTTACCAAATAAATTAGTAGAACTTTTTTGTGAGCTTTTTTTTTTGCTTTGTTTACGAATTTTCAGTTATTGGCAATTGCAAGAATAATGGTTGAATAGAAATGATTGATTGGCATAAATATTGAAATTTATTTTTGTAGGTGCACCTCAGAGTTTTTACAATTCTTTACGAAAATGTACACTCACTCATTCTATACTCTCAATCTGAGTGGGTATGGTAATAAATTTTTCCAATTTTCTTTATGGATTTTTCTACAGTTAAAATTTTTCAGTTTTATTTCGATTTTTCTATATTTGCTTTCAAAGCACAGATGATGGATAGAATTTAGTATTTGCAAATTTTTATTAAATAATTTTTCTTTATTTATTTCTAAATTTATGAAATTTTTTATAGCATTTTGTTGACCAAAAAAAATATTGTATAATTTTTTCTTTATTTGATTGTTGGTTTACTTATAGTAAAATTATATTGTCTTAAATTTTATGGAAGCAGTTGGATTTGATGCTATAAATTATTAAAAATAAATACTTTTTAAGAGAAGTTATTATATAAATAAATAAAATCCATTTTTCATTAATTATAAAAATATTTTAATAAAGAAATTTTGATATTTTATCTATGACTTTGGAATTTACGATAGTTAATAATTGGTATGATAGTAAATTGTAGGGTCATTTGGCTTATTTACTATATTTAGAAAAAATATTTTTTTAAATAAATTCAAAATTATATGGAAATAAGTTCCGATAAGGAAATAAGTAAAATTGCCTGTTTCGAAGATAATAAAGTCTTAATTTGTGAATTTCTCAAGGTAACAGGAAGTGCTTCTTCCTCTTCAATTTATTTTACGTGCAAATTATTCTGATTAAGAATTTTGATTTGAAGAATACTAAGTAATTTAGTTGGTAAATTAAAATTCTTTTTACGTTATCGTATTATTTATATTATACTGAAGTGTTTGTATATGATATGTTTTTTTGGTTTGAGTGATAGAATTTCCAAAGAGAAAGTTTTTTTTTTTTTTAATGTAGTAAATGTTTATCAAAATATTTGGAAAGGATTTGAAATAGAATTTTTTCCATTCTAGAATATATATTTATTTATCTGATGGACTCTGACTTATGGAAAAATTGAACTCACCAAATCGATTAGTATTCTCGGAAATGATGGTTTTTAAATTAACAATATCTACACTATCTTATAAACATTTATTCTATACAATATAAAAGTTCAATAGCCTAATACGCATACATAAATATTAGCTAAATATTTTTGGTATTTATAAATAAGATGAGGAAGGGGAATTATGCCTTAAGTTAAATACTCATAAAATGATAGCAGGATAATATTGTTAACATATCAAATAGTCTTACATTTCCTGTCATAATCAAAAGATAAACGATACCAATTGCAGGAAGAGAATCAGAATGTATCTGAGAATATGCTCGATTTTATATAAGTAATCTTACCACAAAGCATTATGATACGTGCCCAGCATAATTATGATTATTTTTTTTTAAGGCACTCATAGTACGATGTCAGTATAGAAATTTTTGTTGAATTTCGATGGTTTCTTTTTGAGTCCTTTTCGCATTCAGTTTAAATATTTCGGATGAAATCTATATAAATTTTTTTTAGTTGAATTTTGCATATTTTTTATCAAGATTTACAATATTTCTATGTATATTATATAAGGACAAATACCTCAAATGGATTACAAAATTTACCATACACTTATGAGAAAACTAATGAAGTAAAACAGATTTTCATTAAAGCATGTTAAGAATTTTTTTGAATAATTCATAAAAATTATTGGGTATTAATTGATCCTTTTTATTTCAATTACAAATATCAAAAAATACATTCAATTAAAATGGTATTTGTTTTTTTACCAATAGAATACTTAATGTGGAATTAAAAAGCTGTCACAAGGACATAATTTATATTGTGTATTCTTGATTTTTTATTTAATTTTTGGAAAACCGCATTTTTTTTTTGCACTAATTTTTCTTATTTCCTATTAAATTTTTTTAATATATATAACAATAATAAAATATAAAGAAAATAAACGAATACTTTTGATATTTGGTAAAAGAGGAATATTTTTTTTTTTTTTTGAATATGTAAAATGCCTTGAGGATTTTTTTGTTTTGTTGCTATTGTTGGATTTTCAGAAAGGGAGTCTAAAATATACTGATAACGTTGGTTAACTAAATCTTATGTTTTTCGAGGATTTGTTATGTTTTTCTTCTTCATAGAATAATTTATTATTTTGAAACGACACGACTTCAAGTATATTTCGTGAGTTGAATTTCTAAAATTTATCCATACCAATAAACTTTTCTCCACTTTTCCTATTCCATCAAAATGAAAATCGATTTAAATTCAAATAGGACCAATCGTTTTTTTTTTTTTTTTTTTTTACATTTACGGTATATAATTTTCTATTGAATATAATTAACAATTATTCAACATGTAATCATGAAATTTAATTTTAAAATAGATACTTTGAGGGTAGTTTTATAATATTTGATTGGGAAATTGTATCTTGCATGTTTAGAAAATTTGAATTTATTTAATATTCAATTTGATTTTTTGGAAACAAAATTTATTTTTATTCTCTTGAATTATAAATATTAGAATTTTTAATCAATAATTAAACTAATGATTATATAGATTTATTAGGTAAAATCTCATTAATTTTAATGTAAATACAAAATGAAAATTATTCGTTTTTAAGAATTCAGGCAAATAATAAAATAAATATTAAAGAATTTATTATTTTTAAGTCCTACTACATCTATAAAATTATATAACTCATTTTTATTTATATTGATTTCATGATAAAATAGAAAAGAAGAGTGCAATATTTTACAGGACATTTTTTTTTTTTTTAGTTATATTATTTGATATCATAGAATTCTTGATCTACCATAATCTGGATGGAAATTGATCCTGAAAATGCTTTAAAATTAAATTTAATCTCGTATATAGTTGACCATAGTATCTACTAACTCATGACATGGAAGTGTCGATGGCACTCTATTCTGGTGAAATCTTTTCGAAAATGAGAGCACAAATCCAAAAACGACGCCTGCTGAATTTCAATTAGGTTCGGTTATCAGAAATTTAAAGGATATAAATTTGTAGGCAAACAAAGAAGCGGAAGAGCATACTGTTCGCACTGGGGTCAGATAGTGTCATCCAATTTAGATTCTTTTGAAGAAGTGAATCTGAAAACATATTGGCTGAAGATACCTTGTATTAAAGAAGAAGCCAATTGAACTCGAAAAAGATGTCATATGAATTTGTTACAATTTCAGATTAAAGTTTGGGCTTCTCTTAAAATAGTATTTGTCACGTGCTTTATGGAAAACTTTTACCAAACAATCATGAACACGTAATGTAGAAAATCTTTAAAAAATCAAAATATTCTACTTTTTGGATGGGAGCGTTCTTGTTGGATATTTCGATATCTTTTATAATCAATAATGTAAAAAAAACTTTATCAAAAATTATAGAGTTTATAAAAAAAAATATCAAAAGTGCATTCAAAAAGAAAATTTTGTTTGAAACTTTTTAAATTTCTCTTATTTTCTGAAAAATTTACTCTTTTCCGGAAGCAATAATAGACGAGGAAATACTTTAAGTGGATTTTATTTTATATTTATTGCTATTATATTTATATGTAAATATTAAAATTAATTTTTGCATTTTACAGAATGTCTTCATTCGATGGCGACAGTTAGCCACTATGCAATGCGGCGCTATCCGGTCGGACATGTTGACGAATATAATCAATTAGGAAGCAATCAATATTTTGTGGCATCTAGTCCACAGGTTTGTATATGTTTTGTAAATTTTTAAAAATATTTTTAAGCAATATTTAAACATATAGAACAACTTTTAAATTTAAAAAAATTAGCACTTCAAATTTTTTTTTTGGAAGTTTATCGGAAGCAACTTTTTATTTTTTTGGGAGTTATTTAGTTGTTTAGTTCGGCGTTTCGAAATTTTCATTTTAAGCAACTAAATTTTTAGTATCTTTCTAGTATTGTATTATATTTATAAGGAGTCCTTAGCATTTGTTTTCTTCTTTTCAATATAGAGAAGAATCTTCTAAAGACGCTTAGGAGGTACCGATCACTGGGAGGTAGCAAACCCTACAGTGTGTGGGATTTTTATCACTTCAATTCACCTCCCTATTCTTCAAATATGCTTCACCAATTGTCCCAATAATAGTCATTATAATACAGAAAGCACACTGGTTTCTAGCACATTATCTTATCTATGCTTGCCAGCTGGGCTTTTTTTACTTTTTTCTTATAACGTATTACTCGGAAAACTTAATCTGATAACACAAACCAACATGCCTGAGAAGCTATCGTTTTTTAAATGATGCTCTTCTAGGATAGTCGTTAATAGAAGATTTTCTCTGGTTTCTTTCGTTTGTCGATTAAACATAAACAGTGGAAAAGGACATGATCCGTACCCCCAATTTTAAATTAAAATATAAGGAATATCGCATCAAAGTCTGGCTTATGGCAATCTTTGTTCAACCAGAATATGGTCAACTTCTCCATGACATCTTCCAGTCTACGTGGCAATATCGGGAGCATGGTGATATCCTTTTCCTAACCGTCCCGTATGTCTCCTCCTAGCTAACGGTGCGCCGTTGAATTTTTTCCCTTACCATTCATCCTCCATGATAGATTCTGGCTTTCTCATTCGCCAAAAGTTCGAATGGGTATACGTGACAGTGTAGAATACTTCCGAGATCCGAAGTGCACTCTAACAATAAACATCCATCATAGACTGATGCTTGTACAATTCAGTCCCAATATCTTCTGACCAATTACGAGAAGCTATAACTAATAACGGATGACAGAAACCTGTGTCGGCTCTGTCTTTATCCTGCATTATGTAGGCTTAATTTTTCAGCAACGGTTTTTAGATTTTTGCCAAAGCTCAAACTATAGTTCCTCTCAACTTGCAGTTATCGAGCCGTTGGCTGTGAAACAATATCACACTTACCGATGGTGAGAGTGATAATCTCCTTTACTTATATTCTGGTCATCCTACGTTAATTGATCATCTTTAGGTGTCATTTGATTAGCAAGTTCCAGGTCCACTGATCAAAGCCGATGTCTAATAATGTGAACTGTATTATTTGCGGTTGAGTGATCTTCTTTAGAAAGTTACACCTTTTATCATCGGGACTTTGAGCAGCGCGTTATGCGAGGTCTGTTCAAAAAGAATCGCGAATTTTGAATTTCCGCGGGTAACGTATATTCGATTTTCGATTTTTTTTGTCGCGTTATGGTGGTACTCATGTCTCTCATTTATGCCGACTAGTTCGGCCATTTTGAATGTTCAGTTAATTTTTGATTTGCTTGCAGGTGTTTTGGCTCGTCTTCAATTTTTGCCCATTCCAAAAAATAGATCAAAGAATCTGTTGCGGGAACAAGAAAAAGTTACAGGGGCTCAAATCTGGGAAATATGGTGGCTGCGGTATTATTAGTGTGTTGTGATTGGCCAAAACGATGCGTGAGCACTGGCGTTATCATGGTGCAAAATCCAATTTTCTCAGATTGCTTGGCGTAACTTTTGCATAACTTGCAGGTAATATTCCTTATTGACCGTTCCACCCTGTGGTAAGAACTCATAATACACCACGCTCCTGCAATCGAAGAAAACTGTAAGCAAAACCTTCACATTCGACCGAACTTGGTGCGCTTTTTTCGGTCGTGGCTTGTGCGGAAGCTTCCACTGGGATGATTGAGCTTTATTTTGCTCGTCATAACTATAAACCCATGATTCTTCACCAGTTATGACCCTCTGGAGCAAATTTGGGTTGTCACGGACAGAGTCCAATAGCTCCTTAGCAATGTAAATGCGATGCGGTTTTTGTTCGAAAATGGGTAAAAATCGAAGACGAGCCAAAGCACGTGCAAGCAAAGCAGCTGTCAAAAATTAACTGAACATTCAAAATGGCCGAACTTGTTGGCATAAGTGAGAGATATGAGTACCAATATAACGCCACAAAAAATCTGAACTCGAATAAACGTAACCCGCGGAAATTCAAAATTCGCGATACTTTTTGAACAGACCTCGTACATGACATTCCATAACAAAGGATCTAGGAGCGAACACCACGGAAGTCCCCGACTTTAGAACATTTTTATTTCTACTTCGGTTCTAATAAAATTATGAAGTAAAAGTAAAAAATATTCTACATCGGTCCATAATAAAGGATCCAGGACGGAACCCTAAAAACTCACTAACTTAAATGTGTTATGAAAACCCACCTACGCAGGGCTGCCATAATAATTGGAACCGAATTTATTAGCACACTGCTTTCAACCATTTGGCTTTACGGCTATGTAGATGGAATCTACTTTGCATCTTACCTTTTTTAATCCATATTAGCCCTTCGGAGATTATAAACTATTCTGTCAAGCTTTTCACTGGTCGTATTTAATAAACACATACTGCGGTAAGACGATAGGTTCCTAGGACATGGCCAGGTATAGTTGAGGTAGCGCTACAATCTTGACGCCATTTGACGACCTATTTTTAGTATTTGTTCCTAGTTTTGGTAAGTTCCAAACTTCTTTGTTAAACAATAATTTTCATGCATTTCTTAAAATTCAATTAAAGTACGAGGGTTGTTCAATAAGTCCTTAGTAAAAGATGGAAAAAAAACTGTTTTTAAAAAAAAATAATTTTATTTTTCAACACAATCTTCTTTTAGCTCTACAAACTTTTCCAAAATTTTTATCCCGTCCAAAAAATAGGATTTCGGAAGTTCTGCAAAATACTCATCCATTTGAGCAGTGACGTCCTCGTTGGAAGTGAACTGTCGTCCGCCAAGCCATTTCTTCAGATTGGGGAAAAGAAAATAGTCACTCGGGGCCAAATCTGGTAAATAAGCGGGATGCTGCAACAATTCTAATCTCAATTCCACAATTTTGGCCGTGGAAACAGCGCAGGTGTGCACACGAGCATTGTCCTGATGCAAGAGGATTTTTTTCTTCTTCAGATGGGAGCGTTTCTGTTTGATTTCCTCGCTCAACCGTTGCAATAACGAGTAATACGCTCCTGTTATTGTTTTTCCTTTTTCCAAGTAGTCGATAAAATTGATGCCCTGCGAATCCCAAAAGACCGTGGCCATCACCTTGCTGGCCGATGGCACAGTTTTTGCCTTCTTCGGAGCCCGTTCACCCTTGAAAATCCACTGTGATGGCTGTGTCTTCGTTTCTGGAGTGTAGTAGTATATCCAGGTTTCGTCCACAGTGACATATCGACGAAGGAATTCGGCAGGATTGCGATGAAAGAGTGCCAACATAACCTCAGAGTCCATTGCACGATTGCGCTCATTCTCCTTTGAGAGCAAACGCGGCACCCATCTTGCCGACATTTTTTTCACAGACAATTTTTCATGCAAAATTGAAGCGACTGTACCTTGTGATATGCCCGTGGCCTCAACTAATTCGCGCACTTTAATTCGCCGATCGTTTAAAATCAGATCGTGAATTTTGTCGATGATTTCAGGAGTAGACACCTCAACTGGGCGTCCTGAACGATGTTTATCTTTTGTGGATGAACGGCCACGTTTTAATTCATTCACCCAATTGTAAACCGTCGCAAACACAGGTGCTGATGTGCCATGAACTGCATCCAACTCGGCTTTGAATTCTTTCGGGCTTAAGCCTTTCAAATGGAGATGTTTGATGGCAGCCCTAAACTGGCTTTTTCCCATTGTTATGCACAAATAAATGTCGTTAACTTTAATCGACGAAAGAAATTGACCTACTCTATGGATCGAGCTGAAATTTCCTGTTTTTCCTGTCGATACTGCTACTTACAAAAAAAAATCTTTGCCGATACTACAAGCGCAATTTCTTGGATTTTCTAAGGACTTATTGAACGAACTTCGTATTAGGGATTAAAAAAAAACTACACTACAATTTCAGAAAGAAATTTATATAATATTTTTCTCAACTTTACTTTTAAAATTCTTTATTAATATTTATTTTAAATAAAATTGAAATAAAAATTTCATCAAAGTTATTTGTTTTTATTAACTAACTACACAATTCTTCATACCGTCAGGATTATATTCTGAAATAATACATACCGTCAGGATCTATTCTTCGATAATATGCAAATATTTACTATATCAAAAATCTATAATAACTTTTATATAAAATATTAAATAAAATAAAAAAACCTGACAATATCCAAAAATTCTCTATTATAAAAATGCTATATTTTGTTATAAATTATAAATCAGTAAGATTATAAAGAAGCAATTAATTATTAGGGTTGAGATGTTCCGGTCAGCAAGGAAAGATAGTTGGAAGCAAAGTGAAAAGGAATTTATTAGCCGTTTAATCGGCAATTACTAGCATATGTCACTACTCCCTCGATTTATTGCTATCTGTTTATTTTCTTGAAAATGATCTTAAATCTGTGACTGTTTATATTTTGGAGGAAACAAATAGTCACAAACATTAATTAATGTGTTCCATGGCAATTGGATGTTGACTCTTTGCATAAGTCGAAAATACTGTGTGCCATTTGTAATACTGAGCATAGGAGCATATTTCGAAATGGACAAAACAAAATGGAACGTTTACTTTTCGGTCAATCGGTTACGTTATTATGGGGATCAGGCAGTTTCTGTGCTCTGTGTCATAGTCCTCTGGGGAAAATCGGTAAGGCAATCTCGGCAAATAATTCTTAAATATTGAAAAATTACTTCTCTTACTGTTTTGGACTGAGTGCGAATTGCCCCAATAAATCACTAACAATTGCTTGGGTAAATAGAAAGCTTCTCCATTGATTATTAGAACAATATGGCCTGCTGGGAAATGGTGAAGCGGACGAATTGTTCTCACTCAAAGGATTTAGAGCGGAACCTTTCTACCTAGACTTTAGTTTGTTGGAATTATTTCAAATGAAAGTTTATGACTCAAAATGGTTTCATGCTGTGCCTTGCTTGTGGCTGATTCTACAAACAGAACCATGACTGGCTCAAAATTGCAAACATCAGCTTATGTGCCCGTTCCTTTATCAAACCAAAGCCAACCTGGTTTTTGTTTTCTTTTTTTGAAGTTCTCCTATTCCGATACTCTTACGGATTCTTACCAAATGTGATAATTGGTAGTCTGTTTTACGAGTTTAATTTTAGCAAAAGTACAAATTGAAATTCACTTCACTATTTTGCTATTTCTCAATATACTCGTAGAAAGGCTAAATTATCGACCGGAAATTCTAACGATTTCCATAGCGAATATGTTATGTGCATTTTCTTGCACATATGTTCATATATATTTGTACTTATAAAAAAAATGGTCTGAATGTATTCTTAATATTAAAATAGTGAAACAGACGAAAGAGTATAACCCAGCAATGTGCAAAGGATTCACATCGGTAACAAATGCTCATACAATAATCAAAAAGGATAATCGGATTGAATTTGAAATTATGGCATTATTGTTTCTATAGAAAATACAATTAGAACATACACGAAAAAGGATTTAATTTAATTAGAATATATTTTAAGCAAGTTTATTTTTTTTTCAAAATTTTTCATTTAATAGTGGTTTTTTACTTTAAAAATATTTATAAAAATCGTGTGAAAGCCTAGTCAATAATCAATTTTTATTTAGGAAAACTTCTAAAAAAGTTTATGGGGACCATTCCTCAACGAAATTACAAGTACAATATTTTTTTTTTTAACTATTATTCTTATAAGTTATTGGTTATATTTTTATAAATAATTAGAAAATTTTAATTAATTTTAAGTATTTTAATTATTAATTTTATTTTTGAAAATATTTTTGGTTTAATTTTAATTTTTGTGTATAAGTTAAAAATGCGGAATTTTTGGCAAACTTTGAGTGTTTATTTTGAAAAATTGTTAAAATATATTTTATTGAAAGTATTGTCCATCGGAAGCCACTACTCTTTTCCATCTTTCTGGCAACATATGGATTCCGCGCCAAAAAAACTACTCCGGTTTTGAGGCCAAGAATGAATCGAGCCAATTTTTGATGCCCTGTTCTGAAGTGAAGCATATTCCGGTGAGGGCGTTTTGCATGGATCCAAACAAATGGTAGTCGGACGGGGCAAGGTCTGGGCTATAAGGCGGGTGAGGCAAAACTTCCCAGCCACTGTTTTCTAAATAATTTTTAACCGGTCTTGCAACATGAGGCCGAGCGTTGTCATGATGGAAAATTATGGCTTCGTGTCTGGTCGCATATTCCGGGCGTTTTTCGGCCAATGCTCGCTTCAAACGGATTAATTGTGTTCGGTAGAGGTCGCCTGTGATCGTCTGGCTCGATTTCAATAGCTCATAATAGATCACAACCTTCTGATCCCACCAAATACAGAGCATTACCTTGGCGCCATGGATATTTGGCTTTGGCGTTGATTTGGCTGGTTGGCCGGGCTTCACATACGATTTTTTGCGCTTTGGGTTGTCGTAATGAATCCATGTTTTGTCGCCAGTAATAATTCGATTCAAAAACGACTTCTTTTTCTGCCGTTCAAGCAGCATTTCGGACATGCAAAATCGCCTTTCAACGTCTCTCGGCTTCAATTCATATGGGACCCAATTTCCTTGCTTTTGGATGAATCCTGCTGCTTTCAAACGTTTTGAAATGGCTGCTTGAGTGACTCCCAATGATTTTGCAATTTCTTCTTGAGTGCTTGAGTGACTCCCAATGATTTTGCAATTTCTTCAACAGTCTTCGTCGAGTAATGCCTCCAAATCTTCATCTTCAAACTTTTTTGGCTGACCTGGTCGTTCTTTGTCTTTCGTGTCAAAATCACCACTTCTGAACCGCACAAACCATCTCTTGCACGTTGAAATCGATGGAACATATTCAGGATAAGCTTCGGTGAGCAATCGATGTGCTTCAGCTGCACTTTTTTTCAAATTGAAGAAGTAAATCAACACTTCCCGCAAATGGGACTTTTTTGGTACGAAATTCGACATTTTTGAAGCAAAAAAAAAACTTTGTTGTTTACACTATTTCGTTCAATGACTAATCAAGAATTAATGACAGATGTTTAACCTCCAAAATGCCATATGAGTTATTATTAACACAAACCATGTGTAAAAGTTATGTCATCTGTTGTCAATCCCGCATTTTTAAGTTATACACCCAATAGATATAATTATTAAGTGAAATTTTAATTATATTAATAATAATTTTATAAAATAATTAAATTTAAAAAAATTTAATAATAAACTTGGATTAGATAGCCTATTATTTAAATTATAAATTTTATAAATCAAGAGTAGTAATAGTTAAGTTCTTGAAATTTAAAAAAAATTTGGCGGTATTTTAATCTATTCAAAGGAAACTGTTTTATAATCGATAGTCCACGTTGTTTTCCTCAATTTATATGGTATGACGTCGTTATCAAAATATTTTAAAAGAAAAATAATTTTCTAAAATTTATATTCTATAATGATGTCAGATCAAGGTGTAGTTTACCATATATTTAAGTAAAAAATAGATAACATAGTACATGTACTGGAAAGTATATCTAGAATGTAATTTGAAGTTTATTTAGTTAAGCATTTCATTTACATTAAAAAGAAATTTTTTTGCAAATCAGTTTAAATTGAATTTTAATAATTATTTATTATAAAAGTTTTAAATTTATTCAAAAGTTTTCATATATTTATTTATTAATTTTTAAAGTAAATAAACATTTTATATAGAAAAAATATTATTAATAATAGTTTATTTGTATTGTGAAAGAATATTCAAATAATTTGAAAGATTTTTATTAAATAAGAAAAAATTAAAATTATATAAATATAAGCTTAGAAGAAGTTATTATTTGTAAATTTGTTATAATTTATTTATTAAAAATAAATTATTAATTTAAATTTATAACTTAATAAAGAAATAATAATAGAATAAGTATAATAAATACTCTATAATATATTAATAGTCTTAAAATATTATTAATGTATTCGGCAATTTTAATATTTACCTGTTTATAAAAAATATGTCTTTTTTAGTAAAAAAGCTAATATTTTTGTAAGAGATGAGATCTTTATATTTTTTTGTTAATTTTATTTATTTAGAAATTTAAAAAAAAAATAATTATATAAAATATTTTTATGGGGTGATAAGAAGATTTAGAAAACGTTTATATTATTTTTACATTAATTTTTGGTTTATAGATCCATTATTAATGTTTATTTAATTAAGTTACATTAGGGATAACAGCATAATTTTTTTTTTGAAGAGTTCATATCGATAAAAAAGATTATGACCTCAATATTAAATATTAAAGTCTTTTCGACTTGTAAATTCTTTTTATATATTTTTTTTTTAAAAAAGAAAGCTTTTTTGGAGGGCCGAGAAACAACGAAAAAAAAAAACTCAGCAAAAGGCTTTTAACATCAAAAACTGATATAAATTATCATGTTTATTTGCTCCAAAAACAAACCGTCAACTAAGTTTTTTTTATAAAAAAAAAATCCTTGAAAATGGCTCAAAAAATTGTTTTTTTTTTGAGTGTCAGTTCTGAAATTGCAGTCACTTAGACACCGCCAGTCACATGGCCATCCCTACCAATGAGTTTTTATTGAAAAAAACTAATACCGAAAGTCAACCAGCCCCTCTCCCCCCCCCCCCACCAACTTCTTAACAAGTTATCTATGTTTTTGTAACTTTTTTTTATTCCTTAAAAAAAAAAACCTTCTTTCAGAATATATGGTATCATCGATAATATTCAAAGAAGTTTAATGGAGTTTTTGAAGGGAAATCTATTTGAAGCCTTCAAGCTCTGCTAAAATTAATTAACATAATGCCTAAGCCGATGTATAACTACCAAAGAGAACTAATTTAAAGGAGATAATATAATTGCATGAAAATTAAATAAAATTAAAATAGTAGAAGACGAACCTCGTTCAAGAAGTCTGCCTTTATCTAAAACTGATAAAAATGTGGTACATTTTGAGAACTTTTTTATAAATGACACAAAATATTTCAAAATGAGTATTCTTAATATTGTCGATAATATTCAAAAGGAGTATAATCGAGAAGGTGAAGACGAATTCAGTTGGAGCCTTCCACAACTGCTATGAAAACTAGAAATAATACCTCAGCCGATATGAAGCTGATCAAGGACGATAATATTTATATGTAAAAATAAAAATAAATTATTGCATAAAGTGATAGTCTAATTAATTTTATGTAAATTCTTGTATTATAAAAAAAAAAAATTTTTATTCCGCAGGATCAAAAAAAAAATTATATACAAAATGAAAAAAAAAATTAATAAAATATTAACCAACATAAAATTTTCAACTATTCCATATGTAAAATTATTAAAAAATTAATTTAAGTAATAATAATAATTATTAATCTATTATACAATATATAAAAAAAAAAACTCAATAGAATTGCATAAAAAAATAACCAAGAACTTATGAAATTCATATAAAAAAAAATAATTTCTACTATAGTTAAAATTAAGCCAGAATTATCTTATTATATTTTAAGAATTTATGAATTTTCTTTAAGATTTTTGGCAACTTTTAAAAACAAAAAAAAATTTCAAACATATTAGCACTAGATAAGATTGTTGGTTATAGCAACTGAATGAAAGCATAATAAAATAAATCTTTTAAAATATTCATCAAAGTAAGTTAGAATAAATGTTCACCAATTACCCTAACAATTGCTACGAGGGTCTTTCGATAAGTCCTTAGAAAATCCAAGAAATTGTGCTTGTAGTGTCGGTAAGTAGCATTATCGACAGGAAAGCTGTCAAAATTTCAGCTCGATCCATAGCGTAGGTCAATTTCTATCGTCGATTAAAGTTAACGACATTTATTTGTGCAGAAAAATGGAAAAAAGTGAGTTTAGGGCTGTCATCAAACATCTCCATTTGAAAGGCTTAAGCCCGAAAGAAATCAAAGCCGAGTTGAATGCAGTTCATGGCATATCTGCACCTGTGTTTGCGACGGTTTACAATTGGGTGAATGAATTTAAACGTGGCCGTTCATCCACAAAAGATGAACATCGTTCAGGACGCCCAGTTGAGGTGTCTACTTCTGAAATCATCGACAAAATCCACGATCTGATTTTGAACGATCGGCGAATTAAAGTGCGCGAATTAGTTGAGGCCACGGGCATATTACAAGGTACAGTCCAGTCGCTTCAATTTTGCATGAAAAATTGTCTGTGAAAAAAATTTCGGCAAGATGTGTGCCGCGTTTGCTCTCAGAGGAGAATAAGCGCAATCGTGTAGTGGACTCTGAGGCTATGTTGGCACTCTTTCATCGCAATCCTGCCAAATTCCTACGTCGATATGTCACTGTGGACGAAACCTGGATACACTACTACCCTCCAGAAATGAAGAGACAGTCATAACAGTGGATTCTCAAGGGTGAACAGGCTCCGAAGAAGGCAAAAACTGTGCCATCGGCCGGCAAGGTGATGGCCACGGTCTTTTGGGATTCGCAGGGCATCATTTTTATCGACTACTTGTTAAAAGGAAAAACAATAACAGGAGCGTATTACGCGTCGTTATTGCAACGGTTGAGCGAGGAAATCAAAGAGAAACGCCCCCATCTGAAGAAGAAAAAAATCCTCTTGCATCAGGACAATGCGCGTGTGCACAGCTGCGCTATTTCCATGGCCAAAATTGTGGAATTAAGAATGGAATTGTTGCAGCATCCCGCTTATTCACCAGATTTGGCCCCGAGTGACTATTTTCTTTCCCCAATCTGAAGAAATGGCTTGGCGGACGACGGTTCACTTCCAACGAGGACGTCATTGCTCAAACGGATAAGTATTTTGCAGAACTTCCGAAATCCTATTTTTTGGACGGGATGAAAATTTTGGAAAAACGGTTGGAAAAGTATATAGAGCTAAAAGGATATAATTTTGAAAAATAAAAATTTTTTTTTTTAAAAAACAGTTTTTTTCCATTTTTTTCTAAGGACTTATTGAACGACGCTCGTACCTGGTTTTTTTTAATAGAAAAACAATTATAATCCAAAAATACTATAACAATTATTAAGAAGGACTTAAGAATGAATAATCCAATTTCATTCCATGTAATCCAAATATCACTCATATTTAAAAATAAGAAAATATAAAAGATCAAAATCTTTGCTAGAAAATATAAAATTATGCGTACGAACAATTTCTATATAAGCTTCTTTAGGAATTTACCCCAATATATCTAGGATACTGTGCAAAGTAAAATTTATTCAAAAAAATCTAATATTTACTTACCAGTGATTAGAATAATACTTATTCCAGTCACGTTTTAATAATGATTAGAAATTGTAATTCTTACAAATTGTTTAACTTTACTCAACATTCTTAATCCGGCGTAGACATTTTCTACGATTTTATAGTAACTAGTAATTATGCATTTCAATGGATTTTGAATTAATATTAAATTTAATTTTATTTTGATTATAATTCTATAACCAATCAATTTACATATTCAAGATATAATATATTTTTACAAATAAACTCATACGTATTAATCAGACTCAATTTAAGGACATTCCCATAATCATATTCATTATGTAAAATATAAAAAAAAATTTATTAAAAATAATTGCAAATCGTTTTGATTACGTATAATTTTTCTTTTTTTTTCTTTTACAAAATTACATCTCTAAGAATGAATTTGTGGAAAAAAATCACTGTCCTAAATAGCTGATTAATTACTACAACAAGTTGAAAGGATGATTAATTATGTTATGTTAGATTAATGATTTCTGGTTGAAGGTGTATACTTTTGGAGGCGATTGATATGATTTGACTGGCAAAAACTTTATGATATTAACAAAACTACTTGCCAAATATATACAATATATAATCAAAAAGAAAAGAAAAATAAAAAAAAAGTATTGATTTTATTTTGTATTGAATAATTTTAGTAATAGTAAATAATAAATTAGTTAATGAAACATTTAAATAGTTATTATCCAAGTTAAATTATGTTTAAATGTAAATGAACACTCCTCGTTTTCATATTCGATTATTGGAAAAGAAACTGTTATGAAGATTTTTTTTTCTATTATATAATCAAAAAAAAAAAACAAAAGCAAATATTTTACTTTGGCACATTTAAATTTTTAGTAATTTTAGCATAGATTCCATTCGAAAATGGTTTATTATGAAGGCTTTTTTCTATATTTGTAAAGTTTTTCTTTTTTCAAATTACTATTTATCTTTTATCAATAACTATTAATTAGATATGTAGTATTATTATTTAATTTTTATGTTTGCTATTTGAATTTTGACGTTAAAGGACATAAAACCATTTTAGAATAAAAATATTTTCAGCAAAATGTCAGTAAATTATTGTTAAGAAGAACAACACGTAATTTTCTTTGAATAATAAATTTTTGTGTTTTGCATTATTTTGAAAATAGTTTTAGAAATAAAAATATTAAAAAATATAAAAAATCAATTATGATAAAATTAATTACATCGAATATGATGTGAGTTGTTAATTTGCTGTCGTAATTTATGAAATTCATTATTTTTTATAGATTATAATTTATAACGGGTTACGTGTATTTTTGTGGCGTTATGTTGTTACTCATGTATTATCAAATACTGTTTTAAGCTAGTTTGACTAACGAAAACAAAGCATTTATAATTAAAGCCAAAAGTTTTTCAGTAGCACAAAACCCTTCATTTTTGAAGGGTTAAGAAGCACCGGAAGACAAATCTCGCACAGAAAAGCCTTCAACATCGAAAACTGTGGAACAAATGAGAGCTCTTGTGGGGTCAGACTTCCCGGATAAACTGCCATGATAGTTTTCAACATCAAAATACACTGAAAAAATATGGTCTTGAATTTGTCGACAACATCCAAAGGAGTGTACCCATGAAATTGAAGACAATTCCAGTTAAAGCAATGCTTCCACCAATATATTGTTACCATAAACGGAACTACTTTGAAGGGGATAATAAGAAGTCTGTTCAAAAATATCGCGAATTTTAAATTTCCGCGGGTAATGTATATTCGATTTTCGATTTTTATGTTGGTACTCCTGTCTCTTACTTATATAAACAAGTTCGGCCATTTTGAATATTCAGTTAATTTTTGACAGCGGCTTTGCTTGCACGTGTTTTGGGTTGTCTTCGATGTTTACCTCAATTTCGACCAAAAACAGCAATTTCGACTGTTGGACCCTGTCTGCGACGAACAAAATTTCCTCCAGAGGGTAATAACTGGTAACGAAACGTTGAAACCAAAGCTCAATCATCCCAATAGAAGCTGCCGCACGGGCCAAGACCGAAAAACGCGCGCCAAGTTCGGTGGAATGTGAAAGTTTTGCTTAAAGTTTTCTTCGATTGCAGGGGTGTGGTGCATCGTGAGTTCTTGTCACAGGGTAGAACGGTCAATAAATTGGCTTTTGCACCATGATAACGCCCCTGCTCACAAATTATTGCTTGTGCGCGAATTTTTGGCCAAAAACAACACACTAATAATGCAGCAGCCACCGTATTCCCCAGATCTGTCCCCCTGTGACTTTTTCTTTTTCCCGAAACAGATTCTTTGATCCATTTTTTGGAATGGGCAAAAATCGAAGACGAGCCAAAATATGTGCAAGCAAAGCAAAATAGCCGAATTGTCGGCATAAGTGAGACACATGAGTACCAACATAACGCCACAAAAAATCGAAAATCGAATATACGTAACCCGCGGAAATTCAAAATGCTCCATACTTTTTGAACAGACCACGTATGATATTTAAAATCTTGTGCACACATTTTACAACATTTTAATTTACAATCTTGTGCATCATCTTGTGCATCATAAAGACCCTACGCCATTTCTCTAACTAATGGAAGTTAGATTCCTCTAGAAAATCTCTAGGCCATTGTCTTTTAAGTCTCCGATTAGCGTTTCTGGGGAGGGCAATATAGGACAATTCTCTCACAAGTGGATTATGATGATAGGGTAAACGGGAGTGAAATTTTTGATAGCGGAAAATGCACAGGTCCTGAACGAAAATAACATTTAGATCACGAACATAAAAGGGGGCATCAACAATTTTACGGAGGATCTTGGATTGTAAGGCCTGGACGCGAACGTTTCGTTGAACCCCAAAATTTAATTCCATATGTCCAAATAGGTTTTATAAAATTTATTGTTAGTTTCGAGTGTTTGACCAGTAGTCTAAGAAGTTGTAGTTAACGTCAAGTAGCTTCAAGTTTTTTTTAGTCTAGTATAATCTCTTGTTCAGGTAAAATCCAAAAAAATATACTTTATCATATTGTGGAATCATGTTGCTATTAAGGTATAAATGGGTAGGTTTTCCTTTACAAAGAGTAAAAGTGATATGAGCACTCTTCTGTACCTTTAATCCTCACTCTCCTTATCTTAACCCAGGATTGAAGGTTGTGGATGTGGGATTGTAAATTGTTGGAAGCTTTGTAAAGATTTGTATGGATAGCAATTATGGCCGTATTATCTGCAAAGGTAGCAATGATAGTATTAGGATCAGATGGGATATTATGGGTATAAAAATTATATAAAATCGGACAAAAGATGCTGCCTTGTGGGACTCCGGCGAGAATAGGATATATTTCCGACGATTCTGAGTTAATTGTAACTTGGAAATGTCGTTGGGAGAGATATGAATTTATGATAAGATAGTATATTGAAGGAAGAAAGCTTTTGAGTTTCCAGAGGAGTTCAGGATGTTTTGCAATTTAAAAATTATTTTTTTTAATGAAAACTGATGGAAATAATGTATTGTGATTAGCCTTACTGACAATGATCTAGCCAAAACTGTGGATTTATCCTGAATATACCTTGTACGTTATTTGCTCAGGAAGGCCTTAAATACCTATTTAGGATAAACTAATTTTTTGAAAATAAATCATTAGTAGACTTAGAAAAAGGGTTCTTTAAGTCAGATAAGAAGGACATGGCAGGTACTTGAGGTAATTAGTTTTATTTCGGAAAAAGGGATTTCTGTGGTTCGCCACCCTTACACATCTAAAAGTTTAAGACACATCTAAAAGTTTGTAACCAAGGAGCTAAAGACAAGTTCACTTAAAAGCCGTCCAGCGGAGCTTCGAGGTGTGGGACCCAATATTTATTCACCGAACCATCAAGATTTATATATGAAAAAAAAAAAACTGTATGCTATTGGGTGTAAGGGAAAGCCAAGTTTTGTATAAAGAATTTTTGGAAAGGCTCAGAAAAGGTGTTACTCGAGTCATACTTTTCCCACACATGAGCAGTTATATTATCTATTATAACAATCAGTCTTGTATTAAAACCATCTTCATGTGCTAGATTTTGCTAGACAAATGGATGGCCAGTCCTTCCATCACACAACCTTTTCAACCTTTTCACATAATATTAGTCTCTGTAACTTTTTTTTTGCATTTGATAAAATCAATTGGTAAAATTTTTTTTATAAAATAAAAAAAACAAACAATTTTAACATCTACATTACTGCTGGTATAAATGATTTTATTTTCAGGTAATAGTTAAAATAAGATTTTAAATTAAATTACCACAATTTTCATTAAACCAAGTTTCTTAAATTTTACTATTGAGCAAAATAGAAACAACAAAGATTGGCGTAAACAATTTCTAAATGAAAATTATACAGAAAAAGAAAAATAATTGTAACAAAAGTACAAATGGGTAGTAATAGTAAAATGGATAGACAGTAAAGGATACAAGTAAGATTTTCCATAGAAAATGGAAAATCCTTTAGGATAAATTGTCTAAAATGAGGTCGAAAACGATAAGCAGCTGTTCATGTTGTTGTTGGTATTTTTGTTAAGTTTAACTATTCAACAATAGAGAAAATACGCTATAATAGAAAAGAATCTTTAGCGGAAATCCCTTTGAAAATGACCAAGAAGGAAGCATTGAAAGGAGCATCTTAATTAAAAATCTTTACGAAGAGAAATTCTATCCTGACTATGGCTAGGCATGGAAAAAGCATCTTCTCCAATTAACTAGATTCTGTACTATTTGCCCGAGACCCGATGGTGTTATTTGTAGTGACTTTTCACACAAGGCATATGCTTTTTGTTGGAATAAACTTTTTAACACAACAAGTGTAATCTGCTAATTTAAATATAATCTGTACATTTTTATGCAAAAGTTCTAACTGTTGAAAAACAACTACGACAATATGGAAAATTCCCGTAACTTGTACAATTAACAGAATTTCAGAGTTTAACAGAAACTAACAACTTTTATCATCGCCGAAATGAGAAAAATTTATCATATTTTTTTTTTGTTGAAAAAAAATGTTTTTTTGAAAATATTTTGAATAGATTTATAAGAATCTATTTATTTGTAGAAAATTATGTGTCTGGGCATCTTTTTGACTATTACAATCCTGTAGACGACTACTTCATACAAAATTAGTACGATACAATTTTGTAAGAAAACAACTTATTTTCCGTCTGTACTTTTCCGACGAAATAATTCATTTTTGTATTTAAACTTGGTAAATTTTCTACTCGTATTGCTACCATAATTGTAAAAGTTTTAAATTTATTCAAAAGTTTTGCATTTAACTTGTAATGAAATGTTTTATATAAAATAAACAAATGAAAGCAAAAATATTTTAAAAACATTTCATATTGAAATTGGAAGTGAAGCTTTTTGTTATTTCGCTTTGATTTTAAAAAAAAAAATGTATTTTATATTTCGTTTTAGTCGGTACTATTTGTTATTTCTTCTTTTTTTTTCTTTTTTCTCGAGTACTTGATGGGAAAGATTGTTCTTAACTACAATTTACAATAAGTTTTCATAAAAATTTTAATATTTTAATTTTACTATAACTTTTTATTAAGTTGCGAAACATTTATTTTTGATATTAAAAAAGTTATTTGATTTTATTTTTTATCAAATTTCCCATAAAAGAAATTCCGTAATTTTTATTTTTTTTTAATTAATTTTTCAAAAGAAATGAAACTCCAAACCTTCATGAAATAGTTGCAAAGCTTTTAATTATTATTTTGATAGTTTAGAAAAGTTCCCCAATTTTTTTTTTAAATTTTTAATTATTTTTGATTATATTTAAAGTTAGAATGAAATTTCTCTTTAAATAATAATTATTTAAAAAAAAAAACGACAGAAAATAATTATGATTATCTGAATTTAAAATTAAAAATCGACTATTTGACAATTTTTTTTTTTTACTAGGTGTATAAGCTTAAATCCGCTGTTTTATAGTCAAAAAAACACATTTTTTTTATAGAAAGCAAAAACAAATTTATTCAAAGTACTTGCCCTGGCTAGTTTCACATTTTTCCCATCTCTAGGGCAATTTGTGGATACCACGCCAAAAAAATTCCTTCTCTTTCGAGGCAAACCACTCATCAAGCCATTTTAGGACGTCTTCGTAAGAATCGAAGTGCTGCTCAGCGAGCGCTTGGCCCATCGATGAAAACAGGTGCTAATCGGAAGGGACCAGGTCTGGTGAATAAGCGGGTTGGGATACCACCTCTCAGTTGAGTGTCTCCGAGCAGTTTTGGACCATTTTTGACGTGTCTGATGGTGCGTTATCGTGGAGGAAAATCAGCTTGTCATGTCTTTGTTATTAATCCGTCCTTTTTTCACGCAAAGCACGTAGCAATTTGATCAGTTGTTGGTGGCGACGATGGGCATTGACAATTTCACAGGTTTCAACATATCATAGTAGACGATACCCTGCTGATCCCATCAAACGCACAGCATCGTCTTCCATCCGAAGCGATTTTTTCTTTGGGAATATGTTGATGGTTGGCCGAGATCAACCCACGATTCTCGAAATATATCCACTTTTTATTGCATGTCACAATCCGATGCTGGAACGACTGTCTTTTTTTTCTTGTGAGCAAGATTTCGCATGTGTTTTGCCATCGCTCCATCTGCCTTTCGTTCAGTTCATTCGGTACCCATTTTCCGATCTTTCTCAATCTACCCCATGGCACGCAGATGCATGGAAATGGCTGGTTAAGTAACAGCCAATTTCTCCGCGAATATTTTTTTGCGATTGGGTATCGTCTTCGTCCAAGAGAGCCTGCAATTGATAGTCCTCAACCTTCCTAGGCCGATTTTCACGCTTCTTGCCCCAGAAGTCAAAATTGCCATCTTTGAACAGACGAAACCAATCTTAGGCCTCCAAAAGCATTCGATGCGATTTGGCAGACAATTTCTTCAAACTGAAGCAGAAAAGAAGAGCTTCCAGCATATGCTCTTTTTCTGACACTAAACTAGACATGATTACCGAAGGAAAAATGTATATTGTTGTACAAAATTGCTGACAATGTACACTGATTAATGTTGATAGATGTCAAACTCATAAAAAAAATAGTATGGCGTGCCCATGGTAGCTCACTCACGCCATCTATAACAAAAAAGCGGATTTAAGCTTATACACCTCGTATATATATTCAAAAATTTATAATATTAAATTATAGAATATGTAAAGGGTTATTCAATATGTAATTTAAAAGTAAAGTTCAATTGAAAACTTTTTAAAATTGGATTTTAATAAGCAATTTTTTAAATTATATTATTTAAACTTTTCCATTGTACATTAAATATCTCAATCCTTGAAAGGTTATTTTGTTGATTTTTTCGCACATTTTAAACAGTAATTTTCCAATTATTAAATGAATTTTTTTATTTAGATACTTAAAAATTTACAAAACGTTTTTGTAAAAACAAAAAAAGCTTATCTGTGCTTATGTAGTTTTAGGAAAAAAGTCAAAACTGCATCTAATTAGAGGTAAATTGATATTACCAAATCTAGAAATGGAACTTTTCGTGAAATGACGCAAAAATTTGTTATATTGTGTGACTTATCGCGCTATTTTTTAAACAGAAAAATTAATTTAAGATCAATATCCTTATATTAAAATTAAAAAAACAGTCATTTCTAAGCACTATGAAACCTTTAAGGCCATAATGGTCAGTAAAGATGGTTCAAAGAAATTTAGACCAATAACACCTTCAGATCAAAATGCATTTCGGATATAGTTATTTCTTATAAATACAATACCTTCCCAAGTTGTCGATTTTTAGAGATCTATTTAAGACAATTTCGCTGATTGAAGTATTCACCGATATTGGAATTAGCCTCATCACTTAAAGAAATTTGGTTTGAAAATTTTCGCTAAATGACAAACTATATGCTATTGGGTGTAAGGGAAAGTTCTGTCGTTTTTTCTAAAGAAAAAACTAAATTTTTATTCAAAAATTAATCCAAAATATAATTTTCTTTATTGTGTTACAACTGTCTGCAAACGTTATGGCAGCTTATCCAACCGTCTGAAAAAGAAGTCCTCGTTTTTGGACGAAAAGTATTCTTGCACTACCATTTGGACACTCTCATAATTTATATATTCATTTCCAATAAGAAAGTTTTGCAGCGACCTGAATAGATGGAGAATATGCCAACCTGCAATTTTTGTACGGTTTTTCTTGCCACATGCCGTCTAGCGTTGTCATGGTGGAGAATTACACCCTTTCTGTTGGCCAAATATGGACGTTCACGATGAATTTCTTTATTCAAAACATCAAGTTTCGAACAGTAACGACCAGCATCGATCGTATAATTTTCTTTCGGCAACTCATAGTGGACAATACCCCTCCGATTCCACCAACAACACAACATAACTTTCTTTTGATGCACGCCAGATTTGGAAGTGATCGGTGGTGTCTCCCCTTTGTAAACATATACCCTTTTTCTTACCACATGTTTATAAACTATCCACTTTTCATCACCAGTCACCAAGCGGTCCAAAAACGGTTCCTTTTTGTAACGAGCAAGATTTTTTCGCTTAATTCGTGTGGCACCCAATCAGAGAGTTTGGACACAAAACCAAGCCTTTTAATGTGCTCTAAAGCAGTAGTCTGATAAATTCTAAGCTTGAAGGCCACTTCTGTGGAATTTAACATGGGATTTGTCCTGATCATACTGCGTAGCACTCCGTCATTGATATCTGATGGCCTTCCTGATCAGGGTTCATTTTTCAAAGAAAAACCACCCGAATGAAATTTCGCAAACTATCTCTGGCATGTTTGAGCTGTTACTGCGTCTTCTCCAAATACGCCACACAAGTTTTGCCTCCATCGCAAAGACGAGGTCTGCTCAAAAACTACCGCGAATGTTCAATTTCAGCCGGTTACGTATATTTGATTTTAGATTTTTTTGTGAAACCATTTAAAATGTTCAGTTAATTTTTGACAGCTGCTTTGCTTGCACGTGTTTTGGCTCGTCTTAAATTTTTGCTCATTCCAAAAAATTGATCAAAGAATCTGCATCAAAGCTAATTTAGACCGAAGCAACGTTTATCGGTGATACAAAATGTTCTCAGAGGGCCGAAAAAGCAAGCCAAGTTCGATCGAATGTGAAGGTTTTGCTTACAGTTTTCTTCGATTGCTGGGGCGTGATGCACCACAGGGTAGAACGGTCAATAAGGAATATTACCTGCAAGTTATGCGCAAGTTGCCAGAAGAAATCCCCTAGAAACGCCCGGATTTGTGGAAGAATAAAAATTGGCTTTTGCACCATGATAACGCCCCTGCTCACGCATAGTTGCTTGTGCGCGAATTTTTGGCCAAAAACAACACACTAATAAAGCCGTAGCCACCGTATTCCCCAGATCTGGCCCCCTGTGACTTTTTCTTGTTCCCGAAACTAAAGAAAGGACGACGCTACACTATGATTGAGGAGATATAGACGGCATCGAAGGAGGAGCTGAACAAGATCACAAAAGTTGATTTTTTTAATAGTGCTTTGAGGATTGGAAAAAAACGTTGGCACAAGTGTTATAATATCTAGTGGGGATTATTTTGAAGGGGACAAAATAGATATTCATAAATAAATAAATAATTTTTTTGAAAAAAACACAAAATTCGCGATACTTTTTGAACAGACCTCGTACAATGTCTTAAGTGCACTTTTTCTTCACGAATGTTGACTGATTTAAAAGTTTAAAAAAGCTGACAAAAATACGAAAAAATATATATATTAACTGTTAATCATATAGTTATGTAACTATGTACACGTATACAAGCGCAAGTGCTCAAAAACAATAGAACTTTCACTTACACCAATAAATAAATAATATTTTAATTGATATAAACTTATAATAAATAGGCTCCAAATGACATAAGTATGCTTTCCAAAAACTGAAAATGTAAAAATTCCATAGTTTTTAATGGGTTTTTTTTTTAAAAAAATGTATTTAAAATAAATTAATAAATTTGTATTATTTTTTTTTAAATTTTAAAATTAGATTAATTTGAACTGATTTAATTTGAATTTATGTCAAAAAGAAAAAGCAATAAATTTCCTAATATAACAGGTGAGAGCTAATAAAATAGCTTCGAAGATAAATAAATATTTTTAAGTAAACAATTTATAATTTTAACTATTTTCAAATAAGCAATCACCAAATTTCCATAATTAGAAAATGTTCAACAATATCTACATTATTAAAAAACGATATTCCTGTCTACCTACACAAAGGTTGGGTATTTATTTTAATAAAAAAAAAAAGCATTATTATTATCCATAATGAGATATTATTAAAAAAAAAAAAGAACAAAAATAATAATGATTAGAATTTTTTTATGAAATTAGTTCAATTAAGTGAAATTTTGTCATATCATATCATATAGAAATAAATAGAAAAATTTATTATTTCTTCATGGTTAACAATAAAATGAAATCGATATTGCAAAAAAAAAAACTGAATATTCGATAAATTTATTTAGAAATACGAAGACCAAATTTGATATTGATTGATTGAGTCTAAAAGGACTTTATTAAATCTGAAATTTGAATAAATTCGATTGTTGTTTGGTTAGACTTTTGCGTCAGATTCGAAATAGGATTGAATGTACGTGTACATGTACAATGATTGTTTTTACATAATTGGATATCACGAAAATATGGAACAAATCGAATTGAAATTTGATTTTCATATTTTCATCATTATACGCTCCATCTGATCCTTTATAAAAACTCCACTAGTATTCGTGCGTAATTTAAATAATATTCTAGAAATTAATTATTATTTATATGAAAAATTCAATCTAATGAGTTAAATAGTCTTATTAAAAAAAAAAAAAAAAAAAACAAAAATTATATAATGTAAAATTTAATTAATTTTCGATTTTCTTCTCATATCACTGCATTTGACTTTGTAAAAAGGAACAATTTCCTCAAAAACAGTTCAGGCAGAAATTTATACTCTACCCTTTTTCGGTTGAGTGGAAGTCTACAAACAATTTCATACCTCATGCGAACATAGTAGATCTTATAAACAATACGGAATATATTTGTGAAATTTAATTGAATATTTTATGATGTTGCTGTATTTTTTATACTCCATCAATAAGAAATAACAATAATGATTTTACTTTCGATTTTTTATCAAAAGTGAATTTTCCATTTTACATTGTTTTATGAATTTAAGTAAATCATATGTGTATGTTGCCGCCAATCATCAGTACGTCAAAAGAATATACTTACTGAAAAAGTGAAATCATCTTTTTCTTCGTATGCTCTGCTCTGGTATTCTTATAGTATAAGTAAATAGTCTTTCTTACGGCCATGAGAACAATATAAAATTACCATCGCATCTGGAAATATAAACAATATACTTTCCATAGTTAACCACTGGCAACATCCTGTTTATCCGATCCGATTCGATTTCATTCACTTACCATAGCTTTGGTGAATTGAATAATGCTGCTTTGGCTCTTAGTGAAACGGAAATGAAATGACCAATGCCACAGCAACATGGCACCATTGCTCCATGACACTATGAAATAGAGGAGCTCCGGAACTGTTGTAGAACTATTAAACTATGGAACTATGTCGGCACCATCCTCACTTTGGAAACCAAACCGAAACATTTTTTCTGTACTGAAACTTCTGCATATGGAATCATGTCCACCACAAACAAACGGTCGAACAAGCAGCCAACTAGCTAGACAGGCTACTACACCTGTCGAGTGGTGCTACTGTCGAGTTTACACGCAAAATACAACATACTTTTCTGTCGGCCGTAAACAATGACTTTTACATTTGCCATACAAAATCGTTACACCAAGTACTATTGAGATTGTTCACAATCCCCTTTACTAAAAAATACATAAAAAAGTGACTTCTTCAAATTAAAAAAAAAAAAATAATAATAACGAAAGCAAAAGACTAACAAATTTATTTCCTATTAAAAATTGAACGATTTTATCAAATGGGAAATTATTAGATATATTTTAGTACAATTATTGAAAAGAAAAACGATTAATTTTCTTGAGCTGCTCTTAAAGGTAATCTAATTTATCAGGTGACTTGGAAAAGTCTTTGAAAAAATTTAGCCAACTATTTCCGAAACATATTTACTTTCTAAGTTCAAAAAGAAATAATTCTCGTTATAATTTTTTTTTTAGTATCTTCTTAGATGTTATACTAGTATTTATAATTTTGTATTATATTTTAATTAACTTAAAGACTATATACAGTCTGATTCAATATTTAATAGAAAATTCACATTAAAAAATAAGTCATTTTATTGATATAAATTTAAAAATTCATCCTGTGGTTAAGATTATTCTCAAGATTACTGATCTAGACTCTACAAGTTTCTGAATAAATCGAATTAATTTCGTTTGTTAGATTTAAAAACAAAATTGATGAAAAATCACTTTTTAGTCAATTATATTAAAAATTTATTTAAAATTTATGAGAAGTTTTTTTTTTAAAAATAGATTTGAAAAAATTCAATCAAACTATTTAATAATAAAATATAAAATAGTTGCATAAAGCTTATTTGCAGTATTTTTTTTAAGGTATTGAGAAACTTTTCTTGTTACTTATTTACTCCAGTAGGTAATTTACGAGGGTCAATCAACAACTACTTAGCCTCACCGCCCGATAGAACTGCTGTCACAAAAAAAATTTACCATCGTGTAGTACATTCTTTTAGTAGCCTACTGTCAAAGTTTCAGTCTATTCCCTTCATTAGTTTTGTTTCAAGAGCCTTTGAAAGCGAGCGTGTCGGTCGGTTGCACAAAAATGGAAAAAGAACAATATCGTTCGGTGATTAGATTCTTGTTTTTGGAAGGGAAAACGCGCAGCGAAATCAAAGATCGCGTGGATGCTGTGTATGGTGACTCTTCTCCTTCAATGGCGACCGTCAAGAATTGGTTCAACGAGTTTGTTCGTGGCCGCACGTAGGTTTTTGATGAGCCACGCCCAGGTGCCACGAAAACGGCTGCTACGGAGGAAAACGTTAAAAAAGTCCACGATCTCGTGTTGGCAGACCGTCGATTGAAGGTTCACGAGATAGCTGAGACTGTGGGCATCGCAGTAGGAATGGTACATCATATTCTACACGAAGAACTGGGCATGAGAAAGCTGTCGGCGCGATGGGTGCCGCGTTTGCTCACACCGGAAAACAAGCGCAACCGTGAGACCACATCGGCGACGAGTTTGGCGCTGTTTCAGCGCAATCCAGCGGAGTTCTTGCGTCGTTTCGTGACCGTCGATGAAACATGGATTCACTGGTACACACCAGAGACCAAGGAACAGTCGAAACAGTGGACTTCACCCGGCGAACGTGCTCCGAAGAAGGCGAAGACTGTTCGATCGACCGGAAAGGTGATGGCCACTGTTTTCTGGGATTCATAAGGTGTGATCCACATCGATTACCTCGAGAAGGGTAAAACAATCAAGGGGTGCTACTATGCTGACTTATTGGGCCGATTTGACGTCGCATTGAAGAAAAAGCGGCCACGCTTGTTCCACCACGACAACGCGCCGGTCACACCTCAGCCGTCGCCATGGCCAAATTGGTCGAATTGCGCTACAAATTGCTCCCCCATCCACCGTAATCTCCAGATTTGGCCCCCTGTGACTACTTTTTGTTTCCAAACCTGAAAAAATCACTCGCCGGGAATAGATTTGGCTCGAATGAGGAGGTCATCGTCGCCACGAAGGCCTATTTTGCTTCCCTCGAGAAAATGTATTTTTTGGACGGGTTAAAAAAGTTAGAGCATCGCTGGGCCAAGTGTATCAAGCTTGAAGGAGATTATGTGGAAAAATAAATTGCCACCTTTCCCAAATTTTCGTTTTTCTTTTGTAGGCTAAGTACTTGTTGAATGACACTCGTAAAACAAATTCTTTTAATAAATTTTTTACATCTTCTCGGCAACTACATTTTGTATTTGAAGCAATAATTTATAATTATATCCTTATGAATAATTTGAATGTTTGATTATTATTTTTCGTAGTTTTTACTTAAGACAAGAAAAATTTCTTTCATAAAAAGGACAAATAACTTGTTTATAAATAGCAACGAAAATCTCAGGTGAAAATATCTAAAATCGTCAAATGCTCACGTAGAGCTATGCAATAAACTATAAAACTGTTTTAGGAGACCAGATCGCATAGATGTAGAAAAAAAAGCTGGAAAAGAATCTTCTCGAAGCGTGGGGCCAAAAATTTGATACAAACGTCTCTAAAAAATCGGAAAAGAAAGTTCCTTTTTGAACACACCTCGTATTGTAAAAACTCTTCCTTATCAATCGAAAGTGAAAATGTGTTATCACAAACTCTTTATTCTTACAAAACTAAAGTAATTATTTTTTTAAAAATCAACTATTCCAAAAAAAAAAAATTTTAAATAAAATTTATATTAAAAATTTAAGTTCTTCCATAGATAAAGATTGAGATGATATTTAGAAAAAGTACCAATAAATTTTTAAAGTCTACAAATAGGGGGGAGTAAGATGTAATTTAAAAAAATATTTTCCTATTGAATATTTTTCTTGAAAAATTCTATTCAAGGTACACAAAATCTTGGTTTTTATTTTGGTAAAATTTTTATACTTCAAATTTAATTTGATAGAAAAAAGATTAATTTTTATAAAGAAAATAAAACCATTTCTGTGAATTTATTAATTAACTGGGCATACTAAGAATTTGCAATTAAATAATACTAAAAAATATATATACTCGTTATTATGATTACGATGGGTACTTTCCTTCCACATAGGTAAGTCCCCCTTAGACCAACAGTACAATTATCAACCGATAATTATGCAATTAAGAAATCTTGTTTTTGTGTCGCAAAATGGTACAACAAAATTTTAAGCAACGATGTAGCATCAAATTTTTTGTTAAGTTTATTAAATCCCCAAGTTTAATTGACAAAATGTAGCAAGAAGTCTATGGGGGACAATCCTGTTTAAGAGCACAAGTTTTCTATAGCGTAGAGCATTTTTGGAGAGCCGAAATGCAGTAGAAGACGAATCTTGGTCAAAAAGGACCTCAACATCAAAAACTGATAAAAATTATCAGTAAAAAATTTTTATAAAAAATTATTGAAACTCTCCAACAATAAAATATTGGATATTGCGGATGGATATATATTGGGTTGTTTGGAAAGTAGTTTCGTTATTTTCCCAACAGAGGACTTAATTATATTTTTTCACAACCAACTTCACACTTAAGCCGTATAATTAAATATATTTTGACAGCTGCCATAGTGCAGAATCGATTGATTCTGGACAGCAGTTTTTAGTTGATACCCTTTTAAATATGGAAAGTGAAAAACAGCATTTCGGGCATATTTTATTTTTTACTATAGAAAAGATAAAAATGCTGTTCAAGTAATAAAAAAATTATCCAATGTGTATGGAAAAGATGTGTTAAGTGAGCCCCAGTGCCAAAAGTGGTTTGCAAAATTTCGATCCGGCAATTTTGATCACGAAGATGCACCACGTTCTGGAAGGCTGATGAAGACACAATAAAGGCATTAATTGATGCAAACCGGCGAATAACAACTTGTGAGATCGCTGAGAAATTAAATTTATTGAATTCATGGTCATTTGAAATGGCTTGGTTTTATCTTAAAGCTCATCTTCTTACTGAAAAAAATTTGTGCCGTCGCATTGACGTTTGTGATTTGCTTCTCAAACGCCAAGAAAATTATCCATTTTTGAAGCGTATCATCATTGGGGACAAGAAACGGGTTATCTACAACAATGTTAAGCGCAAAAGATCCTGGAGTAGAAAAGATGAACCAACTCAAAGCACTTCGAAAGCTATCATATTCATCAAAAAAAGGTTATGCTATCTGTTTGGTGGGATTTTAAAGGAATCGCTTATTTTGAGCTCCTACCGAGCAACACAACAATCAATTCTGCAGTATACTGTCATCAGTTGAACAAATTTAATGAATCTCTTAAAGAAAAAAGGCCAGAATAAAATATTAATTTACTATAAGAAAATCGTCTTTCATTTTTATAAATAAAAAAAAAAAGAAATTACTTTCCGAACAACCCAATAGACACTCTGTTCATCTGATCTTAGTCCGTATGACTTTATTGTATCTTCGGGGAGAATGATTTTGAAAGGGATAACATTGTTGCAAAAAAAAACCTTTGCTAATATTATTTGTGAGTTTGGACCTCATCAAGAAGAGTCCATCAAATATCTCTATTGGCGGGTTTCTTTCTCCAATTTCTGACATCCCTTCTAAATAAATCCTACTCGGTAAAGCCCTTCCATCTAAGGGGTTCCGATATGATATTGTAAATAATTCCCCAATGAGGGTATGGTTCCTGGTACAGAATAGAGTCCGAGCGGTGACTAGGAATTTACAAGGTTTCTGACCGTAGCTCTGAGAGTGGAATCCAAATCTTAATACTTATAGAATCTAAATTGGTAGCACGGAAATGGAGGTACCCCATAGAAATAGCATTCATTCTATGCTCGGTTGTGGAGAGGTGCTTTGGCATTTACGTGGTGGTTGTGGTTCATAAATGCCAAAGCACCTCTACACAACCGAGCATAGAATGAATGGTGGGAGATATCTTGCGGATCGCTGGTGGGAGATATCTCGGACGCTGTCACTGCTGATGACAGCAGAGGTTTAGATGGGCCTCACCACCTTATGACAGCAGAGGTTGCAGAGATCAGCTTGTAACTGTTATGGTCGTGCGTTGATTGAGCATAATCTCAATCCCTATAGTCGTAGGGGACTCGTGGTAGTATGTCTAAAGACGGGTATGCCACGTAAAACAAACAGAATAATTCTGTATGTCTGTCAACTAGGTTCCAGTGTAAGATTATTTTATAGGCGTCTCTTCATTCATGTTAATGTCGTGTCCTAGCCATCCAAACTTTGCTATTTTTATCTTTTAGATTATATTAGCTTGCCGATAGAAGGTATCTAAAGGTCTTCGTAATATCTTATTCTCTAGTTAAATTGATCTCATATAAAATTTTATTAAGCCTGGTGTGGATGTGCTTTATTCTTTAAGAAAATCATTTATTACATATGGTTTTTTTCTCATTTATAGCTATTAAATCCCTACTGACCCTGGGTTCATTTATGTCTCTATCATCTGTAAAGGCAAGTAATTGAAGAGTGAACGCCATTAATTGCACAAAAAGTTTTCAAAGAACATTTGTTAAGCTTATTCTTTAATACTGAGTACTGAACTTTAATACTTATCAGATAATATTTAGAAAAAAAAAACAAACAAAAAAATAGAAATAATCTTTTTTTTTAAAAAAAACTCTCATTTTCATTATTTCCGAAAATTCTCTTAAAAATATTGAAAAAATTCTCTACAAAAAAATTTCTAAAATCGAATATATTCAATTTATTTTTATAATAATTTTAAATTGTTTAATATAAAACTAAATCATGGAAAATGATAATAACAAAATTGGTTAATACGAAAATTTGTGGCTTTTGGATAGATATTATTTTTATTTAGTTTTTTTTTTTTTTTTTTTTCTGTTAAAAAGTTACATTTTGTAGCCTCAAGAGAACAATTTCTAAAATCTGACAATCGCTCAGCATATCAAAAGCGTTGTATAAAAATTGGATAGGAAAAAAAAAGAAACGGAAAACTTCTAAACAATTTCCCAAGTTATCCATTCGAAATACATAAAATTGGATTCAGTTGTTTTGTTAGATGTGCTAGGTAACCGAAGGAAGAAAATACGCACCAATGGAGAACCATTTACATTGGTTTAGATGCCAAAGTAAATGGCGAACGGCGAATAGTCTGCCTAATATAGGATGCCCTCGAGGGTAACTGAATTTAAATTTTCGAACACACTTAGAATAATAAGCGTATTTTACCTTTGTGCCGGATGCCGCAATGATTTTGGAATACGCACTAAACAAAATTGTCCAGGAAATGGGGTACTTTAAATGTATTCCGAACATCCATTCAAGAATAATTTCCTTGAAAATTCACATCCTCCGCACGAATATCGATAAGATGGCAATGAAAATATTTTTTTCTCCAAAATATCCTAAGACCAAAAAATGAAAAAGAAAAACAATCAATGCTAATTTTATAAAAATTGTTTGCTCCTTCTGCTCCAAAGGCAGTTTTAGTTTATGGTTATAAATTTTAAATATTCTAATTAAGTTTGGATAATGTGGAAAAATTCCGTAAAATATTCATGTCCAAATTGAAACCAGGAATACTCGTAAACAGTAAATAGAAAAGTAGTCAAATTTGAAAGGAGCACAGCTGATCTAATATCTTCGATAGTAATAATCGATTCTATTGAAATTGTAATGAATAATGGGGAATTGGCTCCAATTGTATTCCAAAGAATATTCAATCGCTACAATAACCAATCAAAAGTAATTAATCGATATCTTTTGAACGTTAAAAATTCGAAAAATGTTTTTTGATTAGATTGAACAATTGTACAAGGTTAATTAAAGTACTTTCAAGTTTTTTAATTTGAAATATGTACTTTTGAATGATGAAAAAAATTGCAATTAAATCCAACCTACACAACTGTTGAATTTTGGCAAGAAAATATTCGTTGACAAATGGCATTTCAATCGTGCCAGGTAGAGAGCCCCCCAAATACTCGTACTTGTCTTATTTCGACTGAACTTGAATTTCCTTTCACTGATTTATTGGGTAATCGATTTGGAAAAGAGTCAAATACTATCGTTATTTCATATTGCACACAAGTACTATTTTATGAATTTTATAAAACTTTTTTTTTTAAATTTAATTTTTAATTTTTTTTTCAAATTTTAATTCTAGATTTCGCCAATGTACGATAAATCGAAGAAAACATGGAGTCAACGATTAAAAATATCAAAATCGGAGAAAACACCTTCACAATTTGATGAATTATCAGATTTTACACCAAGTGCTCTGTCAAGATCGATGAAGTACGCAGAGCCATGGTTGTACGGTACCGTACGGGGAATCCCGGCTAGGCCTGTTCATGGGCAGGCGATCTTTACGCCGATCCCGTCGGAAGTAGCTGTTGTTGTTTGTTCTTGCCCAGAGTATTTAAATGGAACCAAAAAAGAGATGAAGAAGGCAACCATTTGCAAAAAATGTAAAGGTTCAAGATTACCCTTGGCGCCAATTGGTGGCACGGTTCGAATTCGACCTACTACAGCGCCAGTTATGCATAAAGCACGTGGCAGTGCTGGAACAATGCGGTTGCCAAGTTCTTCATCGATCAAGTCACGTCCATCGATCCTGGATCCGCAAAATGATCCCTACGATCTGATGCGTCGTTCGCGTCTTCTTTCACCGGAAATAAAAGTTTCCAAATCAACAGAAAAGTCGCCAAGAAACCGTGCAAAAAGCACCAGTCCTAATCGAGGCCGCAGTCGTAATAGAGTACGCTGTGCACAACAACAGGACGATACGTTGACACTTACGAATAGTCGCAGCCGAAGTACTAGTCGTATTCAACAAGAATGTTGGCTAGACACACACGAGCTAGATCCCGGAGGTCGCCGTTCGATCCTTGAGTGTGATGTCAATCCTTACGATTTGATCTCGAGCAGTCAGTCACATCTAAATGAGTTTGCACCTGTTGATGACAGTTCTCTATTTCACTCAGTCGCGATTACCGATACGATAAGCAGAAGTAAACGAAACGCAAATTATAAGAATGTCAAAGAAATAGCTGGACAGAGGATTAGTTTGGGTGAATCAGCGATACATCAATCGTCGCCAAAAACCCCAAATGGTGATAATTTCATATACGATACTGTCGACTTTTCATCTAAATCCGATTCAAAAATTCGTTCAAATCAGCAGACATTAAAAAAACAAAATCCATCTCACTCGACCAAATTGCAGCAACTAAAATCTCAACAACAGCAACAGCCCCAGCCGATAAAGAATCTTCAACAACAACAACAACAAAAACCGAGTCAACAAAGACATCAGCATTCATTGAACCAGATCGACTCCCAAACAAGTGGCAGCAAGGAATCGCTAAAGGACTGTACACAACCTAAACGTCCACCACGTCGTAAGCATGATATCAGTTTACCAGACGAAAACTGCCACGTCAGCAATGATACAAATTCTTCAGTGGTAACCGTAGTTACCTGTGGGATAACGCAACAAAATAGCTTGCCAAATATTTCTTCTGAGCCAATAGTTCAACAACAACAAAAGCCCGGAATAAAGTCCATTCTAAAAAGACCATCGTCTATATCCTCATCAATGTCATCATCTAGTGATAACGATACCAAACAATTTTTCGGAGATATTCGGAATGGAGATTACGCATCTCAAGCTCAGACTTTTGAAAAACAATCGCAATCCTTGGTAAAGGTTGATGCGAAAAGCCCTGAAAAAACCGCTTCGCAATTTTACTTACCACTTCCACGTAAAAAAGTGCAATTCATGGTTGCTGATGAACCACAACCAGAGTATGAGAACGAAGAAAAATACAAGGACGAGTCGACTAGTCCTTCAGCAATTAGTGCCTCACAACAAGTCAAATGGAGTGTTCAAAATGGTTCAGTCGATGTCATTCCAGAGTATGTGAATATTTCGGAACAATATCGTAAACAGCAGCAAATACTAGACACACTACAAACGGAACAGCAGCAGAATTCAGTGAAAATTCGGGAGCAGCATAGGGAGAAATTCCAGACAAGTGATGAAATGAATTCGCCAGAAGACGTACTTTACAAGGATCAAAGTATCAAAACAAGTGATGGTGGAAGCTATGGAACTGGAGAGATACCAACATCAATAGCATCGATGTCTCCGCATAATAGTATTGTGCAAGTTGGTGGAATTTCATCTCTACAGTCATCATCGCAATCCTTATCTTCAGGCGAGAAAAGTAGCAAGGACTCGGGGCTATATGCAAATCCAAACGATTCAACTACAGGTAAGAGAAATCATTATTAAATTTTTGACAAAAATACAATAACAACTTTTTTAAAATTGTAAAAAAAAAATAGGGGATGATTTTTCGTTACAATATTTTCAAATTATGAATAAAAATATTATTTGATTTTTATACTTAATAAATATTATCTACTCTTGAGACTTGTTAAAAAAAATTTGATATTAAAATTTTAAGGTATTTCTGGTTAGTAGTTATTAAGATAAGATAATTAGAAAATCTTTTAAATTCTTAAGGTTAAAAAAATTCAATAATTTTTGATATAGTTTTTTTTGTTATAATTCATTTGCGATTAAGTATTTATAAATAATCCTTTTTCATTAGCATTGAAGATTTGATGGGCGCAATAACCGCCATCTTTAATAATTTTAGCTAACTTTTTAGGATATTTTCTAGCAGCGTGTTCGTCTGCTAGAAGCGACCTCACCTTTTATCTTCAGATTATGAAAAGAATGTCATTTTATAAAACCAGTTAGCCATCCTGTGCTGCCAGATAATTGTAGATTACTTCCACATGAAGATGTAGATGGCTCTGATTATTTCAGCTGCTTGTACAATCGAACGGTTTCCTTTTTAATTAAATGTCCATCTCTTGGAATTCTTTTTTGAATTAAATCTTCAATCCAAATTACGAGAGCCTTTTCCGTTTTTTCTATTGAAGTGTGTCTTGAATGCATATCAATTAGGCACTAAAATTTAAACAAAATTTTGTGCATACCCAATTACGCACTAAAATTATTTAAAAAAAAAATTTCTATAACGTTTTAGAAGCGTCTGCTCATGGCTTGTGTGTGTATGTTTTGAACATAGTAGAAATAGTGAGAATTTTAGCGAATGGCTAAGAATTTTCAAATCGCCTTAAAGCCAAGATGCATACTGTTAGTTAGAAGCATTAATTTTTATTCTGTCTTCCTAACAGCCTAACAGTGAATTTTTTTAGAAGAAACCATTTATGAAAATAAGATTTCAAAGAGTTGCAGGTAAAAAACACACCAGGCGAATGATATTTTTGCTGTTTCGTTTTTAATGTTTTTATTTAGGTAACACGTGATATTTGTTAAAGTCAAAAGTGCTCAATTAGTACTCGTAGAAAGACTTACATCCGAACAATGCTTATAAATTATTGAATTTTATTATCAATATTTGTGCTCTATAAAAAAAATGTGTTTAGCGCACTTTGAGCATTTTATGGTCATCATAATAGACCTACTGAGCAAGCAATTTAAGTCAGATTGACAAAATTTTGTAGCCATTTGACGTTATTGGACATCAAACCACTAACGCGTATGCTTAGAGTAGTGTACGTACAGAGGAAAATATTACTGCCCTGGCGTTCAGTGTTGGTGAAGACCGCGATTTGTCCATCTGTCGCCTTTCACAGGAATTATGGTTATGTTACTGAACTATGTGAAAGATTTTACGTAAAAAACTTGGTCTGAAATCATATAAAATACAGCTCGTACAACAGGCCCATTTTTGAGCCTTAGAATAACTTGAGGAAAATGCGATTTTTTTAACAAAAAATTGCGTTTAGCCACGAAGCTCAGTTTTGGTTGAATGATTATGTGAATAAGCAAAATTGTCACATTTGATCTGATGAACAACCACAAGAAAAACAAAAACTGCCATTGGACCCAGAAAAATGTACTCCATCGGTCCCTATAACTTTAAAAATTACGCAAGGTTACCCGCTACCGCTCGATGATTTCGAACTTTTTTTGCCCCAAATGCAACAACTGCATCTGGTCGACACGTGGTTTCAACAAGATGGTGCTATATGCCACACAGCACGTTAATCAATGAATTCGATGAGCAATTTATCTCACATTTCCGACCGGTGACTTGTCCGCCTAGATCGTGCGTTTTGACGCATTTTGACTATTTTTAATGGGGCTACGCGAAGTTACTTACATCCTTGAAAGGCAACATTACACGTGTTATTAGCAAAAAACTAACCGAGATGTTCATAAAAGTGGTTCAAAATTGGATCTATCGCATGGATCACTTAAAATGTAGTTGTGGCCAAAATTTACATGAAATAATCTTTTAAAAGGGAATGGAAAGTATTTGTTTGGACAATTAAAATGTTGAAATTAACTTGAGGAAAATCCAATTTTATTAACAAAATATTACGTTTAGCAACAAAGCTCATTTCTGCTTGAATGAGTATGTATATAAGCAAAATTGTCACATTTGGTCTAATGAACAACCACAAGCAAAATAAGAACTGACATTGGACCCAGAAAAATGTACTCCATCGGTCCCTATAACTTTAAAAATAACGCAAAGTTACCGTCAATGGCGTCCGCTATTGCTCGATGATTTTGAACTATTTTTTGGTCAAAATCCAAGAACTACATCTGCTCGACATGTGGTTTCAACAAGACGGTGCTATATGCTACACAGTACGTGAAACAATGGACATATTGAGAGATGAGTTCGGTGAGCAATTTATCTCACTGAGCATTTCGTACCAGTGAGTTGGCCGCCTAGATCGTGCGATTTGACGCCTCTAGATTATTTTTTATAAAAAAAATACGACGCTGGTTCGTCGGCATAGATGAGTGACTTCACGTAGAGGGATACGTGTAATCACTCATCTATGCCGACGAACCAGCGTCGTTTGCAGCCTTGGAAGACAACATTACACGTGTTGCAAAATACCAGTCGAGATGCTAAAAAAAGTGGTTGAAAATTGGACATCTGGCATGGATCACTTGAAATATAGTCGTGGGCAACCAAAGACTTAAAATATCATCCATTAGTTATCCAAAATGACTTAGATTGAACGGTTCGAAAAAATAAAAGGTAAACGGTCGCTAAGCCAGCGTTTCCCAAACTGTAGGTAATGACCTACTAATGGGTCACGACAAGTTCTTAAATGTTTATTGCAACAATGCACCGGGAATAAAGATTGCGTTTCTAAAAAGGGTGTCACAATGTTCAAAAGTTTGGAAAATACTGGTGTAAGCGATACACACGTGTTTTAAAAAAAAAATCTTAATAGCAACCAAACTCTGTAAATATTAGAGACGAAAAGGCTACATCCTCCAGCTAAATATGCCAACAAATCACCAGTGGACCTATCGCAACGGAAACTAGATAAAGGCTCACCGCAAAGCTTCTGTGATCAAAGATATTGTATTTAATAAGCTGACAGTTTATCTGTATTTCTATGACATTGTAAGTAAAGGATATAACTGCAGAAGGAGGACAACTATAATATTTTAAGGAATATCTGGACTAAAAGAGTTTCCCATTTGATTAGAAAAATAATTTTGACAAAAAGGTTTAGAAAATAATCTGTGAGAAAATTTAAGAATTTTAGAAGTTATTGTATTAAGCCCCATGAGAGACACAAAAAAATAATTAAAAGCTTTTCTTACGAGGGTCGTTCAATAAATCATTAGAAAAAGATGGAAAAAAACTGGTTTTAAAAAAAAAAAAATTTTATTTTTCAACATCTTCTCCTTTTAGCTCTCCCGTCCAAAAAATAGGATTTCGGAAGTTCTGCAAAATACTTATCCGTTTGAGCAATGACGTCCTCGTTGGAAGTGAACCGTCGTCCACCAAGCCATTTCTTCAGATTGGAGAAAAGAAAATAGTCACTCGGGTCCAAATCTGGTGAATAAGCGGGATGCTGCAACAATTCCATTCTCAATTCCACAATTTTGGCCATAGAAATAGCGCAGGTGTGCACACGCGCATTGTCCTGATGCAAGAGGATTTTTTTCTTCTTCAGATGGGGGCGTTTTTCTTTGATTTCCTCGCTCAACCGTTGCAATAACGACGCGTAATATGCTCCTGTTATTGTTTTTCCTTTTTCCAAGTTGTCGATAAAAATGATGCCCTGCGAATCCCAAAAGACCGTGGCCATCACCTTGCCGGCCGATGGCACAGTTTTTGCCTTCTTCGGAGCCCGTTCACCCTTGAAAATCCACTCTGATGACTGTCTCTTCGTTTCTGGAGTGTAGTAGTGTATCCAGGTTTCGTCCACAGTGACATATCGACGAAGGAATTCGGCAGGATTGCGATGAAAGAGTGCCAACATAGCCTCAGAGTCCACTACACGATTGCGCTTATTCTCCTCCGAGAGCAAACCCATCTTGCCGAAATTTTTTCCACAGACAATTTTTCATACAAAATTGAAGCGACTGTACCTTGTGATATGCCCGTGGCGCACCTTAATTCGCCGATCGTTCAAAATCAGATCGTGGATTTTGTCGATGATTTCAGGAGTAGACACCTCAACTGGGCGTCCTGAACGATGTTCATCTTTTGTGGATGAACGGCCACCTTTAAATTCATTCACCCAATTGTAAATCGTCGCAAACACAGGTGCAGATGTGTCATGAACTGCACCCAACTCGGCTTTGATTTCTTTTGGGCTTAAGCCTTTCAAATGGAGATGTTTGATGACAGCCCTAAACTCGCTTTTTTTCATTGTTATGCACAAATAAATGTCGTTAATTTTAATCGACGATAGAAATTGACCTACGCTATGGATCAAGCTGAAATTTTGACAGCTTTCCTGTTGATAATTGTTATTACAAAAAAAAAATCTTTACCGACACTACAAGCGCAATTTCTTGGATTTTCTAAGGACTTATTAAACGACCCTCGTATAATGGATTTACAGAATTTTTGATAAACTATCAATTATAGTTGATTAGAAAATTTTGTGATTGGCTATTTTAAAAATGAAATCAATATTCAAATATGAAGTAATGATATTTTTACAATATTAATTCTACCATCGAACTTTTACAAGTTTCATGCATAAAAAAATATAACAAAAATAGGTCACCACCACTATAGTTTGGATGATTTTATAATAATTATAGTGAAAATTCTTATACTATAAATTCGACCTGAATTTTTCCCTGTAACTAAAATTTCATATATTTTGTAAATAGCAAGTGAAATAATATGAAAATAATAGACTATGAATTAGATGATTTCGAAGACCTTGACCAAAGCCAATACGAAAATTGATAGTCAACAATTTATACTTGACAGAGATTGTATGGTATTTTTTTTTTGTTTGCTTGATGAAAAATTATACCTTAAAATTGTCTGATAATAAGCAATGTGCTAGTGATACCCATTCATTTTCGACCGTATATTTAGAGTAAAACTGCTCGTATAATAGAACCGATGAAGAAAATACCCTCCACTCGTATTAGGTATTTTGAGGCTAATACCCTACAAAATTGATGATATTTTGAGTATAGCATTTGTTGGAGCAGTGTTCATTGTGTCTAGGCAAATTACTCTTAATCTTCATCAAAATCGTCCGCATCAAACCGTTTGATTTATTTATAAATCACATTTGCTGATAGTATAAGGTAAAAATTTTTGATTCGAACCTAAAATATTTCTTACCAATTGTAGGTATGGGCAGTTTGTTTTTATGTTGAATCAAAATTTGATATTAAAGTTTGTTGGGAATAAAATTTTAAAAAAAAGGAGGAAAGCAAAAGTAAACACTATCAACATAATAATTTTTATATAATCTTAATCTTATAGCACTAGTCTAGTCAGCAAATTTTACAGTCGAGTAAATTCAACATTATTCATAAGTGCTCTTGAGAAATCCTTGTCTTGTATGAGTTTTATAGCGAATAATTTATGTTAAAACATACTCTAAAAGTATGACAACTTACAGTAAGTTTGCTTTTCTAACAGTTGATGATATATTATCCTATGTCATATGAAGAGAAGTTTATTGCCTAAAATATCATCAATAAATTCATGAGGAAAATTAACCAAAAAATCCTAAAGTATGTGTGCTTAAAAATGAAAAAGGTATTACCACATTTTGCCTTTTCTTGTATCAATTAACGAAAAGTTTTTGTATTTTAGTTTGGTTTATGTTGTTTTAAAGAGGTTTTCTTTTTTTTGTTAAGGTGGATTTGTAGCAATAACTAAATATATAATTCATCAGATGTTCTAATAGTGTCTGAAAGCTTTGTAATTTTAGTGCAACCAAAGATAATAATAAATTAACTGCAATGCACAACTGCTGCTGCTGATAGTGTACAAACTGTTCAAAAATTTATGCTCTTCGATGGTGGTTTGAAAATCATCGCTGGAAGAATTGAAAATCGAAAAATAATCGAATCGAGTGTACCATGTGTGCCATTTCATTATAACTTATATACTCATCGAAATTCTGCATCGGTTTTAACAATTTGTAGATAATTGCATTTTGTCATCGGGTTTTTCTTTATTTAACAAAAAGCTAAAAATAGATAAACTTGCCTAACTGCAAGCATAAGGAAAAACCAGAAGGAAAATACTTAATTTTTGTTAAAAGATTTTAATTTTTACTATGGTTATTATGAAATAATTAAAATAAACTCTGAGGAACTTCATTGCTGGACAGACACTCTATTAATCCAATCTGGATGCAATCTGATCTTTCATAATCTCCTCGAATCCCGTATGAACTTTTTGTATGAAAATTTTTGTTACTTAAACAGTATCCAGCCTTATTTATGTCTTTCTTTTTAAAATTGATATTTTATGAGATTTTGCAGGGAAATATTAAGACTGATTTTTATACGTCAATACGAGTTCTGCGAAAAAGTATCGCGAATTTTGTGTTTTTTCAAAAATTATTTATTTATTCATGAATATCTATTTTGTCCTCTTCAAAGTAATCCCCACCAGATATTATACACTTGTGCTAACGTTTTTTCCGATCCTCGAAGCGCTTCAAAAAATCATATTTTGTGATATTGTTCAGCTGCTCCTTTGATGCCGTCTTTATCTCCTCAATCGTAGTGTAGCGTCATCGTTTCATGGGGCTCTTCAGTTTTGGGAACAACAAAAAGTTACAGGGGGCCACATCTGGGGAATACGGTCCCCCCAGATAATGCACCCCGCCCCTGCAATCGAGGAAAACTGTAAGCAAAACCTTCACACTCGACCGAACTTGGCGTGATTTTTTCGGTCTTGTGCGTCAGCTTCTATTGGGATGATTGAGCTTTGGTTTCCACGTCATAACCATAAACCCATGACGTTATGGCCCTCTGGAGCAAATTTGGGTCGTTGCCGTTATGGCCCTCTGGTGACGTTATGGCCCTCTGGAGCAAATTTGGGTCGTTGCGGACAGAGCCCAACAGCTCCTTAACAATGTTAATGCGATGCTGTTTTTGGTCAAAATTGAGCAAAAATCGAAGACGAGTCAAAACACGTCCAAGCAAAGCTGCTGTCAAAAATTAATTGAATATTCAAAATCGCCGAACTTGTCAGCATAAGTGGGAGACATGAGTACCAACATAACGCCACAAAAAAAATCGAAAATCGAATATACGTAACCCGCGAAAATTCAAAATTCGCGATATTTGTAACAATATATTGGTGGAAGCATTGCTTCAACTGGAATTGTCTTCAATTTCATGAGTACACTACTTTGGATGTTGTCAATAAATTCAAGACCACATTTTTTCAGTATATTTTGATGTTGAAAACTATCATGGCAGTTTATCCGGGAAGTCTGACCTCCCAAGAGCTCTAATTTGTTCCACATTTTTCGATGTTGAAGGCTTTCCTATGCAAGATTTGTCTTCTGGTGCTTCTTAACCCTTTAAAAATGCTTTGTGCTACTGAAAAACTTTTGATTTTAATTAGAAATGCTTTGTTTTCGTAAGTCAAACTAGCTTAAAACAATATTTGATAGTACATCGTTGCAGGCATTTTAATTAGCCAACGCGTTGATTTTTATATACTTTTTTTTATATTATAAAAGAGAGAATATACATTCAAAAAATTTTTAAAAAAATTAAATATATCTTATGTTGAATTTATAAAAAAAAAATATTTAAACAGGGTGTCACCTATCGACTAAGCATGATGTCACCTAGTACAGTAATACCATACTCCATTGATTTTTTGGTACGTCGATCTTTATTTTTTGCTCTTCATTTGCAAAAGTAAAAGTTGTAAAACAAAAAAGAAACGTAAGCTTTTGAGAGGATTTTGAAAGTGACAATCAAAAAAAAGCAATTTAGAACCATCTTCCCATTCTCGTTTCCAAGTGAGACCACTGACTTAGTAACCCACAAACTAGTACTAAAATAAATAATGAATAAAATTTGACCCACTTTTCGAAAAGATTTTAAAAGTGACAACAAAAAGTCCCTTTCTACTTTCCACGTGACACCACTGACTTAGTGACCCACAAACTAGTACTAAAAAATAATAATGAACAAAATTTGACCCACTTTTCAGAAAGGTTCGCCATCATTGCTCTTTAGGGTCAGATAGTGGCCGTCCAGTTGCAAAACTTGGCACGTCTAAAAGCTACTAGCGGACAAGCTTTTTAGAATAGAGTGGAAGTTTGCAGTGTTGCCAAATAACTCTCAGTAATGACTGTATTGTAACCGGCGTATTACAAATGTGATCCGTCTGCTATAACTATGAATTTCCAAACTTACGTACTTCATCCTGACTGGAAACCAAAAGGTTCTTAAGATTTCAGTTTGCACTCCCAATCATCAAATAATCATTATCTTCAGTAACAACTACGCAGCCCTTCGAGTGATCCTGTTCTCATTTATTTCAACATAACCTCCTTAAAAGCTGGAGTGTTGAATTGCAATAGGTTCCAGTAATGGGGGATTTCTTGGGCATCCCGTAATGTTTAACCTACAATTGCGCATCTTCTAACAAGATGGCATTTTTACACAAAAAAAATTTTCTCATTATAGAAATTTACGTTCTCTCAAAAAGCTTTTTCAAATTAAATTTTTAATATTTTTTTTAAGCAAATTGACATGCTCTTGTTAATTGGATCACATCGTGTAACCCACAAACTTACAGGTTGTGGCCCTTACCTTACATCCTAAATATAAATAAACAAATTTAAAATACAACTTTTTCTAAAATTATTAAAAGCTTGTCGCCTGTTGTTATACAATTACAATATATAAAATATTTTTGATTTATTTCGTAGAAAAACTTTTGAAATAAAAATTATTGTACTATAAAAAAAAAATCTATTTATTGCTAAAAATATTATCCTACTTTCAAGATAATTTTCACTTTTAATCAAAATTTTTTGTACTACTTTTTCTAATAACAGGATCTATTGATAAATTTGTGTTAAATTGAAATTTATTTCGTTTAATGTTTTCGATTACTTTTAACTTTGACTTTTAAAAGTTATTTTCAATTTTTCAATTTAAAATCTTTAATTCAATTTTTATTGAGGTATTTGGAATGGATTTTTTTTTTAGATAGAGAAAAGTATTATAAAATTTTTTGCTTGAAAATATCAACTTTTAAGTTGGTATTAATAGAACATTCAACCATGGCAAAAATTATAATGATGAAAAAAAAATCTAACAAATTGAATATTGAAAGAAACTTTTTCTGAATAGAAAGGTTAGCACAATTTAATGGAGATACTTTATTATTATCCGTAAATATTTCGTGATGGACGAAATTTTGTAGGCGTAGAAAATCGACTATCCACCAAAGTGAAAGAAGTGTACTTTTTTTTATTACAATTTAACTTTTACTTCCAATACCAGGTGAATTTGTGGGTGTCTGACTCTATAGAAGGTATGGAATTGCTGGGTATGGTGGCTCAGATTTCTAATATAATAAAGAGTAAAGTGAAAGAGGAATTGCAAGTGAATATTGTTTTTATTTTTATTATTCGTCTAATATCGACAGTCTATTTCTGTTACTCAAACTACGTACCATCACGATGTAAGATTCCAAAGCTGCTGGCAATAAAATAAAATATTATTCTGTAACTAAATGACTGGTTCAGTTAAAAATATATAGTCTAAATTACAACATAAATCACTGAATTCAAGGTTGCTGACAGCTTAACGATAAATTATTTATTTGAGATTTGAAAGTTTACCTTCAAAAATGTCATTCAAATTTTTATTCTCCTGCAAATATTTACTTTTATTGAGCCTACAAAAAACCTAAAGCAGAATTGTGGTTTCAATTATTAAAAGATTTAAAGTAGAATTTAATGTTTTCAATTAAGTTTTAGTCTAAATAAGCAAGTATTATTAACAACGGGGTATTAGTAGACTGATCCGACCGAAATGTAGTCCGTCTAGATAGCGTGCGTATCATTGGACTGAGTGTGTGAATAGATTATAAGTTAAATTATTCAATCATAGATTAGGTCGGCATTAATTATAAATAGACTAAATTTTCATCTACTATTTAAAATAAACTTATAAGTAGTTAATAAATTTGGCGAGAAATTAAAAAATTGTCTTAAGTACATATACTATAAAAACGTAGAATTGAAATGCTATTGTTCTCAGTAAACTTTTCCAGTAAAAATTCAATAAAGGGAAATAAAAAATATTCAAAAGATCACGTTCAGGTTAAGAGCAAAGGCCACAGTAAGAAGTGATGGCCATTTTCAGTAGCAATTATAGTTTCCATATGGATGTTACCATGTAGTAGATGCAAAAATAATTGCTTCCAGATAAGAGTTTGCTTACGGGTAAGGTCGAAATTTGTTTGATTTTCGGTAGAAGTTTTAGAAACTTTCTGAAAATCAAAATGAAAATACATACTCATATATGCACGTATTTATCGATTTTCCTATAAATATTGTATCCCCGTAAAATAAACTAAAATATTCATAAAATAAAACGAATAATACATGCAGAAAGAATTACCGTTTAAATGCTAATAAAATTTAAAAAAAGATTCTGTCCAAATTTTCAGTAAAAATTGTCTGTAAAAATTTTCGGAAAAAAATGTTTGTTAAAAATGTTCAATAAAAATTTTCATTAAAAAAAGTTTGTAAAATTTGCCGGTAAAAATTGTATATAACAATTTTTGTTAAAAAATTACGGTAAAACTTGTCGCCAAAAATTTTCGTGAAAAGTTGTCGGTAGAAATTTTCAGTAAAAGTTTTTGCTAATCATTTTCAGTAAAAAATTTTGTTAAAAAATTTTCGGTAAAAATTTTCGGTAACAATTTTTGATTAAAATATTTTCGGTAAAAATTTTCACTAAAAATGTTCCGTGAAAATTGTCTGTAAAAATTTTCGGTAAAAATGTTTGGTAAAAATGTTCAGTAAAAATGTTCAGTAAAAATTGTCGGTAAAATTTGCCGGTAAAAATTGTGTGTAAAAATTTTTGTTAAAAAATTACGGTAAAACTTGTCGGCAAAAATTTTCGATCAAAAGTTGTTGGTAACAATTGTTACTATAAATTTTCTGTAAAAAGTTTCGGCAAAAATTGTCGGTAAACTTTAGTGTAAAAATTTTCGGTAGAAATTTTCGGCAAAAATTTTGAGTAAACATTTTCAGTAAACATTTTCGGTAAAATTTTCTATAAAAATTTTCGGTAGAAATTTTAGGTAAAAATTTTCTGTAAAAATTTTATCAAAAATTTTCGTTAAAAACTTTTGGTAAAAATCTTCGGTAACAATTTTTGATTAAAATATTTTTGGTAAAAATTGTCAGTAAAAGTTTTCATTAAAAATTTTTCAGTAAAAATTTTTAGTAAAAATTTTTCAGTAAAAATTTTTCAGTAAAAATTTTCAGTAAAAATTTTTCAGTAAAAATTTTCAGTAAAAATTTTTCAGTAAAAATTTTCAGTAAAATTTTTTCAGTAAAAATTTTCAGTAAAAATTTGTCAGTAACAATTTTTGGTAAAAATTTTTCAGTAAAAATGTTCGGTAAAAATTTATAGTAAAAATTTCCGGTAAAAATTTCGGTAAAAATTTTCGCTTAAAATTTTCAGTAAACATTTTTGACGAAAGTTTCCGACAAAAATTTGCAGTAAAAATTATCGGTAAAAATTTTCTGTAAAAAGTTTCGGCAAAAATTGTCGGTAGAAATTGTCGGCAAAATTTTTGAGTAAAAATTTTCAGTAACATTTTCGGTAAAATTTTCTATAAAAATTTTCGGTAGAAATTTTCGGTAACAATTTTTGATTAAAATATTTTTGGTAAAAATTGTCAGTAAAAATTTTTCAGTAAAAATTTTTCAGTAAAAATTTTTCAGTAAAAATTTTTCAGTAAAAATTTTCAATAAAAATTTTTCAGTATAATTTTTCAGTAAAAATTTTTCAGTAAAAATTTTCAGTAATAATGTTCAGTATAAATTTTCAGTCTAAATTTTCGCTACAAATTTTCGGTAAAATTTTTGCTTAAAATTTACAGTATAAATGTTCGGTAAAAAATGTTGGCAAAAATTATCGATAAAAATTTTCGGTAAAAATTTATAGTAAAAATTTTCGGTAAAAATGTTCGCCTAAAATTTTCAATAAAAATTTTTTACGAAAGTTTCCGATAAAAATTTGCAGTAAAAATTATCGGTAAAAATTTTCAGTAAAAAGTTTCGGTAAATATTTTCCGTAAAAATGTTCGGTAACAATTTTCGGTAACAACTTTTGGTAAAATTTTTTTTTTTTGGAATGTTATTTTGGAAATATACAAGATTAAAGAAACAGAAGATTATTATTTTTTAGAAGCTACTGAATGAGTAAGTGAATATGCAAAGATACTCTTACCGTTTTCAAGGATTACTTCAAAATTAAATGAAAACTTAGCGGTTGCATAGTCAGATTTCTGCGCATTAGTTGTCATGGCAGATATTTATCTGAATTCATATAATAAAGGATGCGCTCCAGAAAAATAACTAACATAATGATGCACTTTGGTTTCTGTAGTTTTACTTCAACTAAAATAGTATATAAATTTTAAGCAGTTTAGCTTTAAATAGTATTTTTATCATTTGTTGGTAATTGTTTTTAATACTTTTTTTAGTAGTTAAGAAGATTTTATATTAAGTTATTTACTTAACCTTATATGAGATATGATATCCGGAAAAATATCTTTTACTAATAGTGCATGAATTATGCAAAAATATATTCCCTCTTGTCTCCTAAATTAGAAGAATTTAATGTGTCTGAAAAAAACACAAAAGTACCAAATATATGTGTAGTTACAAATTACTAAAAAGATTTAAATTTTCCTGTAATAATGTCATTGAAAAAATAAGTCCTATTTCGGTAACTATAATAAGTTTCTATTAAAAATGGTTAAAACCTCTTTAAGGAATCTCGTTTGAAAAAAAATGCTTCCTCGTTTAAAAAAGCTTGTTTTTAAAAAAAAGAAAAAGTTGAGAAAAATACATAAGCTGACATTTAAATGTATCTTCATGTTGGATTTTATCAAGCTAGAAAAGTAAATACAAGTACGAGTATACAGATATTATCTATACAAATAAAAATGTTACAAGAAAAGTTAAGAAAATATATCAGAAATAAATAGAAGATGTCAAAAATAAACTCGCAACAATATTTCATTCAAAAACATAAATATTTGCAATTCGGGGTGGAGAAATATCGAAAAGGGGGCTAAGGCGAAGACGGAAATATGAAATCTGAACAACTTAAAAGTTTACCTTTGCTATTGTTATTGTGAAACCAACCTCAATCGAGTCAACGGAACAAGTCGATGGATATTGTTGAAGAAGTATTTACACTTTATCATCTTACAACGCCACATTGCTATTTCAGTACTTCCCTTAAATTCCAGTATATTGAATATCGGCATTATTTAGAAAATCGAAGATGAAAATTAAAAAAACGTTGAACAAATGTATCAGGAAAAGCTGACGTGTGCAGGCATGTTTCCAGAAATTTATTGTATCGTAGAATGGGCAAATACTTAAAAAAATGTGAAATTATGTTCAGAAAAAAAAAATTCGATATATTTGAAAAATTACATTGTTAGTTTACTAAATGAACAAACTTTTTATCGTTCTTAACAATAAACAATTTATAGAATGTCCTAACGACGACGGTGAGCCATTTTAAATTGCTTGGAAATTTGTCGTTTCGAAAAATCTTATTTAAAAAAAATTTACAGAAAAAAAACTCATTTCAGATCAATCAAAATATTTTTTTTTTTATTTTCGAAAATAAAAACTAATTTTATCCAAAATTTATGTATTAACTATTAAAAATTTTCTAAAAATTATTTTCGTTTTAAGTAATTGTAAAGATTAAGCACGAAAAGTGTTATACTCGCGAAAGATTGCATACAATCAGGCGTGCTTTATAAGAAGTGTTTTAAAAGAACTTAATAAAAAAAAATTTTACTTATTAACAATAATTTATTCTAATCAGTTTTTAATTAATAAGTTAATTTTTTTTTTTTGTTGGAAGATTTAAATCAATTATTTATGGTCAGGCTAAGATTTTTATAACAGTTTCATTAGAAAAAATCATTTTTAAAAATGGTATAATTTTTAATATTCCAAAAAGTAATGAATAAATAGGGTGATTATCCAATTTATAATTTGGAAAGTAAAAAATAATATACTAATATAAAAACATATATGTTACTAAAATATTTATTTATTTATATTGCATTAACATTGCCATTATGTATTAAAAAATTAATATTTAAATAGTTAACATAAAACATCTTACAGGATCTGATTTTTCTGATATAATTTTTGATGACTTTTTGGCATAATTCAGGCTATAATGACGAATGATGATTTTTAAATATTTTAAAATTTAAAACTTATCATATTTTAAAGCCTTTTTTTCTATTTTCAGTCACTTGTAGATTGTTAGTCACTTGTAGATTTTCTACAGTCACTTGCAGATTTTTAGAGCTCCAGTCACTTGTAGGCACTCAGTTACTTGTAAATTTTAAGAGCCTCATACGAGTATATGGGAATTTTTGTTTGTTTTACTATCTATCGAGTGAGAAATCAGCCTCGTCATTGAATAAATAATCTCCTCTTAAAATGCGAAACGTGGCTAAGATAGTTATCATAAGTTTTTATAATTTAAACATTTTTTTAAAATATTAGATGTAGTAAAAAGAAATCCATTATTTTTGCATTAAATTGAAGGTTTTTTTTTAGCATAGATAGAATGATACGATTGAGGTCAAATATGCACCGTTTTGTTCGATAACTTGTTGCCATTTTGGAGATTATTTCATAGTACCTCTCTCATAGAAACCCTCGTCCCTATTGGCAAAAAACTGGGACAGTCGATTTTTACAATCTTCTCTTGAGGCGAATTTTTCACCTGCAAAATCATTCGTCATAGACAGGAAGAGGTGGTAATCACTTGGTGCCAGGTCCGGACTATAAGGTGGATGCATAAGAACATCCCAACCAAGGTCCCGGAACTTCTGGCGAGTCACTGTCGATGTATGCGGCCTGGCGTTGTCCTGATGGAACACAATTCCTCTCCTATTGGCCAAAGCTAGCCGCTTCTGGGCGATTGCTTCTTTCAATTGTTGACAGTATAGGTCCGAATTAAGAGTTCGGCCGTAGGGGAGTAGCTCATATAGTAGATGATTCCCTGCCAGTCCCACCAAACACACAGCAAAACCTTCCTGACTGTCAATCCTGACTGGACCACCGTTTGCGCCGGGTGACCGCGATTTGACCACGAACTTTGTCGCTTGACGTTGTCGTAAGTGACCCACTTTTCATCAGTATCAGGACCATAAACACTATTCAGATTTAGTTGTCGTAAGTGAGCCACTTTTCATCAGTATCAGGACCATCAACAGTATCAGGACCATAAACACTATTCACATTTTCAGCTGCCTGGCTTGCGTTTTCGCCTTTATCGAAGAAAAACTGTAAAATATGGCGTATTTTCTCTTTGTTGGTGTCCATCTTTGACACGTGCTAAAAAAATACAGAGTCAAGTAATCACAAAACTGTATCAAAAACTTCTTTAGTACGAAATCTTATTTTTCTAACGCCATCTAGTGCAACCCGATCGCACTTTTACAACGGGAGATACAGACTCCTAATACCATCTATTGGCAAAATAATGGATTACTTTTTAATTAATTAGTTCATATAGTAAAATGTAAAATTCTTACTTATAGAAAATAGAAACTTAAACGACCTATTTAGAGAGAAGTATTATTAAATAACAAAGCCTAAATTTTTAAACCATAAAATGGATAATTTCTATAAAAATACCTGATAATCTGTAAGGGTAACATCTCGTTTTACTTATACTTTCATAATAAATTTATAGTTTTTCTCACCAAAAACAGAATTTCAACTAAGTCTTAGGAATAAAAACAAAACCAAAACAAAAACAAATCTTACTTGTATGTATAAATTTTAATAAATCTCTATTTTACATAAATTATTGTCATAATAATACTCATAAGTATAAACTAAACATTATCCATCTTATTGGCAAATCTTCAATTTCCTTTTTAGAATATAGAAAAATATTTTGATCACGTTCTACGAGTATTATTATATAATAAATATTAAATCGAATATATTATGAAATTTATACTATCCCTTTTCTATAAATTACAAATAAAAGAGCTTAAATGTTATGATTATATAACAAAGATTATTGAAAATTCATCTTTATTCCAATCATTTTAATTCAATCATCAAAAAAAAAAAATAATATAAAATAAGAAATTTTGATGGTTTTTACTTATTAGATAAGATTATTTTCTAAGAATTTGATGGGCTTTTTTTTATCAATTATTATATTTGTAATATTTTTAGTTTTTAGACTAGAATAGATCACCTATTGTCATAATGGTATAGAACGATAATACTCGTAAGTTAATATTAGATTCATTTGCGAGGACACGTAATCAGGTCAAAATTAATGCACGATTTTCAAAGAAATATGAAAATATTCGCATTCCACGTGTTATTATATTAATCCATAATGATATGCTACGAACATGTAGAACTTATAGTTAACATAGAAGAACGTAAATTGAGTCAAGGTGTTATTTTGTTTGAGTGGAACGAAAAGCTTTAATTCTACAGACTTTGTAAAATGAACCATTTCTAGCTGGGCAGATCCTGTTACAACAAATAGTAAATATTAATGAATAACTTCTCAAGGAAATCGAGTTTAGAAAGCAGCTTAACCCAACCAAATAATATCGTAATTACGAGTATTAGTCAAGAAATAGAATCATAGCATGACGATACCCCATATTCTGTTGTAAATATAATATTGAGTTGCAAAAATCTCAGGTAGAATTTCATTCTTTATCAATTGTAAAATTCAAAATCTTCCATAAAAATTTTATTATTATTAAATAACTAAACTTTATTAATCGTTAATATTTTTATGAATTATGCAAAGAAAATATAGTTTTTCAAATAATATTTTTTAAATGGGGAATTTATCTTTTTTTTACATATAACATAAAAATTATTGAAGGACAATCACAATTGAAATTTATCACCTTGACGACGATATTGTTAATATGAATCTTGGCGAAATGACATTATTTTATAAGAATATAAATAAAATTATTGATTTTATTATTAAAACTAATTTGAAAATACTACAATCAATGTACCAGGTATATAAGCTTTAATCCGCTGTTTTTTTAGTCAAAAAAAACACTTTTTTTCTTATAGAAATTAAAAACAGATTTTTCCCATCTCTCGGGCAATTTGTGGATATCACGCCAAAAAAAATTCCTTCTCTTTCGAGGCAAACCACTTATCAAGCCATTTTTGGACGTCTTCGTAAGAATCGAAGTGCTGCTCAGCGAGCGCGTGGCCCATTGACGAAAACAGTTTCGGACCATTTTTGACTTGTGCGATGGTGCATTGTCGTGGAGGAAAATCATCTTGTCATGTCTTTGTTGATAGTCCGTCCTTTTCTCACGCAGAGGACGGTGTAATTTGATCAGTTGTGAGTGGTAGCTGTGGGCATTTACAGTTTCACCAGGTTTCAACATCTCATAAAAACGATACCCTGCTGATCCCAACACACGCACAGCATCATCTTCTGTCCAAAGCGATTTGGTCTTGGGGAAGATGTTGATGGTTGGCCGGGATCAACCCACGATTCATTTCGTTTAGGATTCTCGAAATAAATCCACTTCTCATCGCCTGTCACAATCCAATGCAGGAACGATTTTTTTTTGTCTGGCGAGTAAGAATTCACATGTGTTTTGGCGTCGCTCCATCTGCCTATCGTTCAATTCATGCGGCACCCATTTTCCGATCTTTTCAATCGCCCCATGGCATGCAGACAAATAAAAATGGCTGGTTGAGTAACACCAAATTGTTCCGCGAGCATTTTTTGCGATTGGGTATCGTCTTCATCCAAAAGAGCCTGCAATTGATGATCCTCAACCTTGCTAGGCCGATTTTCACGCTTCTTGTCCCACAAGTCAAAATTGCCGTCTTTGAACTGGCGCAAACCAATCTCGGCACGTTGTTTCCGATTAAGCCCTGTTACCATAGACGTCCATAAGCATTTTATGCGATTCGGCAACCGATTTCTTCAAATTGAAGCACAAAAGCAGAGTTTCCTGCATATGCTCTTTTTCTGGTAGAAAACTAGACATGATTACCAAAGGAGAAATGTATGTTGTTGTACGAAATTGCTGACAATGTACACTGATTAATGTTGACAGATGTCAAACTCTTTAAAAAAAAAGTATGGTGTGCACATGATAGCTTAATACGCTCACTCAGGCTATCTATGAGCAAACAGCGGATTTAAGCTTATACACCGTACATTAAGATATATTTTCATAAAAATCGACAGTTTCCCAAAAAATTTTCCCCCATTAGATATAAATTGAACAGGCACAATCATTATTAAAAATATTTTATTCTAAAAAATTCTTGAAGGCAAATAAAAAATATTCTAAAAGACAAATTATTTTTGTATTCAATTATTATAAATAATAAAATAAATCAAAAGCATTTAATTATTCAATTAATCATGATAAATTTATTTTCATTATTTTAGAAGAAATTTGCATTTTGCCCGATCAGCTAAGAAGAACATTTTCACTTCGTCGCGTAAATAGTGACCGTTGTACATCGAATACAACAACAAATATTGCCCTTAATTTCAATGACACGATGGCTTTGCGTATCAAGAATAATCGCATGGATTCACGTTTGGTATTCTTTGATGATGAAAATGGGAATTTGCGCCAGAACGGTCATCAACAATTAACAATTAGGCCAAGTCATCCACCTCCATTACCACCATCACAATTGCGACAACAACCAAAGCAACCGAATAAACAGGAGGAAAATTTTGCCAACAATTTGCAAACATCATCATCGTCATCATCGTCATCATCATCATCTTCTAGATTATCACCAGCACCGCTGTCAGTATCAGCTTCTCCAGCCAAATCATCAGGACTAGACGATACGTTGCTGAGAAGTAATTCCATTTTGAGTTTGTCACCTGCAAGTACAATGGGTCCTGCCCCTGTCAGAATAACTGATGAAAAGTCTGCGATATGCGAAACCGTAAGACTGGCAGAGAATCCTCAGCCACCACCACATCAGATAAATAAGAAAATATCCTGGCAAGACAATGGCATGCTAATGATAAGGACCGAATCATTAAATCCAATGAACAAAGGCGATGGTGACAAGGATAAGGAATTCGCAGTAAACGGTACTGTTACGGAAGACTGCCGCCGACCTTGCTTCGATGGCGACGTAAATGTGATGACTGATATTAAAGCGAAACTAATTAGTAGTGACGAGCAACAGATTAAAGAGAAATTCTTGCAAGCCCAAAAGGAGATATACCATGGCGCGAGGCTGTTTGGTCACCAGAATAAGCACACCCAAAAGACAGTGGTTCGAGTGGCGCCTTTTAATAAGACCACGTCTGAAGTTCACAGATTAAAGATCAAGCACGAAGAGAACACCGAAAATGGTAATATTGGTGGTCAAAAGAAAACATCGATTCTTATCAATGGTGACGATTGCTATTCTACAATGAATGTTAGCAATGATACGCCAATATACCAATCATCGGTGGTTGTCAACGATGGGACCAAGTCACCACCTGTTGACAATTTACGAGTTTCGGCAAATACTGTTACCATAAATGTTAGTAATACTCGTACTCCCGAAGAGGACATGATATACAAAAACAACAAAATCAACACGTTGCTAAGCATGAATGCTGTCAAGTCGATAATTCCCATTAATGGCGTGAAAAATGACTATGAGAAAGACCGGCAGCACGACGTGAATAAAGATTCGGAAGGCACAAGTACGAGTACGAGTACAAAACGTGGGCGAACCCTGATCACTTTGGATTATGATAAAGTGGAAAATAGTCAACCTATGATGAACGGAAATTCATTATTCTCGCATGAAGATGAATTGGTGAAGATTCTACGGAATCCGGTCGAGGCAGTTAAGAGAAATCTAGTTCCTCATGTTTGTGGTAAGGATAATGAGGACATGAGTCCAATAAATGTGCCTAATGGTATTGAGAATAATGGTCAGACGATGGAAAACAATAACCAAAGTCTTAAACATGAACGAAATACATTTATTGGTAAACTCCTGGAAGATCCGACTTTGGGTCAATTAGCCGAGGGATTGGATGGTGAAGTCGTTGCGAAATTAGTTGAGAACTCACTGAAACGTTTAAAGGAGAGCAGATCGAATGTAGATACTAGTGGAACCAAAGACAATGACGGAATGAATAAATTAATTGACAAATCCTTAAACAAGGTGAAAGAAGAACGTCAGAAACTGGAATTGAAAAAGAAGCCAGAAACAATCGCGGAGGAGCAGGAGAGGCAGAGCAATCAAGGCAGTATTAGTTCGGGGAACAGTTATGGCTCCGCCAATTATGAACTCTTCGAATTCGATAACAATGAGTCGGATTGCTATCAGAGTTGTTCAAGCGAAATGACTGTTGAGGATGATTCGAACTCAACAAGGACCAAATTCTACCAAATGTTGGTGGATGCAACTCTGTCCGAAATTGAGATATCAACAAGCAACGAAGACGACCATCATTACGAGTCCATCCGTTTGAATAGTGATCCGATTTATGAGGAAATCAGCGAAATTCCTCCACCGTTGCCACTATCACCACCGCCTATAAATGATCCAGAATTGGAGAAAAAGAATACCCGATCGATGTTTGAAGGTGCCTCCAAATATGACATCCTCTCGTATTTGGTCGATGCCAAAGAACGAGGCATAGTTCGCGAAGAGACGTACGAATATAATTTCAGCAATACTAGTGATATTATTGTCGAAGAGGAGGTGGACACGTTGGGTGATCTAAATAAGAAGCAGATCTCCGATATTAGTAGTCGGATTAGTCACATGTCCATGGCAAGTGATTCTAGCGAAGACACTTCTCTGCCGAGCAATTTGAACGAAAAATTGAACATTCAACGTAAGACAACATCCGATATTGAGCGAAACGATTCCGGAGTTGGGTCAGAGACAAGCAAAACATCGCGTAGCAAATACCAAAATCCGGCTGGATCGATTCTGAGCAAAAATAGTCCTATACATCTGTGTGAGGACTGTGATGGGCCCGTCGAAACGCAAATAACCGATTCTGGTGTGATGTTTGCTCCCCTAGTTTGCCGTAAATGTGGCAAGAAACGGGCTGAGCGTAAGGAGATCATCACAGAAATCGTCGAAACGGAGGAGAAGTATGGCCGGGACTTGCAGATCATTCTTGGGGAATTTTGCCAGCCAATGTTGGTAGCGGGCCTCCTTACGCAAGAGCAGCTCTCTGCAATCTTCTTAAATACCGAAGAATTGCTCGAGAATAATCAGACTCTTGCCGAAAGGATGCGTGATGCCTTAGACATAGCCATGGAACAGGGCGACGATGACCTTCTCACTGTTAATATTGGTAAATTGTTCCTCGAAGCGACACCAATGCTCCATGCATTCGAAACGTATTGTGTTCGTCAAGCAGCTGCCAGCCTCCTCCTTGCCAATCTGGAAAAGGAAAAGGAATTATTGCGAATATTCTTACGCGTCTCGCAAATGGAAAACTCCGTTCTGCGCCGCATGAATCTAAATTCCTTTTTAATGGTAAACTTCAAATCATTTTATTTTCTGCAAAAAACAAATGGTAATCAAAAATTCATTTCGATTTTAGGTACCAGTTCAACGTGTTACCAAATATCCACTGTTACTTGCCCGCTTGTATAAGGTGACTCCGGCACACCTAGAAGGTCGCGAATTGCTCAAACAGGCACAGGAGAAAATCGAATTGCATCTGAACCATATGAATCAGGAGGCAAAGGACGTACCAACAAAACTATGGCGACGTATATCATCATCGAGTCCGAACAGACGTTCATCCTGTGAAATCGATATGATCAATATTAAATTGAGAAAGCATGCAATCGATATTCTTGAATGGATTCATGACGAGGTTCGATTCCCAATGGAAAGTAAACTTTTATTCACACAGCCAACAGATGGCAATTGGAAAAAAGGACGAACGATTAAATTGACACCAGTCAATGCGCTTCTAGTAACCAATGGAAAGGTAATAAAAATACACTTTTTCCAATTTCTATATTGTCAGAGTTAGTTTTTTTTTAAATAGATATGAATAATTGTCGTACATTGGCACCATTTAATAAAAAGCTTATTTGATTTTTTTTTTTTTTTAAACTGACTACTTAAATCATTTTTAGTAAAAGGATTTTCAAAAAAAAACACTCATTCTTTTGAAGTCATATTTTTTTCATATCTTAAATGTGATTAAAAAAAATATATTTAATATCAGAAAGTAAAAGAAAACATTTCTAGTTTTATACTAGCATTAAATTGACCATTAGATAAGTTTTTTTTTATTAAGTTAATCTTAAAGGACAGAAGAAAAAAAAACTCTTTTACGAAAATAATTTGTTACAATAAATAATTTTCTGATTGTTCTCTTTTTTTTTTCTACATTGAACTTGCATCAATTGGCCTTAAAAGTTTTCTGAAAGCCTTTTAAATATATTTTCAAAATTGTATATTAATTACATTAATTTTTATTTTATATAAGAAAGAAGGAAAAAAACCATTTATTTAGTGTTTGTGAAAATTTTAAAATAAACTTTAACGTAGGGATCAGTTCTAGAAGCTTACATGACCGCAAAATAATTTAAATAAAATTAACTCAAATACTTATAAATGGGATTATTCGTATAGGAGGTCTGTTCAAAAAGTGTCGCAAATTTTCAATTTCCGCGGGTTACGTATATTCGTATATTTTTATGGCGTTATGTTGGTACTCATATCTCTCACTTATGATGAAAAGTTCGGCCATTTTGAATGTGCAGTTAATTTTTGACAGCTGCTTTGCTTGTACGTGTTTTGGCCCATCTTCGATTTTTGGCCATTTTCGACCAAAAACAACATCCCATTAACATTGCTAAGGAAGCTGTTGGACTCTGTCCGCGACGACCTAAATTTGCACCAGAGGGTCATAACTAGTGACGATGGTTGTGACGTGAAAACCAATGCTCAATCATCCCAATGGAAGCTGCCGCACAAGCCAAGACCGAAAAAAGTACCAAGTTCAGTCGAGTGTGAAGGTTTTGCTTACAGTTTTCTTCGATTGCAGGGGCGTCGCGCATCATGAGTTCTTGCCACAGGGTAGAACGGTCAATAAGGAATATTACATGCAAGTTATGCCCAAGTTGCGTGAAGCAATCGGCCGAACTTGTCAGCATAAGTGAGATACAAGAATACCAACATAACGAATCGAACACTCAAAATGTCCGAACTTGTCGGCGTAAGTGAGATACATGAGTACCAACATAACGCCACAAAAAATCGAAAATCGAATATACGTAACCCGCGAAAATTCGCGATACTTTTTGAACAAACCTCGTAGATGTTTTATTACGATTATATTAATTTTTATTCATCATATTACAATTTTTTTTTATAAAAAATTTGGTTTTATAAGGAACTACCACTCTTATACCACATGTGGTTGGTTAAATAGTAAAAATCCCCATTTCGTCAATGTAATTCAATATGAGTTAAGCTTTTTTCAGAATACGAAGTTTTTGATTATTCGTTTTTTTTGTATTTTAAAATTTTTTTTGTCGTAATTTTTTTAAATTTTTATAGCAACTTAATAGTATTCTTTAAAAGCATTTTAAAGGGAAACTATTATAATTTTTTTATAACTTAATTATAAGAAAATAACTATTAAAATTATGCACATCTAAGAATCCTAATTTTGATAAATTATTGAGAAACTTTATGATTTTTTATAAAATATTTAATTGAATTTTATGATAAAATGTAAAAATAAAGATTTTATTATTATAATTTCCTTTTAGCCAAGTGCCAATTATAAAATAGAAAAAGCATTATCGGATCAGTTAAATTTCCCAAAACATACTGGAATTCGGGAAGCATCCTTACTCTTATTTAAAGAGAAAGGCGGTCGATATAATCTAATACGAGAGCCACTTTATCTTGATCGATGTGTTGTATGTACTGAAGCTGATTGGGATGATTATTTCGAAGTGCAAGAAGTCTCCTCAAAGGATACGTTCATTTTTAAGGTAACTTTTATTAAAGTACAATAAGGACATTTTTCTGAAAATTTTTTCCATAGCATAGATAAATTGTTATTGTATCATTTTTAAATAAAATTACTTTTTGAAATATTAAATTATAAATTGAATAATAAAAATTAAAAAATTATATTAAACTTTCAATATTATTTATATTAAAATATAAGAAAATTAATATAAGAAACTGAAATGAAATTTCTTTTTAGGCTGAGGACGGTGTCCGTACAAAGCAATGGTATGCCGCATTACAGTATCATGCACAAGGGATGGGAGCCTGGAGAAAAAGACGAAATGCTTTGGCAAATATTATGATTAATGGAATGCTATCACGAACATGAATCGACAAATAGACAACAATATCAGATAATACGAAAATATTTATAAAATAGTAATAATAATTTGAAAATTGTAAAAAAAAAAAAAATCAACAACAATCTTTTAAAAAAAAAAAAAAATATTTACAAATAAAAAACTGAATTAAAACTAAAATAAATTATTAACTAATTTTCATATGTTAAAAACTAGATATGAAAGTAAATGAAAATTTTAGTAATTATAGTTAGAAAAAAAATACAAAGTTCAGTAATTATAGTTGAAAAAACAATAAAGAAATAATGATAAATAACTTTATAGGATCATAAATTTATAGTAATTGAAACATTTAATAGACTATATACACATACATGCATACGTACTTATATTAATAGTATTGGTAAATAATTTTACTTACGAAAAATTGATATTGTTATAAAAGTTTACGATAAATTCGATAAAAAAATTTTTTTATGGTATTTAAATTGTATAAGCTTTAAAGCTATAAATTTTCCTATCTATGAAAATATTGTTTTCTTCTTCTTCTTTCTTTTTAACTATTTCATTTCTATATAATTTTAATTACGATTAGTATTTATATTAACATTATTAAAATTTATATTTACTCGTTTATTCTATTTGGTTTTTTTATTTTTGTTTAAAAAATATTCCTAACAAAATATTGTATTATAATTAATTTCTATTATTAACTTATATGTTAATAGTTCTTAACTAATTATTTTTTGCTTTAGTTGAAAAAATTTATAATCAATTATGCGCGCGCTGTAAAAGATTTTAAGCTTCTAAATATTATGTGAGATTTTAAAATGAAAATAAGTGAATATAATAAAAATTTAAAAAAAAATAGACAATTTAGTTTTTCCTTTTAAAAAATTTAAAAAAGTTTAAAAGGTTTTTAGATATTTGCTTTTAGATTTCTGCTGAATTCTACTCATCAGATGTGAATATTGAAAATATTTCCTTGAGCAATTCAACTGTAATCGTCTTCAGGCTATTATCGACAGTACCGAACCGATATGCTTTAAAGTATTTTCTGCTTTATTTGGTAACAAAAAAAAATCACACTAACTATTATCAGATAAATAAGGAGGATGGGGAGCTATAAGAATCCCGTTTTATAAGAAAAACTCATTGATAGAGATAACCGTGAGGTAAAAGACGTTGCAGTCCTTCAAGGCGCGAAAAGGAAAATTTTTATTCAAGGACATCTTTATAAAAAACTTTGTTGATAGTTTGTCTTGAAGGCACAAATTCTCTCACTCGTTCTACAGTTTAAGGTCCTGCAAAAGGCTCATTCCTACTTTTCGTAAGTCACACTTGAAGAGTCAGCAAAATTTACACAAAATTTGTTGGCACATACTTGCTTCCCCCAAATATGTTTAGCTCCATTTTTCATAATGTAGTATATAAAAGCTCAACTTTACTTATCACGCTCTCTAGGATCTAACATAAATGGACCTCATCGGATAACTGATAAGTAAAATTCAGTAAAAAAAGAGAATAAACAATTTCCCAAATTTTGAAGTGAAGGCGAAAAAAGTAAATTTAGTAAAAAAAAGAATAAAAAATATCCCAAATTTTGATTTAAAGCGATTTCAGTAAAAAAAAACTAATAAAAAATTTCCCAAATTTTGATTTGATAGCAAAAAAAGTAAATTCCGTAAAAAACTAATTAAAAATTTCCAAAATTTTGATTTGAAGGCGAAAAAAAGTAAAATTCAGTAAAAAAAAACTATTACAATAAAAAAATTTCCCAAATTTTAATTTGAAGGCGATTTCAATAAAAAAAAATTTCCCAAATTATGATTTGAAGGCGAAAAAAAGTAAATTCAGTAAAAAAGAAGACTAAAAACTTTCCCAGATTTTGATTTGAAAGCGGAAAAAAGTAAATTTAGCAAAAAAATATGAATAAAAAATTTCCCATATTTTGTTTTGGAGGTGATTTTAGTAAAAAAAATGAAAGAAAAAGTTCTCAAATTTTGATTTGAAGGCGAAAAAAAGTAAATTCAGTAAAAAAAATAATATAAATTTCCCAAATTTTGATTTAAAGACGGAAAAAAGCAAATTCAATAAAAAAAAAATTAAAAAAATTTCCCAGATTTATATTTAAAGGCGATTTTAGTAAAAAAAATACTAAACAATTTCTCAAATTTTAATTTGAAGACGATATCAGTAAAAAAAGAATAAAAAATTTCCCAAATTTTGATGTGAAGGCGAAAAAAAATAAGTTCAGTAAAAAAAATGAATAATAAATTTCCCAAATTTTGATTTAAAGGTGATTTCAGTAAAAAAAATTTTCCAAATTTTGATTTGAAGGCGAAAAAATAAATTCATTAAAAAAATAATAAACAATTTCTCAGACTTTGATTTGAAGGCGAAAAAAGTAAATTTAGCAAAAAAATATGAATAAAAAGTTTCCCAAATTTTGATTTAAAGGTGATTTCAGTAAAAAAAAGAATAAAAAATTTCCCAAATTTTGATTTGAAGGCGAAAAAAAGTAAAATTCAGTATACAAAATAAATAAAAATTTTCCCAAATTTTGATTGAAGGTGATTTCAGCAAAAAAAAGAATAAAAAATTTCCCATTTTATGATTTGAAGGCGGAAAAAGTAAATTCAGTAAAGAAAATGAATAAAAAATTTCCCAAATTTGGATTTGAAGGTGATTTCAGTAAAAAAAATAATAAAAAATTTCCCAAATTTTTATTTGAAGGCGGAAAAAAGCAAATTCAGTAAAAAAAGAGTAAAAAATTTCCTACATTTATATTTAAAGGCGATTTCAGTAAAAAAAGAATAAACAATTTCCCAAATTTTGATTCGAAGACGATTTCAGTAAAAGAATAAAAAATTTCCCAAATTTTGATTTGAAGACGATTTCAGTAAAAGAATAAAAAATTTCCCATATTTTGATTTGAAGGCGATTTTGGCTTCGTTATTATTATTAAAGTTTAACAATATTTGATTTCTCCCTTAAAAAAACTAAATAAGGATAAACAGCTTTTATTAGACTAAACAAAAATTTCAATTTAAAATTATTATATTTTTCAACAAAAAAAAACCTCCAATAATTTACAATAAAAAGAGTTTTCTAAATCTCCAATTTTATCTGATTTCCTAATTAAATCGTAAATTATTCTAAAATCAATATTATTACTACAAGATTTGAAAAATTACTGCCAAATAAAACTCTTTTATTAAATACTGTTTAAATTTACTGTTTTAAAAATGCCATAACTGAATTATTTAATATAATCTTCTCTCAGGTAAATATGCAAATATGTGTTTGTATTATTGCCATATGAATGTAATTATTTCTGTATGGATTCATCGAAGTAAAATACATAAATCGTAAATAAGAAAAATTTCTTATATTCAGAAAAAAAACACCAACAACAAAATGCTTTTACTTTTAAGGAATTAAATTGTATTCTTGAAAGTACATTAAAGAATCTAAAAAATAAGTTGTAAGACATTCTTCCTCTTTAAGGAGAGAAACTTTTATATATAGCTTGACTTTTCTGATATCGGAAATTTTATTGAAAGTAAAAAAAAGGAAAAATATAATAAAATTAATTGTATTCCTACCTGCAGATAATGTTGTATTTTCATATGTCACTTGTCATTGTGCTAAATTCAATATGTAAATTTAATGGAAAAATATCTAAGGTAACAAGAGTACATAAACAACAGCAATAAAAAAAAAAAAGTCTCTGAGCATTCAATTTATTGTCTTTGAATTTGTATTTTCTGTTATCTTTTAATTTGTATGTTTTAGTGGTGTTTGACTTTGAAGATACATTTGACGACAATTCAAAAGACACCGAACAAAAAAAAAATTATTTCAAATAAGATACACAAAATATTGGAAAATGTACATTGATGATTAGATGATAGATTGTAGATGATAGATGGAAGATGGTAGATTTAACTGTACATATTTCAATAATGGCAGATTTAAAGAGCTTGCTTTTCATTTCCTTGTTGAAAAACATTTATCGCCTACCAAATAAACGATTTCTTTTCGATGTTTTTCCAATAGTATCTTGTCGATATTAGTCATTGCCATTGTCGTTCTTTTGATTGTCTGTATAGGCTGCCTTTCCGAAAATTTCATTTCCCGACGTTATCAGTTTTGTCCTTTACTTATTCTTATCCTTATATACTTATACATATACCACCTAATGTAATCGAAGTTTCATTCAACAACAACAACAACAAAAAAAAAAAAAGAAGAAAAATTCTCTTCAACATAAGAACATCCTTACATCCTTACTTGTATAGCCGTTGGCAAATTTTTTTCTTCGATTCTTGATTTGTTCACTTTATATAATATTATTTTTCAGTAACTTTTACAAGATTTCTTTTCATAGTTTTAAAGTATAAGAAAATCTGTTTTTCATAAATCTTACCTTAAGAAGTTGATCCAACTTAAAGAATTTTTTTAAATATTGACAATTTGTTATAAAAAAATATCCTTTTTTGAAAATACAATAAGAAAAACGTATGCTCTTTAATATTATTAATCGGTTCGAAAAATTCATAATTTTATATGTAATTAATATTATTGGAATTAATAATATTAATTACATATAAAATTATGAATTTTTCGAACCGATTAATAACCTTTTCTTACCTTAAAATACCTGTGATTTTCTCTATTAAATAAAAGCACAAGAAGCGCTTATCAAAATTTTTTACGACTTTTAAAATTCTTGCAAGGCGACATCTTTGATATATTCTATTATAGTTTGGACTATTACCTCACCTGTAAAATCATCCCGGATCCTGTAAATGGTCTTTAGGCTAAAGTATCTTTAATAATTGGACTTTTTCGATGTGCAGCAATAGGTCTAAGACTAAAATTTGTTGAGGGCTGCTGAAAAGGTGGTCCAATTGCCAGTACTTCCTTCTTCAGCTGCAATATTTTCTACCGAATAATCTATGCAAAGACGCAATGGTGTTTTTATGTTTCACACTGGATTATTGTTGTCTAAGAAAAACAAATTTTTGTTCTTTGCTGGCAAAAACTGATCCAAGTGATTTTTGACTTCCTAAAATAGGGGGATTTTTGACGTCTAAAAATTTTTCTACAGACCGGAACAAATGATAATCGGAAGGTGCTGGGTCTCCAGAGTATAATGGAAGTGGCAGTATATCCTACCCAAGCTCTAAAAGCTTTAAAAGCCGAGTGGTCAAACTTGTATGTGGTTTCGCATTATCCTTTTCGAACACTATACCTTTCCTATTGATCAATTCTGGGCTTTTTTCTTCAACGGAATCATTCAATTTATCCAACTGATGACAGTACACTTCAGAATTGATCATTTTGTTGCTCGGTAGAAGCTCAAAATAAACGACTCCTTTGAAATCCCACCAAACAGATAGCGTAACCTTTTTTTTATGAATATTGGCTTTCGAAGTGCTTTACGCCGTTTAATCTTTTCTACTCTAGCATCTTTTGCGCTTAACATTCTTTAAGATAATCCATTTGTCGTCCCCAGTGATTATACGCTTCAGAAATGGATCATTTTCTTGGCGTTTGAGAAGCAAATCACAAACGTCAATACGACGGCATAAATTTTTTTCCGTAAGAAGATGAGGAACCCATATGTTGAGATTTGAGATAAAACCTAGCCGTTTCAAATGATCATGAACGGTCTAATTTGATAAATTTAAACCATCAGCGATCTCACGAGTTGATATTCGCCGGTTTGCATCAATTAATGCCTTTATTGTGTCTTCATCAGCTTCAAATGGCCTTCCAGAACGTGTTGCATCTTCGAGATCAAAATTGCCAGATCGAAATTTTGCAAATCAGTTTTGGCATTGGCGCTCACTTAACACATCTTGTCCATAATTTTTTTCTTGCTTAAACAGCATTTTTATTTAGTAAAAAAGTGAAATATGCCAAAAATGTTGTTTTTCACTTTTCATATTTAAAAGGGTATCAACCAAAAACTACTGTGCTTTTTCACAAGCAAGCCTTGCTATATCAGGTATAATTGTTAAAATACAATTAAAACCTCGATTGTTCGAAAATTACTTTCCGAACAACGTAATATAATAAAATATAGAAGAATATGTCACCCTTGGCCGGAAGTATTGACCACCTCACAGAATTATCACTTTTTCTAGTGTTAGATTAAATAAATGTCAAAATTTTTTTTTTCCTTCATTACTGCTGTGATCCTCAAGGATCTTCTTGATGAATTATATTTTTTAAGTGTTCTTTCAATGTGATTTGGTCTTCCTGGACCTAATGGGATCTAAATCTGGAGCTTATATAATCTCAATTTTTTTTAGCCACTTTATGGTTTTACTTGCCTTTTAAGAGAAGGGCATTGTCCTGCTGGACCTCTGCCCTATATACTCTAAAGTTGGTGTTACCAAAAATACTGAAACCAACGGTGAAAAGACCACCAACATGCTCATCTGTGGGTACTATACACTATTGCATGTATAATAGATATTTCTCACCTACCAATCATCTTAAAAAGGTGGCACGTAAGGATCCAAACAATTAAAACTATAATAAAAAAAATATCATTTAACATTTTCATTAAAAACTTTTGTTTAATATTTTTTTATTTTCTTTATTAATAAGAATATTAATTATAATTTAACTGAAAATTTAATTCGTCTTAACCACATAGTATATTGGGCCAATCCTCCTGTGATAAGGATATGCACCGTAGCACCTTTGACCGTCACGATCTCTTCTTGGTATTGCACCCTTTCAATCCAGCTTCTTGTATATGCGTCCTTGCTGCTCTCTGAGAAAATATTTTTCCAATTTCTTATTCTAAACTAGCAGCAAGTTTAGAGGAACTTTATTTTCCGATTTTTCAGAGATTTTTTTATAAAATTTCTGGCCCCACGCTCTGAGAAGACATTTTTTCTAGCTGTTTTTTTTTTCCTATATTTATGCGATTGTGTCTTCTAAAACCGTTTTATTGTTTATTGCATAGCTCTACGTGAGCATTTGACGATTTTAGATATTTTCACCTGAGATTTTCGTTGCAGGCGTTTCGTCACAGAAAGTCCTTTTTTATGAAAGAAAATTTTTCTTTTCTTAAATAAAAACTACAGAAAATAATAATCAAACATTCGATTTGTTTATAAAAATATAATTATAAATTATTGCTTCAGATAGAAAATGTAGTTGCCGAGAAGATGCAAAAAATTTACTAAAATAATTATTCAGAATTACCTACTGGGGTTACTAAATAATAAGAAAGGTTTCTCAATACCATATAGAATATAGCTATTATACAGTTTGATTGAATTCAAAATATTTAGTAGATACTTTCTTAAATTTTCAAATCTATTTTTTTTTGTTAAATCTCATAAACTTTGAATACAATTTTAATAAAAAATTTTGTCAATTTATTTTTTAATCTTATAAAATAAAATTATTTCAATTTATTCAGAAACATTTAGAGTCTAAATTTTTAAATTTAAATCAATAAAATACCTTTTCTTTTATGTGAATTTTCTATTAAATATTTAATCAGACTGTATATAGTGTCTATGTTGTTTAAGATATACTTAAAAATTGTTAATATTCTATATTCTATCAAATTGTATTATTTTTAAATTTAAAAAAATATCACAAGCTGTAACTAAATAAAAAGGAATTATTTTCTTATGAATTTATGAGCCCCTAGCTCAGAATAGAATTTCTGCTGACGATTCCGCCTGTAAGCCAATAACTATTTTCGTACAATAATTTCCCTTTCTTGTAGCATGAAGTATTATTTTTTTCTGTAATTTTATTAAATATCTTTACTATTTATAATACATTTTATTTTTTTTAAACTTTTCTTCTATATACAACAACCTTTGAAAATTTTTTATAATATTAATTTTATTCTAAAAATAAATGCACACGAATAATATGTTAGAAAGTTTGAAATAAATTCCATAGATATATTTTATTACAAAATAAAAGGAAAAAAAGCATATATAAATAAAATATTATAAGAGAAAACAATTCACTGTTAATATTACTGGACTTCTATATATAAATTTGGCAATAAAAGGATGACCATAAATATTCAGTAGGCCTTTAAAAACCCTCTTGTACATTCTTAACAATATTTATCAAACACAATGACCTTTATCTTTAGTTTTGTACAGGAAAATTCCACTACATCTAACCGAATGTGGATATATTTAAATAGACTATGGTAAATAGCCAAGTATACATCCTTTTGCGAAGGATAATTTAGTATATTAACCCTTGAAAATTGAAATTGTCCACTTCCGTAATGCATTAGTTTAGCTAAATGTTATCACTATCAATATATTTTCTACCAAATACGGGCTGGACTATGCATACTCGTAGAATATTTAACGAAATTTATTGTCGGCTGGTAAAATTTTTGCCTTTCTTTACGTATTTCTCGTATATTCCTTTTAATGATATTTGCAGTTGTTATTATATTTTCATAAATTTATTGTAATATTAGTTATCTAGTTATCAGTATATGGGATTTTTTGTGATATGTTAAATAGTATTATTGTTGACAATTTGTCTTTATTATAATGTTATAAATATGGCAATTAGAATATTGTATAATCTTTTTCAAAAACTGAAAAAATCTTCTACGAGGGTCATTCAACAAGTACTAAGCCTACAAAAGGAAAACGAAAATTTTGGAAAGGTGGCAATTTATTTTTCCTTGGCCCAGCGATGCTCTTACTTTTTTAACCCGTCCAAAAAATACATTTTCTCGAGGGAAGCAAAATAGGCCTCCGTGGCGACGATGATTCTTTCAGGTTTGGAAACAAAAAGCAGTCACAAGGTGCCAAATCTGGAGAGTACGATGGATGGGGCAGCAATTCGTAACGCAATTCGACCAATTTGGCCATGGCGACAGCGGAGGTGTGAGCCGGCGCGTTGTCGTGGTGGAACAGCACTTTTTTCTTCGCAAAGCGGGGCCGCTTTTTCTTCAATTCGACGTCAAATCGGCCCAATAAGTCAGCATAGTAGCGCCCCGTGATTGTTTTACCCTTCTCGAGGTAATCTATGTGGATCACACCTTGTGAATCCCAGAAAACGGTGGCCATCACCTTTTCGGCCGATCGAACAGTCTTCGCCTTCTTCGGAGCACGTTCGCCGGGTGAAGTCCATTGTTTCGACTGTTCCTTGGTCTCTGGTGTGTACCAGTGAATCCATGTTTCGTCGACGGTCACGAAACGACGCAAGAACTCCGCTGGATTGCGCTGAAACAGCGCCAAACACGTCGCCGATGTGCTCTCATGGTTGCGCTTGTTTTCCGGTGTGAGCAAACGCGGCACCCATCGCGCCGACAGCTTTCTCATGCCCAGTTCTTCGTGTAGAATATGATGCACCGTTCCTACTGCGATGCCCACAGTCTCAGCTATCTCGTGAACCTTCAATCGACGGTCTGCCAACACGAGATCGTGGACTTTTTTAACGTTTTCCTCCGTAGCAGCCGTTTTCGGGGCACCTGGGCGTGGTTCATCAAAAACCGACGTGCGGCCACGAACAAACTCATTGAACCAATTCTTGACGGTCGCCATTGAAGGAGAATAGTCACCATACACAGCATCCAAGCGATCTTTGATTTCGCTGCGCGTTTTCCCTTCTAAAAACAAGAATCTAATCACCAAACGATATTGTTCTTTTTCCATTTTTGTGCAACCGACCGACACTCTCGCTTTCAAAGGCTCTCAAAACAAAACTAATGAAGAGAATCGACTGAAACTTTGACAGTAAGCTACTAAAAAAGCCTTTGTACTGCACGATGGTAAATTTCTTTTGTGACAGCAGTTCCATCGGGCGGTGAGGCTAAGTACTTGTTGAATGACCCTCGTATGCTATCAAAATATTATTTAATACAAAATTAAATTGATTATAAATTTTTATGAATTCCAAAAAAAACTACTGATTGTAAGCACGAAATTAATAATATTGTAATTTTTTTTTTTATTTTGATGAGTAATTGACATACTTTCAAGTAATATTTTCGAAAAGACTTTTGCGTAATTTTACTCTTACCTTAAAAATTTCGTGCTTAGTGGTTCTGTTAACTTATAAAAATCCTTTTGTTAGTCTCTCAATTCTATTCTTGAAGCTGCTGTAAAAATGATGAGCATAAGCAAGAAGTATAGTTGGGGTCATAAATATAGAGCCATTTTAAAATGTCCTTGTTCCCAGAGAAATAACGTACATCATCAATATGCCCTTATAGTCCTTTTTTCTGCGTTTATTCTAGAAAACTTTTCTTTATAAATTTTTTCCGAAGCACATCGAAGCCATAATATTCTCTTCACTACAGTTGACGGTGGCAACAACAGCAACCTCTCCTGAACATGCCAACAAACAAACTTTCGTTGAATAAAATCATCATTCCAAATGACTTTTTTCAATAACCAATATTGATGATCTTTTGCTACTCGTAATTCTAAATTTTTCCTTTTATTTTGTAGATAAATTAATGTTTTTTGGACTACTTCTCGCGTTAAAGGGATTTCTTAAATTTAATCGGGTCCTACTAAATTCACACGTGATTTCTGAAGTCATTTTTCATGCATTTAGTACATTACCTGCTTTAATAGTTTTTCTAATTTTTATTTGTCTTTCTTTCGTTAAGAATATACCAAAGTGTAGATTTATCCATTTCTAATTTTTATTAGTCTTTTCTTCATTAAAAATATACCAAACTGGGCATTTTCATGCTGCAAAAGCCAATTTTTGTTCTTCCACAAATCCGGGCATTTCTGGCGGATTGTTTCACGCAGCTTGCGCATAACTTGCAGGTAATATTCTTTATTGACCGTTCTAACCTGCGGCAAGAACTCATGATGCACCACGCCCCTACAATCGAAGAAAACTGAAAGCAAAACCTTAAAATTAGACCGAACTTGGCGCTTTTTTCGATTTTGGCTCGTGCAGAAACAACTTGCGCATAACTTGCAGATAATATTCCTTATTGACAGTTGTACCCTGCGGCAAGAACTCATGATGCACTACGCCCCTGCAATCGAAGAAAACTGTAAGCAAAACCTTCACATTCGACCGAACTTGGCGCACTTTTTTCGGTCTTGGCTCGTGCGGCAACTTCCATTGGGATAATTGAGCTTTGTTTTTTACGTCATAACCATAAGCCCATGATTCGTAACCAGTTATGATCCTTTGGAGCAAATTTGGGTCATCGCGGACAGAATCCAACAGCTCCTTAGCAATGTTAATGCAATGCTGTTCTTGGTCGAAATTGAGCAATTTTGGTACGAATTTCGCGGCGACGCGTCTCACCACCAAATAATTGGTAAAAATCGAATGGCATGAGCCAATCGATATGTTTAAGTCCTTAGCAATTTCTCTAACGTCATCAATGTTTTTGTCTTTTGTTGACTTGCTCGGGCGTCCGCCACGCTTTTCGTCGTTCAAATCTTCTCGACCCTCTGAGAACATTTTGTACCACCGATAAACGTTGGTTCGGTCCAAGGTAGCTTCACCATATGCCACAGTCAACATTCTGAATGCGTCCGTGCAATTAATTTTGTTTTTCACACAAAATTTAATACAAATTCTTGAATACATTTTTTGGAATGGGCAAAAATCGAAGACGAGCCAGAACATATGCAACCAAAGCAGCTGTCAAAAATTAACTGACAATTTAAAATGGCCGAACTTGTCGGCACAAGTCAGAGACATGAATACCAATATAACGCCACAAAAAACCGCAAATTGAATATGTGACAAGTTGAATATTGATCCTCCTACAAATATAATACAGCTTCGAAAAGTTGATCGTTAAACTTCCCGAAAATAGACTGAATTCAAATATAATTTAAGAGAATATTTTTATTGTAAAATAATTAAAATAAAACCAAAAAATACGATATAATTAAAACATAAAATAATTAAAAAAAAAAAACAACAAATTTCAACTTTCCTACAGAAATAATTATATTAACATCGATATAGTCCGTATCTAATTATTAATCAACATTAAAAAATTACTAATTAATAACCATTTATGATAAAAAAATGTCAAGGTTGAATACTCACCTGATATTTTTCCAAATAAAAACTTTCATAAAAGTTGAGATGATTATATCTAATTAATTTATTATAAAAAATAATAAATAGTTTATTTTATTTTATTAAAGTTCATAATATTTGCAGAGTCCTTTTTTGTAGAATAAAATAAAAGAAATTTTCTTCTCAGTTACAGAAAAGAAAATCAAAAGAAAATTTACCATGTCACGAAAAAATATCCTTTCTTTTCAATAATAAATACAAGTGAAAGTATTATATGAAGAAAAAGAAGAAGAAAAAAAAACAGATGTTTTTATCTAAAATCTATTATTTATAAATTGAAATTTTCTAATTAGAATATATTGAGGTCCATTCAACCGAAAATAGTGACAAAAGAATCTCCTCTTGGCTATATGGACGACTTCAAATAGGGTAGAAGACACAATCCGTAGGATTCAAATTAATAAAAGCTTTCAGTAGACACTGAATTTCAATCCTCTTTACTCCTACTATTCCTGTTCAGGTGCAAATTTTTTTATCAATTCTTTTTTCTATTCGTCTCTCTCTCTCTCTCTCTCTTTTTCTCTATTATTTTTATCTGGTCTTTATCATATCTTTTAACATTAAATAAATAATAGAAAGAGAAGAAAAAGATTGGAAAATATTATTTTTCTCTTCATTTTTGATTTGCACCGAACTGTTCATGTTCGAGTATGTAGAGAAGCTTTTTTAAACATTGTTTCCATACAAACGAGTTCTTTACATCAAAGGAATATGCTCATGAATAAAACTTAAGTCGGATAGGTAGAGTATAGCTCAATAGATCCAGGATAAAAACAGGATTGGGTAGCTCTTATTCCCTTAAAATTTTTCTTCATTTTTTTCCTAAGCTATGAGTATATTTTCATTCGGTTTTTTTTTCTTTCTTTTCTGTACTCATTTTTATACTAAGGAATAAAAATGTATCCTATTTTGAATCCTTTAAGTTGGTATATCTTGTTTGAGGATATTGTATACTTTCATTGATAGAAATCTCCAATGAATAGGTACTTTTGTAATATTGGCTTTTCTTGTTTTATATAAATTCATTTAAATTTTATTTTTTATGCTTCACTTGATAATATTGTTATTGTAATTATTCTTAAAGAGTACGTAAATATTATGTTTTTTTTTATTATTATTTATGGGAGTAAAAAAAATGAAGACATTTTCTTGTAAGTCGATTAAACTATTTTTTCATGGTTATTTTATTAATAATATTAGTTGAGTTATTCGAAATTGTACGATAATCAATCTAGTCCTTAAGAAAATATTGAAGGATCTTTTGATAGTTAGTCAGTGAGAGCTTTTAAGCGACTAAATAAGTTTCGAATGTAATCATCCTTTTTATGTCTGAATTTTATATAAAAAACAAAAATTCTACTCTCACTATTACGATAATATGAGTATGAATAAATTTTTCTCTCAGAGAGTTAATATATAAGGATTTCTTATTTTGAGAGAAATAGAGAATAAATTTTAGAGCACATTGTTATAAACTTCTTAGTGATAATAGCGTCAAAAATTTGTGCGGAAAACTGAAGAACTATGGGGGATTCTGCGCTTTGAACGAGTGTTTATTATGGAATCAGGAGAAGGTAATACTCGTAAATAGCATAAATAGTCCTTACTCAATACGATAATATTTATTCCGCAGTACACATCTGCTGCTTCTGCGGTTAAGATTTCAAATTTAAAAAAATTGCCTTTACGAAAATCGATTTTTAGGCATTCGAGGATTCATTAAATATCATTTCAAACTCTTAAAGTAATTTGCACTTTAATAATTTATATTTTTTTCTATAAATATTATTTATTAATATTTGTAATCAATTTTTAAATAGCAAAGAGAGAAGCTAATGAATACAACTTAAAACAATTTGTCTTATAATTGAACTAATATTTTTGGTAATTTCAGATGTTAAGTGGTATTATATGAGCAATCAACGATTATTAAAATAATTGAAAATAATTTAAAGAAAATTCATGTAAACAATTTAAATATAATTAATAGAATAAGTAGTGATATTGTAAATTTTATTTGGTTATAATCTGAAGGAGAGAAAAGTTTACTATTTAGAGAAATTCACTTACTATTTTTCATTCATAATTTTATTATCTTAGAGATGCCAGTCATCTTTTTTTTTCATTAAATATAGCAACGCTTTTCTTATACTAAATAGTTTACTAATCATTATATAAATATTAAAATAGTACAGATAATAAAAATTGAATTTTTACAACAAAATTTTTCCATAATTATTTTATGTTCAAAATTATTTTTCAATTTTTTTTTTGCTGATTTATTTAAGCACTTACGAGGGTCATTCAACAAGTACTTAGCCTACAAAAGAAAAACGAAAATTTTGGAAAGGTGGCAATTTATTTTTCCACATAATCTCCTTCAAGCTCGATACACTTGGCCCAGCGATGCTCTAACTTTTTTAACCCGTCCAAAAAATACATTTTCTCGAGGGAAGCAAAATAGGCCTCCGTTGCGACGATGACCACCTCATTCGACCCAAATCTATTCCCGGCGAGTGATTTTTTCAGGTTTGGAAACAAAAAGTAGTCACAGAGGGCCAAATCTGGAGAGTACGGTGGATGGGGCAGCAATTCGTAGCGCAATTCGACCAATTTGGCCATGGCGACGGCGGAGGTGTGGGCCGGCGCGTTGTCGTGGTGGAACAGCACTTTTTTCTTCGCAAAGCGGGGCCGCTTTTTCTTCAATTCGACGTCAAATCGGCCCAATAAGTCAGCATAGTAGCGCCGCGTGATTGTTTTACCCTTCTCGAGGTAATCGATGTGGATCACACCTTGTGAATCCCAGAAAACGGTGGCCATCACCTTCGCCTTCTGCGGAGCACGTTCGCCGGGTGAAGTCCACTGTTTCGACTGTTCCTTGGTCTCTGATGTGTACCAGTGAATCCATGTTTCTTCGACGGTCACGAAACGACGAAAGAACTCCGCTGGATTGCGCTGAAACAGCGCCAAACACGTCGCCGATGTGGTCTCACGGTTGCGCTTGTTTTCCGGTGTGAGCAAACGCGGCACCCATCGCGCCGACAGCTTTCTCATGCCCAGTTCTTCATGTAGAATATGATGCACCGTTCCTACTGCGATGCCCACAGTCTCAGCTATCTCGTGAACCTTCAATCGACGGTCTGCCAACACGAGATCGTGAACTTTTTTAACGTTTTCCTCCGTAGCAGCCGTTTTCGGGGCACCTGGGCCTGGCTCATCAAAAACCGACGTACGGCCACGAACAAACTAGTTGAACCAATTCTTGACGGTCGCCATCGAAGGAGAAGAGTCATCATACACAGCATACAAGCGATCTTTGATTTCGCTGCGCGTTTTCCCTTCCAAAAACAAGAATCTAATCACCGAACGATATTGTTCTTTTTCCATTTTTGTGTAACCGACCGACACGCTCGCTTTCAAAGTCTCTCAAAACAAAACTAATGAAGGGAATCGACTGAAACTTTGACAGTAGGCTACTAAAAAAGCCTTTGTACTGCACGATGGTAAATTTCTTTTGTGACAGCAGTTCCATCGGGCGGTGAGGCTAAGTACTTGTTGAATGACCCTCGTACAATTTTTTACGTGCAAAGAATCTGAAATTGTATATTATTTTTTTATTAAATTTTGAAAGAACAACATTTTCATCAAATTTATATAGATACACATTTCTGGGTAGAGTATATTTTTAGACATTAAATTACAACTCAAAATTACAATCTGTTTGGTAGTATCTATAGTCTGTTGTCGCATTCTTTTAGCACTTTTGTCGGTTTTCGAATAAAAAGCTTTACACTTTCTTGTTGGCCTTTCTTTTTTCACTGTTGATGTTATCATCTACTAAACGTAATGTTAAAAGCAATGATAGACGTCCATTTTGACGCTATGATATTACCGTACTTCTCTACAGTCTAAATTGTAGATGAATTTTTGAAATCGCCTGTCTTCAATAAATAATAAAAGAGTTCTTCCGTATTGTCTGGTCAAGGAGGTGCATAAATATTTTGTTATAAATATGAAATTATTTGCATATCATCTCATGAAAATAATAATTAAGCAATTCCAAGTGACATGTTTCTGAGTGACACTCGAGATAGGCAGTATGTAAGCCTCGAATGAACTTGGTATAAACGGTTTTATGGTAAAACAAATTACCAATCAAATATCCAGTTACAGTTACAGTTACAGTTCACTTTATTGCATAACATTAATAATTTTACATTTGTCCAATACAATCTTAAAACTATTTTTCCTTAAGAATATTTAATCCTAGCTCAAATATTTGTCTTTATTGTTCTTAGCGTTCTGCTAACATTGAATAAATTCCTACTATTATATAAATAAGATTTTAATTTACTTAATTTGACTTTTTTTTTTTTAAAAACATGCTTACATCCTATAACCTAACCTTAAAACTTAATTCTACTCTTATAAACTAACATGCAATTTTTACAATTATTCCTAAAAACTATTCTTAAAACTACAATGATGTCCAGATATCCTTCGGTGCATCCGACCTTGTGTGATGTAGTTGCTACCTACGATGTTGTCCTTTTAGCTTCTTCTTGTACATCTGGAGGCGTTGCTCCAGAGCTTCTTCTGTGTCCTTCACTAGAAGTAGCGGTGACAGGTACTTGTTGTTCCTCAAGGTTTCCAGTAAGTTGCCGTTCGTCAACTGCCTTATTTCCCTGTTTGGATGATGGGCTAATGACTTCACCCATTTGTGCATTATCCCCATTTGCCATACTTCAAATGGGGTAACGTCTGCCTCCCGGTACAACCTGTCATTTGAAATAAACTTTTTTGTATGGATAGATCTTCCGAGCCCTGTGGCTTTTCGTAAGATCTTCCTTTCCAATCTGTGCAGTTCAGTTGCTACCGTTGGGGAAATAGATAACCAGGTGGGGAAGCCGTAGCATAGGTACGCTCTTATAAATTGCTTATAAATAATAAGCTTGACGTCCTTGCGTAGGATTTCTGAGCGATACATTCTCAGAAGCCTGCAAAATATGCCGTTGGATTTTTTAATTTTATCCCTGACAAAGGAGTTGAATTTGAGGTTCTTGTTGAGATTCAAGCCTAGATACTTAAGATTCTCTACGCGCCTCATTAACGTGTTATCCTTATCGCCAGACCCGCAGTCTATGAATTTCTTCTTCGTGATGCACAAGCACTCAGACTTTGGAATGTTTACTTGAAGACCCCATTCCTTATAGTATTCTGTCAGTTTATTGACAGATACTTTCATAGCTTCCAATGCTACTTTAGGTCGCATTGATGCACTGTAGACTAGGGTATCGTCGGCGTATAATACCATATGAGTATTTTTGCTTAATTAGACCTTACATATATCTGCAATGTAAAGGTTATATAGCTTAGGACCAATTAATGAGCCTTGGGGTATGCCTGACAATACGTCGAAGAACCGTGAATAAACGTCTCCGCATTTTAGTCTGGCTTTTCTAAAAGCTAGAAAACTAATTATCAGATTAACCAGATATTTTGGAAAATTCATTTTAATTAGTTTAAATATGATACCCAAATGCGTTATGCTATCGAATGCCTTTTCGATATCTAGCGAACAGAGCCATGTAGAACGGTTTTTAATTCGTTCCAGTATAACGTCTGTGTGTACCTTTAAAAGTGCGTGCTGTGTAGAGTGGCCTTCACGAAACCCATATTGGAATTCTGGAATTATGTTTTCTTCCTCGATGAAGAGATTAAGCCTGTCTAGGATAAACCTTTCAAATAATTTTCCCACATTGGAAAGGAGTGATATTGGCCGGTAGTCTGCTTCCGTGTAGGAGTGCTGTTTCTTTTGGATGGTTACGATATCTGCCGACTTCCATATTGTAGGGAAGTACCCATTGTTAATGCAGTTATTGCAAATGAGTGTTAGCAATGTTATTCCTTCTTCTGGAAGGCATTTCATTACTAGACTGGGTATACCATCCGGACCATGGGATTTTTTCCTAGATGACCTCTCAATGTAAGATTTGATGTCGCTTTTTGCAACGAAACAATGTTTTACCTTTGTCGGATTCGTGCTTGGATTATCCGATGAAAAGTAGGTTATTGGTGCCGAAGAGCTCTCCTCGTTCCTATATCCTGCTTTGCGTTTGAATTCCTCTACGGTATCTTGCACGATCGGTTTATTACCGAAAGTATTATGGCTGCCATAAAGTTTGGAATAGTAATTTGCGAACATTTCGCTTTTGATTTTATTATCCGTGATAATTCTATTCCCTTTCTTCAGACCTGGGCTGCCTTTTGTTCTATCCCTCATTAATTGCTTAATTTTGGAATAAGCATATGGACCGGGCTCTATGTTACGTAAAGTACGTTTGAATGCCTCGTTCCATTGGTCATTAAGTCTGGCAGTTATTTCTTGCTTAAGGCTTTCAATTTGAATTTTGATCGCCTTGAAATAATTTTCGTCCCTACTCGGATTATTGTATGCCCTGTAGAGTGCTTTATTTAAATTATTTTTCCGTTTTAACAACTGCTTAGTGTGTGGATCGATGATCTCTGCTGTGCTGGCACCAATGTCAACCATTTTGGTGTTTGCTTCCATTGAGGACACTAAGGATTCGTTAAAGAAACTAATTAAGTTATCTATATGATAACAAGAAAGGTTCTGATAGGCCGGCTTTTTGAGAAGTTTTAGTCTTTCTTTAAGGTCTTTCTTGAACTTTTTCCAGTTCGTGTCTTTAAAAGATCTAAAGATTCTCTTTGATCCTAGATTGGATCGTTGCCTTATAGGTGTTACTATTTCTAAGTATACTGGAAATTGATAGAGAAAAAAATCGATAATAGAGCCCGAAGCTTCAAATGTGGGTTGGTCTGGTGCGATAATATTGCCGCGGAATTCATTATTCGCATTTATGCACTCTAGGAGAGCCTTACCGTTTAGGTTATTTTTAATGTTTCCCCATTGCAGATGCCATGCATTAAAATCCCCTCCTATAATGAAGTGATCAAATGTGTTGCACTTCTTCAAAAACTCCACTGTTTGCTTGCGGTATTTGTAGGCATTGTGCGCAAAATACGTTGATACGATTAATAACTCTTTGTTATCAATCGTACAGGCAATCGCCGTATTTTCAATAACTGAAAATTCTGGTAAATGAACCTCTGAGAAAATTATATCTTCTCTAATAACGATTGCCGTTCGTTCGTTATTACCATTAATTACGTTGAATCCTTTAAATCTGAGGCACTTGTCAGCCTGTATGTTGATTTCTTGGATTAACGCAATGTCTGGAGAATATTCGCTTAAGAAGTCACGAAAAAACGTTCTCTTAATTTGACTCCGAATCGAATTTACATTGATAGTTACTACTTTTAATTTACCTATACCCATGTTAGTAATTCAATCAAATATCCAACAGAAAATCGTGCAAGATATTAAAATATTTACTAATATTTTTATAAAAAGGGTTTATCACAAATCATATTAATTACGTCCATCAAAAATATTTTGGTCAAGATTAGTATGATCTCAATGAATTCTGTTTAATTTTAATTCAAATTTAAATAAATTTAAAAGTTCTCGTTCGTATTTCAATTTATGTGTACGTGTATCTTCATATATTTTCGATAATTTTTTTATATAAAATTTAATATTTTCTTGAAAAAGAATATTTTTTATAGAATATGGAAAGAATTTTTTTTGCACAAATTACATATTTCGTGAGGAAATTACTTAATAGAGCGATTCATGATAAAAAGTATTACTATAACATGCAATAATTTAATAGATTAATCAACACGAAAAGTGTTAGAAAACATGTGTTAAACATAATATAATTTTTAAAATAAATTTTGCATGTAAAAAATTTAATGAAATAGTTTGAATTACTTTTTACGTACATAAACGTAAACAGCGAATAGTCACATGGCCTAGTTCAGATGACAAGATAATGGGTAGGGGAGCGAGGAGAGAGGGGGGGTATCTGGCAAACCACAGAAATATGTTTTTTTTTCTGACAAAAAAATCATTGTTAGAGATAGCCGGGTGAATAGGGGTATTTGGTCATGGTGGCTTCCAGCCCTATAGGAGGAGTTTTTTAATGAGGTTTCTGCAGCCCCAATAGTAGCAGTATTTTATAATAGTGGCTGAAGTATGCAAGGGTCTGATCTGATGCAGAGAAACCTTTTTGGGAGCCTTTTAAGGACATTTTTTTAAAGAAAGGCAGATAATCCTGTTTTTGAGTCTTTTAAGGAGAGTTTATCCTGAAGGCCTAAGATCCTCTCACTTCCTTGAAAGAAACCAAAATTAGCGAGGACTAGATTTTTAGTTTGATTATTTGAGCTTCCTTCGATCGAGGAAATTTATCAATATTTACGTTTCTAGATTATTATTGAAAACTCACGATTCCAGAGATTAGATGACTGAAAAATTCTAGGTCCTTTTTGATATTGTCTAAGAGGTCAAGGCAAATTTCTGATCAATTATTGAGATTTTGGGAATAATTTTAGAACACAGCTCTCTCATGCCCAAAGCATAAGTGTAAATCTGATAAAAGGTAAAACGAATCAAATTTACTCTCTACTGACCAACTTCAATGATAACTGATGACCTGACCTCACTAGTTCGCTATATTTTTTTCCTGATTGACCTTAGTCTTCTACTATTTCTAGGGTCTCCACAAAAAAAATTTTCATTCACCTAGTTTTACCTAAAATTTATCTGTTTTATTTATCGTAACCCACTACATGAACACAGTTTAACTTATTACGGGACAAGATACGGTCTGTCAGGAGGTAAAGTTCGCAGTGCTGCCAGATCACTCTGAGTATGTCTGCCGAAAAAAGAAAAATCATTTTTTTCCTGTCACACATTGTAAGTCCTTAAATGTCCTTTTTTTAGCAATTATTTATAATTTTTTTTTTTGAACTTTATGTTTTTATGCAAATTTTTGCAAGTCAATTTTTTTTTTCTCAGGGAATTTTATGTTATTTGTTTATCAATATTTATCTTAAAGTTTTTTTTATTTTTTTTAACATCATCAAAATTTTTATATATTATAATTAATAAACTTTTTGAAGTCTTTAAAAATACTTATATTACTATTAGAAGACTTTTTTTTGGTTTTTTTTTCTATATTAAATCGTAACAGGGAAAAAAATATCTTATATTGTTAATAATATAATTTACTACCCAATGAATATTTATCGAATTTGAAAAAGTTTTTGCCTAAACTCTTAACAAACAAATTGGATTATCGAAAACATGTCAGTATTTATAAAATTTAACTTTATTTATTATAGAAAATCAATTCACACTTTTGTGATTATTATATGGCTTGGTAATTTTTGTTAAAAATTTAACTTCTATAAAATTTGTATATAAATTAGTAAAAATATGAAAATGTTTGAAGGAAATTTATGCAAAATTTCTATTATTTGATTAAAGAAGAAAATATGTTCTACCTTCCATATTAAAGCATTCATTTTTATTCTTAATATTTAACCGTATGAATGCATATTTACGTTCATAATAAATTTAAATATTTTCATACCCAAATGGAATTTTATTCCTCTTGTGAAGGAATTTTTTCTTTTAATATTTTCAAATATATGTGTACGTTCTTTATGAATACTTAATTTTCGATCGTTTTTATTTTGGATTCCTTTTTTATCCTCATCTCTTGTATAAGAAATAAATAGAATTTTTTTTTTTTTTGGTTTGAATATATATAGCCAAAAAATACATATTATAACAGATATATTTATTGTACCATATTTGTTGAGGATGGAAGGAGAAAAAACGGGGAAACTATATAAGAATATAAGAAAAAATTTAAGAAGAACCTAACAGCAAATACATATATTGGTTGGGCCCAAAGACGCCGCTAAACTCCATAACACAATTATCGTGGTTTTCAGAGCATTACGCAAAACTTTCTGATTAAATTATATAAACTCATTCGGAATTTTACCATTGCCTGCTGCCATAATATCGGTGTAAGGAAAAGGAATGTTGTTTAATATAGACCTACAATACTGTATAAGAGTATAGTTCACTTATCACCCCTCCCCCCTACTACAAAATCGAAATGAACACTCATTCATAAGGGATAAAAGACCTCGTTGTCATTTGTATGAATGTATAATGAGTTCGTAAGTGAAAAGTCGATTCGAAGGAAAATTTCTAGAAATAAATGCAGGTGGAACGAGCCTTACTATACAAAGTTGGCATTCATGCAAATTGATGGATAATTTCTGAAATGTTTTCTGACATTTTCGGTTGATAATAATCATAAGAACTTCTTCCATTGTAAATTTGTATAGTTCAAAATATAAAAAAAAAACTATTTTCGTTTAGTTTTATTCATCCTCGATGTAAATTTTCATATAAGCTTTCGGTTTAAATAGTTGTTGCGCTACGATAAATATTGGGAAGGAAGTGAGTAACAAATATATTTTCTAAGAATTCTGTGTAATAATTTGTTGAATTTGAAAATTTGGTTTTCTATGAATTTTTTAGTGATAATTTTTGAAAATATTTATGGTGCTATATAAATTTATAAGCGCCATAACAACCTGGAAAAAGGATGCAAACGTTACAGTATCACATAATTAAGAGACTATAACTATTTTTCTTTAAATTCTTTAATATATATTAATCTCTTAATAAAGAAAGAAAAATATCTTAAAAGTTTTTAAGGTTTATAAAAATTTCTTTTTATGGTTATTTCTAGTTATAAGGGTTTATTCAATTTACATTTTGGAAAGTAATATTAAATATAAATCATTGAAAATTGCGAATTTAATTAATTTTTTATTTTATTATATAAGTTGTAGTAAAAAGAAATCCATTATTTTTGCATTAATACGATTTAGGTCAAATATGCACCGTTTTGTTCGATAGCTTGTTGCCATTTTGGAAGTAATTTCATAATGCCTCTTTCATAGAAACCCTCGTCCCTATTGGCAAAAAACCGGGACAGTCGATTTTCACAATCTTCTCTTGAGGCGAATTTTTCACCTGCAAAATCATTCGTCATAGACAGAAAGAGGTGGTAGTCACTTGGTGCTAGGTCTGGACTATAAGGTGGATGCATAAGAACATCCCAACCAAGGTCCCGGAACTTCTGGCGAGTCACTATCGATGTATGCGGCCTGGCGTTGTCCTGATGGAACACAATTCCTCTCCTATTGGCCAAAGCTGGCTTCTTTCAGACGGTCCAATTGTTGACAGTATAGGTCCGAATTAAGAGTTCGGCCATAGGGGAGCAGCTCATAGTAGATGATTCCCTGCCAGTCCCACCAAACACACAGCAAAACCTTCCTGGCTGTCAATCCTGGCTTGACCACCGTTTGCGCCGGGTGACCGCGATTTGACTACGACTTTTGTCGCTTGACGTTGTCGTAACTGACCCACTTTTCATCACCAGTAACCATCCGCTTCAGAAATGGATCGATATTGTTGCGATTCAGCAGCAATTGGCAGATGGAAATTCGGTCCATGAGGTTTTTTTGCGATAACTCGTGTGGCACCCATACATCGAGCTTCTTTTTGTATCCAGCCTTATTTAAGTGGTTCCAAACGGTTATTTATGCAATGTTTAGCTCCTGGGCAATCGAAACAGTGCTTACGTGACGGTCGGACTCGACAATTTCCATTATTTTATCGAAATTTTCGACAATTGGCCTTCCAGAGCGTGGTGCATCTTTGACATCAAAATTACCGGAACGGAATCGACGAAACCAAAATTGCGCATGATTGGCTGTTACAGTATCAGAACCATAAACACTATTCACATTTTCAGCTGCCTGGCTTGCGTTTTCGCCTTTATCGAAGAAAAACTGTAAAATATGGCGTATTTTCTCTTTGTTGGTGTCCATCTTTGACGCGTACTAAAAAAATACTGACTGAAGTAATCACAAAACTGGATAAGATGCTTTTCTAGTACAAAATCTTATCTTTTTAACGCCATCTAGTGCAATCCGATCGCACTTTTAAAACGGGAGATACAGACCCCTAAAGCCATCTATTGGCAAAATAATGGATTACTTTTTACTTATATTACGGAAATCGTGCCATTTAATATTATTTAAACAAATTTAATATTACTTAAATAATTGTCTCAAAACATCTCGCAGGATTTGATCTTTTTTTTTAGGTAATCTTTTCAATATTTAGAATTATTGTAAATACGATTTTTTATGTTGTTTTATAAAAAACAGCATCAAATCGCACAATCTTAGATGCAAATTGACAATCTGAATTTTCGAAATTCCTTTGAAAATAAAGAAGAAATCAATACAGTCAATTCTAGGCTTTTTGGGTTTAATTTTAAAGATTTTATACTGAACTTTATGTTAATTTTACAAAATAATACCATAAAGTATAAAAAAATGATATTTTTGGGCTTTATTGCATGAAAATTTCTAAGGACGCGTAATTTGGACGTTTTACTGATATCAATTGGCCCTAAAGATCGTTGGATTATGATGTCTTTGCACATCTTTTTTGAACAATAATTTCAAAATTCAGATAATACAGACAAATTTAAAATTTTTGCAACATTTAAAAATTATCAACCATTTAAGTAACGATTAAATTATAGTACAAAATGTGCGAAAAGGTTACAAAAAAATTAAGCTCAATGGATTTAGTCCTGCAAAAAGTTTCTTGATAGCTATTAAAATTATTTTATATACTCGTAATAACATAATGGTAAAATTTGGATAATTTAATTAAGTTAAAAAAATATTTATATTTTAGGTTTATTTCCATTTACTTTAACTTTTAAATCGCAAATTGGATATCTCCGAATTGTTCCAGAAAAAATTTTCTTTCTTAGTAAATATTAAAAAAAAAAATCCTGTTCCTCTTCAAGTCAAGTTTGTTATAAAAGAAGTAATTTAAAATTTTTTTAAATTCTTTTCTTTTATAAATTATCCAAAAAAAATATCTAAAATTATAATCTTTGATTTCCTTGCCATTTTCAATGAAACTCAATTTAAAAATACTACTTGTGCAAATAAGATTTAACCGCTCAACTAATATTATATCTATAATTAGTTTAATTAGATGTAAATTTTCTTAGTAAATAATAATTGGATTATTCTTATTCTATTTATTTAAGGAATATTTATAAGCCTGCCGGGAATTGAATTTCCAACACTAAATGTTAATTTGTTATTATGGCTTTAAGGTGAAAATTATTCATTTAGAAGATAAAATTATCCAAGTATTATATTATATAATTAACTTTCGTATATAGTTGCATTAGTGTAGGCTGTTTATAGAGGTCTATCGATAATTGGTTTTCATTAATTGATCTGCTGATATTGTCGGTTTTATTCATCATCGAAGCAGTCACAGCTTCGTCACCTTTGATTTCCACAATAAGTTGAACCGACACTCTCTGTGTGATCGGTTTGACTCGAAATTGCCTAACACATTTTGATGATTGATATGACATGCAATTGAAGTCTAATTTTTACTCTGAATACAAAATAAGAACTTGCATGTAGCTTAGAAAAAGAGCGGAAAACTTCTAAATACGATAATTGAAAAACGGAAAATATTAATCATTATGCCCGTAGTTCGTGTATGAAAAATTTGTTTATTAGAAAAACGAATTCTGTAAACGTTGTTACTTTATAAGGATTTGAATAGTAGCAGTTTTGCAAATACCAATTTAATACCAAGAATACTGGTTTTTATCTGAAAGGTTAATGGAATAAATACTAGGTGAAAGTTTCTATAACTTCGAGAACTTGTGTTGAAACCCAGCAGGAAATAACATTTCAGGTTTGTAATCGATAGAATACTAAACAGAAAGGATTTAACATATTTCAGACTATATAGACTTATGCTATTGAAATCAAAAATATTATTATTTTTATGACCTTAGTTAATTATTTGAGCTGTTGCTAATGAACAAAAATTCACTATTTAAAAAAAAAATGAGTTAATGGTATTTTTAGTGAGAAATTAATGTCCTTTTTATATATTTATAATCTCAAATTGAATGGTGCACGATTTGATATATTAAAAGCTTCCTTTTATATGAATTGAAACGAGGTTTGGTCTCAACCAATTTTTAAAAGAGAAAAAAAAAACACGGTTCGCTGAAAATATGATGGATGAGATTGAAATGGACTCAAATAAAATTTCTGCAGAACCTGTTAGGACTTCCAAAAATTTTAACAAAATTACTATGTCTCCACTTTATAAACAAGTCAAAATTTTATTCAATTTTTCAATCAGAAACCACAGAAGTTCTGTACTAAAAAAATCATGACTCTGCCCCATATTACTTACATGTCTTAATAGTAGTTCTTATTTTTTTATCTTAAAAAATTAATTTAGAAAAATCCTAATTTCTAAAAAAAAATTTGATTTTGTTTTCATTTTTTAAAAATAATTTGTTATACTTGAAAAAAATCCATTTGTACCTAAAATAAATCGTTTATTTTTATATTGATTAAAATGCAAACACTTAAATATGTCATCATATGAAAAAGTGGACTTAAACCACTTTCAAAAAAGAACCGCTCATTTAATCAGATACATTTTCCATTTGCAATATTCTTATTATAATTTTGAGTAAATAATAAAAGCGTCTTTTAATATTATATATTTTTTCTATACAAACACATTTATTCTATAACAAATAGAAAATAGAATTTTCTATTTGTTTTTGTGATTTATTTACCTTAATTAATGCGAATACGTCTCATAGTTGAATGGCAGACTTCGACTAAATATATCCAACAATAATAACTGTTCAAATAACTAAAATATTTAATAATTTTTTTGCTTTTAACTTCTATATTGCATAAAAAATAATAATTTATTGAAATTCAATTTTATTTTTTACCTTTTATTTAATAAACACTTTGAGCAGTTTTTAAGATTTTTTAAGGAAAATTAAATTTGTATCTATTACACAGTATTTAAAAAAAGAACTTTTATTTTCGAAAGAATACAAAATAATTTTTTTTTTAAAAATTGTTTTAAAAAAAAATTCTTTATGTTAAAAAATTTAAAAATTTTGTTTTTAGTTTTTCTTAATTATTTACAATTATTTGAATTTAGAAAATAATCCAATAAATAAGAAAAAATTGTTTTGAAGTTTAGAAAAATATGTCAATGATGTTGAAAAAATGATGTTTTTCTTTTTTTAAATATTACCATGTATGAGGTTATTATGATAAGTCAGTGATAAATATACAAATATACCTTATACCATAAAAACTGATTTTTTTTATTATTTGAAATTTTTTAATATTACACCATACAATATTTTCTATAAATCTATTGATTTGTTTAATTTTATCACCTATTCAAAGGAGACAGGGTTTGTGTTTTCTTATTAAAATGGAAAAAAAACAATATTTTAAATTAAAACAAAGCTTAAAATATATTATGTAGACTCCTTACCATCATATGAAATTATTCAGTTTTCTATTTTTCTTACTTATTTACAATTTTATAATTATTTGAATTTAAAAAATAATAAATAAGAAGAATTTTTTGAAATTTATATAAAAATAAGTCAATAAATCTTATCTTTTTTTTAAAATATGATTTTTTTTATAAATTTAACCATGTATTATATAGTTATGATAAGTCAGTGATAAATGTACAAAAATACCTTATATCAGAAAAACTGATTTTTTTTTATTATAAGATAATTCCATTTAAAATTTTCTATAAATCTATTGATTTGTTTAATTTTAGCAGCCATTCAAAGAAGACAAGGTTTGTGTTTGATTATTAAAATGGAAAAAAAACAATATTTGAAATTAAAACAAAGCTTAAAAAATACTTTGCCGACTCCTTACCATCGTATAGAATAGTTCAGTTTTCTTTTAGAAAAATATGTCAATAAATCTTATCTTTTTTTAAATAATGACTTGTTTTTTATATATTACCATATGTAAAGTTATTATGATAAGTCAGTGATAAATATATTAAACTTATCTTATATCAGAAAAACCAATTTATTTTTTATTATATGAAATTTAATATTATATGAAATCATTCAAATGAGACAAGGTTTGTGTTTGTTTATTAAAATTAAAAAAACAATATTTGAAATCAAAACAAAGCTTGAATTCCGTTGTTGTCATATAAGTACAAGTGATACTTGTAACATAGTTTGGCTAATTTAGGACACCACTGAAGAAATAATTAAAAATATAAATAATAACGTTTTATAAGCTAGAAGCAAGATGGATGGCGAACTTGTGAATACGTGAGCAAAAGCGTATTCGTATAGTAAATTTTTAGTCTGATCCAAATGATTTTTTGCGTCAATTTGTAAGTGTTGATCAAAGGATTGACAAATCGCACCACACAGATAATTAAAAGAAATATAAATAGCTAAAAGGATACTATTTTTAAAAATATATAAATTTTTGTTGAAAAAATAAATTATCTATTTCATTTATCACTGACTTATCATACTCTGGTCATATGTTTATTTTTAAAGTTCCCTTTTTATTTTAGATTATTTTTCATTTAATTACAAAACCTTAAAATGTGCACCTGTGAAAATCTTCCAATATTCCAATTAAGATATTAAAATTAGCACCTCTGAATTTAATAGTCTTAACCAAATACTGTTAATTTAACTAAACCGTTAAAAATCTACCCTTATAAGTAAAAGGGTAAATACAACATATTATGAAGTAGTAAAAATAAATCTCGTACTCCACAATCAATTTAAATGAAATTACTGTCATCCCTGTTATTTGTACACACACTCACATGTTTATTAGCATCAATTTATTCTAACAGCTCCTTTTGAAAAGTATCATAAAAGTTGAAATGAAATTGTTGTGGAGCAGCTAAAATCCCATTTTTTTACTTAGTAATCATGGAGGGAACAAAAATAATCTTTATGGCGAATAACGCAAAGAACAGCAGCATTTTTGGGGTGCATTTTATATTTGGCATATGCAATTTGTGAGGTGGGGAGAGAATTTTAATTAACTTTTAAGCTCTTTTGCCATCCTGAAATAAATATTTTTTTAATTGCCAAACTCCCTTTTGCAATCAACAAAATCACTTTAAAAACAAATTGAAGAGATTTTTTTTTTTTTTTTTACATTTATAAAATTTTAAATATGGCTAAACTTTAATTGAATGAAAATTTTGCACCTGAAAAAATCCAATATTTATTTTTTTGTTTGTGCATATTTTTTTAAAATTATATGAATTTTTTTTTGTGTTCTGCCAATTGAAAGTCGGCACTTTCTGCCATTTAAATATTTATGCATTTGGTAAAATCGGTATAATTTTTAATATTAATTTGTTAAAGTATTAAAGTTTGATTCATTGTTATTCATTGGGTAAAATTTTGATAAAAAAAACAACTACTAACAAATGAAGAGTTGAAATGAAATTTTCTAAAATTGTTATTAATATTTATCATGCAATATTTTCAGTATAATTTTCACCTTGATTTAGGAATTTGTTTCTGTGAATAAAAGGAGAAAACTAAAAGTTCGTTTAGGTTTTAGCACATAAATCGTTTCGCTAACAATTTGGCACTTGTTTGGTTGATAGGCCGATAACCAGCAGAGTTTTGCCAAATTTTCTATGAGAATCAACAACTTTTCAAAGGACTTAAGTAACATTTGGCACGACATATCTTACCAATAAAAAGTAAGTTGAAGCAAAATTCAATTAGATTTTTCGTATTTATGCCTAAACGTTGGCGTATAACGAACTTCTAAGACCACACAATTTTCTGGACTTAGATAAGTTCTTATTTTGCTAATATTATTTATATCATTGGACATAGTAAAAATTATTTATAATCGTTAACATTCATCCATACACATACATCCATAAGATCCATTGATTTGACTAGAATTGATTGGAATTAGGAAAAGTTTGTATTTGTGAACAGAAAAGAAGGAAGGACTTTTAGTTTTCTTTGATTACATAAATGTGTACATATTTTTTTTATTTTTATATCTTTATAACTAAATCGATAATAATTTGTTTGGTTGCGTCTAAGGCAGAGCTGCCATAAGAAATTATTGAAACGAAAAACTCATAATCGTCCTGCCGAATACACAAAGTATTTATCTATTCATAAATTTTCTTGTATCCAGCGATAAATTTTCCAAACGATTGGAATAAATCAAAATTTCAAATAAAACCATTCAATATTGTGGCTGGGAATTTTTTTTGTATTTGTGGCAATTCTGGATTTCATCATCGTTTATTGCTAAATAAGACTCTAACCAACCGATGAAGATTTTTGGATTATTTCCGCTATTTAAGGAATCTCAAAATTAGAGCAAATCTCTTAACATACACGCATACACAAAAAAAAAAAAAAAAAAAAAAACTAAATAAATATACAAAACACATACATTTAGATTTGTAAATGTTTAATTTGATTTCCTTTCCATTTTATAAAATAATCTTTTTCCATAAAGAGAAGGGATTTTGATGATTAAATGGCCGCAATTAAAACGAATGACATTATTTTGCAAATATTTTCATATACTAAAGACCGTTGAGAATTTTAATTGGGGGCTATTTAAAATTAAAAAATTCCTTATAAATATCAATCTAAATTTTTTGCTGGAAAAAAATTAATTCAATAATGGAATTCTTTCAATGTTCATCAATTTTTTTAATTTTATGCAAAAAAAAGAAGAAATACGAATCAGAAGCTGAAGATGTGAAATAATTAAATTATTGGTAATTATTTTTAATTATTATTTTAATTTTAATTGTATACATTAAAACGTTAACATTTTTTTTTTTGGGAAAATTATGAAAAAAAGTGGAAAAAAAACATTTATTTATCGAAATTAAATTCTACGAAACTAAAATCGTACACAGCAATATGCGTTTTGTACCTACAATATTTTTGCGAATTTTTTGGTTAATTCATTTTCTAATTTGAAATTTATAATCTCGCTCATTGACAACCATTAGGCATATATGTTATTTAAATAAAGTTTTCCTTGACTCAAAGTTTATCATTTAATATTATAGTTTGTGAGTTAATCATGAAATTCGTAGAACATACTCCGATTTGGTGCTGGAATTCCAATCTTCGGATGCATTTTTTAAAATCAAATTTTCCTCATTTCTTGTTCGTTGCATACTTAATTAAGCTAACTTACCATATATGAGGCTTAAGATAGGCTCACATTTTTTTATTTTTTTATTTTTACAGATATTTACAAATAAGCAAATTTAAGCAATAGTATTAATTAGCTTTAAAGATTGTGGGGAGTAAACATCCAATGAAGTTCCTCCTGCTAGCGTGTGTTTCTGTTAAGCCTCAGTATTTTAGTAAATCACGCGACCAGTGATAGTTCTTGAACAAGAAGATTATTATGATTGAGGACACGGGAACGGAACTTTTTATAACGAGATACTGCCACATCAAAAAGAAATGGGACTTTAAGATCACGATGAATAACAGTATTGCGAACATAAAAGGGGGCATCAACAATTGTACGGAGTATTTTTGATTGAAGGGATTGGATTGGACGGAAATTAGAAGGCTTAGTAGATCCCCAGAGTTCTAGTCCGTATATCCATATGGGTTTTAGTAAGGTATTGTATAACAGTACTTTTCTGTCTGTAGTAAGTTTGGAACGTTTGTCTAGAAGTCGAAGTAGTTTTAGGTATCGTCTTTAAAGTTCTTGTCTTTTAAGTCTTGTATGTGGGTTCCATGTCAAGAGTTTTTCTAAGTTCAGTCCTCGGTACCGAGCTTCGGTGTGTTGTGGTATGGCACTGCCATTAAGGTATATGGGAGGGCATGTCTCACGACGGAGAGTAAAAGTTACCTGGATAGATTTACGTTCATTGACTTTTATTATCCACCTAGTAAATCAGTTCTGGAGGGTTTGAATTTGGATTTGGAGAGTTTCGGAAGCATGTTGGGGATTTTCGCTAGATGCACGGCAGGCCGTATCATTGGCATTTGTAGCAAAGAAGGTATTAGGGCAGATTGGGATATCGGATGTGTAAATGTTGTAGAGGATGAGTCCAAGTATGCTATCCTGAGGAACCCTAGAAGAGATATTGGAGAGTTCGTTGGATTCATTTACTTAGAAGTGTCGGTTGGAAAGGAATGATCTTAGGGCTAGGAAGTAGGTGGAAGGAAGGAACCTCTTGAGTTTTCAGAGAAGACCTGGGTGCCAAACTCTATCAAAAGCTTGACTTATATCAAGAAACACACCGGTACAGTACTCTTTTCTTTCTGAGGAGGATGCAATGAAATCGACAACTCGATGACAATGCTGGGTAGTGGAGTATTTGGCGCGGAAACCAAATTGGTGATTAGGAATTAAATTTGAAGATTCGAGTAGAGGAAGTAAGCGGCGAAGGAGTATTTTTTTAAAGATTTTTGAGAGTACTGGAAGGAGATATATTGGCCTGTAGGAAGTAGGCGGTTTATTGGCTTAGGGATCATGTTAACGATGGCAAATTTCCAGAGGATTGGGAAATTGGTTGTTCTAAGGATGGAGTTATATATTGTGGCAAGGAAAACTATTGATCTTGTAGGAAGTTGTTGGAGTATATTGAAGGTAATCAGATCACAACCAGGAACTTAATTTTGGGAAGGAGCTTGATTAAATTGGCAACTTCGGAAGGAGTGATTGCCTTAGGGAGAAGACTTATGGGTAAGGGAATGGATAGTACCGTCTCGATTGTAGTGCAATGGGTCCTGTCTAATATGTCCTCATGTGGAGTAAATGTTTGTGCAAGGTGTTCAGCAAAAGCGTCTGCTTTATGTTTGTCCGTTTTGGTCCAGGTTCCGTCAGTTTTTCGTAAAGGGTGCTTTGTTTTTCTATAAGATAGTATTTGTCTTGTAGTAGTCCACAAAGTTTTGTTTTTCGTTAGGGTTGAAGTGTAGTTTCTAAAACGTTCTGTATTGTATTTAGTGATTTCGTCATGTAGTTCTGTTTGCAGTTTGTTCAGTTTGGTTTTGTCGCTGGGCATTCTTGTGTGTTGCCAATGAGATCTTGCTTTTCGTTTTTCTGAAATAAGACGCCTAATTGTTAATGATTGATTTGTCAGGTTTTGTGTAGGTTTCGAGTTTTTACTTTTTTGAGAAAAGGCTGTAGCGTTTTGTAATAAACATGTAAACTTGTGTACCGCGTCATCTAGTTCTTATTCTATTTTTAAGCTTTGTCGTAAGTCTTAATGCTCGTCAATATATTGTTTGAATAATTCCCAATCAATTGGTCCATTAATAAGTCTCGGCGCATTGACTTTTGGAGTGGATTGGGAATCGAGGACTAGTAGAGCAGGGCTATGATCGGAGTTAAGATCTAGGAGTGCATTAACATTAATGTTGGAGGAATTCATGGGACTAGTTATAAAGTAATCTAGAATGTCAGGAAGCTTAGATCGGGAAGTTGGCCAGTAAGTGGGAGTCGTAGGAGAGATGACTTCCTAGGGAGAGGATGAAAGCACTTGGTTAAGAATAATCCCACGGGGATTGGCGTTAAAGTCACCACCAACAATAAATGAATTCCCAAGAGCTTGGAAAAATGACCTAAATTCAAGGGAGTTTATAGGTTTATTAGGAGGGAAATAGGTTGCGGCAATAGTTAAGGGAACAAAGGAGCAGTCAATTGATATGACGGTGGATTGAAGAAAATCTTCTGCAATATAGGAATGAAAAGAAAAGGATAAGGAATTTCTTATTTGGATAGCAGTGCCACCGTGGGCAGTATTGTCAGCATGGTCGGTCCTGAACGTTGTGTAGTCGCGTACGTCTATTCGTTTGTCATGTAGTAATACGTGTAAGTCAAGTTCTAGTCGTTTGGAACTCAATCCATTAGCATTCCAAGGGAATTTGCAGTACAGGACGACATTTATTTCTGAACGGTGGACGATAAAGTTGACACAATAGATATAACGTATTTACAAGAGGTGTTAGGATTTTATTTAATTCCTGTACAAGTGAGTTAGTTAATGGGGAGAAAATTGAGGATATATCGTGGGACGAAAATGACGGAGGGGAATATAGTTCTTACTATATTGTTGTTGTTGTTTTACTTTTGGCTGCTAATATTGCTGTAGGTTTGGTTCTTGTTGAATTTCGGAGACTCCTGACGGGATATTAGTATTCGAATTTTGTCCTTGTTGATGTTGCTGTTGTGGATGCTGTAGTTATTGATGTTGCTGCTGCTGCTGTTGCTGTGTCTGGTGTTGTTGTTGCTGTTGTTGTTGGTGTTGTTGTTGTCGGTGTTGAGGTTGACCTGATGCTACTGATGCATATGAAATGGTCGGTACTACGTAGCTTGTATGCGGAATTTGTGCTCCCTGTGGTTTTATTTTAGCTTGTAGGGTCTTGTAGGTAGCACAACCCTTATAGTTTGCTGGATGTGCACCCATAGGCTTACATAACTATAGAATAGCAATTTGATAGGCGAAAAGTGGCTGTGCATTTTTGTCTGAAAATATCATTGGCCCACATTTATTTGAATCGTCAATTCTGAGTGCAACTGTTATATGATAATCACTTTTCTTTGACTTGGCTTTGAAGAATGTAATATAAACTGCCATATATGTGGTTTTAATAAAAAACAACAACACAAACCATACAATATAACGCATATGGCTTTATTGCGCGAAAAGTTTCCAGGACGCGTTATTTTAAATTTTGATCATGTCAATCGGTTGTGATTGCAAAAAAATTTATGAAAATTTTTACTGACAATTTTTACTGACAATTTTTACTGACAATTTTTACTGACAATTTTGATCATGTCAATCGGACTTCCTTCAAGATCGTGCGATTTGACGCTGTTGCATTTTTTCTTATAAAAACATATAAAATTTTATATTAACGCATATAATTTTTAAATTTTGAAGTATTGATTAATGAACATCTGACAAGTAATGGCCAAATTAATGCCCAAATTGTGGAAAAACTGCACCAAAAATTACGATAAAACGATAGAGTCCAGCAGAAATTTTTATGATTACCATTTATAGAATTTTAAATTTAATAAAAAATGACATACAATATTTAATATAGTTCAATAAAATTTTTATCTAAATATAATTTTAAAATGTATTTTATTTGACTTTACTTATTAAAAGCTCAAATTGGATAATCACGTATTTTTAAATACAACTTTATGATAGCAACTGAAATTTTTATAAAATATTCTTAATATTGTTAAAATTAAGATTGATTTTTAAAATTATGCAAATTTGCATTAAAATGTTCATAATTATATTAGCATAAAAAATTTATTTTCAAAGTTGAACAATTTCAGTTTAAAAGCAATTTTCCATCATCATTAATGGATTACTCAGCAACAATATTACTAAAATTACCATTTCATTAAATCGATGATTAAAAATTAATTATTATTGGTAAAAATTGTCCATAAAATTGAGTATTAATAAGGGAAATATTAATAAAATTATTCAATTATCTTTAAGATATTTTCGTTCTTATGACCAGATCCAAGCATTCGAATTTGGGGAGTTATCATTTTTGTCATAGAAGAAAAATCAATAATTTGATTAGAAGAAACGCAAAAAGCTATTCAATATGGTATATATTATTGGACAACTGATCTAAGAAAGAATATTTCTAATAAAACTGTTCGATGCGAATCGAATTGGTAATTTGGTAATTTGGTAATTTACCAAAAAGGGAAGCAAATATCAACGATATCTTTGATTGAACATTTTCAGTCTGATAGAATATATTTTCCTGTTCAATAGAAGCAATTACAAGGCAATTTTCCAGCCAAAGACCTGAAAATGGAATTGTGGCAAATATTTTGAAATTTTCGGTATTTTCTTTATGGATTTTATATTACATTAAATTGTGACATATGCGCTTGAACATATAATCAATAAAGGGGTTAATGAATCGTTACATGATTTAGAGTGTGGAATTCATCGAACAATTTTCTGAACATCGAAAAAATTAAATTTCTGAGAAACATTTAGTGATTTCCATTAGCTTGAATACTTCTTGTTGATCACTTCAGGACATTTTTTCCATTTTTTCATGCTGCTATAAAATTCATAAAAAATATAATAATGCCAATAGTTAAATTTTTAAGGTATCCTGAAGGCACAGACCGATTATGGTCTCTGGCGAATTATCTTAATTGATACAGACACATTTATTTTGTAACATTTTCAACAACTTTCTATGGGATGAGAAATATTATACGAGTACGTTGATAAATGATAAAAAGAAAATAATTTTAAGTAAGTTTTCCTAAATTCAGTTTTATTTTTCACTATCAACTGGGAGGAAAAATTAATGGAGTGACAGTTATCGATTTAATCTGAAATATCAAAACACTACAAAAATTACTTTATCTATAATAGTTCAACGAAAAATGTTGACTACAAATATATGGCAACAAATTTAACTAAAAAATGTCTAACATCTACTAGAATTTTTTACAGAAATTTTATATTAAAATATTCTACTAAAAATGTTTGCTACCAAAAATTGCTACTAAAAACTTTTACTGACAAATTGGTCTTAACAATTTCTCCTGAAAAACTGCTACTGAAAATTTTTAATAAAAAATTGCTACTGAAAATTTTTACTGAAAAATTGCTACTAAAAAGTTTTACAATGAAAAATTGTTCTTAGAAATTTTATCGTGAAAAATTGCTACAGAAAATTTTTACTAAAAATTGCTTTTACTAAAATTTTTACTGACAATTTTTACTGACAATTTTTACTGACAATTTTTACTGGCAATTTTTACTGACAATTTTTACTGACACTTTTTACTTAAAATGAAATTTTTATTGAAAATTCTTTCTGAAAGTTTTTACTGACATTTTCTACTGACAATTTTTACTGACAATTTTTACTTAAAATGAAATTTTTATTGAAAATTCTTTCTGAAAATTTTTACTGACAATTTCTAGTGACAATTTTTAATGACAATTTTTACTGACAATTTTTACTGACAATTTTTAGTTAAAATGAAATTTTTATTGAAAATTCTTTCTGAAAGTATTTACTGACAATTTCTACTGACAATTTTTACTGACGACTTTTACTGAAAAGTTTTACTGAAAATTTTTAATGAAAATTTTTACTGAAAATTTTTAGTGAAAATTTTTACTGAAAATTTTTACTGACAATTTTTACTGACAATTTTTACTGACAATTTTTACTGACATTTTTTACTTAAAATGAAATTTTTATTAATAATTCTTTCTGAAAATTTTTACTGACAATTTCTACTGACAATTTTTACTGAAAATTTTTACTTAAAATAAAATTTTTACTGAAAATTCTTACTGAAAGTTCTTACTGAAAGTTTTTTCTGAAAATTTTTATTGACAACTTTTACTAAACATTTTTATTGACAATTTCTACTGACAATTTTTAAGTAAAATGAAATTTTTTTGAAAATTCTTTCTGAAAATTTTTATTGACAATTTCTACAGACAATTTTTACTGACAATTTTTACTTAAAATGAAATTTTTATTGAAAATTCTTTCTGAAAATATTTACTGAAAATTTTTACTGAAAATTTGTACTGAAAATTGTTACTGAAAATTGTTACTGAAAATTTTTCCTGAAAATTTTTCCTGAAAATTTTTACTGAAAATTTTTACTGAAAATTTTTACTGAAAATTTTTACTGAAAATTTTTACTGAAATTTTTTACTGAAATTTTTTACTGAAAATTTTTACTGACAATTTTTACTGAAAATGTTTTCTGACAATTTCTACTGACAACTTTTACTGAACATTTTTATTGACAATTTTTACTAAAAATGTTTTCTGACAATTTCTACTGAAAATTTTTACTGAAAATTTTTACTGAAAATTTTTACTGAAAATTTTTACTGAAAATTTTTACTGAAAATTAATTTTTACTGAAAATTTTTACTGACAATTTTGACAGAAATGTTTAATGAAAATTATTACTGAAAATTCTGACCGAAAATTTTTGCCAAAAATTTAGTTTTTGTTTGTAAGTGTAGAAGTGAAACTAACACAGATGGGTTTTTGAATTGGATACTGTAGCAGCAACTATTTTATTGATAATAAACACTTTTTCTTTTATTAGTAACTATTTTCTTGAAGTAAAACTTTATGCAAATAAAGTCCCTTAGTAGAGAAAATTTCCTTTACTTCCTTTTTTTATATTTACAAACGAAGAATATTTACAGAACTGTTAGCTGGAAAGATCTACTCCTTGGAGATATCCTTTTCCTTTTTTGGAACGTAACATAATTTTGAATGATTAAGAAAGCAAGAAAAACACGGAAGTAAAAATAATATACTGAAAGGGTGATATTAAAAAATATATTGTACATAACGAGCCGTTCAACATTCCCTTTTTAGATGTACGCCCACATGTTAGCATGTGTATTAGGAGAATTTATCAATTTTTGCGATTTGTTGTAAGATTTTTGCATTTGTACATTAAATCGGGTTACCGTGAAAAGGTTCTTAGCCTTGTAGGCACATATCACAACCTGACAGATCCGATAAATAAGATTTTCTCTAAGGATATAAACTTGGCGTTGCTGAATCTGGAAGTGATGATTATCTTTTTACATTTAATATTTGCCTACGTATATTTTACGACAATGTTAAATTGGGTTTAGGATTTTTCTCCTTCTTTATTTTTAGTACCTATCTTTTTTCTTAATAATTTATTATACGTTTAAAGACATTTTTTTTTATTATATTGAATATTTAGAATGCTTTAATTTCAAGGCAACATTTTTTTTTTTTGCAGAAAACTTTTACAACCTAATATGAATGGTGCTTTATGTAAATGCCTTCTTTCGTCTTATAAAATATGATTTAATAAGGATCCTTTCATGTTGACTAAGTGAACGCAAATTATGTATTCGGTATATTGTGATAATTTTCATTTTCAATGTTATGCGAGATTGCGATGAAGGCGTCATATAACTTCAAAGATAACTAGTTAAGGTTAAGTTTATTATTTCCTTAACGCGTACTATTATAATTTTCTTGAAAGTATGCAAAATATAGAATTCTGATCCAAAAGCAGTCCAACCAAGGCTTCCTGTTTAAAATTTTTTAACTATTTTGTTCGGGACTATTTATTTGCCAAAATGTAAAAGTCAATAAGATAATAACTTATATTAATCGAAATTAATTTTTTTATCAAGAAGCGGAGGAAGTTGATTTATTTGAATTACTTTTTGCAAGTTTTGCAGATTCGATAAAATTCTATAACTGAAATAATTTACTTTGCAGGAGTACTCGTTTTTAAAAAAATCAAAAGTCTATTTGGTAAGAAATTTTATCTGATTTAATGTAACTGAATTTTTGTTTTAAGCATCATGTCGAAATTTATATTAAAAATTACCAATTTCATCTAATAATATTGGTTGTATGCTGGCTGGGATAATGGTTATCGTTGCCCTGTTGTGACTTAAATGAAGCTCAATAGGCTACGATGGCTGGGTACTAAATCCTTTGGTTCCAGAAAATTACCTGGGCACTGCCTACGATACGATGGTATTGACCAGCACACTATGTTAAAGACATGCTTGCAGATCGCGGTAAATTTTTTAAAATATTTTTCGTTAAAAACTTTCTCTTCTACAAAAACAACTTTTTTTTAAAACAGTAAATTTTTTACATTCTAAAATGAACTTTTTCATATATGAAAGTTGTGATTGCATAAAAATTTATGAAAATTTTTACTGACAATTTTTACTGACAATTTTTACTGAAAATTTTTAATGAAAATTTTTACTGAAAATTTTTACTGAAAATTTTTACTGAAAATTTTTACTGAAAATTTTTACTGAAAATTTTTACTGAAAATTTTTACTGAAAATTTTTACTGAAAATTTTTACTGAAAATTTTTACTGAAAATATTTACTGAAAATATTTACTGAAAATTTTTACTGAAAATGTTTACTGAAAATGTTTACTGAAAATGTTTACTGAAAATTTTTACTGAAAATTTTTGCTAAACATTTTTACTAAACATTTTTACTGAAAATTTTTACTGAAAATTTTTACTGAAAATTTTTACTGAAAATTTTTACTGAAAATTTTTACTGAAAATTTTTACTGAAAATTTTTACTGAAAATTTTTACTGAAAATTTTTACTGAAAATTTTTACTGAAAATTTTTACTGAAAATTTTTACTGAAAATTTTTACTGAAAATTTTTACTGAAAATTTTTACTGAAAATTTTTACTGAAAATTTTTACTGAAAATTTTTACTGAAAATTTTTACTGAAAATTTTTACTGAAAATTTTTACTGAAAATTTTTACTGAAAATTTTTACTGAAAATTTTTACTGAAAATTTTTACTGAAAATTTTTACTGAAAATTTTTACTGAAAATTTTTACTGAAAATTTTTACTGAAAATTTTTACTGAAAATTTTTACTGAAAATTTTTACTGAAAATTTTTACTGAAAATGTTTACTGAAAATTTTTACTGAAAATTTTTGCTAAACATTTTTACTAAACATTTTTACTGAAAATTTTTACTAAACATTTTTACTGAAAATTTTTACTGAAAATTTTTACTGAAAATTTTTACTGAAAATTTTTACTGAAAATTTTTACTGAAAATTTTTACTGAAAATTTTTACTGAAAATTTTTACTGAAAATTTTTACTGAAAATTTTTACTGAAAATTTTTACTGAAAATTTTTACTGAAAATTTTTACTGAAAATTTTTACTGAAAATTTTTACTGAAAATTTTTACTGAAAATTTTTACTGAAAATTTTTACTGAAAATTTTTACTGAAAATTTTTACTGAAAATTTTTACTGAAAATTTTTACTGAAAATTTTTACTGAAAATTTTTACTGAAAATTTTTACTGAAAATTTTTACTGAAAATTTTTACTGAAAATTTTTACTGAAAATTTTTACTGAAAATTTTTACTGAAAATTTTTACTGAAAATTTTTACTGAAAATTTTTACTGAAAATTTTTACTGAAAATTTTTACTGAAAATTTTTACTGAAAATTTTTACTGAAAATTTTTACTGAAAATTTTTACTGAAAATTTTTACTGAAAATTTTTACTGAAAATTTTTACTGAAAATTTTTACAGAAAATTTTTACTAAACATTTTTACTGAAAATTTTTACTAAAAATTTTTACTGAAAATTTTTACTGAAAATTTTTACTGAAAATTTTAACTGAAAATTTTTACTGAAAATTTTAACTGAAAATTTTTACTGAAAATTTTAACTGAAAATTTTTACTGCAAATTTTAACTGAAAATTTTTACTGAAAATTTTAACTGAAAATTTTTACTGAAAATTTTAACTGAAAATTTTTACTGAAAATTTTAACTGAAAATTTTTACTGAAAATTTTTACTGAAAATTTTAACTGAAAATTTTTACTGAAAATTTTAACTGAAAATTTTAACTGAAAATTTTTACTGAAAATTTTTACTGAAAATGTTTACTGAAAATTTTTACTGAAAATTTTTACTAAACATTTTTACTAAACATTTTTACTGAAAATTTTTACTGAAAATTTTTACTAAACATTTTTACTAAACATTTTTACTGAAAATTTTTAATGAAAATTTTTACTGAAAATTTTTACTGAAAATTTTTACTGAAAATTTTTACTGAAAATTTTTACTGAAAATTTTTACTGAAAATTTTTACTGAAAATTTTTACTGAAAATTTTTACTGAAAATTTTTACTGAAAATTTTTACTGAAAATTTTTACTGAAAATTTTTACTGAAAATTTTTACTGAAAATTTTTACTGAAAATTTTTATTGACAATTTTTACTGAAAATTTTTACTGAAAATTTTTACTGAAAATTTTTACTGAAAATTTTTACTGAAAATTTTTACTGAAAATTTTTACTGAAAATTTTTACTGAAAATTTTTACTGAAAATTTTTACTGAAAATTTTTACTGAAAATTTTTACTGAAAATTTTTACTGAAAATTTTTACTGAAAATTTTTACTGAAAATTTTTACTGAAAATTTTTACTGAAAATTTTTACTGAAAATTTTTACTGAAAATTTTTACTGAAAATTTTTACTGAAAATGAACTTTTTCAAATGTATATGAAAGTTGTGATTGTAAAAAAATTTCTGATAAAATTGAAAATAGCTTACAAATTAAATTCTCCGAAATTCATAAAAGAAATGATGATAAGCAAAATTATCAGGATTTTTTGTACGATTTTAAAGACGAGAACACTTTCACTCTGAAATATTATCTTAACCTTTCGCAGAATATTTCTCGTAAAAGTTTCGTTTTTGTCCTTAATACATCACTTGTCAAATTTACGTCAAACAGGAAATTACAAAAGCTAGTGAATTCTAAATAAAGACTATAATGCTAATAGAAGAAGAAAAAAACAAAAATTTAATAAACATACTGAAATGTAAACTTCCACCTCGGTTTAGACAGTTTGCCTGCACGCCAGTGCTCTGCAAATACAAATCAAATCAATAAACAGAACCTTTTAGTTAATTTGTTAAACAGTGTAAACAAGTATTATTTTTATACGTATGCAAATATTAATATTTACCTGTTTTTAAATCTACAATCTACGTTGATTAAATGTGCATTAAATGTATTAAATATTAAATATTCGTATTATGTGTGTAAAATGTGAATTTGTTTTGCAATATGGGAAATAAAGGCTTATACACGCTATATAACAGATTTGCTAATGTAAATATTGTAGTTGACTATTTGCTCTTGTTATAAAATAAACTTATTTTATAAAAAACTGTGGACAATTAGCTGATAGAAATTAAGAGATTTCAAGAAATATTTTTTAATAGAGAATTATTTAATTTGCACACATTAAAAATAAATTGAAATAAATCAAGTTGATTATATCAGTTTTGATAAAAATTTTAATAAAAAAAATTACATAATATTTTCACATATTTCGAGCGTCGCTTTTTAAATGCTTTTAAACTAAAATACTATGTGCATTAATACATAAGTTATAATCTATTAGAATAAGTCCAACGGCACCAAATCGCAAGATCTTTGAAGTCAATCGCGATTACCAAAGTTCAAAATTATGCGTCTTTTTAATAATAATAAAGCCTAGATTTGTCATACTGTGTGGCTTGCAGTATCGTCTTATTCAAACTATATATTAAACCAAAAAAGTTACCTGTCATATTTACAAAGAAATATATTCCACTGATATCTTCAAATTAAAATTCATGCCAGACAGTCATTTTTCATAGATACGAGGTCTGTTCAAAAAGTATCACGAATTTTGAATTCCGGCGGGTTACGTATATTCGATTTTTTGTGGCGTTATGTTGGTACTCATGTCTCTCACTTATGCCGAGAAGTTCGGCCATTTTGAATGTTCAGTTAATTTTTGACAGCTGCTTTGCTTGGACAGCATCGCATTAACATTGCTAAGGCGCTGGTGGACTTTGTCCACGACGACCCAATTTTGCTACAGAGGGTCATAACTGGTGACGAATCATGGGTTTATGGTAATGACATTGAAACCAAAGCTCAATCATTCCAATGGAAGCTGCTGCACGACCCAAGACCGAAAAAAACTATGAAGGTTTGGCTTAGAGTTTTCTTCGATCGCAATGATGTTGTGCATCATGAGTTCTTGCCACAGGGTACAACGGTCGATAAGGAATATTACCTGCAAGTTATGCGCAAGTTACGCGAAGTAATCCGCCAGAAATTCACGGATTTGTGGAAGAATAAAAATTGGCTTTTTCCATTTTTGGCCAAAAACAAAACACTAATAATGCCGCAGCAACCGTATTCCCCAGATCTGGTCCCATGTGACTTTTTCTTGTTCCCGAATTCGTAGAGTCCCATGAAAGGACGACGCTACGTCACACAATGATTTTTTGAAGATTTTTACAAGATCACAAAAAATGATTTTTTTATGTGCTTCGAGGATTGAAAAAAACGTTGGCACAAGTGTATAATATCTGGTGGGGATTACTTTGAAGGGGACAAAATAGATATTCATGAATAAATAAATAATTTTTGAAAAAAAAACACAAAATTTCAGATACTTTTTGAACAGACCTCGAACAATTGTTTATTTACCATTTGCGGTTTTAAGAGCCTCATATATGGTAATTTTGCTTATTGACGTATATATTGAGCAAAAATTTATTAGAAAATTTTTATCCAAATTCTGTTGTTCCAGCATCCAAACGCAGTATGTTCTGTACATTTCATTGCCATATAAACAATCCACATTAATAAAATGGTAAATTTTAAACTAAATAAATAATATCTCGAAACCCATAAAATGGTAAATTCATAATTTAATTCTCATTAAAAATAACCTAAAATGATTTTTTTAAATTATCTTAAAGTTTATTAAACTGTTTTTTTTTTGAAAGATTTTCTTTTACTAATTTTCATAATAGAAATTCTCATAAAATTCAATTATTTATCTTAGATATTGTTTACTCGATTGAATTGAAATTCAAATTTATTTAACAAAATATTTTGTTTAAATTGTACATGAAAATTGCAACAATATCCAACAGATGCTCAATTTCTCAAAAAGTGTATTGACTTGAGCAGAAAGTTTTTATGAATAAATTTCATATTAGATAAATCTATACAATAGAGAAATATTGTTAATATTTACAAGAAAGTTAAGCTTAGTATTATTAATAAATTTGCTTATGAATAAATTTATTTTAAATACTTTTTTTTATTCAGTATTATTAATATCTTGTTTACTAACTGTCTCATATCAGACATAAGCAGAAAAATTAAGCTTCTTTTTATTTATGTAGACTTTTTGGAAATGTTTTTGAATTTATTTAACTATGAAGTCAATCAATAATATTATATAAATATTATTCTGGAAATTTATAAAATATTATCTTTTTAAAGTTTTGTATAATTTTTTTTGCTAAATCTGTTTAAGTACAATAGAAATAATATTATTAGATTCTGCCGGTTTGCAATCTTTTTTTCGGTAGGATTCAAGACCTTACATCTGAAAGATTTGTTTTGTGATTAGTGATTTGAAGTGTTCGTTAAAAAAACTCTAAAATTTGTGAGGAAATAAAGAGTATTTTACTGATATTATTACAAAAATAAAGTCTGCGACTGATTAAAAAGATTGTTATTTGGTTTTCAGATCAATTGAGCCAAGAACATTTTTGTTCGCAACTCGTTACTAAAACTCAACGAAACTGAGTGATTTTTGAAATTTCTCTTCATTGGTGATAGTTTGTAAGACTAAGTTTGCACCTTAAGTAATGATGTCGATTTAGTGGGACTGAGCGGGTATCCTGTATTACAGAACATGAAGAAATAAATCGACCGGAAACGACCAAAATAAGCCAAAAGGAATACTATTATTACTCAAGACTACACTTGTTTAATGAAGACTCGGCAAAAAATCAGAGCTATCTGGCAACACTCTTAAATCCCCCTTAATATGCAGTACACGTTTCAGAAATTGAATAGCGAAATTTGCAGTAAGAATGTGTCATCAAATTTTGTGTAATACATGGTGAATCTGCAAGTTTGACTGATGCAAAGTTGCAAGAATCCTATTGGAAGTATTCTTTGTTAAAAGCACAAGTTTTCTGGTCATAAATTAACGAAAATGTAAAAACAGTGAGGGCTCTTGTAAGGTCGGACCGTGAATTAATATTTTTTTTTTAAATGTTATCTACAACTACTTATACTATTAACAAGCAGATTTTTTAAGGGAATATACATGGACATGAAGACATGTGGAGGAAAACACCCATCGATGTTACCTCAAAACAGGGTAATTTTATTTTATAATTTTAAATAATCTCTCGGCCATCGCCGTTTTAAATGTCGATGGGTGTATACTGGAAGCGTGGGAGTGAAAAGCTCCCTTCCTAAAGGATTAGGGTGGAAGGATAGATGCGAATGGAATTTTTTATATCGGGAGATGCATAGTTCACGAACAAATGGAACATTTAGGTCACGATGGATAACAGTATTTCGCACATAAAAGGGGGCATTGACAATTTTATGACGGATTCGGGATTGTAGGGATTGGATTGGAAGGGGGTTGGAATGCTTAGACGAACCCCAAAGTTATAGACCATAAGTCCATATTGGTTTCAGAACCGTATTGTATAGTAAAAGTGTACTTGTTGTTGAAAGTTTTGATTTGCTGTCTAGGAGACGTAATAATTGTTTGTATCGTCCGTTAAGTTCACGTCTTTAAGTTTTCGTATGAAGGTTCCAGGTTAACCGTTTGTCGAATATAAGTCCAAGGTAACGTACGCTATTTTTTTGTGGAATAATACTGCCGTTTAGGGTTATGACGGGAATTTTTTCACGGCAGAGTGTGAAAGTTACATGAGCAGATTTTTGCTCATTTACCTTCACTCTCCACCTTTTGAACCAAGTTTCTAAAGAGTGGATATGGTTCTGTAGGATACTAATGGCTGTGGAAGGATCTTTGTGATATGTCAGGATGGCTGTATCATCTGCATATGTTGCGGTTAGGATGTTGTTGTGGCAAGGAATGTCATGGGTATAAATGTTATATAGGATAGGACCTAGGATACTTCCTTGAGGGACACCGGCGGAAATGGGATAAATGTCAGAGTACTCAATATTTTCAGCTACCTGAAAATATCGGTCTGAGAGATAAGATTTAAGGATGTGGAAATAACCCGAGGGTAGGACTCGCTGCAACTTCCAAAGCAATCCAGGGTGCCATATACGGTCGAACGCATGCGACATGTCAAAAAACACGCCTGGGCAGTATTCCTTTCGCTCTAGCGAACACGCTATGTAGTCGACTACGCGATGACAGTGCTGGATAGTGGAATGCTCAGGTCGAAATCCAAATTGATGCTGAGGAATGACACCCTCCGTTTCAAAAATGGGTTAAAGGCGTTTTAGGATTAATTTTTCTAGGATTTTTGATAACATGGGAACGAGGCTAATAGATCTATATGAGTTAGGAAGGTTTTTGGGCTTATTGGGTTTTGGGATCATCTTCATTATGGAAAACTTCCACAGGGAAGGAAAAAATGATGTGCGGAGGATACTATTATAAATATAGGTTTTAAGGACGAGGGTTTTTTTGGAAATTTGCTTCAGGATTTCTGAAGTTATTAGGTCATATCCTGGGGCTTTTTTATTGGAAAGGTGTTCTATTGTGAATTTAACTTCGGAAGGAGTGAAAAACTTAGGAGGTGGACTTATGGGCAACTGAGTTGATATTTGTCGGAATATTTGTTTGTCATGCAGAATGTCTTGGACATCTTCGTGAGGTTTAAAGATATTTTCTAAGTGTTTGCCAAAGATGTCGGCTTTCTGTTTGTCCGTTTTTGCCCAGGTTCCGTCGGTATTCCGGAGCGGGTGTGTAGCTGTTTTGTATTTGAGAATTCGTCGGGTAGCTGTCCAGAGTGACTTATTAGTTGTCAGTGATTCTGTGTATTCAGTAAATCGTTCGTTATTAGAATTAATTATTTCTTGTTTCAGTTCTCGTTGTAGTTGGTTCAGTTTTTTCTTCTCATTTGGCATTCTTGAACGTTGCCACTGGGCCCCCTGGCTCGACGTTTCTCGCTTATTAAGCTGCGAATTTTTTGCGGAAGATTATAGTCATGTTCTCGCATGGTTGGTTTGTTATGAGTTATGTGGGCGTTAGTGATTGAGTTCTGTATGCAAACAGTCAAGTCGCTTACAGCATCGTCTATTTCTTGTACGTTCTGAATTAATATTGAAGCTGATTGAAAGGCTACCGCACATTCTGGTTACTATCTTCTTATAGCATTGTAAAACTGCCTCAGTTGTTGTAAGCTTACCATACTTAGAGTCCTGTAAAATTATAGAAGCTCAATATTTAAAAAATAAAAAATTGTTAAAATAATAAAAATATTTTTTATAGACTTCACCAAATCTATCTCGAAAATATTTACTTGCTTATGGATTTATCTTAATCTTAAGTCTCAAGAAGTTATTTGCATTTTATAATAAGAATACTACATAAACATATCATAAGAGATAAGTCAAATTAAAATGTGATCCAAGCTTATCAATATTATAGATTACTGCATAATATAATCGGACATTTGGCTTATATTATATTTATTTCTTAATAAACAATGCAATAACTAACAAATTCTAAGAAGTGGTCATTAAAGTTATTATTCAAACACTCAATACCATATATTATATAGGAATGTGAGATATAAAATTACAAAAATAAATATCTCAGTTTAGTATTGATTATATTTTTTAATTACTTAATTGTAATTTTTTTATTTCCATAGATTTATCGGTAAATTAGTAAAATACCGATCAATAAAAAATACTTAATATTAAAATTAAATAAGAAATTCTGTTATTTGACAAATTGAAGATGTAATATTTATTATTCTGTATTAATAATAACATACAGTAAATGTTATCAGGTAGAATTATTTATCTACACTAAAGTTTGAAGCCAACATAGACATACTTTCTCCAAATGTTGCCAATAGACTACAACTTCCAGTCATGAGCAATTTGGCGCTGCAATCTTTATGGTGAATTTTACAAAATAATTCTCCTTACACTTTCCCCTATTTAAATTTCTCAGCTGAGAACCAAACACTCTTTCTGACCCCATTTCATTGATGGGGCAGCATTACTCCACACATAATATGTTACGTCATAAATTTTCAACATTTCAACACGAGGTCTTGTCAACATTGTAAATTTCAATGCAAAACAATAAAATTTACCCAAAACGGAAGCTTATTATCGGGAATATCATACAACTTGTTCATTATATTATATATTAACATGTGCGTGAAACAAGAGTTATGTGGTAAATTTTCATACCGGATCATTAATCATTTTTGGTGTTAGATATAACAAACCTTTTTAGTAGTTTTGGGGTAATTTTAAGAATTCCGAATTATGACAATGTACAGATACTACCACCTCGCTCTTATTACTACTTATGCTATATACAAAGTATTTGGGCAAATTTTATTTATACCATTTTCTCATATTAAAAATGTGCAATTTTTCCATAAGTAGCTTAGTAATTTGTTTTCAATTTTAAATTTATCATAAAATGTTTTATACAAAAATACCAAGAAGGACTTATTTAAAATGCTAACCATTTTTGGTATTATTATTTAGAGAAAAAAATATATTAACTCTTTGTGAAATTTAGGATATTTATAGAGTTTTACTAAAGCTTTCGCACGAAATAGGATTTATTTGAAAAGTTTTAACGAACACGGTTACTATTGGTATATTCGTTGAAAAATTCTTTTAAAGGTTTTTTATTATTAACAAAAAATAAGTATTGGTAGTACGGTTTTCTTTCTTCAAAATTTAAGGATTTATTATGGAAAAATGCTCACATATTCATTCGTCAAAGTATTATCCATCGCTAGCAACAACTTTTTCCCAATCTTTCAGGCAGCATACGGATTCCATGTTGAAGAAACTTCTCATCTTTTGAGGCGATTCATGAATCAATCTACTTTTTGGTCTCTTTGTAAGATCGTAAAGTGCTGCTCAGCCAGGCTATGTGTCATCGATCCGAAGAGGTAGTAGTCGGAAGTGGTGATGTATGGAGAATACGGCGGGTTGGGCAGGACATCCCATTTCAGTGTTTCCAGATAGGTTTTAACCACCTTAGGACTTTGTCGTGTCTTTGCTCGTTTTTTCTCCAATTCTCACCTCAAACGCATCAGCTATGTTCGGTAGCAAGCACTTGCGATCGTTTGACCCGGTTGCAACAGCTCATAATATACCACGCCGAGCTGGTTCCAGCCGTCGATGTTAATGCATCCACCATTTTCTTCGCTTTGGATTATCGTAATAGATCCACTTTCCATCGCCATTCAAAATACGTAGGCTACTATATATATTTCTGGCCTAGGCAACACTAAGTGTTGCCAGGTGCGATCTGACATTTCCATTGGAAAGTTTGACATTTTTTAGCATAAACGTACTCAGAACGTTTTGACGTACGACTATCATTTGTGTTGTTTACAGTGACTTGAAAAAATCAATTTGGCAAAAAAATGGAATTAACTCGTGAACATTTTCGTGCGATCATTTTTCACAACTTTCGACGTGGATTATCACGACAAGAGTGCATCGATGAACTTAAATCTTTGTATGGCTATGAAGCACCATCCTATAGCACTGTGAAAAACTGGTACAACGAATTCAATCGTGGCCGACGCTCGCTCAAAGACGAATTCCGTGAAGGTCGTCCAAAAACAGCCGTTGTTCCAGAAAACATCGATGCCGTACGTGAACTGATAATGCAAGACCGTCATGTGACATACCGTGAGATAGAGGCATGCCTAGGCATTTCTCCCACCAGCATACATTCGATATTGCATGAACACCTGGCCGTAAAAAAGGTTTGTTCTCGTTGGATCCCGCACAATTTGACAATCGCTCAAAAAAAGGCTCGTGTGGATTGGTGTAAAGAAATGCTGAAAAAATACGATCGCGGTGCTTCAAAAGACGTTTATAAGATCGTCACAGGTGACGAATCATGGATCTATGCGTATGAGCCCGAAACAAAACAGCAATCGACCGTGTGGGTCTTCCAAGACGAGTCAAATCCAACGAAAGTTGTTCGTGGAAGAAGCACTTCGAAGCAAATGGTCGCTTGTTTCTTTGGCAAAACTGGTCATGTGGCGACTGTTCCGCTTGTGCAACGTAGGACGGTCAATTCTGAGTGGTACACCACCATTTGTTTGCCTGAAGTCTTCGGAGAAATTCGAAAAACGAACAAGAGAAGTCGAATCATTGTGCACCATGACAATGCGAGCTCTCACACATCGGCTCAAACCAGCGCCTTTTTGACCGGACAAAACGTCGAATTGATGGGTCATCCTCCGTACAGCCCTGACTTGGCACCCAATGACTTCTTTTTATTCCCACACATCAAGAAAAAAATGCGTGGTCAACGATTTTCGTCGCCAGAAGATGCTGTTGAAGCATTCAAAAACCATGTTTTGGAGGTGTCTCAATCGGAGTGGAAAAAGTGCTTCGAAAATTGGTTTGAGCGCATGCAAAAGTGTATAAATCTTGATGGAGAATATTTTGAAAAACAATAAAACCTTTTTCGTTGATAAATATTCGCATTTTCATTATTAGGCCAGAAATATATATAGTAGCCCACGTACAATGCAGAAACTCCTTCTTTTTTTGCCGTTGGAGCAGCTGTTTACACGTGAGCAAACGCCGTTCGACGTCTTTTGGCTTCAACTCATCTGGCACTCAATTTCCTTGCTTTTCGATCATTGCTAAGGCTTTTAAAAAAAGGGAAAAGGCTTATTGAGTCACTTCCAATGGATCTGAAAGTTTTTCGGCTTCAACTCGTCTGATACCCAATTTCCATGCTTTTTGGATAATTAAAAGGCTTTTAAATGATGGAAAATGGCTTTTCGACTCTTGTCCAATGAATCTGCAAGTTCTTGTTGCGTTTGACATGGATCTTTATCTAGTAATGCCTCCAATTCTGCGTCTTCAAACCTTTTCACCAGTCCGGGCCATTCCTTATCTTCTATATCAAAATCATCAATTTTGTAGCGCTGAAACACGTTCTGTCACTAAGAGAATAAGAGAAGCCTCTTATAAGTTTCAACAATCATTCGACGCACCTCAACCACAGATTTTTCCAAATTAAAGGCAAAAAGTAAAACTTCTTGTAAATGACACTTATTTGGTTCAAATTTCGACATTTTCACACGCCAAAAAATATATAACGCCGATAAAAAGTTGCACAATGTAATTATGAGAAGTTGTTAACAGATGCCTAAGCTTACGGTTTGACGTTTCTGATCCTACACTTCTGATTCGACATTTTCTGCTAGCGCCATCTCTTGGAAAACTGCAGTTTCACATTTGTACTCCAAATATCTTAAATATAAAATGTGTTTTTTTTTTTTTTTAAATAAGTAGAAAAAAATTACATTCATCGTAAATAATAAGTTTAGATATTTTGAATTTTTCTATTAAGTTTTCTTTTTATCTTATAGTTTTTATTGTATAATATTATATTTGGGAAAATTACTCATAGTATATGTACATTATTTCAATATAATATTTCTATAGAAAAGACATATTAGAATAGAAATTTTTTTTTTCATATTCAAGCTTTAGAAAATTTTTGATGGGAATGAATTTAAAGAGTAGCAGTTGGTAACTTAGACTATTTAGCGAAAGCACCTTTGATAGGTATTGTAGAATAGAAGAAAGGATTGTATCTATCAAGTCACCAAAAGAGCGTACTTCTAGGGGAATAATTAAATTATTATCAATACCAGAAGTGTCTTTGGGTTTTGGCAAACTCGCGTACCTGACCTGGTCTAATAGTGTCTGGAATTTGCAAGGTACCTTACTGTGTCTCTATGAATGGAAATACCTACCATGTACTCTTAAAACCAAAACTGGTACCACGGAGTTCGGATGCCTTATGATGATTGGTTACACACTGACCGACCATGGTGCGGTACTGAAACGTGGTTGATGTGGTACTATTATGGCAGATAAGAGTAAAGATTTAGATAGTCCCTGCTGCCAGTAGTTGGTGTGACTAGTATTTTACTGATTTTGTCAAATTTGATTCAAAGATTGTAGGAGTGACATTGGACTATAGTAGAGTTGAGTGGAGCCACGTTACCTTAAGTAGAAAACTAAATGAAGTGATGTTCGATTGGATGAAGTAGTTTAAGCAACAGTCAAAAAAGAATCTAGAGTGCTGGTTAATGTTAGATATGAGCAAACTCGCCGGCAGGGATGGTAAAATCCAGAACACGCATGAGTACAGTGTTGTGAACGCAGATTGAGCATATCTCAATTCCTACGGTCGTAGGCGGCCTTTGGTAATTTTTTCTAACGGTAGATATACTAGGTGTATAAGCTTAAATCCGCTGTTTGGTCATAGATGGCGTGAGTGAGCCTATTAAGCTACCATGGGCACGCCATACTATTTTTTATGAGTTTGACATCTGTCAACATTAATCAATGCACATTGTCAGCAATTTCGTACAACAACATACATTTTTCCTTTAGTAATTATGTCTAGTTTTGTGCCAGGAAAAGAAAATATGCGGAAAGCTCTCCTTTTCTGCTTCAATTTAAAGAAATTGGCTGCCAAATCAAATAGAATGCTTATGGAGGCCTATGGTGACATTGCTTTATCGGAAACAACGTGCCGAGATTGGTTTCGTCGGTTCAAAGACGGCAATTTTGACTTGTGTGAAAATCGACCTAGGAAGGTTGAGGACCATCAATTGCGGGCTCTTTTGGATGAAGACGATACCCAATCGCAAAAAATTCTCGCGGAGAAATAGGGTGTTACTCAACCAGCCATTTCCATATGTCTGTGTGGCATGGGGAAGATTGAAAAGATCGAAAAATGGGTGCCGCATGAATTGAACGATAGGCAGACGAAGCGACGTCAAAACACATGCGAAATCTTGCTCGCCAGACAAAACAGAAAGTCGGTCCTGTGTCGGATTGTGACAGGCGCTGAAAAGTGGATATATTTCGAGTATCCTAAACGCAAGAAATCGTGGGTTGATCCCGGCCAACCATCAACATCTTCCCCAAGACCAGATCTCTTCGGACGGCAAACGATGCTGTGCGTTTGGTGGGATCAACAGGGTGTCGTCTACTATGAGATGTTGAAACTTGGTGAAACTGTCAATGCCTATCGCCACCACCAACAACTGATCAAATTGCACCGTGCTTTGCGTGAAAAAAGAACGGATTATCAACAAAGACATGACAAGCTGATTTTTCTCCACGACAACGCACCATCGCACACGTCAAAAATGGGTCGAAACTACTTGGAGACACTCAACTGGGAGGTGCTACCCCAACCCGCTTATTCACCATACCTGGCCCCTTCCTATTACCACCTGTTTTCGTCGATGAGCAGCACTTCGATTCTTACGAAGACGTCCGAAAATGGCTTGATGAGTAGTTTGCCTCGAAAGAGAAGGAATTTTTTTGGCGTGGTATCCACAAATTACCGGAGGGATGGGAAAAATGTATAGCTAGCGAGGGCGAGTACTTTCAATAAATTTATTTTTGCTTTCTATGAAAAAAAACATGTGTTTTTTTGACCAAAAAAAATAGCGGATTTAAGCTTATACGCCTGGTAGGCAATTATCAGAAAAATATTTTGTAAAATTTAAAAAAAATCACCTATTGTATTTTCAACATACTACTTATGTAGTTTTTAGATTTAAAATTTTTTTTGTTAGATACTGCGATTATTTGGTCAAAGAAAAAAAGTCTACAGTCTATATCTGGCAAGCCCACCACTTGTGAAGGAAAACGACTTTCCATTGTCAAGAGACAGTGATAAGATAATGTTCATTAGCAAATAATTATCCTGATAAGAATATAGATGACTGAATACACAAAGGTATGTGTTGTAAATAGTTCTCGGTTAATTCAGTTTAATTAACATAGGTTTTTCTTAATTTCTATTAATTAACATAGCGTTTTTCTTCGTCTTCGTTCCGATGTAAGCACCCAGAACATGTCTTATGTTGTCAATGATATTCCAGATTAATTATAATAAAATACGGTGCATAGTTACCGACATTGTTCGAACAAAGGATCAATGTCAGAATTTCTCCTTCTCCATAATTAATAGCTAAATATCTAGGAAACATTTACAAAGTATCTTAGATATATCTAGTTATTTTGGGATTTATTAGCTGTTGTGTTTTTTCATATCATTATTTTTTTTTTTTTTTGGTTTCCTTTTGCTTCATTAATTCGAAATGTACGCGAATACAACCGCCAACATAGCCATTATCCGGAGAGAGCTTTGAATTTTCTGTTTTTGCTGGGGTTTTTTTTTTGTTTTTTGTGTGCACTCTTTGGGATACGATCGTTATTACCACAATTGAGTATTCATTTATATTTCTACCTTCTCTTATCAGTGGGTAATATCCATTATGAAGGTATTCAACTGTTGGGGCTTGGCCAAGGAAAAGGAATAACTAAGCACTTTCCGGAAAGTATTGAAAATTTCCACCTTGGAATCGTATACGCGTTGTTAATAAATCAACCTTTTGGCCGTAAATACTTTCCCTTATGAAATGGAATTGTGTATGCGTGTGTACTCGTACCAGTACCTAGCATCTAATCTCTTTCAAGTTTCAACTTTTCCGCAGGACTGCTATGCCCGAGAAGCCTAGCAGTGCCAGATTTCATGGAAGATTTCTCTGTTTGTACAGATGTTCTCGCTTTGATAAGGTTATTAAGTTCTGTTAATAGCATTTCACGAATTCAAAGAAAACAACACTTGAAAGGCCTTTAAGACTATTTATGCAATCTATTCATACTATACTGTATCTTGGTGTATAATTGAAAATTTAATCATGATTTAAGTATGCCTTTGTTAAATATATTGCACTAGAGTAACGAAAAAATAACGTAAATAATTTCCAATTTCTATTTGACTAATTATTTTTAAGCCTTTTTCAAAATATATATTTTCTTATTCCTAATATTTGTATAGAATTTATCCAAGAAATTTTCTTTACATTTATTTATATTTGAAATTTTCTACAATATGACTTTTTTACTTTGGACAAAAATTTTACCATATTTAAGAAAATTACCTTAAAACTTTTATTATGAATATTTATACTGGTCAGAAAAAAAAGTTCTACTTTTCAACTCTTAAAAATAAAAATGTTCCAAAAATAATATCAGATGTTGGAATTAATTCGTAGCGTTTTTTTTGCAAAGTTTCGTGGTTTATTATGACAGTATCATTACAGAAGCGTTATTCAAAGTATTGTCCTTCGTTATCCACTACTTTTTTCCCATCTTTCTGGTAACCCTCGGATACCTCGTCGAAAAAATTCTTCTTCTTTAGATTCGATGAAAGAATCGATCCAATTTTTGGTCATTTCGTAGTTATCGAAGTGCTGCTCTGACAAGCCATGCGCCATGGAGCGAAACAAATGATAATCAGAATATGGCGGGTGAGGCAGAACTTCCCATTTCAGCGTATTTAAATAAGTTTTCACGACTTTCGCAACATGGGGTCTTGCATTGTCGTGGAGCAAAATTACTTTGTCGTGTCGATCTTTATATTGCGGCCGCTTTTCTTGTAATGTTCTGTTCAAACGCATCAATTGTCGTCTGTATACGTCCCCAGTGATGGTTTCACCCGTTTGGAGGAGCTCATAATAAATAACACCCAGCTGATCCCACCAAATACACAGTAAGATCTTTTTTCTATGAATATTCGACCTGGGGGATGATGTCGATTCATGACCGAGCAAACCTCAAGATTTTCTGCATTTGGAAATGTCGAAGAGTACCCACTTCTCGTCACCAGTGACGATTCGATGCAGAAATCCCTTCCTTGCCTGCCGTTGGCAACTTCAACTCATGTGGAACCCACCTTCCCTATTTTTGTACTATTCCTATGGCTTTCAGGCGTTTTCCAACCGTCGAAAAGTCGACTCCAAGCGATGTGGACAACTCCCGGAGTGGTTGGCACGGGTCTTCATCGAGCAACGTCACCAAATCTTCATCTTCGAACTTTTTCGGCGGTCCGGGACGTTCCATGTCATCCAAATCAAGTTTGCTCAGCAAGAGCATGTTCGCCGTAGACATCCACTAAAATACGATAACTTTCCGCGGCACTTTTCTTCATGTTGAAGTAATGGAGTAACATTCCCCGCAAAAATGATTTTTCAGGCACGAACTTCGACATGTTTGACACTGCGCAACAAGTGCTACTGACACTATAACAAAACTACTAAAAAATAGTGGAAAAGTTGCGTTATGTCAGTAGCTTCTGGGAGAATATTTACTTTTGGATGTGTGACTATGGATAGTTGGCTAACGCCATCTTTTGTAAAACGCTACGAATTAATTCCAACACTTGGTATTTATATATATTCTCGGAAAAAAATTAATTATTTTCTTTTTTTTAATATGTAAATTTTTATAAAAGCTAATAAGTTTTTAACTAGATCCTGTTTGGTAAATTTCATTGCTCATTTACTCATATAATAGTTTACATTTTATAGTAGCTTGTTAACTTATTTAGGTGTTCTTTAGAATATCTAAGTATTTAATCCATGCAAGTATATTTTATAGAAATTATCATAGGGCTAACAATAAAGAATTTAGCTTTATTTAGTGTTTATATATAATATGTATTAAGTGAAAATCCTTCTAACCAAATTTCCTTCCGAATTACCTGTTGTCCATAATAAACTGATTATTTTCATATTCTCTGACATTTACCGCACATACTCGAGAGAAGATTGCGTAATATCCGTTCTACTTGATATAATTACAGTCACATGACTATCAGTTATAGCCATTAAGCCGAGGACACATGTTAATTAAAGTTTAAGTTTCTACCCAATGTTGCAAAAATTTTAATTATATTTTACGATGGTCTTTTAAAACAATTAAAGGCTTGATAAGGATTTGCTAAAATCATCCCATACTAGTTCTATAGTCTTCAACAAAATCATTAAGCATAAAGATGGTTGGCAAAAATGAGATAAATTTTCCTATGTTCCAGATATAAATTTAGCACTAAATGTGTCTCTATTTTAAGCTTTTCAAAATTACTGCCTTATCGTTGCTAGGCCAGTTCACACCAAACTATTTTGCCTGTTGATGGGCATCCTTTTGTCTGTAGATTAAAATTTAATTGCAAAATGACGAGATGATAAAAAAGGACAATTGCTTAAACGACTGAAAATTTTTATTAAATATTTTATAGCAAAAGTTTTAATTGAATATTTTTTTTTTAAAAAAATTACCATTATATAATTTGTTTAAGCTTTCCTAAAGAAGTGAAATTTTACTGGACAAACAAAACTTTATTTAAAAAACATTTATTAAAAATATTCTTAATAAATTGTTTTTACTGAAAATTTTTTTACCGAAACATTGGTAAACGAAAATTTATAAAATTGATGAAGGAATAAAGCCTAAACCCAACCTGCCCAGAGAACGTCAGTCCCGAAATTAGGCTTCACAAAAAAAATTTACTGAAAATATTTTTTTTTCAGTAAAAAATTTTTACTAAAAACATTTTTACCGAAAAAATTTTTAACGAAAATTTATAAAATTGGTGAAAGAATCAAGCCTAGACTCAACCTACCCAGAAAACGTTACTCCCGAAATTTCAACCAATTTCCTTTAGGCTTTACTAAAAAAATTTTTACCGAAATAATTTGTACTGAAAAATGTTAACTAAACAATTTTTACAAAAAAAAAATTACTGAAAAATTGTTTACCAAAAAAATGGACGGAAATAGTTTTTCCTAAAATAATAAATATTAAAAAATTTTTACTAAACTTTGAATGGAAAAATTTGTTTTGCCAATTTTTATTGAAATTTGAAATAAGTTTCTTTAGGCTTTACCAAAAAAATTTTTATCAAAAAAAATTGTTACTAAAAAAATAAAATTTTTATTGAAAAAATTTTTACTGAAAACATTTTCACTGAAAAAATTTTTACCACAAAAATGAACGAAAATATTTTTTCCCAAAAAAATTATAACTAAAAATTTTTACTGAAAAAGTTTTTACTGAAACAATTTTAACTGAAACAATTAATACTGAAATAATTTTTACTAAAACAATTTTTACTGAAAAAAATTTTACTGAAAAAATTTTTACTGAAAAAACTTTTACTGAAAAAATTTTTACTGAAAAAATTTTTACTGAAAATATTTTTACTGAAAAAATTTTTACTGAAAAAATTTTTACTGAAAAAATTTTTACTGAAAAAATTTTTACTGAAAAAATTTTTACTGAAAAAATTTGTACTGAAAAAATTTTTACTGAAAAAATTTTTACAAAATTTTTACTGAAAAAAAATTTTTGGGCAAAAAAATTTTAACTAAAAAAATTTTCATTCAAAAAATTTTTACTGAACAATTTTTTTTTACTAGAAAAAAATATACAAAAAAAATTTTCACTGAAACAAAGATAATTTTTTTTGTAATTTGTTTGCCAATTTTTATAAAATTTTTTTTTAGTTTGAATGAAATTTACACTAACACATTCAAGAAATTACTTAAAGTATTAGAAACAGAAACCGAAACTATAAGAAAAGTCGAACTATTCAAATATCAAATAATGTTGTTTATAAGTAGATCATACAAACAATATTGTTGCCCAAAAAGGAAATGATACCGGAAATTGAATTGACAGACAGGACGTAGAACAGGATATCACATGAACTAACCCAAAACATTTAAGTTTTGGAAAATTTCGGTTGTTATATCTTCTCAGTTCTAATTTTGGTTTTGTAGCTATTTTCATTTAAAATTAATAAGTAAATTTTTCAAAACATTGCTTATATTGATGATGGCTAAGGCATAATTTTTTTACGAAATAGTATGCTAGCCTTAATCGGATATAGTCTTTTTTATATGAAAATGACTTCAATTATCATAAAATTTTTTCCTGTTGATATAGTCTAAAAATTTTGTCATGTCTTTATACCGCATGCTTTTACCACCGACAGACCCTTGATGAAAGCAGCTACAATTTGTCGAATATATAAAATTAGTAACTTTTAGAATTAATTTCAGAAAAAAAATTAATATTTAATAAATGCTATTTTTTTAGTATACCATAAATCTAAAATCTTACGAGATAATATTTCTCAAAAAATCAAAGTAAAAATTTACTAATATTTTCTTCAAATTTTCCTGATCATAATTTATACATGCCCTTATATTTTTTAATAAATATTTAATTTAATTCATAATATTACATTTCACAAATTATATAAATTGCTGTCGAAAATAATGTAGATTTCTGTCTGTGAAAAAAACAACACCATTAAAAATCAAATTAAACTTCTAAAAAAAAATAATATAAAAATGAGTCCAACAATAAATTTTTCATGCAAATTATATAAACATTTACTCTTTTAGTTCGGTTCATTTAGCTGGAACTAAAACGTTATAGCCATTTATCAAAAAAAAAAAACCTTTAAATAAGTGAACCTCGCTATACGTCTTCGCCAGATGTGATATGAAATTAATTAGCCATTGGGCAGAAAAAATCTTGGTCATATTTCACCAAAAAGATAAAGATAAACTGTGCAACGTACGTTGTATGAAATAAAATAAAATCGAATCAAGCAAATGTTTTATTAATGTTGAGATGAAAAATTACCCAACGACCAAGGGTAAATGAGTAGAAATGGAAGTCATCCTTCAAATGATACAATAAAATATGTCATTCTCACACTTTCATATGAAAAAAAAACTAACAACAATAAAGGATATTTTATTATTATTCTAATATGAAAAAAAAAAGCCCAATATAGAAGTAGAGAAATTAATATAAAAATGGGAGTAAATATAAAATTGTCAGATAAATTTGATTCTATGAAAATTATTGTGTAAACAAAACTTTTCGAGTAAAACTAAAAAATAGCAGATTTAAAAAAAAAAAAACAATGTTTTTCGAATGAAAATTATGTCAAATAGATAAACTGAGCTTTTCATTTAAAAAGACCGCTTAAAAAATATGAAAACATTTTTTTTCTGTTAAGTTGGTAGAAGATATGATATTAAGTGTGGTTTTTAATTTTTTTAAATGAGAAAAAATATTGAACAAAGAATTTGACTGAAATTTTGTGTTACTTGCGAATCATTTCTGATGTTCAAGAAAGCTTTCGATTGCAGTAATTAGAGAAGTCGTTGGAGACTTATCTCGTTCCGGTCAACCTTATACATCTGGATTTACTTAACAAATCCTTTCGCAACATTTTAGTTGATGTTTTGGGCCTGCCACATGCCGCAGTAGTACTTGTTGCGAAGTAGCTGAACTTTATTTAAAAAGAGCATCGTAAATAAAATGTTCTTATGAGCTAATTTGGGCTCTAATTTTAGGAAACTCACTATAACGGGTGGCGAAACGTGGGTTTTGGGTTTGATATGCGTACCAGTAAACAAGCTTTGGAAAGGCGGTTCCATAACGAGCCAATATCGGAAACACAACCTTGACTTTGTTGATCATTTAATTTACCATAATTATTATGGTCTTCTCTACCTGTTGGGCAAACCATTAACAAATAATATTATCACAGCGTTATTTGTGAATTTTTCATGCAACATTTGTTCTGGAATTTTTAAAGAAAAACTTAATAAAAATTACATTGTATTTAATAGATACAGATTTATGCTTATTTTTTCTATTGCCCAAAATCAAATTACCGCTTTATGTCCTTTGAAGCTATAAAGAAGATTTCAATAAAGGAGTCTGAAGGCTATACCAACCAGTACTCAAAAAAAGATCATCCGACGAGTAAGTCAATCGTTTGCATTAATTCATTTCTATAAAAAAAAAAATTAGACTGTCCTCCACAATTTTTTCGATATTTCTACATAAACGTTGTCCTTTTCAAAGTAGTTCCAATTCCCTTGGACAGCTTTACATAGAGAGTAGTAATATTGTAATATCAGAAGCAGTGTTGGAACCCTTAAAATAGAATATTTTTTAGCGTCTCAGGAAGAATTCTTTGGCTATTATTTATAGTAATAAGATGAGGTCCTATATAATGAAAAAAAAACATATATGAGGTAAAATAGAGGGGCTGGAAAACTGTAGAAATCTGTTTTTCCGATAAAAACTCATTGGTGCAGAAGGTATTGAGACTGGAGAATTATCAGAGTGTAGCAAAGAACCCCCTTTTTTTGAGCTGATAATCTGATTTGATACGAAGAACCCTTTTTCTGAGCCTGCGAAGAACTTTTTATAAGAAACTTGGTTAATAAAGGGTGGTCCATCTAGCGGTTCCATTTTGAACTACTATTTATTAGAATTACTAGAGTGTTAAATGTCATCACGAATTGACGGAATGTTAGTTGAAAGTCTGAATTTTACGAAATGGTAATCTATACGCTTGAAGAAAAGTGGGAATTATGGTATTGAGAACTTACTTCCAAAGTGGTGAGTCTTCAACCCAAACTTTGAGAAATTTAAAAAAAAAAAAATAAGCAAAGATCGAATGTCATCACGTGAATTTGTGGGCAAATTCGTGAAGCGAGTTCGCGAAACTGGTTTGTTGGTTGTCAAAGCAACTCGTTCCCACTCTAAGACAGTGCGTACGACCGAGAATATTGCCGCCGTTGCTGAAAATGTCCGTGATCACCCATCAATATCAACTCGTCACCGTTTTCAGGAATTGAGAATTTTGCATAAAAACTTCGGCATAAAATCTTACAAAGTTCAATTAGTCCAACAACTAAAGCCGCATGCCCATCCGATGCGTTTTCGGTTTGCCCAATGGGCTCAAGATCAATTGTCCGAAGATGAACATTTAACCGAAAAATCATCTTTTCGGATGAGGCCCATTTCTACCTCGGTGGTTATGTCAACAAACACAATTGTCGCATCTGGGGCTCAAAAAATCCATACGTAACCATGGAGAACCCGATGCATCCACAACGAGTCACAATTTGGTGCGGATTTTGCAGTGGAGGCATCATTGGCCCGTTTTTCTTCGAAAACGATGGAGGAGCCGCCGTTACGGTCAATGATGAGCGCTATCGTGCCATGCTCAAAGAGTTTTTTTCCTCCAAAAGTTGAAGAGAATGGCATGGACGACATTTGGTTTCAACAGAACGGGGTCACTTGCCACACAGCCCACGTAACAATCCAACTTTTGGGCACTGCTTTCGAAAACCGAATAATCAGCCGAAATTCTGATGTCAATTGGCCGCCTCAGAGCTGTGATTTGAGATCGTTGGATTATTTTCTGTGGGGAGCCGTTAAGGGTAAATATTACGCAAGCCACCCAGAGACAATGGAGGTCTTGAAACACGAAATCTAAGTTGCCATTGAAGAGATACAGGCCCGGGCAGTCGAAAATGTACTGAAAAATTGGGTCAAGCGTAACGCCAGCCGTTGCAGTCATTTAAATGATGTTGTGTTTCATTCTTAAATTTAAATGTTCAATCTTTTTAATAAAACCGGAAGTTTGAAAAAAACATATACTAGCTTTTTTTTATTTACTTTTTAAAATGGAACTTCTAAATGGTCCACCCTCTAGTTAATCCAGAAGGCACAAAAGCGATCATCAATTTGTAATGTTAATAAATTCCTTGAGATGGATTTACTTCTCCAGTACTTCTGGAAAACTCCACAAAAATCTTTTGATACCAAAATTCTTGTACTTTTAATAAGGAATATTTGTCAAAGGATCATTGTAAATGGGAAATCCTTTATAATTCCAGATTGGTTCCTATTGATTTCTAGTGAAAAGTCCTAATTTTTCTGAAACATCTTCTATTTTGAATGCTTTAAAAGTAATCCAGATTAGTAAAAAAATTCTAATTTCAAATTAGTTAGTATTTATCATTAAAAGAATTAGTTTATTTATAAAATACTTAAATTATTGTTTGTTAAATAAGGAAAAAGCTTTTTTTTTTCTAAAATTTATATTCAATTAAAATGATACCATTTCCGGATATTTGTTATAAAATTTTTCTAGAGATGAGCTCTTAATCATATCACATTCAGTCTATTATTAAAGATCGGAGATATATGATAAACAAAATTTAAATCTTATTATAAAGAGTAAATAAAGTTAAAGGCTCGTTTCATAATTTATTTGCGAACCAAAATTTAAGTAACAAAATATTTTTAAACAACTAATAATCATTTCTGAATACTACAAAAATTTGTTAAAAATATTAACAAAATAATTTGATGAAAATTATATTTTTTCTTCAAAATAAAATCCGAATTTCGTATTATTTTTGATACAAATTAAATGCAATATTTTTAGAAACTGCATTTTACTTTGAGTTTTTTAAAAAAAAAGAGCATATTTTTTTATATGCTCTTTTATATTTTTTTATATGCACCAGTGGATGTCATAATGATCGAATACTTTTAAGTGAAATAATGTATTCAGTATTGTGATCAGTTTACGAGTCCGGCATTCGTTCTAGTTTTTTTTTACCTATAAATAGCTCCCAAAGGAGCTTAAAAAAAACAGTCCAACGGCAACTAATTCAACCAAATAACTAACAATTGCACAATTCGAACAACCAAATATGTCAGATTCTTCAGAACCAGTTGATATATGGTCTCAATTTCCCAGTCGAGTGTGAATATGAACCGTAAAATTTGATTTCTTCGTTTTCTTACCGTCTGTTACCAAAATTCTACTCAACTTTCATAGCAAATATATATGAACGCAAGAACATATTCATATACGAATATACAGAAACAATACTATTCCTGCTAAATTCTCCCAGAAGTGTCCTTCTTGCTACAAATGAAATTTTATTTTGCCCTTTCACATCGAAATTGCCTCAGATATATTTTCATTCTAGTCCTTTTTATATTTATTTTTATTAGTATTCGTTAGAAGAGGTGCTCATTCGTCATCTCACATTTTATCCAATAAATGTTTCTGGACGAACGAAATAACATTGGTTCTCGCATATGGTCCACTGACTAATTTTTCTATATTTTTCCTATGTGGTCGCCGTACTTGTTATAAAACCATTGGGAAAACCTAATATAAAAATTTTTTCTTATTTTTTTTGGTTTTGTTCTACGAGAACTAGAAATGAACTTGGGAAACGAAGGTGATTTTATTAATATTGTAATCGTAAATATTAATGTTTATTGAGAATTATGATCCTAAAAATTACTACGCCTCCAAAGGGGCTTCTACTCAATAGGCAAAATGGAATTTTATTCAATTTTACGAGGAATATTTTTTTGCTATCAATCAATTAAATTGAGATGATATTTTCTAAATTAATCATTATTTTTGCAATATATTAATTATTATCTGGACACAATCTGTATAAAAAATTTAAAATATTTCAATAAAAACTTTTAATAATTGTAGATTATTTTTTAAAAAATATTGAAGTTTAAGTTAATATAAAAATTGACTCCGATAAATTTTGCATTTCCGTGGGTTACATATATTCGATTCTCGATTTTATGTGGCGTTATGTTGGTATTCATGTCTCTTACTTATGCCAACAAGTTCGGCCATTTTGAATGTTCAGTTAATTTTTGACAGTTGCTTTGCTTGCATGTGTTTTGGCTCGTCTTCGATTTTTGCTCATTCCAAAAAATGGATCAAAGAATCTGTACCAAATTTGGTGTGAAAAATAAAATTAATTGCGCGGACGCATTCCGAATGTTGCCCAAAGCAATGTTTATCGGTGGTACCAAATGTTCTGAGAGGGCCGAGAAGATGTGAACGACGAAAAGCGTGCCGGACGCCCGAGCACGTCAACAACAGACGAACGCATTGATGAAGTGAAAAAAATAGTATTGGCCAATCGTCGAATCACCGTTAGTGAAGTTGCTGAGGACTTTAACATATCGATTGGCTCGTGCCAATCGATTTTTAGCAATGATTTGGGCGTAAGACGGGTCGCCGCGAAAGTCGTACTAAAATTGCTCAATTTCAACTAAAAACAGCATCGCATTAACATTGCTCAGGAGGTGTTTGACTCTGTCCGCGACTAGCCAAATTTGCTCCAAAGGGCCATAACTGCTGACGAATCGTGGGTTTATGGTTATGACGTGGAAACCAAAGCTCAATAATCCCAATGAAAGCTGCCGCACGAGCCAAGAGCAAAAAAAGCGCCAAGTTCAGTCGCATGTGAAGGCTTTGGTTACAGTTTTCTTCGATTGCAGGGGCGTGGTAGATCATGAGTTCTTGCCACAGGGTAGAACGGTCAATAAAGAATATTACCTGCAAGTTATGCGCTAGTTGCGTGAAGCAATCCACCAGAAACGCCCGGATTTGTGGAAGAACAAAAATTGGTTTTTGCACCATGATAACGCCCCTGCTCACGCATCGTTGCTTGTGCGCGAATTTTTGGCCAAAAACACCACACTAATAATGCCATAACCACCGTATTCCCCAAATCTAGCCCTCTGTGACTTTTTCTAGTTCCCGAAACTGAAGAGCCCCATGAAAGGACGACGCTACGGTCCGATTGAGAAGATAAAGACGGCATCGAAGGAGGAGCTGAACAAGATCACAAAAAATGATTTTTTGAAGCGCTTCGAGGATTGGAAAAAACGTTGGCACAAGTGTATAATATCTGGTGGGGATTACTTTGATGGGGACAAAATAGATATTAATGAACAAATAAATAATTTTTGAAAAAACACAAAATTCGCGATACTTTTTGAACAGACGTCGTATTTATATAAACTCTTTAACAAACTCTTAGTATTAATTTATTATATTTTAAGGATTTGTGATCTGATTTGCAATATTTATGCAGAAAATAACTCTAAGGATGAAAGGCAAATCGGGAACTGGTAGTACTAAAATAAATCTGGCAATAATATGGACATAGGTTATTAGTTACTCCCTCTTAAGCTTGCAGTAAAAGTTGTGCCCTTGAAGTACGTTAGAAAAAAATTTCCCAATAAGGAAAATTTGCTGGTTCACCAAGTGAAACTACTGATGGCTTTTGTGACTCCAAGACAAATTATCACACAAGTGATAATTTGTCTTGTAGTCACAAAAGCCATCAATATTGCATTATAAAAGAGGCTTGGTGAACCAGCAAATTTTCCTTATTGGGAAACTTTTTTCTAACGTTGAAAAAAGAGATTACTTGCATTTCTCAGTCACCCTATTCACCTGATCTAAGTCGATATGTTTTTTATTTGCGAAAATCCAAAAATACTTAAAAGGACTTTATCTTGGTACTGACGAGCTGAAGGCGATTCCAGTTGAAGCCTCTTACAAAGGGTGGAACAATTTTGAAGGTGATGACATTGACATATAAAAATATAATAAAATTGTTTAAAAAATATCAGTCTCATGTCTTTTCGGGGACTTGTTAAAATTTAGAAAAAAAACTATTTTTAGCTAAGGTTTTGATAGAGTTTGGAACCCGGGTAGATCCTTCATTCTACCTCTTTCCTTGTCCTAAGATCATTCCTTTTCAAGCGATACTTCCAAGTCAACGAATCTAATGAACTCTCCAATATCTCTCCGACATTAGCTGGTGTTCCACAAGGAAGTTTACTTGGGTCTATCCTGTACAATATTTATACATCCGATATTTATACATTTTAATACCTAATTTTCTGCCTTGCATCTGGTGAAAATCCCCAACATGCTTCCGAAATTCTCCAAATCCAAATTCAAATACTCCAGATCATGTTTACCAGGTGCAGAATAAAAGCTATTGAACGTAAATCTACCCATGTGACTTTTACTCTCCGCCGTGAACAATGTCCTCCAATATGCCTTAATGGCAGCGAAATACCACAACACATCAAACTTTGGTACCTAGGACTGTACTTAGACAAATGTTTAGACATAGAACCCACATGAAGGACTTAAAAAAAATTCTAGACAAACTTTCTAAATTGACTTTAGACTGCAAAGTAATTTTATACAATGCCCCATTGAAACCAATATGGACTTACGGACTAAAAATTTGATATCCTACTAAGCCTACCAATTCCCGTCAAATCCAATCCCTCCAATCTTAAATACTCCGTACAGTTGTCGACGCTCCCTTTAATGTTCACAATAATGTTATCCACTATGATCTCAAAATCCCTTTTGTTCATACTAATCCCCTTGTTTGAATCCTTTCCTAAAAACACACATCGAAGACTTATTGGTCGCGTGATTTACTAAAATATTGATGCTTAATTTAAGTCAATTAAAACTATTATTCAAATCAGCTTGTTACTACAATATATTGTATTTGTAGATAGTGTATTTTTTTGAAACTTACTGAAATGTAAATTTTAGAACCACGACAACTATTGTGTAGCCATAGTAGAACTCAAAACTACAACAAAATAGATGCAGACGTCCCAGCATCACAAAATCAGAGTACATTAATTGATTAATAAATTGCTGCACTTAAACTTTGGTCAACTGTTATGGGAAAGTATCTTAAGATTAAAGATATTTTCTAGTAAAGCTCTATAAACTCGGTTTTTTTAAACATAATTATTGGAATTCAAAAAAAAAATAATTTTTATATTTAATAGAATTTTTTTATTCTACAATAGTTAAATTTCCATAAATGTTAATTATTTCCAAAATAACTTCAATTCCACTTGACATTTTCGAACTAGGTCAAAAATATAAATCGATAGCCACAAGTTTATAGGAAAAAATATACTTCACGACACGATTTGTATTTATCAGTGACTCCACGAGAAGTTTCCCTTCCGATATTCCATTTACGACAAAGTTGAAATGGAAAATAAAGTTTTTCCATTCTCGTAAAGTGCTTAAAATTTTCCAATTTATTCATACTCAAAATAGAAAATTCAAACTAGAAATTATCAAAATTTTTCATTAACAGTTCTATTATTTTTAGATAAAAACAAGCAAACTAATAAGTTGAATTAAAAGTAAATCCATTGGCAAACTAAATTCAAAAAGGTTGACTAGAAAAATAACATATTCTAAATTTCTTTCGTAACATAGAATTGAGTTCAAAATGTCATAATTTTCTGATTTACCTTTTCACTTTCAGTCAAAATTTATGAAAATATTAAAGTTGTTATAACTTTTTACCGCCATGCATTATGGTATAAGAAAAATTTTACTACTTTTACATTTGAATTTAAAAAAAAAATATATTCTATTTTCCCTTAAATTCAATCCTTTTATATTTTTTATTTTTTTACTGTTTTGAAAATAAAACTGCCTAAGATATTATGATGATTTGAGAAATAAAACTTTGCTGGATAGTAAAAATCATAAAAAATTATTCATTTCGTTCAACCCCTGTTAGATACTTTGCTCATCTAATAGTTTACTTTGGACCCATAGCGACGAAGATTTGGTAGATATATAAAAATGGGGATATATTACTACATTGAATATGCAAATAGGTAAAAAGGTGAATATAAAAATTGATTTTCGTATCGTATATTCTGTAAACTTCTTTCAGAAATTTAGGCACGGGTCATGAGAGAAATCAACAAAAAAAAAATCCAGATCCTTTTACCGTTTTTCTCAACGCTTACATTATCAGAGTTGGCCTTTTAGTGAATATTAGAAAGGATAGCAGGTTATGATGATCAATATAAAGTAAAGCCACTATTCATAAGTATGAATCTTCATGCATGATATGAATTTTAAAATCTTACGCCATATAGTCCGGATTAGCTATTTCGTTATTTCTACTTAAAGTAGGCGTAAAGATGAAAAACTCATACGAAAATATTTTTTTATTACCTATTTACCTATACTATCTTTATTCTGTTTTTGCTGATGTTATAGTATTTATTGGCCCGTGTTTTCTTTTCTGAAATTTAAAATTTCAAAAAATAGGTTTTTATTTTACCTACGTCGAAGGATAATAAACACTTTTTCCACAGTAATTTTTTTCTATATGATAATTTGTGTTAATCGAATTTTGTTGCTCTTAATTAGTTTGTTTCTCCGCACCTATAGAATTTGATAAATATAATAAAATTTGTATGTATTGCAGCAGAGATCATTCATATTCAAGTATGTTTACTATTATGTAAGACTTCAGATACTGTAGTATGTATCATAAGTCCTTCGATAATCCCTGTTTACAAGTATTGATTTTAAATGTTAGCTATTAATTCTATAGAAAATTTAATAGTAAAATTAGTTAAAAACACTACTTATTTTTAAATTAACTGAATTTAATAGTTTCAAAAAGTTGTGGTCTCAATTGAAAAAAAAAGGTTATAACTTATTAGTAGATTAGATAAAACAATTTCGATGCCATAACATTAGAATCAACTTCGCCCCAAGAAGAAGGGAAACTTTGTGAATCTGTGCCTCCTATAGGGTAGGCTCTAAGGTTTTTTCAGTTAATTCTGTGTTATGGATAGTCGTAGAACAATTTCGATGCAATTATAGTAGCTTTTCAAGTGTTCCCGAAAGCCTAAAGGCCACCACTAGTTGAAATTTCGAGAGTGACATCCTCATGATTCCCTCAGAAATTTTATAAATTTCCGTTGGCAATTTTTTCGGTCAAAAAAAATGTTCTTTGACGAAAATATTTTCAGTAAAAACTTTTTCAGTTAAAATTATTCCAGTCAAAATAATTTTAGTAAACATTTTTTTGATAAAACTTTTTTCAGTAAAAAATTTTTCAGTAAACATTTTGTCAGTAAAAATTTTTCGGTCAAATTAATTTCAGTAAACATTTTTTTGGTTAAACTGTTTTCAGCAAAAATTTTCAGTAAAAATTTCTTTAGTAAAAATTTGTTTAGTAAACATGTTTCAGTAAAAATAATTTCAGTAACAAATTTTTCAGTAAAAGTTTTTCAATAAAAATAATTTCAGTAAACATTTTTTGGGTAAACAATTTTTTAGTCTAAATGTTTCAGTAAAAGTTTCTTCACTAAAAATTTCAGTAAAAATTTTTTTAGTAAGTATTTTTCAGTAAAAATAATTTCAGTAAAAATTTTTATAATAAACATTTTTCAGTAAAAACTTTTTCATTATAATTTTTTTCAATAAAAATTTTTTTGGTAAAAGTTTTTTCAGTAAAAAATTTTTCGGTAAAAATATCTTCAGTAAAAACTTTTTCAGTAAAATTTGTTCAGTAAAAATTTTATCAGTAAAAATAATTCCAGTAAAAATTTTTTTGGTAAAACTGTTTTCAGTAAAACTTTTTCAGTAAAATTTTTTTCAGTAAAAATAATTCCAGTAAAAATTTTTTTGGTAAAACTGTTTTCAGTAAAAATATTTCAGTAAAAGTATTTTCAGTGAAAATTTCAGTAATAATTTTTTGGTAAAACTTTTTTCAGTGAAATTTGTTTCAGTAAAAATTTTTTCAGTTAATTTAATTTCAGTAAACATTTTTTTGATAAAACTGTTTTCAGTAAAAAATGTCAGTAAAAATTATTTCAGTAAACATTTTTTCAGTAAAAGTTTATGAAGTACGTGTAGAAGTTTTTTCAATAAAATTCTTATCAGTGACGTCCTCCTAATAAGTTGGGTCTAGGACTAATTCGCTCACCAATTTTATTATTTTTCGTTGAGAATTTTTTCAGTAAAAATATTTTCAGTAAAAAATTGTTCAGTAAAAACTTCCTCAGTGAAACCTTTTTGTTAAAATTTTTTAATAAAAATAATTTCAGTAAATATTTTTTCAGTAAAATTAATTTCAGTAAAAATATTTAAAAAAAAAAAATATTGCAGAAAAATTTTTTCAGTAAAAATTGTTCAGTAAAATTTTTTCAGTAAACATTTTTTGGTAAAAGTTTTTTCAGTAAAATTGTCAGTAAAATTTTTTTCAGTTCTGGCAGGTTGGGTCTAGGCTTGATTTGTTTATAAATTTTCGTTGACAATTTTTCGGTAAACATTTTCTTGGTTACAATTTTTAGTAAACATTTTTCAGTAAAAATAATTTCAGTAAACAATTTTTGGTAAAACAATTTTCAGTTATAATATTTCAGTAAAAATTTCAATAATAATTTTTTCAGTAAAATTATTTTAAGTAAAAAATTTTTCAGTAAAAGTTTTTCAGTAAACATTTTTCCTGTGACGTTCTCCTGGCAGGCTGGAACTAGGCTTGATTCGCACACTAATTTTATAAATTATATAAAATTGGTACATTTATCTTTTGGTATTTTAAAATTGTCCTTTTTATATAATTTATGTTAGGTCGAATTAATTTTGGAATTTTTTTTCATTTAGAAAATAATATAATGTAAATATAGTTCTTACCAAGAGATACCATTATTTACAAACATAAAAACAGAAACATTATTGAAATCACTGAATCCACTAACATTTTCCTTTAATTACATTTCACATTAATTAAAAATCTTTACAGAATTTGCCATTTAATTTCTCTTCATGAATTGTTATCAGTTTTTGTTCTTTGCTGAAACTCAACACCTGAAATTAGATATGAACGTGAAATGTGAAAAGGAAGCAATGGAAATTTTGTTTTTATATATTCTTATTTGTTAGATTAGAAATAAAAGATAACAATACTTGTATAGTAAAAAAAAATTAACAAACATATAAATAGTTTTGCAAAGCTTACAGAGAAAATTTCAAAATTGGAATTCCAGAGGACAAAACAAAGGAATTATTTACGGAAGAACTGATCGGCCCTTGAAGATGTTAAATTAATTCTTTTTCTCTACGTTTGTAAGTATTCTCTTTATAAATAAATAAAACCATCTAAAAAAAAATCACGTACTCAATATTTTTTGTAAGAAATATTTCGTAATTAATAAAATGAAAGTAAGTAAATAAAAAATATCATTCAAATGAGATATTATCAATTTATTTTTTTAATTAGAAAATGTAAGTTTTTCCAGATTTTTTTCCTTTAAGAAAGTTTTAAATAGGTTTTGTTGATGATGGTAGTTCTTGTAGTATTTTATGATTGTGTTCATAGGTTAAGAGCACCATCAGGAAAAAAATTTATATCAAAAGTATAGGAATAGTTGGGAGGACAAAATAATTATTAAATTAATTTAATAACTGCAAGTAAGAGCTTTAAATTGGATATTTTATAGTATTCGTTGTTCTCAAGTAAAATTTCAAAACTGTCCTCTCAGACTTAGGACATTATCACTAACAAAAATACTATAAAAAATATCCAATTAATATGAACTTTAATTTTACTATTAATTAAAGTGAATTTCCTCTGAAAATAATTATTTTATGTAGTCACATTGAAGCTAATTAGCAGATCATATAAACACAATTGAAATCGGAATGCAGCTAACGCACATATGTAAATAAACTGTACGTGATAAAATTATTTATCCTTTGAAAATTATAGTTAAACATATTTTATAATCGCATGTACATAAGTATGTATTTATGTAAGGACATTATGTATTTATATGGTATGCTCCTCTCCATGTGCTCGTATGAAATGAATTCAATTTTATAATTTAACATTTATATTATGGCAATTTCAAGTTATCATGGTATTGCTTTATCAAATGTTATAATTAGAATGAATTTAATTTGATAACATGTGTTCAATGTCATATTATTATCCAAGTCGACATAATCAAATCCTAAATGATATTTAATGTGAATTACAAGCACTGGTATTATCAACAGCAAAGTTTCAAATTTGTTGTAAAGTTTTCACATTTGCAAACGTAGAAATTCTTGTATGCTTTTCAAGTTAAATTTTTCGTAAATAATTCAACAATTCAAATACTTTAAGATTTAATTCCTTTTATAAATAATTCAACAGAAATTATCTGAATTGAGTGAAGAATTATAATTAGACATACTAAGGAAGAGTAAGAGTTTAGCAAATTATTTAAGAAAGTTTTGAAAATATTTTCACTTTGAAAATTTTCTATTATTTTCAACTTTTCCATATACATTATTTTATCAATAATTATTAATGAATTTCGATTAAATTTAAATATATTACTTAGAATTATTTATGAATAATATTGTTTGTTTATATTAAATATCATAAATTTTAGTTAAGAATTATGTTAACATTTTAAATATTTGTTCTGCATTAGTATACATGGTGAATTTATTCAAAGGAGTTTTCACGTCTCCTTGGGTACGTTCTATTTATATTAATACAATTAATTATCGGTCCTTAAAAGGTCAATTATATAATTATTTCTATGTGCATATGTGTGTACTGGTTATTCTTTCTAATTCTTTAGCTATTAAATAGAGCTTTTTGTTATGTACTCTTGATAGAAGAAGGAAATTTCTTCTATCTTATATTTTGTCTTAGAAACGAGTTCTGATAGCTTTCACTTCATAAACTTGAAATAATATTGCTGGGATTTCATTGACTTTTATTTTTAGCAAACATTTTTTTTCCTTTATAATTTATAATTATAATATTTAGTTAAAAAAAGAAAATTTTTTTTTTCTATAAAAGTTTTTCTAAACAAACAAAAAACAATTTTAATCCTGAAAACTTTTAAATTTAACTCAGGAGAACGATACCGTCTTTCTTTTATATCCCATTTAAATATATAATTAAAATTACAGATCCTATAACAAAAATTTCTAAAAATGGCAGAGTAATTATAAAGGAGTAGAAGCCTTTAATAAAAAGCCTTAAACATTAACTGAGGGTCTGACCTCACAAGAATTTTAATTTTTCAAATAATAGGCCTTATTTAGGTACTTCTAAAAAAATACTCCTTGATTCTTTTTTGAACTTCTATGATTAAAATCCCCCTTTAAAAAAATTATATCAATATATGCTTCTGACTGAAATTTTTCCGTTTCACGTGGCTATACCAGAATTTAGGTGATCTTCCCTTAGTCAATTGATCCCAATGTCATTGTCATCTTATCACTGTCTCCGTTTGTCACTTCTTTGCTGCGGTGCGCTGATGGACTAATTTTTCCTCGTTCGCCAAAAGTTCTATTGGAATCATTTTAATGATTACGTAATGGTCTCAAGTGCGCTCCGATGCTATTTCGTCATAGGTCTGGCTTAATAGGGGCTACGTGAAATAGCATACAACTGATAATGATAGACATAAGCTTAAGTCGGCTCTGTCTGGATCCTCCATTGATAGGCATTATCTTATTCAGCAGCATTTTTCAGATATTTGCCAAAGTTCAACATGGCATCTATATAATATACCAAGTATCGCAGCTTTACTTGTAAAATACTATGATTCCTGTTGTCACCAGTAGTACCTAGGTTTCTGAACAACTATTTCTAGACCCACTAATAATAGTCAATGCCGGATGATGTAGACTGCATTATTTGTAATATGAGTGATCTCTTCTAAGAATTTACTGCCAGTAACTAAAACAACGTTATTCAAAAAATTAAACAATTTATACCTTTTTGAATTTGGAATTGATACAATCCATTTTGCATAACAATTTGCATAGAACCGAACCCTGCGGCATATTTATGTTGTCATACCAGCTTTCTATCGATAGAAAGGGGATTGGATTATCAAGGACAATGAAATCAAAAGCAAAATATTCGCAAATTTCTATTCCAAATTATATGGCAACCAAAATACTTTCGGAAATAAACCGATCTTGAAAGATACCTAAATAAATTTAAATGAGAAGCAAGATACAGGAACGAGGAGAGCTCTTCGGCACCAATAACATACTTTTTGTAGAATAATATTTTCCAATTCAATAAAGGCAAAAATTGTTTAATTGCAAAAAGCGACATTAAATTCTACATTGAAAGGGCATCCAGGAATATTCCTATGGTGCGAATGGTATACCCAGTTTGGTAATTGAGAGCCTGCTAGAAGAAGGAATAGTATTGCCAGAAGAAGGAATAGCATATAGCTGAGGACCAATTAATGAGCCTCGAGGTATGCCTGACAATACCTCAAAAAACCGCGTGTACAGACTGAAATGTGTAGACGTATAAACGCAGTTGTTCGAGGTGTTGTCAGGCATACCTCAAGGCTCATTAATTGGTTCTCACCTATATAACATTTACATTGCAGATATATGTAAGGTCCAATTAAGCGAAAACATAACTCATATGTTATTATGTATATGCGGAAGATACCCTAGTTTACAGTTATAATATATTATTTAACGTGACTTATTTGTCTTTAAACATAAAACCACGAGTCGCCTACAACACTCATTCACGCACCAATCTCGCTCTTCTTTCAAATAGTACCACGGCAAATCTCTTAAGGCATTCATATCGCTCTCTCACACCCAACACACCACTCATATCCACACTCTCATCATTCACCATGATTCCACATGCACCTAGGCCACGCAAATCCCCGTACAGGCCACACTCAATAGGAAGGTGCTTGGCACTGTCCTCCGCTGTCTACGCAGCCAGACCACTGCCTGTACAGGAACCCATTCATACTGCCATGTCCCGTGAGTAAATACCTAAGGTATAGACAAAATTCAAATCTATACACAGAGGCAAAGCACACACCCGAAATGAACGTGTGCGTCCATCTGCTATTCACACTCTTATCCCATCAACGTTGCTAAATTTCACACATTCTATTCAGGACCAGTACACGCTACTGGCGTGAACTAACATCCTGAACCTCTTCATTCGTAACCGGACAACCAGCAACCCCGACCGCAACTAAACAAAAAACCCTTCAGCAACATACACACAGTTTCCCACTCTATTCCCCCATTCAGACACCATCTGCATATAGCGGCTTCCCACTATCTCTACTGCATATCTTCTTCCCAAGAAACAAATTAATCAAAAGTAGAAGATCATCCGCATATTCGATCACACCTCAACCGGCTTCCTCCAACTGCACCAAGAGACCGTTCATCGTCATATTCCAGATGGCGGGGCCGGCCACAGATCCCTGTGGGAAGCCACACACGGCCGCATACCTTTCATGGAAGTAACTTCGCCATAGAGAAGTTCCTTCACATGAAACCTCCTCAAGCCGCTCAATAATGCGATCCCATCGCAGGCAGTTGAAAGCACTTCGGAAATCAACAAACACACCACATATGTACTCACTGTCACTATCAGAGAGAGCGTGTAAGACGGTATGTCTTATATATGTGGTGGCGTCCATTCCACCACATTTATAAGAAATACCGTCTTTCACACCTTAGTTTACAGTGCATCAATGAGACCTAAAGTAGCATTGGACGCGATGAAGGTATCAGTTAATAAACTGACAGAATACTATAAGGATTGGGGTCTTCAAGTAAAATTCTAAAGTCAGACTGGTTGTGGTCTCTTACGAAAAGCTACAGGACTCGGCAGATCTAGACAGACAAAAAAGTTTATATCAAACGACTGGTTGTGTACCGGAAGGCAAGCGTTTTCCCCATTTGTAGTATGGCAAATGGGAATAATGCAGAAATGGGTGAAATCATTAGCCCATCATGAAAACATGGTAGCAAGGTAGCTAACGGAAAACAAATTAAACCCATACCTCGCTATACGGCCGCTCTTTATACGGCATTTCGCTATAAAGGCCCTCTTCAATTAAGGCACGTTTTCGATTTACGGCCTAAAATGTTTCGCTATAACGGCAAAAAAAACTTTTTTCGAATGTCGCTATATCTACATATTGAAGAATGCAGATACCGATGAATCTGCTGAAGATGTCATATTCCAAGCAAGCCGAGGATGGTTTGAAAAATTTAAAAATAGATTTAATTTGCATAATTTGAAAATGAAAGGTGAAGCAGCTAGCGCCAGTGAGGCCGCATCTAGAGAATATCCCAACATTTTAAAGGGAATTATTGACAGAGGTGGTTATAAACCTGAACAAGTGTTTAACGTAGACGAAACAGGGCTTTATTGGAAGCGAACGCCTGATCGCACGTACATTTCAAAAACCAAAAAATCTGCGCCTGGTTATAAGGTGTCTAAAGAACGATTAACTTTGATATTTGGTGCAAATGCCGCAGGTGATTTTAAGCTAAAACCACTTTTAATATATTTGTCCGAAAATCCAAGGCCTCTTAAGGGACTAAATAAAAATCAATTACCCGTGATATGGAGATCCAACAAGAAAGCTTGGATGACTAAAGCTACTTTTGAGGATTGGCTCAAAAATCACTTTTGTACAGAAGTGAAAAAATATTTGCGAGACAATAACTTAAGCAACAATGCTTTGATAATTTTGGATAATGCACCAGGGCATCCTACTAATTTATCCGAACTACAATCTGAAGATTTCATGATTGAGTACCTTCCGAAAAATATAACAGCTCTGATCCAACCAATGGATCAGGGTGCAATAGCCACTTTTAAGGCATATTACCTACGCCGAACTTTCCGACAATTTATAAGGGAAACCGATGGTAAATCTTCAATTAAAACATTTTAGAAAAACTATAACATCAAGGATGCTTTTGACAGCATCAGTGAATCATAGAAGAAATTAAAATTAACAACAATGAACCATGTTTGGAAAAAAATATGACCAGAATGTGTAAAAAGTACTGATGCGGAAGTTAATTTCCTTCCTGAAATTAGGCAAAACATTTTGGATCTAGCACATGATCTCGGCTTTGAAGGTTTGAACGAACGGGATGTGCTTAATCTACTTGAAGCTGATAGGGAACCCCTTTCATATGAGGAACTCATTCAGTTGCAAGTAGAACCGGCATTTGATGAAGAGACAGAGCCTGTTGTATCCGAACAGCTAACATCAAAAAATTTGTCGAAAGCTTTTTCCTATTTCGAACAAGGAATAAACATCCTCCTTGAAAACGATCCTGACGTCGAACGTAGCGCTAAAGTTTCTAACTCAGCCATTAGCTGTTATAAATCACTGAAGAACGAAATAGACTAGAAGGCAAGACAAATAACTTTGGACAATTTTTTTAAGCCAGGCCCATCATTACCAGCGAAAAATTAAGACGACAGTGATCTGGAGGTTACCATATCTTCATCGTCTTCAAATTAAAGCCATTTATACACATACATACACATATTTTATGTAACATGAAGTTTTTTCATTTTTTGGAGTATATTATTATTTTATGTACAAATGTATGTACTTGTTATGTATGAATTTTTGATTTAAATGAAATAAAAAGATAAAATGCATTTTGAATGATAGACCATATTACATATTTAACAAATTTGGAACCGATCCCATTGAATTTGTATGAATTTGTATTAGAATAATTGATTCCTTATACGGCTTTTCGCTTTGCGGCCAAGTTTCGTGGAACGTATCTAGGCCGTAAAGCGAGGTATGGGTGTACTGCAAAACCTGAGAAACTGTAAGTTCCTGTTACCTTATTTTCTATTGGAGAGTACAGAAGAAGCTATGGAGCAATGTCTCCTGATCTACAAGAAGAAGCTAAATGGACAATGTCGCGATTAGCAATTTCATCAGATGAGGTCGGAGCCACCGAAAGGAATCAAGAGGACACATCGAATGCAGCAGTTGCCGAATTCAAACATAGAATTAAGTTTTAAGATTAGTTTTAAGAATAATCATACAAAAACATGTATTTAGTTTATAAGAGTAGCTTTAAGAGTAAGGATATAAGTAAAGTAAATATTAATATGTCATAATAAAAGTAACTAAAATATTATACTCGTATATAAATTAGAAATAAATTCACGGATAGTAGAAAGCTAATAACTATTTAATAAATACGAAAATTGTGCCAGGACTAAATATTCTTAAGAGAAAATAATATTAAGATTGTATTTTAAGAACAATGTAAAATGTCAATGATATTCAATAGAGTAAACTTGAACTTGAACATGAAACTGTCTATCGATAAAATAGTCTACAATAATCTATCTTATATACTCCGCGACTGTTAGATAATGCAGCGTATCTAGACTACTGCTTTATTTCAGCGTTTTGAACGTAGTCCTAGTAGAGGCTATCCACCATTAATTTACCCTATCCATAACTGTATCAGTTTCTTTAGTGATCCATGACCATCTCAATATTCATATTGAATCAAATTCCTGTCCATATACGAATATGGTATTTCGCATTATATAATTTCCGTATACTTTTTATTAGAAATTAAATTCTTTTTATATTCACTCTCCACTTAAATATTTCCTTCATAAAATTTGTATATTAAAGTTTTTATTCATATTTGATTTGTTGAAAATTTATTTATTCCATTATAATTTTTCCAACCATACAACTTTACCGGTGGTATAAAATATTATAAAATTAAATTAGAAACTCAACGGAAAACATAAATTTTACCATAAAGTTTTTTAACTACCAAATGTGTACAGAGGCATTATGGTATGTTTGTCAAAAAACTTAATTGTACCATAAAATTTTAATTGTATTTTGATTACTGTCATATGCAATGTAAAAATTCCAATTAAAAAAAAAAAACCTATTCTAAAATAAATAATTTTTTTTACCAACTAAATAATAAATAAAAGTAAAATATTGAATTTCTTTTAATGGATCGTAAAAATATATTTTAATACGATGAAATGTTTATAAATATAAAAATTAACACATTGTGATTTTTACGATATAAAAACTTTTGCTACGAGTCGCAAAATCAAATTCAATTTTAATATTTACTTAGTTGTTTTTAAATTGTCAGAAACGATTGTTATTTATTGTGAAAGTTTTAATTTCCTTGATTCCATCTAGGATTTTTTCAACACTTCTAAATACTCTTAATGTGTTAAAATTTTATTAGAATTCGATGAAATTTTTTTGGTTAATAAAAATCTATTTTCTAAATTTTTCTATCAAACACAAAAATTTTAGTTTGAGGGTCTTCTGCATTTATTATAGAATAATTTATAGAAAAATTAGTATTTTTTAAGAATTAAATTAAACTTTTAATAACTTAAAATGTTTATTAAGAAAATTTTCAACAAAAAAAGTATTTATTCAAAAGTTATTCTAAAAGCTATAAGATTGAATAATTCTGTATTATATAATGTGGTACACCTATCATTAGACATAATACCACGTCGGGATTGAGATATGCCAAAATAGCGCATAAGAAACCTGTCCTTGCTATGGTTTTCGCCAGTCCAGCTAAAAAGATCCAACTTTGAGTATTATTGCTTCGATTATTTCATGCAATGGAACAACCTTATCGGTTTACTCCCTATGTAAGGTTGCTCCTTTTTCAACGACAATCTTTAATTTTTCGCTTTTTGGTACTATTCTTGAACCTCTTTCGGTTCCATCTTCATTCAAAACCTCTCTTTCTGCATCACGAATGAAGCAGTCAAACAATTTATCCTTCAATTCCACGGTCAACTAGAAGACCGCTCCCCTCCTTTTGAACTCATAAATCTTATGCTTCCATTTGATCCCACCGCTGAACTAGCTACATCCATCACAGGTACAGCTGTTGCTAATAGTCAGTAACCAGTTACCCTTACTGTTGGTAGCGAGGCTTACTTAAATCTTTACTACCATCTGCAGTAAAACCACCCAAGATATTCCTCACCAGTGGTCCTAAGACTGTACTCGTTATATAGGTATCAAGCATAGCCACCAAGATTAAGCCAAAGGTAACTTACGAGGGTCATCCAACAAGTACTTAGCCTCACCGCCCGATGGAACTGCTGTCACAAAATAAATTTACCATCGTGCAGTACATTCTTTTAGTAGCCTACTGTCAAAGTTTCAGTGAATTTCCCTTCATTAGTTTTGTTTTGAGAGCCTTTGAAAGCGAGCGTGTCGGTCGGTTGCACAAAAATGGAAAAAGAACAATATCGTTCGGTGATTAGATTCTTGTTTTTGGAAGGGAAAACGTGCAGCGAAATCAAAAAATCGCTTGGATGCTGTGTATGGTGACTCTTCTCCTTCGATGGCGACCGTCAAGAATTGGTTCAACGAATTTGTTCGTGGCCGCACGTCGGTTTTTGATGAGCCACGCCCAGGTGCCCCAAAAACGGCTGCTACGGAGGATAACGTTAAAAAAGTCCACGATCTTGTGTTGGCAGACCGTCGATTGAAGGTTCACGAGATAGCTGAGACTGTGGGCATCGCAGTAGGAACGGTGCATCATATTCTACACGAAGAACTGGGCATGAGAAAGCTGTCGGCGCGATGGGTGCCGCGTTTGCTCACACCGGAAAACAAGCGCAACCGTGAGACCACATCGGCGACGTGTTTGGCGCTGTTTCAGCGTCGTTTCGTGACCGTCGACGAAACATGGATTCACTGGTACACACCAGAGACCAAGGAACAGTCGAAACAGTGGACTTCACCCGGCGAACTTGCTCCGAAGAAGGCGAAGACTGTTCGATCGGCCGGAAAGGTGATGGCCACCGTTTTCTGGGATTCACAAGGTGTGATCCACATCGATTACCTCGAGAAGGGTAAAACAATCACGGGGCGCTACTATGCTGACTTATTGGGCCGATTTGACGTCGAATTGAAGAAAAAGCGGCCCCGCTTTGCGAAGAAAAAAGTGCTGTTCCACCACGACAATGCGCCAGCTCACACCTCCGCCGTCGTCATGGCCAAATTTTTCGAATTGCGCCACGAATTGCTGCCCCATCCGCTGTTCTCTCCAGATTTGGCCCCCTGTGACTACTTTTTGTTTCCAAACCTGAAAAAATCACTCGCCGGGAATAGATTTGGGTCGAATGAGAAGGTCATCGTCGCCACGGAGGCCTATTTTGCTTCCCTCGAGAAAATGTATTTTTTGGAAGGGTTAAAAAAGTTAGAGCATCGCTGGGCCAAGTGTATCGAGCTTGAAGGAGATTATGTGGAAAATAAATTACCACCTTTCCAAAATTTTAGTTTTTCTTTTGTAGGCTAAGTACTTGTTGAATAACCCTCGTATGTTATGATCAGACACAGTGTGTCTTAGCATCATGAGGATCTGACCTCTGTGGTACCAGTTTTCGTCGATACGCCCACTCAAAGAGAACCTTGCTAATTTCAAACATTTCCAAGCCAGCTCAGCAACCTTGTTAATTTCAGACTTTTCTAAGCCATCTCAGGAAGCTATGCAGTTGGAAGTTATCTCCTTTCACACCTGTTATTTCCAATCTTCGTAAAGGAGTTGGAAGGCCTTAACTGCGATCACCTTCAGCTCCTCAGTTACACCCCTTTGGGTGTTATCAATATCACCAAAATAAGGTCATTTCAAATGATCTTTTTTTTTGGTAAATAAAACAAAGTCACATGGCCTGTTATCAGGTAAATAAGGGGTATAAGAAAACCCCGTGAATCCTTTGTTCTGACAATAAATCTTAGATGGTAGGAGGGATGAGATTGTCATGGTTGGTCAAGGATTTAACTTTAATAGAAGCTCGACTCGTTATAAATTTGTATTAGTTTACGATGATGAAGGCCTTTCTGAGCGACATTTGTCTTCCACTACTTCTAGGCATTCCAAAACCGAAAAACTTAAATGTCTTATTACTCCAAATTAAGGCGTACCATATATTCCAACGCACAACAAGAACGCCAGTCTACTGATGGACTATCATACAATCTAAGTGGTTAAAGCCACCGAAAAACTTATGAGTCTTCTTGCTCCAAGTTAAGGCGTACTATATGTTCCAACGCACAGCAATAACGTAGCTCTATAGGATCGGTTGAGGCTCTATGGTATATAGACGAAAAGTTAGTCTCATTACTTTTCTGTCACATCTCACATGGAAAATATTTTTAAAAAAAATTGGTTCTTCTTTGAAATTGTATTTATTTTTATTATTTACAAAATATATAAATAAAGATATTATAATTTTTTACTTTATTTTTATCCTAACATGTTGAAAGAAACCATTTACCATTATTTATATCTAATCTGTAAGAGGTTAATTTATAACATTAATAAATCATAGACCATAAAACAATTTCTATATTTAAGTTGAAAGAAAGAACATTGCTTTAACTTATTTATTGTACAATTAAATAAATGGTTAAATTATATTAATTTAAATAAATATTTAAAAAGAAAAATTAACTTAAAGACGAAACAAATAATTACATTACTTGTAAATTGAAGTGGTAATACTTTAATCCTTGAGGTATTGGCAAGCTTCTAAGTAAGTTGTGGTTAAGATTTATATGCCGCCCGTTAAGGTACCATGCTGGGATTGCGTGACTTTGTCATAGAATGTCGGATCGTAATTTTATCCTGAAAAATATTTCCGTACAAGTTCACCCTGACATGGAACATGAAAAACTATTTAGTCCTATTCACAGTTTGGGGTAACACATTCTTAGCGTTCTTGAACATGTGCACATAGAAGATTGAGAGTTTTGCATGTTTAGGCCGTATTTGTATTACAGCTAATTAAAAATCAAATGGAAATTCTATGCAAAAAGTGTCATGCTACAAATTAACAAAAACATGACATTCTATTATTCTCGATGGTTTTAAATTTAAATTGAACTCAATTTCAATAGTGAAATTAAACATGCATTTATTTTTTTCTGGTTTATTTTCTTTTTCTACGCAAACAAAAATTAAATTTATTTTATTATTAAATTTTTATAACACAGAATTAAAGTTTTTTTTGTAATATTTTTCGTAAATATCGTGTTGATGCAACAGTAATGCCGGTAATCATATGCTGGCATGTCGGGTGAATATGATATACGAGGTCTGTTCATAAAGTATCGCGAATTTTGTGTTTTTTTTCTTCAAAAATTATTTATTTATTCATGAATATGTATTTTGTTCCCTTCAAAGTAATCCCCAACAAATATTAAATACTTGTGCCAACGTTTTTTCCAATCCTCGAAGCACTTCAAAAAATCATTTTTTGTGATCTTGTTCAGCTCCTCCTTCGATGCCGTCTTTATCTCCTCAATCGTAGCGTAGCGTCGTCCTTTCATGGGGCTCTTCGGTTTCGAAAACAAGAAAAAGTTACAGGAGGCCAGATCTGGGGAATATGGTGACTGAGGCATTATTAGTGTGTTGTTTTTGGCTAAAAATTCCATGGTGCATAAGCTAATTTTTGTTCTTTCACAAATCCGGGCGATTCTGGTGGATTGCTTCCCGTAACTTGCACATATCTTGCAGGTTATATTTCTTATTGACCGTTCTACCCTGTGGAATGAATTTATGATACACCACGCCTCTGCAATCGAAGAAAACTTTAAGCAAAACCATCACATTCAACCGAACTTGGAGCCCTTTTTTTGGTCTTGGCTCGTGCGGCAGCTTCCAGTGAAATAATTGAACTTTGGTTTCCACGTCATAACCATAAACCCATGATTCGTCACCAGTTATGACCCTCTGGAGCAAATTTGGGTCATCGCGGGCAGAGTGCAACAATGTTAGTGCGATGCTGTTTTTGGTCGAAACTGAGCAAAATTCGAAGACGAGCCAAAACACGTGCTAGTAAATTAGCTGTCAAAAATTAACTGAACATTCAAAATGGCCGAACTTGTCGGCATAAGTGCGAGACATGGGTACCAACATAACGCCACAAAAAAAATCAAAAATCGAATATACGTAACCCGCTGAAATTCAAAATTCGTGATACTTTTTGAACAGACTTCGTATATTCAATAAATTTTTGCTCGAATATCTAAAGAGAAATGTGGTATAGCGTTGTCATGATGAAATGCGAAGCCTTTTCGTAAGGTATAATACTTCCCTTAATTATAACCCTCCATGCTCTTCGCCGATTTAATGGTTTACTTACACGGCAGTAGCTTAAAATATAGAAACTACTTCCAAATCCACCACATTAATAACGGATGGTTTTTAAATGATGGCTACGAATACGTTTTAAGTAATCTATGCGGTAGATACAATTTTTGTATCACTTTTTACTTAAAAATTACACGTGTAATGCTCTCTTCCAAGACTGCAAGTGATGCTGGTTTATTAGAATAGCCGAGTGACTCGACGGAGAGGCGTCAAATTGCACGATCTTGGTCTAGAGGCGTCAAATCGCACGATCAAGGCGGAAAACTCATTGGTCCAAAACGCTCATCAAGATAAATTGATCACGAATTCATCGCTGTGTAGCATGTAGCGCCGTCCTATTGAAACCACATGTCGAAAAGATGCAATTCTGGCATTTTGGGCAAAAAAAGTTCGAAATCATCGAGCGATTGCAGATGCCTTTGACGATAATTTTGAACTAATGATTCCACCGGCCTATAAACCACATCATTATTGCATTTTTCTGGATGCCATTGCAGTTAACGTTTTACCTGAGGTTTTTCATCAGACCAAATGTGACAACTTTGCTTATTCACATACCCATTCAAGCAGAAATGAACTTCGTTGCTGAAGGCAATTATTTTTTTATTTTTAAATTGGATTTTCCTCAAGTTATTCTAAGGCTCAAAAAATGTTTGTCTCGGGAGGTCATTTGGCTTCATTTCTTGCACGAGCTTTATTTTATATGCTTTCAGACCTTGATCCTTACCCAAAATTTGTCCACATAGTCAAATAACAAGATCCCAATTACTGTGAACGGCGACGGATGGATAAATCGCGGTCTTCTGAATACTTATTTGATGTCCAATAGCGTCAAATTACTGTGAAATTTTGTTACTATGATTATAACGACCATAAAATGATCGAAGTCCACATTTTTTACAAAGCACGAATTTTGATAATAAAATTCAATAATTTAGAAGCATTATTCAAATGCTAGTCTTTTTACAGTAAAACGCAAATTTTTGTTGAGTATTTTTAACTTTAACAAGTATTACGTGTCATACGTAATTTATCAAAATTAAAAATATAAAAAACCAAAAAAAAATCACCCAATAATATCACCTTCTTTGGATGAGACGCGTTCTTTGTAATTGTCAATTGTGGCTCAACTTTTCACCATCCATCAAATTCTATTAACTTTAATCGTAAAGTACCCAAATATTATATCTGTTGACGTATCGAATTGGTGTAAAAGCTTTCTAAATGTTACCTGGTCTTTATTCAGTATCTGTTTATAAGGACGATTAAGTTTAATAAAAGCTTTGATTAGGATATCATCTGACTTAAAAAATTACAAATTTAAAAATATATCAAGTATCGATAATTTATTTTTTATTCCATGATTAAAATTCGCTTAAAAAAAATTAATAAACATTTAAAGACATGTTGATGGCGTCGAAAATGAATTATGATGCGAATAATTGCCAAAACTTATTTTTCTTCCTAAAAATTATTACTTAAAAAAATATCCAATAATCAGAAATAAAAATATGAATTCTTAACTAAAATATATAATAGAATATGTTAAAAAAGGGGAACTGAAAAGGGAATTCTTGGTTCTAGGATATCTATAATGGTAGTTGTTGAGTAGAGTGAATTGTTGTTGAGTAGAGTAAGGACGTTGTATCCTATTCTGTTAATAGGTAAGACAGATTAAGCCTAGATGTGGGCACTGGATGCCCGAGAGTTTTATAATTTCCCATCATTTTGGGGCATACAACTAAACTTGGCACTTTCTTTTTTAGAATACAGGATCAATCAATGGGCCGAGAATAGTTTCCATGATGGCATGGCTGGCAGTAAATATTGTGATATATTGAGTTAATTAAAAAAAGATTGAATGAAAATTCAACCACCAAAAGCCCTTACAATGAAGATCACCGATTTGGATGCCATTGGGAAGTATTATACATTTTACCAACAACTACAGAAAATTTACCATTTCGACCTTTCCTTTAGTAATAAAATGCGTTCTTACAAAAGTGTATCTTATTCTTGTTTTCTTATTCGAAATATTTCTAAAAGGATATTTTTAAACAGTTTTAACATAAAATTGGATTTCTCTTTTTTTAGTCCTTTTATTTTATTATACAATAAAAAAATTCGTATATTATTTTGAAATTTTATATTTTTTTCTGTACATTTTATAATTATTATTTTATTAAAATTCGAAATTTTTCTGGTAAAGTTATAAGTTTAATATTTAATGGTATTTTTTTTTTGCCATTAAAAAATGCTATTTGTATATTCCAAAAACATATTGACATATTACCCAAAATTGGAACAGCTAAACAACGATCCAAACAGGAGGGGGAGGAATAAATATATTTTATATTTTACAAATTAATATAAAATATATTTTATTGAAATATTTATTATATCAATGAAAAGAAAAAAAAATATCTTTTAAATATTCATCATCAATAGTTCGATATAAATATTTGAACAATTTTTAATTAATTTTCTCCCATCACCACATAAAAGGTAAAAACTTCATCATTATCTTGGTTCATCTAAATTCGTTTTCCATATTTGTATATATGCACTGAACTAAGGAAAACTAAACAAGAAACTTTAGAGTATCTCTAATGAATGCACTATTTTGCAAACTTTGAAACGAGATGGTCCAGAAGATAAAAGTGATTACCTCTTGTCCATGCAATTTCATTAAATACGTGCTTGTTATATTAAAACGTTCAACAATTCGAGGATATTTTGCCGGAAAATCTGATGAGCAGAAACAAGACAAAGTTTTACTCTAGTTAAAATATTCTTACTTTAACTTAAAGTTAATAAAAATAAGAGAAAAGATTTTCCAAAACCGGACAACAATTTTTGTTACATTGCCAGCGTAAGGATCATGATTTTGTGAAAAAATTAAAACTTTTCCAAGAATTTCAATAAAACGTTCACAAAGTTTTATGTCATTCAGAACCAGAATTTCGTTTTTGTTAAGATAATATTCCACATCGTTCCATTAGAGAAAAAAAAAATTGTACATTCAGTTAAATATAAAATATTCTAAATAGAAATTAAATAAATTTCAGTCATGTAAGATGAATTGTTGATTTTAACCCCCACCAATTTAAATGTTTATCCAAAATTTGTAAATTAAATTGAATAAAATTTAACAAAATCTGATTTATTGTATAAAAAAAAAATATTGATATATAAGAAAAGCTTTTCTTTGTTTTGTTTTTTTAATAAATAGTTAAATGAAATTTAATTAAAAATATTTTTTATTTTTTTTGAAAAAAAAGAAGTAACTTTTTTCCAATCAATGTCAATATGCGATGGTAAAATCGATTATGGCCAAATGTTTGGTTGTCAAAACTTCCGAAAATTTATTATTTAGAGTACGTAAATTAGAAAATGAATTTTTCTAATTTCGAAACAATCCAATTATTTATACAATATTTGTCATAAAATAAATTGCCGAAATTCATATGTCATTGAAACTTAATAAACAATTCTGAGAAGTGTTAATATTAACGAGGATAAAGTGGGTGAAGTGTGATTTAAAGCAATTAAAAAGTTTATTTTTATCCATGGTGATGACGTTAAATCAATTTTTTTATTTTGAATACTTTTATTTTTCAACTTTTTTAATTGTTATATTAAATTGAGAAATTATTCATTATTTAAAGTTAAACAATAATCGTTAAGGTGTGATAAATAAATTTCAAAATAATATTTATTAGGTTCACGTATAAAAAAATTCCAAAATTAGTTTTTACCATTGTACTGAGTATGAAAATATCTTTTATTTTTTATGAAAGATAATTTAACAAATTCAAAAATATGTCAGGTAAGATTCATTGATTTTATAATATATTAATTGTTAGAATGAAAAATATTGTTCATATTTAAAAAAAAAAAATATTCGCAAAAAAGTGTTTTACGAACTTTCGATTTTTGTATATTCAAGATAATTTTTAAAGAAACTATTAAAAGAGTTGTTCATGTTATTGTTTGGAAAGTATAATTGCGTCATTAAAAAGATTGTAAAAAAAATTCTCACATAAGACTTTAAAATTGTAAAAAAATTTTTTGGCGCAAAAAAGTGATTATTGTTTTGCGTTTTAAAAATCCAATTTTTTTCAAAAATAAGGGTACATATTGGGTTGTTTAGAAAGTAATTTCGTTGTTTCTTAACAGATGACTTAATTGTATTATTTTTCACAACCAACTTCACACTTAAGCCGCATAGTCATATGCATTTTGACAGCTGACATAGCAAGGCTTGCTTAATTGATTCTGCTAAGCAGTTTTTAGTTGATATCCTATTAAATATGGAAAGTGAAAAACTGAATTTTCGGCATATTTTACTTTTTTATTATAGAAAATATAAAAATAATGTTCAAGTAAGAAAAAAATTTTCCAATGTGTATGGAGAAGATGTGTTAAATGAGTCCCAGTGCCAAAATTGGTTTGCAAAATTTTGATCCGGCAATTTTGATCTCGAAGATGCACAACGTTCTGTAAAGTCTGTTGAAGCTGATGAAGACACAATAAAGGCATTAATTGATCCAAACCGGCGAATAACAACTTGTGAGATTGCTGAACCATTAAATTTACCGAATTCGACCATTCATGATCATTTGAAATGGCTAGCTTTTATCTCAAAGCTCAACATATGGGTTCCTCATCTTCTTACAGAAAAAAATGTATTCCGTCGTATTGACGTTTATGATTTGCTTCTCAAACGCCAAGCAAATGATCCATTTTTGAAACGGATCATCACTGTGGACGACAAATGGGTTATCTACAATAATGTTAAGCGTAAAAGGTTGTAGAGTAGAAAAGATGAACCGGTTTAAAGCACTTCGAAAGCCAACAATCATAAAAAAAGGTTATGCTATCTGTTTGGGGGGATTTCAAAGGAATCGTTTCCGATCAATTCTGAAGTGAACTGTCATTAGTTGAACAAATTGAATGATTCACTTAAAGAAAAAAGGTCAGAATTGGTCAATAGGAAAGTTATAGTGTTCCAACAGGATAATGCGAAACCACATACAAGTTTGAGCACTCGGCAAAAGCTTTTAGAGCTTGGATGGGATATACTACCATAGCCAACATACTTTCCAGACCTAGGACCTTTTTTTTTAAGTTTAGATTAATAAGGTACAGGGGGAAACCTTCAAAAGGTACTCGCTTGGAAGACCTTCTACCTGCCAGACGAGCTATGCGGGACTTTTACCTAGCTAAAACCTACCTGTACCTCTACCCTTGCTCCCGGAACGATGGTTCCCCGGCAGCACTTTTTGTAAATACTACTTCGCCGGGGCGTTCTTATTTGATATTACTGCTGTCCCGATATTATGACGCCTCGCGGCCTATTCTTCGTACGTGGTGCGAAGATCCTTGATTAAAGATTCCGCGTACTCTGCAACTCTGTTCCAAGCCGATTGGCTCTTCAGTATGCACTCCACTATGTTTTCTGGACTGATGGAACGGTCCAGATTTTTCTCCAGATCTGCTCGTGTCCCCTCGTAGAAGGGGCATTGGAAGAACACGTGTTCTGCATCTTCGATCACATCGCGGCAATAATGACAGTTTGGGGAGTCAGTTCCCTTGAATCTGTGCAAGTATGCCCGAAAGCATCCATGTCCAGTCAAGAGTTGGGTGATGTAATACCCGACTTACCCGTGCACGCGAGTGACCCATTTGGTGACATCTGGGATCAGCCGATGAGTCTACCGACCCTTGGTCGAGCTGTCCCATCTCTCTTGCCAGAGGTGAAGACTCTCGGGTCTCTTCTCTTCACAGACGAACTTTCGCCGCTTTTCCTTCTTCCTACGATGTTGGCGTTCATGCTCTCCTGCCAGGATGTCGATGGGTAGGCATAATGCTACGACGTTGACCGCATCATGTGATACCGTTCGGTATGCTGACGCTACTCTGATCGCTGAGAGCCGCTGGACTGATGACAGTGTCATGCGGTATATTGTTAACTCTAGCGATTTCGCCAACACTGGTGCTCCGTATAGCAAGACGGAGGTAACTACAGTTGCCGGTAGTCGCCTTTGGATTTGCCTGGGGCCTCCGATATTGGGCATTATCCGCGAAAGCGCGCCCTGTACTGCTGATGCTTTTCTGTTGACGCTGGAGATGTGCTCCTTGTAGTTGAGTCTGGCATCCAAGACCACTCCTAGATACCGGATGTAGGGTAGCGACTGGATGTCGTGGTCGCCTACTCTTATGGTAACGGTCTCCATTTTCTTCCGGCTAATCACAAGGAGTGCCTCGGTCTTATTTTCCGCCAAAGACAGATCTGCCGATGTCATCCACTGTTTTATCCTCCGGATGGTGGTGGAGAATGCTGCTTCCAGTTCCTCCAGGTGTTTGCCTACAAGGACAACCACTACGTCGTCCGCGAAAGCCACGAGTGTTGTGTTCGGCGGTAATTCCAGATGGAGTAGGCCATCGTAGATGACGTTCCACAAGAGTGACCACAGGACAGAGCCCTGAGGTACCTCTCCCGTGACCCTATACTCCGCTGGTCCATCCTCCGTCTCGTAGTATAGTAGTCGGTCACTGAAGTATGATCTGACCATCCTCCGTAGGTAGTAGGGCACCCCCATGTTCTCAAGAGCCTCCAAGACTCTATCCCAGCGGGCCGAGTTAAACGCATTCTTGATGTCCGGGGTGACAATGAGGCAATACTTTTTGGAACACCACCTTTCCATCTCTTTCCTAAGACGGCTTCCTTTGCGATGTTCGTGACGAGTACCAGCGCGTCGATGGTCGATCTACCCTGCCTGAATCCGAATTGGAATTCGGAAAGTTGAGGATCGAGCATGCAGAGTGGACGATAGGATGCCGGTTCGTCCGGTGGTTTCTTCCCTTTTCTTTTCTTTTTTTTTGTCTTTTTTTTCCAGACCTAGCACCTACCGATTATCATTTGTTCCGGTCTCTACAAAATTTTTTAGACAGTAAAATTCAAATGAGGAAATTCAAATGAGGAAGTTCAAAAGAGGAACTGAAATGAGGAAGTCAAAAATCACTTGGATCAGTTTTTTGCCAGCAAAGAACAAACATTTTATGAGCGTGGAATCTTGCTACGAGGGTCGTTCAATAAGTCCTTAAAAAAAGATGGAAAAAAACTGTTTTCTAAAAAAAAAAATTTTTATTTTTCAACATAGTGTCCTTTTAGCTCTAAACACTTTTCCAACCGTTTTTCCAAAATTTTTATCCCGTCCAAAAAATAGGATTTCGGAAGTTCTGCAAAATACTCATCCGTTTGAGCAATGACGTCCTCGTTGGAAGTGAACCGTCGTCCGCCAAGCCATTTCTTCAGATTGGGGAAAAGAAAATAGTCACTTGGGGCCAAATCTGGTGAATAAGCGGGATGCTGCAACAATTCCATTCTCAATTCCACAATTTTGGCCATGGAAACAGCGCAGGTGTGCACACGCGCATTGTCCTGATGCAAGAGGATTTTTTTCTTCTTCAGATGGGGGCGTTTCTCTTTGATTTCCTCGCTCAACCGTTGCAATAACGACGCGTAATACGCTCCTGTTATTGTTTTTCCTTTTTCCAAGTAGTCGATAAAAATGATGCCCTGCGAATCCCAAAAGACCGTGGCCATCACCTTGCCGGCCAATGGCACAGTTTTTGCCTTCTTCGGAGCCCGTTCACCCTTTAAATCCACTGTGATGACTGTCTCTTCGTTTCTGGAGTGTAGTTGTGTATCCACATATCGACGAAGGAATTCGGCAGAATTGCGATGAAAGAGTGCCAACATAGCCTCAGAGTCCACTGCACGATTGCGCTTATTCTCCTCTGAGAGCAAACGCGCACCCATCTTGCCGAAATTTTTTTCACAGACAATTTTTCATGCAAAATTGAAGCGACTGTACCTTGTGATATGCCCGTGGCCTCAACTAATTCGCACACTTTAATTCGCCGATCGTTCAAAATCAGATCGTGGATTTTGTCGATGATTTCAGGAGTAGACACCTCAACTGGGCGTCCTGAACGATGTTCATCTTTTGTGGATGAACGGCCACATTTAAATTCATTCACCCAATTGTAAACCGTCGCAAACACAGATGCAGATGTGCCATGAACTGCATCCAACTTGGCTTTGATTTCTTTCGGGCTTAAGCCTTTCAAATGGAGATGTTTGATTACAGCCCTAAACTCGCTTTTTTCCATTGTTATGCACATATAAATGTCGTTAACATTAATCGACGATAGAAATTGACCTACGCTATGGAAAAATCTTTACCGACACTACGAGCGCAATTTCTTGGATTTTCTAAGGACTTATTGAACGACCCTCGTACTACCAGAAAGATGGCGAAGAGTATTGGATCAAACAGAATAATATTTATTTGAATAAAATATTATTTCACTATAAGAAAATCGTCTTTCATTTTTTTAAAAAAAAAAAACGAAATTACTTTCCCAATAAATAAAATTGATAGTAATAAGGCGTTTAGTACCTAAAAATGACTGTGAATAAGGCATTATATCTGTTAAAAGTGACTGTCTGATGTGCATTTATTTCTCTAAAAATAGATAATGAAATACCAATATCATCAATAAATAGGCTCTATGTATTAATAATGTCCACAACTTAAAGATTTTAATCTGGATTTTATGATATTTTAGTAAAACACACAACTTAAGAAATTTTAGTTTTTTTGAGCAAAAAGTTCCTAGGCTACATTATTTTGAGATTTGATGATGTCATTGGCCGCCGGACTTTTTCTTATTATTCTTATACAAAAAAATTTTAAACTTAAGAACCATTAAAAAAACATTATCCATCAATGAATGGCCATCGAATAGTTATTAAAATATGACCTTATAAAAGAAAAGTCATCTAAAAATTACCTCAAAAAGATTGAGGCCTGCAAAATCGATTCCTAGTCATGGTAATTTTTATATATTTTAATTTTTTTTTGCATAGTGATAAAATGTACGTAAACAGCTGTTGTTGAAAAATTTTCTAAATTCTAACTAAAAAAATGCTTTAAAAAACTTTACTTTTTCCAAAGCTGCACTAAATTTGTAAAAAAAACTATTTCAAGTCATCCTTTTTTTTCTGTTTAAACCTAATAAATATTTTAAATAATTGAATTTTTTTGGAATATTTTATGAAAGAATCATTTGATCAACTATTAAAAAAAATGTATGTTAATGAATAATATAAATAATATATTTAAATGAATTTATAAAGTTACTAATATTCTTTTAATTGCTGTCAACTGCAAACAGTCAAATTATTAAATAATCGAATAGATATAAATTCCATACTACTCGTAATTAACTGATAGAATCCATTGTAATTTTTTTTTCTCGATTTGATAATAATTGCGTCTGCCACCCTCAATGACTAATCTAGAGTCTTGTCGTATTTTAATTAAGATTATGGCGCCAACAGATACGTTCGTATTTTCATACATCAAATATAGACAGTAGTTTTTATGGACTACTATCAATTCATAGTCGTTTGATATTTCATAATAAATAAAAAACTCAAAAAGCACAGACCAACAACAACAGTCAAGAGTCACATTTTCTTTCACGATTAGTAGTCACATTCTTACCCACTTAATTAATATGATTTATTGGTGATAAACCGCAAAATGATTAACGATAAGATTAAGACTTTTGTAAGTTATTCCGTCCGAATAGAGTAGCTGATATTATACAATAATTGCTGTGCACATTCGAAATTCACATGGAAAATAGTTGAAATGTTAGACAGAAAACAGACTTTCGTAAAGGCATTTATACATTTTCCTTTAACATATATACTACTACCAATTAAATTATTTCTAAAGAATAAATAAATAAAAAAATTCAAAATATTCTCATATCGATAGTTTATAATGTCAATATTTTTGCAAAATACTACTTTGATATCAAACCGAACCAGTACAGACAGAAATTATAGGAGTGGTAAGCTCTATCATTTAATAGTTCTTGTTTATGAATAATTAAGGCCATTAGCTTTTTAAAAAATCTATAAATTCTTTTTCAATAATATTACAATCTATCTTGATAGAAATTTTATTATTGAGAAAAAAATATATTCTATAATACATGTTTTATTGGAAAGTGTTACGAAAAATGTCAAATTTTTATTATTGTAAACAGTCTTTATTATGTTAACAACATGATTAACAAATTAGCTTTTTAATTTTATCCCAAAAAAATATATTAAATTTTATACAAGAAAACTACCATAAAACTGAGGATTAGAATTTTAGACTAGATCTTTTTAATATATATAAATACAAAAAACAAAAACTAACTAAACAAATATTGTCAATTTAATTTTTTAGTAGAAAATTGTATGGAAAAAAAAAATTTCAAGTTTAGTTTGTTTGTTAGGTTTTACTATTAAACGAAATCATGCTTATTATTTTTACCTTTATTGACAATGAAACCTTTTGAAAATGTTATAATCAAAAAAAAAATTTCTTTTCTCCATCTAATTAAAAGTAGGATTTTTTTTTGCTGTTTTATAATTAAAATTTTCTGTACAAATACTGCCATTTTAATGGTACTCAGTTTTATTGGCTTTTTCTTTGATATCACTAAACGGTAGATTTTTAAGGGTAAACATTTTAGTAAATAGTTATTTTTTACCAAAACCCTTAATAATTTTCTATGTTAAATTTTTCTAAACTTTTGTGAAATTTCGTCTTAAATGCTTTTTTAATTAGAACCTTAATGATTTCGAATGTCGATAGTGCAAATGTCAACGGTAAGCATTGAATGCATAAATTGTCGGCATTATTATTGTCAATTTTATTCGACTATTTGCATTTTTAGTATTTAATAAAACCTACAAAAGATAAAAGATTCCGTTTTTATTTTTTTTTATTTTTCAAGGAAACCTTCCTCTTTTTTCTATAATGAGAAATTCTTTTTAATTATTATTAAATAAATGAATTTAGAAATAAAATTTAATTTAAATTCGGCTGGCCATAAAATTTAATGTCGATAATGCAGTTCTCAAAAATTTCCTTGCCTAATTTGATTTATTTTATTATTTATTGCATATACAAATAAAAAATAAATAATATATTTTGCCTTAAAAAAAGGAGCATTTCAGATAATTTTATTGGTGATCTTTGTGAGAAAAATGTCCTTTGCGGGGGAAATTCTGAAAAATTCCTTTAAATCTTAATAAAAAAATTAATTTGTAAAAAAATATTGTGAATTAATTAAAAATTAATTTCAAGGCCATCGATTGGTTATTTTTGGAAATAGTCAATTAGAAAGGGCCATAAATATTGTATGTCGATAATGCAGTTTACAAAAATTGGCTGTGCTAATTTTATTAAATTTATTATTAATTGCATATACAAATAAGAAAAAAGATTTTTTTTGCCTAAAAAAAAGGAGCATTTCAGATAATTTCATTGGTGTTCTGTGTGAGAAAAATGTCCTTTGCTAGGGAAATTATACGAAATTCCTTTAAGCCGAAATTTGAAAATAAATCTACATAAAAATAAAATGAATTTTTTTTAAAAATTAATTTACAGACAATCGATTGGTTATATTTGCAAATAAAACACAAATTAGACGGGCCATAAAATTGGATGTCGATAATGCAAATCTCAAAAAAATTGCTGTCCTTTATTTATTAATTTGATTTTTTATTGAAAATACAATTTAAAGAAATTACATCTTTTAATTGATATTTTTTGCCTTTAAAAAAAAAGTAGAATTGCAGATGAATTTCATTGGTGTTCTGTGTGCGCAAAATGTCCTTTGCGGGGAAAATTATGAGAAATTCCTTTAAGCCATAATAAAAAAAAAAAATTGTTAAAAAATACAGTGAATTTTCTTTAAACATTATTTTATAGGCTATCGTTTTATTAAATTTGCAAATAAAGCACAATTAGGGAGGCCATAAAATTGAATGTCGATAATGCAGTTCTCTGGAAATTTCACCGCTTCTTTTATTAATTTTATTATTTCTTGCATATACAAATAAAAAAAAAATTTCAGATAATTGAATGTAGATTATGCAGTTATGAAAAAAATTACTGTTCTTCATTTATTAATTTTATTATTTAATGAAAGTGCACACAAAAAAAATTAGGTTTTTTAATTGATAAAAAGTAGCATTTCAGATAATTTCAATGTTGTTCTGTTTAAGAAAAATGTCCTTTGCGGTAAAATAGTCAGAAATTCCTTTAAGCCGTAATAAAAAAATAAATTTGTAAGAAAATATAGTGAATTTACTTTAAAAATTAATTAAGAGGCCATCGATTAGTTATATTTGCAAAAAAATCACAATTAGACCGGCTATAATAATGAATGTCGATAATGCAGATCTCCAAAAAATTTCAATGCTTATTTTATTAATTGCAAATGCAAATAAAAAAAATTACGTTTTATAATTAATATTGTTTGCCTTAAAAAAAAGTAGAATTTCGGATAATTTTAATGGTGTACTTTGTGAGAAAAATGTCCTTTACGGGGAAAATAGTGGAAAATTTCTTAAAGCCGAAGTTAGAAAATTAAATTTTTAAAAAATATAGTAATTTTTCTTTAAAAATAAATTTAAAGGCCATCGATTAGTTATATTTGCAAAAAAAATCACAATTAGACCGGCTATAATAATGAATGTCGATAATGCAGATCTCCAAAAAATTTGGTTGCTTATTTTATTAATTTTATTATTAATTGCAAATGCAAATAAAAGAAATTACGTCTTGTAATTGACATTTTTTGCCTTAAAAAAAAAGTAGAATTTCAGATAATTTTAATGGTGTGCTTTGTGAGAAAAATGTCCTTTGCGGAGAAAATTGTGAGAAACCGTATTTAGAAAATAAATCTAGAAAAAACATGGGGATTTTTTTTTTGTAAAAATTATGTTAAAGACCATCAGTTAGTTAAATTTGCAAATAAACTACGATCAAAACAGATATAATTTCTAGTGTCGATAATGCAGTTCTCAAAAAATTGCATTTCTTATTTTATTAGTTTTATTATTTGACAAAAGCAATAATAATTCAATAAAAAATATTATTTAAAAAGAAAGTATAATTTTAAATGATTTTAATAATATTGTATTTTTTGTAAGGTAAATGTCTTTTCCCACGTAAATTGTGAAAAATAAAAAGAAAAATTGTCTTTTCCCACGTAAATTGTGAGTAAAAAAATTACAATAAATTTTATTTTTACTCTTACTATTAGTTATATTTGAAAATACAGCAAAAAAAAATACATAAACTGTTACAGAATATTTCCATTGGAAATGTTAAATTTCACTTAAAAAAAAAAGTAATACAAAAAACAGAATCCCACTCGAAATTGTTTAAATGTAAATTTCAATCTAAACATTGAAACATTGGAAAATCCCTTCTGGTGGAAGCCAGAAAAAATCCCCTAAAAATGAATAGATTGAAATTGACTGATTATGTGTTGTAGAGCTATCAACGTACTGGCATAAGCAATTCAGAAATTGCAAATATGAACCAAACCAACCGGACACATTCATGGCATCCTGGAATGGTTGCAAAGCATTTCCATTTGATGCCATTAGAATGTTGGCAATCTGCGGACGTTGTACTATTTTAGTAGACTTTTGCCTATGAATATTACGGAAGTACACGATAAACCGGACACGACAGTATCATATTGATTTTTTTTAAAAATATTTTTCCAAAGAAAAACCTCCTAACATACATTCTATATTTCCTGTTAAACGAAAAGACAAAAATAGATGCAAAAAAAAAAACTAAATAAACAAACAATCTATTTATACTGGAAATTTTACTGAAATCTCTCGCTTTAAAAATTTAAAAAAAATTTCCTTTGGCAAGTACAAATATGAGGAAGTTTTCTGTAAAAAGCTTTTTGATGTTTTTATCGTTTAATGAATTTTTTTTTATTCATAAAGAGAAATTAATAATTATCTTGTTCGGATAACCGGAGTTTTAAAACTACTCCATTGTCTACACAGACTGAAATAGAAAATTGCTAAATAGTTTTAAGGTGAAATATTTAAAATATTTGCGATATATTTGATTATATTTTGGTTTAGTATACAGCCGACGGTATAGATGACAACCCTGACGTGACGACTGAATAGATATGATCTGTGATGATTGTGGTAACGATGCGAATCTGGGACAGAATCTGTTAATGCATCGGCCAAATGCATAGCAATTTCTATGGAGCATATCAAAAATATTTCTATGAGGAAATATAGTCAAAAGATATGTTAAATAAAGTAAATGTAAAATTTATGTAGACAGTTGAACTGGTTGCCTGTCAGTCTGTCTGGAATTGAAAGGCTTCGCTTGATAAAAATTGCATGCTTCTCTGTGCACCCTGAAATATTTCGGAAAATCTAAAATAAATTCATTTCGACTCAGAAAGTATATTAAAATGTAATAGAAAATATTTCGCAGAAGAAAAAAGGCATTTCAGAAAATTTTGTAAATTCCTGCATTGATCGTCATTAGAATCGCAACTCAGAATCAGATCCGATTTCATCATGACCGAAATTCAATTGGAATCATGTCATTTGAATAGTTACGTATACTACCAAGTTGATGATGACTCAATAATTGATTTTATTCAATAATGATTTGAACAAATCGATTATCGTGTAAAATGTTTATTCGAAAATAGAAAGATCATGTTAACGATGACTTGCGTGACTATTGATTTGCTATTGAATTACGAACTCAATTATTATGCCAAGCCTAATTTTTGTTCTACTATACGAGTAGATGTAGAAGAATATTCTTCAAAAAGATTATTAACTATTGTAGAATGATTTATAATTATATAGTCATGAGATCACAACCATATTTGTTTGGTGATTTAAATTTTCCGACCATGAATAATAAGATTGTTCACAAGGAGAGATCTCCGATTTGCATCACTAAAATTAATTCATTAAAATGAACATATCGTATTTGGTCTTATTGAGTGTTGATTAAACAATCTTCCATTCGTTTCAGATTGTAATTATAATTATCTGTATTCTCTAGTCAATTTCAATAGAATTTAAATTTTTATTCGCTTACTAATGAACAAAACAAACGAAAAAAATTAACTTTGAAATATTTCATACAACTAAATATATAAATATCGGACCCCCTCTTCGACCCTCTTAAAATTTAGTCATTATTGACTCATCTATAAATAGTAGACTTAAAAAATTTGCAAATACAAATCAAATTATTTTTGGGGAATTTCAAATGATAAATTAATATTCTATCATGTATTTTTTTTCTATTAATTCTAAGACGTTATTAAGCTAAAATTCCCCATTTTCTTAAAAAAAAATTGCAGATGTGCAAAGAAATTTTTAGCATTTCTGAGATGGTTTTTCCAAGAAATTCAAAAAATTCATCTGGTTTTGCATAGAAACATTATACAAATTATTGTATTTTCAATTGGTACAATTTTGAATATGTTGAAAAAATTCCTAGAATATTTTTTAGATCTATGGAAAAATATTAAAATGAATATTATTTAAGGCAATTTTATTTAGACTCAATAAATTTGTTTTGATTATCAAAAATTTCAATGTGTTTGATGAGTTTTTATGACGTTTTATTAATTATTTTCTATTTAAAATTAAAAAAAAAAATGTTAGTTCGGGGAAAAAGAAATCTGAGACTTTATTTAGCATGATTCGGATCGTCCGATTTGGGTCAAATATGCAGCGTTTTGCTTTATAATTTATTGCCATTTAAAAGGTAACTTCAAATAGACGTCATTGTCCCTATTGGCAAAAAACTCGACTAGGCGATTTTCACAATCTTCTCTTGAGGTCAATTTCTTATCACTAAGAAAATTTTGCAATAATAAGAAAAAATGGTAATCACTTGGTGCATCGTCCAGACTATAAGGTGGATGCATCAAAGCTTCCCAGCCAAGCTTCCGGAGATCACAGCACTTCTTCTGTTGGTCTATTTTGGCCGCTTCAGGTCTATCGCTAGCTTCAAACGGTCCAATTGTTGACATTAGAGGTCCTAATTTAGTGTTTGGCCATATGGAAGCAGCTCATAGTAAAGTAGACCGGCATGTTAGCAGTCGTAGCGTCGCCTAAAAATGAACTCAGCTTTATGCATATGGTTTAAAACTGTTTTGTGGTCGATCTTTAGCTCCTGGGCGATGCTATGACTGCTAACATACTGTTCTACTTCGATCATTTGCTTGATATTATTGACATTTTCGAAAATACTAGAAGGGAATTGACAAAGTCAAAATTGTTCATAATTGGCTGTGACACTATCAGGACCATAATTACTATAAAATAACGCATTAAAATTGAAAAACCTTTCTGGAAAAGTAGTGGTTCTGCTGTAACCACGTTTCGAGCTATTTCGAACAAAATTTCATTTGACGATGAAGCTCATTTCTTGCTTGGCGAGTACGCCATATATGGGAGTTCTGAAAACTGACACGTGACTTTGTAAACTATATTGTATCTACGAAAAGTTGCAGTCTGGTCTGTACTTTAGTCTGAAGATACAATTGGCCCATATTTAGAAAATTAAGCCCATATTTTGAAATCACCACTTGATAACTGATCATTTTTACCCTTAGCATGAATCTCGTCATAGATTAAACATAATATAATATTGGCTTTATTGTGCGAGAAGCTCTGAGAATGCGCAATTTCAATATTTGGTGATCTCAATTGACCACGAAGATCGTACGATTTGACGACTCTAGATATATACTTATAGCACTAACGAAAGATCGCGTTTTTTCACATAAATCTTAAATGGTTTTTCCACAAACGTTTTCACACAAAATTTGTCGCATGTGACCCATTTCTCATCCCCAATCACCATCCGTTTAAAAAGGCTTCGCAGATGGTTACTGGGGATGGTGCGACTGGTAACATGATTGTTTTTTTTTTTTTTTTAGATTATTCAGGTACAGGGGGAAACCTTCAAAAGGTACCCGACTGGGAGGCCTTCTACCTGTCAGACGAGTTATGCGGGATTTTTACCTCGCTAAAACCTAACCTGTACCTCTACCCTTGCTCCCAGAACGATGGTTCCCCGGCGGCACTCTTTGTAAATACTAATTCGCCGGGGCGTTCTTATAATATTTTACTATTTATTATATTTTACTGCTGTCCCAATGTTATGACGCCTCGAGGAGAATACCGGAACGGAATCAATGAAACCAAAATTGAGCGTAATTGACTGTAACAGTATCGGGACCATAAACCCTATTCACAATTTCAGCCGCCTGGCTTACATTTTCGCCTTTAACAAAGCCGAATTTTTTATTTGTTAACTTCCACCTTTCATACCCTGTAAATCACAATTGAATTGAGAATAAAAAACTGTAAAAGAATTTTGTTTAGTATGGAATGTCACCTTTTCAACAAGCACAAGTTTGAACTTTTTTGATCAATATTTTACGCGAAACGTTTATGTTCTAGGTCGATTTTACTTTATAGCCATTTTGGTTTAGATAATATTTATCTATTGATATTTAAAATTCATAAGCAGTAATCGATAATAATTTATTATCAAATATTTAACACTATAACAACGTGTTGATATTATTATATGATAACATTTTATTTAAATAATTGTTTAATTGTAAAAACTAGGAGTAAATTCTGTGAATTTTTATTGTTAATAATTAGCCGAGCAAAAGTAAACTATTCATCTTGTAATAAATAATTCTGAAAATATGCATACACTGAGAGATAAAGTAAAGACAGGGTGACAATTAAACCAACATACACCTGACAAGATTGATGACAATTAAGCCAACCTACATCATGAACGGCGGTGAAACTGCAGTGCTTGAGTATTACAGCTCGGTTTAGACAACCACCATTTTTGGCAAAAAAGCATTATGAGTGACGAGGTACACTGACTTGGCTGGCTTTGTTAATAAAATAGCCACTATTGGGGCACTGAAAACCCTCAACTGATCTATACCACAGACTACTACACCCTCGTAGAGTAACTTTATATTGCGGCATTTGGGCTGGCGTCATGATTGGGTAATATTTCTTTGAGGATGCTAGAAGCAATGCTGTATTAGTTACTGATGTCTGGTTTCGGGACATGTTGAAGATCTACAGAACATGTGGTTCCAACAAGCTGATGCCACATCATACACAGTTGGTGCTACGATGCAAATTTTGGGAGAATTTTTTTCCCGGTTAAAAAGTGGTGATATCTACTGGCCCCCATGATCCCCTGATTTGAACACTTCAGATTTTTTCATATGGTGGTACTTAAAAGAAAAGGTGCACACTAACAAACCAACTACAACCTGGATGCTTAAGGAAAACATCTGAAACGAAATTGCTAAAAGAACAACACAATTTTGCGAAAATATTAGAAAAATTATACTTTAAAGAGTTTAATAAAAACTTCGACCGAAAGATATTAAAAAGAAAAAATAATTACAAAACTTATAAAATAGGAAATATTTTTTTTATAGGTAATTTCTCAGGTGATTCTTTAAATATTTTAAGGCCATTGCACATTAACATATCCTTGATTTTTTCGTTCCTTGATGATTTCGTATTGAATAAATTTAGGTAATATTTGCACAATTTAATTTATTAGATACGAACTCCGATAATAAATGATATAAAAATATTCATTAATGTCCTCTGCTTAATACTTAACCAATTTAAAAAACTTAGCATTAACAATTTTGGTGAGTCTTTATTTACTTTTAAAATTATTCGTATCGCTTTATTTTGCAACTATTGCGATCTGTTCATTATTTCTCTATTCCACATAAAACTAAATGATGAGCAGTACTTAAAATTTGGCCTAATCATCATATTTTATATATTAATTACGTCCAAATATGAAATAAGTTTTTTTTTTATCTAAATAAATCGAATTTTTTCAATAAATCAATATAAAAAAAATTGGTTTTTATTTGATTTTTGCAAGTATTATTTTTTGTTGAAAACTAATTTTGAGCATATGACAACCTTAAAGACTCTTGGCAAAGCTCATTTTATTCTCAAAATTTTTGGCGATTTATTTCGAGTAAATCCGAAATTATCTCCGCTATAACTTGCTAAATGATGATTTCCAAGGCTTCAATTGTTGCTGGTTTTTCAACATACACCAACGACTTTTCAAATTCAAAATTCAATTTGAAAAGTCGTTGGTGTATGTCGCATGACGTAAAATTGCATGATCTCAATCAAAACTTCTAAAAGATTGTATTGGTTTGTTCGGAAAGTAATTTTCCGATTATTGATAAAGACACAATAAAGGCATTATTTGATGCAAAACGGCGAATAACAACACGTGAGATCGCTGAGAGATTAAATTTATCGAATTCGAACGTTCATGATCATTTGAAAGGGCTCGGTTTTATCTCAAAGCTCGACTAATGGGTTCCTCATCTTCTTACGGAAAAAAATTTATTCCGTCGAATTGACGTTTATGATTTGCTTCTCAAACGCCAAGAAAATGATCCATTTTTGAAGCGTATCATCACTGAGGACGTGGAATGGGTTGTCTACAACAATGTTAAGCGCAAAAGATCCTGGAGTACAAAGATGAACCCGCTCAAAGTACTTCGAAAATCAATATTCATCAAAAAAAGGTTATGTTATCTGTTTGGTGGGATTTCAAAGAAAATTTGAGCTTCTACCGAGTAACACAACGATCAATTCTGAAGTGTACTGTCATCAGAATTGGTCAATAGGAAAGGTATAGTGTTCCAACAGGATAATGCGAAACCACATACAAGTTTGACCACTCGGTAAAATCTTTTAGAGCTTGGATGGGATATACTGCCACACCCACCATACTCTCCAGACCTAGCACCTTTCAATTATCATTTGTTCGGGTCTCTACAAAATTGTTTAGACGGTAAAACGTTTAATTCAAATGAAGAGGTCAAAAATTAATTAAATCAGTTTTTTGCCAGCAATCATGCTACTGCCAGAAAGATGGCAAAGGATATTGAATCAAACTGGACAATATTTAATTGAATAAAATATTAATTCACTATAAGAAAATCGTCTTCCATTTTATTAAAAAAAAAAACGAAATTACTTTCCGAACAACCCAATATTATTTTTTTGACAGATGCCAATACTAATTTTTTTCGGTTGTTGAACTTTTTGACTACAACATTTGTGTACTGAATTGTGGAAATCTTCCTTTATAAGGCAGATACACATTATAGGAGGCTGTGGGCTATTAATACACTAAACTGTGAGTCCAGTGAGTGACCTAGTACTAGTCTACTTAGCAATAGTAGAGCCGGAATATGTGAAAATTTTCAGCAACGAAAGTGATGGCAAGCTAGCTGAGGAAACTCTCCGTCAATCAGTGCTTATAATCTGATTCGCCTACTAACAGAATGGCAACTAACACGTAGACTGGACTAAAAGCGACACGTTTTTATTGGCTAATTAGGCAACCACCAATAAACTAGTTTGTTTAAAATCCAAACCAAAAGTATGGCCACCTAAACTCTTTAAAATTAAGTTGGATGCCTTGTTTTCTTTTCGCTTCTTTTAATAAAATCACCTTTAATAACAATCCCTGGTCCTTAATTCTCCATCACTTGTAAAATATATGTTATGGCACCAGACCAAGAATTATTTTGCGAGCAGGAGTCCTCGAATTGTGGAGCTCCTGGATATAAAAGTGCCCTCGTTTATCTTTTACAACATACTCCTATATGTCTGCTCTCACTATTCTACCCTTTCAACCGCAGGCCAGTAACGTTTGGATATATTCTTACACATGCAAGGAAATTAGTCAAATGGCCTCATAGTCGTGTCGCTATAAAGTAGCACTTGGCACATATCTAAAGGACCTTACATACAAACAAATTAAGAATTGCATGATCTTGCTGGCTTATTGAGCAGATTGGAAGACATCATCTGCTTCTCAAGGCTCCGTTCATATTTCTCTAGAAATAAGGACCAACAGTGCGTCCTGCGTGCAATCCACATCAACCAATTCATTTTTGTGTCTCTTATGGTATCTTCAATATCTCTTGCAGATTTAAGTCACTCACACAAAAGTGATAATTTTTATTATTAACAGAAACTATTGAGAACCCCCCCCCCCCCCCCCTGCCACACCTCCACAAATAATCTTTATAACTAAAAACAAATTATTTTGTCATAAAATGCAATTTTGCTTATTGCGAAATGACGACTAATTTTCGAAGTAAATTTTACTATAAATAATTTTTCACAGATATTTCGATGGGGGACATCCTAACCCCATCAACAATTCTATCACAACCAAAAAAAAAAGAAAACTTTAACAAAAAAAAACAAAAAAAATAATCTACACTTTTATTAAAAGATTCTGAAATTTACAAAAAAACAGTTTTTCAAGAAAAAATCTAAGCTAATTATGGCTCGTAATTACAATCATAATAATTTTATTGCTAAAGAAATTTATACAATTACAGATAAAGAAGCTTTTTATAAAAAAAAAAAATATTATCTCCTATAAAACCAAAGCGTACATTTATTTTTTTCCGCTTTAGCTACTTATCATTTTGGGGTAAAAGTTATATTTTTGGTATTTAAAGGCAGTTACACAAGAATAATGGGTAGCATAAAGTTAACTGATATTAGTTACCATAAAAAGGGGTGGCGAAACTGTAAAAGAGAAATTGTATTGACATACACACTAAAGACGGGACTATTCTAGAGAGGAATACCTAGTCGGAAGTGATTCAAGGAATGGGCTTTGGTTTATTAGAAAGGGGTTCTGGGATATATGGTACGAAGTATTCTTAGTCGCATAATATGCCCCCACAATGCAAATAGAAGAGTTCTGGTTGAGGAGGCACACTTGTATGAACGTGGCATCTATGGATGATTTTGTTTTCCGAAGGCAAACATGCAAGGCATCTCAACTGAATTCCACTAGACAACGGCTTTGATGACAAGCAAGACACCTCGTCTATTGTGCTCATATCTCGGGGCTGATGTTATTATCTGTTTATGCGTGACAATTCTATTCGGCAATATTCTACACAATCAAATTGAATGATAAGCTAATAGAACACGATGTATTTATATTTGCTCCTTGTCAATCTGTTCTTCAAGTATTCTACAAAGAACAATAGCTTCACCTCTATTCCAATATGCGTTCTTAACCATGTCTGACTAATACCAAGCAACCAATCAATGAATTAATTTTATTTTTAAAATTTCTATTGTTTTTAATTTTTAACCTTTTAAAATCTATTTTTTTATGGAATTTTCTATTTTCTATTTTCCCGCACTGAATACTTAAATTCCCACTTGCAAAAGTAATTTTATCTAAACAGTCTTTTTAGGGATAAATGTTCTTTAAGATTCTCACAAATTCTGTGCTTATAGGAATATTCATTTTATAGTTCGGAAAATATATTACTAGTGTTTTAAAGTTATTTGCCAAAAATATATTTATTAAAAATTTTTTTATTTAGTTTAAAATTTGCCATTTTATTTAAAAGGATTATTTTACTAAAAGATTATTTTTTTATAATATTTCGAACAAAATTTTCATCAGCTATGTAGGTTATTTTTCGCTTGGTAGTTTTGTGAATAAGGCAAAATTTCATCTTTGAGGCTCAAAAATCCATAAGTGACTGTTAAGAAGTTTTTTTTTTAATGTTTAGATTAATGAGATACAGGGCGAAACCTTCAAAAGGTACTCGCCTGGAAGACCTTCTACCTGCCAGACGAGTTATGCGGGATTTTTACCTCGCTAAAACCTACCTGTAACTCTACCCTTTCTTCCGGAACGATGGCTCCCCGGCGGCACTCTTTGTAAATACTACTTCGCCGGGGCGTTCTTATTTGATATTACTACTGTCCCGATATTATGACGTCTCGCGGCCTATTCTTCGTACGTGGTCCGAAAATCCTTGATTAAAGATTCCGCGTACTCTGCAACTCTGTTCCAAGCCGATTGGCTTTTCAGCATGCACTCCACTATGTTTTCTGGACTGATGGAATGGTCCCAATTTTTCTCCAGATCTGCCCGTGTCCCCTCGTAGAAGGGGCATTGGAAGAATACATGTTCTGCATCTTCGATCACATCGCGGCAATGAAGACAGTTTGGGGAGTCAGTTCTCTTGAATCTGTGCAAGTATGCCCGAAAGCATCCATGCCCAGTCATGAGTTGGGTGATGTAATACCCGACTTCCCCGTGCACGCGAGTGACCCATTTGGTGACATCTGGGATCAGCCGATGCGTCCACCGACCCTTCGTCAAGCTGTCCCATCTTTCTTGCCAGAGGTGAAGACTCTCGGGTCTCTCCTCTTCACAGAAGAACTTTCGCCGCTTTTCCTTCTTCCTACGATGTTGGCGTTCACGCTCTCCTGCCAGGATGTCGATGGGTGGGCATAATGCTATGACGTTGACCGCATCATGTGATACCGTTCGGTATGCTGACGCTACTCTGATCGCTGAGAGCCGCTGGACTGATGACATTGTCTTGCGGTATGTTGTTAGCTCTAGCGATTTCGCCCACACTGGTATAGCAGGACGGAGGTAACTACAGTTGCCAGTAGTCGTCTTCAAATTTGCCTGGGGCCTCCGATATTAGGCATTATCCGCGAAAGCGCGCCCTGTATTGATGATGCCTTTTTGCTGACGCTGGAGATGTGCTCCTAGTAGTTGAGTCTGGCATCCAAGACCACTCCTAGATACCAGATGTAGGGTAGCGACTGGATGTCGTGGTCGCCAACTCTTATGGTGATGGTCTCCATTTTCTTCCGGCTACTCACAAGGAGTGCCTCGGTCATATTTTCCGCCGGATAGTGGTGGAGAATGCCGTTTCCAGTTTCTCCACGTGTTTGGCTACAAGGACAACCGCTACGTCGTCCGCCAAAGCCACGAGTGTTGTGTTCGGCGGTAATTCCAGATGGAGTAGGCCGTCGTACATGACGTTCCACAATAGTGGCCCCAGGACTGTTAAGAAGTCACTGTATCCGCGGAAATGATTCAAAGTATGTGCATTTTGATCTTAAGTTATAATTGGCACGTATTTCTTTGAAAATGAAGAAGGAGAGGCCAATACCGTTAATTGTGAGCTGCAAAACTCATGATAGCCGACTTATTTTTAGCTCAAACTTGAAGATATTAATCGGAATGATATGTATTTTTGAAAAAACAATACCAGAAGCTACTGAACACCTCAAACTTTGGCTTTCAGAACACGTTATTTCCGAATTTGGTTTTGTCAATTGTCCTTCAAGATTGTATAATTTGACGCCATTAGAATTTTTTTTTAAAGCATGCAGACAGTCTTTAAACTTAAGAGAGCATTGAAAAACAATTAACCGACGATAAGTTTTCAGAACACGTTATTTTCAGATTTGGTTTTGTGAATTGTCCTTCAAGATCGTATAATTTGACGTCATTGCAATTTCTTTTTAAAGCATGCAGACAATCTTCAAACTTAAGAGAGCATTGAAAAACGAATAACCGGCGATAAGTTTTCACAACACGTTATTTTGAGATTTGGTTTTGTCAATTAGCCTTCAAAATCGTATAATTTAACGCCACTGGAATTTTTTTTTGAAGCATGCAGACAATCTTCAACCTTAAAAGAGCATGGGAAAACAAATAACCTGCGATAGGTTTTCAAAACACGTTACTTTCGGATTTGGTTTTGTCAATTGCCCCTCAAGATCGTATAATTTGACGCCATTGGAATTTCTCTTTAAAGCATGCAGTCAATCTTCAAACTTAAGAGTGCATTGAAAAACCAATAAGATGCGATAAGTTTTCAGAACACGTTATTTTGAGATTTGGTTATGTCAATTGTCCTTCAAGATCGTATAATTTTACGCCACTGGAATTTTTTTTAAAGCATGCAGACAATCTTCAAACTTCAAAGAGCATTGAAAAACCAATAACAGGCAATAAGTATTCAGAACCCGTTATTTCGAGATTTGGTTTTGTCAATTGTCCTTCAAGATCGTATAATTTGACGCCATTTGAATTTCTTTTTAAAGCATGCAGACAATCTTCAAACTTAAGAGAGCATTGAAAAATCAATAACCTGCAATAAGTTTTCAGAACACGTTATTTTCAGATTTGGTATTGTCACCTGGCCTTCAAGATCGTAGAATTTGACGCCATTGGAATTTCTTTTTAAAGCACGCAGGGAATCTTCAAACTTAAGAGAGAATTGAAAAACTAATAACCGACGATTAGTTTTCAGAAAACGTTACTTTCGGATTTGGTATTGTCAATTGTCCTTCAAGATCGTATAATTTGACGCTATTGGAATTTTTTTTTAAAGCATGCAGACAATCTTCAAACTTCAAAGAGCATTGAAAAACCAATAACCGGCGATAAGTTTTCAGAACACGTTATTTCCGGATTTAGTATCTTTAACTGGCCTTTAAGATCGTATAATTTGACGCCATTGGAATTTCATTTTAAAGCATATACCATAGACAATCTTCAAACTTAAGAGAGCATTGAAAAACCAATAACCGATATGTAATCTCTTAATTACACCCTGAAATGTGTAATAAAAATTATCGGATAATTACCTCAAAAGTCCATAAAGTTATTTTTTAATAATAGTTTAACCGTTTTAAATTTAGCGCTTTTGATAAATTAGAAAAATTCATTCACAAAAAAAATCACATAAAACTAATTATTAAATTGTTTTTGTTTTCAATAATCTTCCAAACGTTTTCACTGAGAATTATCATCACAAAATATGACAGAAAATATAAAATCGTTTACTTAAGAAATTATCAATCGTCATGTACGTATTTACGTAATAAAAAATCAATTTTTTTTTATACAATAGTTGTAATGAGTACTACCGTAAAGCTTATTGCCCTTGTTACTGTCGTGGAACTTTTATAAAGAAGTTTACTTAGTCATTTATTTACCATGAAATATTCGATGATAATATGTACTAAGTATAGAACTGATGAGAACATAAAATATTGCGCAATATATGATATTTTCGGTGATTATTTTTTAGTAAACAATTTTTAAATAAGTATTTTGTAATTCAAAATGATAATGTTTATTCAACAGTGTCATTGGCAATGCCATTCACTCTTTCATCTTGTCGATTTTATAAATATTCGATTTCAAAAAAGATTTACATTTAAAATTTTTTGAAGTATTTTTTTCTGTTTAGTAAATACGACATTAATTTTTTGTCTTGTATTAAATTTGAATGCAAAGCAACATCGATGACACTGTTTTTTTTTTGTGTTTTTATAATGAATATTAATTTGTATTTTTTATATTTTGGAGTAAAAGTATTTAAATTAAAAACTTCAACACTTAAAAAAAAATTAAAAGAATTTTTTGCTGTATTACAAAGGAAAAATTTTATAATAAATTAAAAACTTACGTGAAATTACGTCTTATTATTATTTATTTTTATATTTTTTTTTTTATTAAATTATTGTTTTTTTCTCCCAGTACACAACGACACGAAAAGGTGAACGAGAATTGAAACGATTCGTGTCCATGATAAAGGGTCGAGAGCTTTAATGAATGAAAAGCTCACAGCTGCGCATCAGTTCACGAACACACAAAACTTGTATGATACGAACATGTTGTTTACGGTATGAATGCACTGAGAACAGCTGATTTTAGTGAAAGTTTTTCTTTTTGGAAAAATTTACTTTCTTCTATTAAAAAAGAGAAATAAAAAATATATTTTTAGGTAATTTTTTTTAGATATATTGTTAAATTTAAAAGTGGATTAAATGAAAAAAAATAATTATTAAAATCGATATTTTTTTTTTTTAAATTCTGAAAAATATCAAAGCATTTATTGATAAAGCGTTATTCAATTCACGCTTCGGAAAGTAAAGTATAATAAAATAAATTATAATAATTTAGTTTTTAATAAATATTTATTTGATTATATTGGGAAAATTATGCCATTATGTATAAAATAAAAAATTATTCTATAAATCAACAAGAGTCTTCTCACAGAAGTTGAATATTTAAGAAATTTTCCGTTAACTTTTTTATATATTTGCCGCTGTACTTCCGCCTATTACTTTATGGATGTCAATTTTTAAATACTTTAAAGCTTAAAAATTATCTAACTTAATATACGGCTTTAAATAGCATGATCTTGCAGGATAATTGGTTCTCAATAAATACCAAATATGTCATCTTGAAATAGATTAAAATCGTTAAGTTTAAACTACAAGCAGTTAGTTATAAGATACCGATTACGCACAGAATTGGTGATAATGGCTTCTATTTATTCTTTTTCAAAGAAATATGGTTAAAAAAAAATACACTAAACAGTCACTTTTTGCGCATTCAATAGCATTTCTATAGTCACTCGTAGATTTTCAGAGTCCTTTTTATGACAATCTTGTTTATTGGCATATCCACCAAACGCTGAATTTTTTAAATTTTTTTTCATAAATAAACAGTTAAAGCCTATCTTCTGTTCAGTTAAAAATGGTGAAAAAATCTTTTATTTCAAATGGCAGAAATATATTTAAAAAATTATTTAATTGACAGGGCTATACTCTCTGAAACAAGTAAATGGATAACCTAGTATTCTACGGTACACATATGGTGTCATGCTTGATAATTTTTCTAGTCTACAGGTAAAAAATGATTTCCTCTCACGCTACAGAAATGTAATTCCAACAAAGCATCCACATCGATATTGTGATTTATGGAAACTTTTACCTATTTTGGAGGCTAAAGCTTAATAGCAATTGTAGTTGTTCTTCTGCATCTATTTGGCGTGTTGATTTATTACGATTGCACGATAAAAGCGATAAAAATGAAATTTCGTCTCATTTGTGTCGATAATTAATCAAACACGCTGCACGCATGCCACGCTTCTTACACTAGCCTTCGATAATCTCTCTTGGGACATGATTTATTCAGTTTGCTTATCAACCCTGGACCCATCGGCAATCATCCATTGACCATTTGACCAGCCAGCAACTGTTCCACCGACCAGAAATAAGTAAATTCATCTGCATTTTTGATTAGGAGCGCATGTCCATTAACCAGTTCCAGATGAGATTCGGTATAAATTTGGGAAGTCCATGAACAATGCCCTTTTACGAGAGCCACAAGTCTTTGCCTCAAACACGGTTTTTCCATTGTTATCATGTCCCTGTGCAGTTTGTCCACTAACCGTGATAAGACAGAAAACTACATTATTCCGCATCTACATGGCATGGCAAACAACAATAAATATTCACGCACGATTCTCATCAGGCCCCATCTTCCATCAAAAACCAAGTCTGCAGAGAACTGGCAGACAGAATGGCTTCAGTTAGAGCCGTGGGCGCTCCCCATCAGCCAGCTTCCGTACACACAAAATCACGCACTGACTTCCCAGACACGAGAGATTTCGTTACAAATGTCTGCCTTATCGAAGTCTTCAATCTTACAGCTCCAGCTCCAATCGTATTTTTCTACCTGTTCAGGTTCCATCAAGTGCTTTACGATATCGTTAAAATATTTTTCGGAAGGGGAAAGGGGGGAGGGGGAGGTTGCCCGAAAAGAAATGTTGTTGGACGGAATTAATGGTACATTGGCTTTGATAACGACTTCTTCATTTAATATTCATGGATACACAAAAAGAATGAGTAGAAACGTTTTGGAATTTTCGAAATTCTTCTCACAGAAAATTATGCAAAATTTGTCATATTCTAAGAAGGGAATGTAAGTAAGTAAGTGTACTTGATTTTTAATAAAGAGGTTGAACGATTTTATCGAATGTAGCGTAAAATGTATTTTCTACAAAATATTAACATCTGAAGAAAGGGAACCCTTCTTAGCCCTATGCCAGTAGCTATTAAATATAAAAATTCATATATAATAATTACAAAATAAAATTCAACTGTTGTTTACTGAAAATATTCCAATCGGAAATTATAAAAACAGAAAAATTATTAATCGATAAAAAAATTTCAAGAAGCAAAAACGAAAGTGCATAAACGTTGGTTAGTTGATTGGGGGTTATTAATAAACTTTCACGCAAAAAAAAAAAAAAATTAATATCGTTAAAAGGCGAAAAATTAGTTTTTGCATCTTTAAGGCAACAGTTGTCGATGGAATTTTTAAACATTAATTAAAAATTTAAGATTAAAAGGAAGAAAATCGTTTGATTATGACCCAGTTTTTTTTTTCTTTCTGGGGCGGTATTTATATAAAGTCTTTAATGAAAATTTGGTTTTTTTTTGGGGAGGTCGAGAAAATATTTTTTTTAATCAAACTGAAAGCCAGTACAGTGGTTTTATCCATTAAAGCTTGGCGAGAACATACTCTGCTGATTATTAATTATTTGATATCAAAAAGTGAATTTTTTAACTCAACTCCAAATAAATAAATTAAATTTTTATTAATTTAAGAAAGTATACTATACTCACTATATCAATATTTTTTTATATAGTTTTTATTTATCTCCATAATTGATCATGTTATTTTTCCAATTTAAATTTGGTATTATTAAAAAAAATATTATTGGACAAAAAATATTGAGTTTTTTCCCTTCAATTTTAATAAAACATTTATTTTGGTAACAAGATAATTTTGAATTTAGCACAGGGTGTTCTTAAGATAAATTTACAAATATTTTTTTAAATAATTTTGCACTGAAATCAAAAATTATAGTTTAGTTTATGAAAATGGTTTTTTTTTTAACATCATTTCGCACATTTCCTAGTCGTGTATGTCTTCATTGTCCCTGGAAAATTTTCTTTTTAAAGTATCCTCATAGGAAAAAAATAGTGAAGATCAGATTAGGAGGGGGGGGGGGGGTTGGTGATGACCAATCCATAAAATTCAATAGTCAATATAACAGCATGGCTAGAAGCGTTCTTAAAGAAATATGGACCAAAAATTTCACATCACACAGTCACTTTACGAGGTCATCAAAAGTGGATGTTTTGTTTATTTATGAAGCAAAACATTTCATAAATAATTTCATTATTTATGAAATGTTTTGCTTTTATACTCCTTATCAAATTTAAAAAAAAAATCAAAATACTTTTTTTTTCTTGGAGCTCGAAAACGTTTTCAATCTATTGATAATGGCACATTTGTTCTTAATGCTGAATGTCCTGAAAAATTAACGATCTAGTACCACTGCAGACTATCCCTCCGAAAAGCTTCTATTTAAGTCCTGTATTGTCTGAACCTCATATTCCACGTTTTTCGGTGACTTAGAGTAAAGGCTCTTGCGTGGGAAAACCGTCGATTATCGTTGAAGCTGATGAGTACTGAGTAAAATCGTTCATCTATTCTTCAGATTTTAGGTGAAGATTGAGATGTAAGAAAACGTTACGATTGGTACTCGGAAGAATATGTAGTTTAACATTCTCGACAGAAGCGAAAATAACCCAAATTCAGCCTTGTCACTATCCGTGCGACTTTTTCTCATTTTCGAAGATCAGAAAATAATTGAAAAGGGGTCGATAAAGGTTGTATAACCAAAAAGCGACACCTTCCGCAATGTGTAGCTGTAGAATCTTCTACAAAGATTAAATTGTTGTAGAAAATTGCTTATAAAGATTCCCGGACTCTCAGGGGAATTTTCACGTACTTTCAGAAGCAGGCTATAGTCTACCCAACACCATAACATCTCCTTCAAAAATTGAAAGCACGTTATTCTGACCGATTTTCTTCATATTATTTTCTATAACGTGAAGAAAATTTATTCTAAGCATGAAAATAGTCACTAAACATTACAGTAATTTGAGAAGTTTATCGTAAAATGGTTTTAAAATAATAAAACATTAATGAACAGTATAAATTTTGTCGCCAAATGGCCCCATTTTATCTGACTTTTGTCTTAGAGACCTTGCAAAATAGATTATAGAGTATGTTATAAGGAAAGATATGCACGAATTTAATTGAAGTCAAAAATTCCCGTGGAATTGCTATGACACAAAACTTTCATCTGCCGACCATTATCCATCTATTAACTTAAAATGAAGCTATGAACCCTATTATTTAAAAAATATACTAAACACCTTAAAATTGATTAAAAAAATGTATTATTTTATTTTTAAAAATTATTGAAATTCAATACGAATACTTTGGATTACAAAAAAAAAAAAAATAATAATAATAATAATAACGGAAAATACAAATCAAAAAGGTAATAAATATGTTTTTTAGCTGCTGTGCCTGCCATCTATTATTCTATTATCGAAATAAAACCCACATTTTAGTCGTTTCGCTCGTTTTTCCTTTAATTTGTAGTTTTGACATAACGAATATAAACAATCCATAACGTGTGCGGGTTAAATTTTTTGATATTGTTCTTTAAATTATTTTTAAAGCATAGTTATTACAAAAATTGGGTATTTATGTTTAAAAATAAACTTTATAATTTAATATATTGAAATATTTATGAAAAATGTTTTATTCAGTTAAAAAATGGCTTAGTTATGCGTAAATTAAAGATTGGCTAATTTCGTTTGGAAGGTGACTTATTGGTAAAAACTAATTATATATTTAAATAAAAGGTACAATTGCCTATCGTTCAACTAATTTTAATTGGAATTAAATGCTGAAAAAACTAAAAACTCTTGTACAACATTGAATGTAAACAAAAGATTAGTTGCGATTAGATTGACACTTCAATGACGGTCGCCTGATTACTTTTCGATGGGGGTTTTAGGCGTTTTATATTTTTACATAATTTTAAAAATTATTAATAGGTATTAATAGTACAATTTGCATTCATGTTAAAATATGAAACTATATATATAAGGCCTGGGAAAAATCCAAGGTAAATGTACTAAAAAATTAATTAAAAGAATATAATTTTGAATTTACGAGTTTTTATACTAATGTCAGTGAATATTAATTAATAGGGTTTTCGAATAATAGTGATATGATTTCTTTTTTAAAAAAAAAACACACTTATTTTCAAGAAAATTCAAATATTTTTTTATTTAGTGTGAAGTATAATCGATACAATTAAGTTCTGAATAAAACGTCATTCAAATGGCCTCCGCGACTCCTTTTGCAGGAACGAATTTGATGAACCCAATTTTCGAGCACTTTTCCACTAAATCAAGTCATATGTCATGAGTAGCACGTTCAATATTGACTTCTAAAGCTTCAATAGAGTCTGGTTTATTGTTAAAGACCAATGACTTTAAATAACCCCACAAGAAATAGTCTAATGGTTTTAAATCATAACTTCTTGGAGCCCATTCAATGTCACAATTTCTTGAAATAATCGAATCTTCAAACTTTTCTCGCAATAATTCGGTTGTTGCACGTGCTGTGTGGCACGTAGCCCCGTCTTGTTGGAACCAGATGTTGTCAAGATCAACTTTTTCCAATTTCGGCTATAAAAAGTTGGTTATCATCGATCTATACCGCTCATCATTGACAGTAACGGTGTTACCAGCTTCATTTCGTAAGAAGTATGGACCGATGATTCCACCAGACCAAAAACCACACTAAACTGGTGTAATTTGTGGATTTTCTTCGCACCAGAATTGACAGTTTTGTTTATTTACCGCACCACCCAGATGAAAGTGAGCCTCATCGGAGAAGATGATTTTCTTAAATATATCGTTATCGTTTTCAAGTTTATTTGATAATAAAATTGAATAATTTGTAAACGTTGTTCTCGCGTATATCTCTTTATCATAAAATTGTAAATATTACTGAATGCAATGAAGAAGAAAAAAACAAATTATGACATATTAAAAATGGCCGATACGTTACTAAGAAATCATATCACGCTTATTGAAAAATCCTATATATGATATTAAAACTCAATGCTTGTATACTGTTCCAATTTAAAGCTAAGGCTGCTTCCATTAGGGATCAATGTGAGTAAATTTTTTTTACCTATTTAAATTTTTGATCTATTTTCAGAATTTAATCCGAGAAGTAAGTATTGTAGAAGTTTTGTTTAAATATTTTGAAATGTCAATTTTTATATGCTAATACATGAATTCATAACAAAAAATAGGTTTAATTTAGTTTCTTATTCTAAATTTATTAATAAATTATATAACAATCGTAGTTATTTAATTAATTTAAAAAACTTGACCTATTATTTTAAAAATGTGTGCCAAAGCAGTATTTACAAATAAAAAATTGCCCCTATCTGAAAGTGTTGCCTTTGAGTAGTATGCATGTATTCGGTTTTTTTAGGCTTCAACTTTGCGCTTCAACTGTCTATTCTTATTTTAGATTACGGAAGAACTGCATAGGCCTTTACACAAAAATTTGTGGTCTTATTTTGTTAGCAATGCATTCGTTGAACGCACATACAAATACATGCAAAATAACAGAAACGGCGTAAATCAGTGGGGGCCAATTTTAAACTTCACTTGTGCGATGAGGCGGTTCGTTTAAAATCATTTTCATATGTGATATCATTTATGCGTAAACAAATAGATTTTTTTTAATATTTCGCATTTTGTTGTTTGATGGAATAAGTTTTGGAAATTTTATGCAATAAAATACAGTATTCTATTTTAAAATATATTATTTATTTATTTATTATATTTTCATTTTATTTATTAAAATAGAATTATAAAGTTGTAGAGCATATAACAATATAAACTGCAAGTCGTTTTTTATTATATCAATTTAATTATGTGCACAAATAAAAAATCCATTCCAAAAATGCAAAATGAATTAAATGAGACAATGTGATATAATGTTGATAATAAAAACCACATCACAACTTAGTAAATATAAATTTTAATGTTAAACAATATTGCAAGTTTCTTTATAAAATAATTGTGTATTTGTGAATTGAAATGGTAATTTAAATTGGAATTGTGCATTTAAATCAAATTAAAAAATAAAGCATTAATTACATAGAATATCAAATTCCTAATAATATATAAGTTAATCTAATACAACATTATAGCAAATGCTTTAAAACTAAATTACAACGTGGAAAATTTAATGTACTTAATAATAATTAACAACTAATATTCTAAAAAAATGTAAAACATTATTATTTAGTACATGCATTACAAAATGGTCTAATAGAGTAAGCAAAAGCACAAATGCAAAAAATTTATTTAAATAAAAATAAGCCTATCGAATATACGAGGGTCGTTCAATAAGTCCTTAGAAAATCTGAGAAATTGAGCTCGTAGTGTCGGTAAAGATTTTTTTTTTGTAAGCTGTCAAAATTTCAGCTCGATCCATAGCGTAGGTCAATTTCTATCGCCGATTAAAGCTAACGACATTTATTTGTGCATAACAATGGAAAAAAGCGAGTTTAGGGCTGTCATCAAGCATCTCCATTTGAAAGGCTTAAGCCCAAAAGAAATCAAAGCCGAGTTGGATGCAGTTCATGGCACATCTGCACCTGTGTTTGCGACGATTTACAATTGGGTGAATGAATTTAAACGTGGCCGTTCATCCACAAAAGATGAACATCGTTCAGGACGCCCAGTTGAGTGTCACTCCTGAAATCATCGACAAAATCCACGATCTGATTTTGAACGATCGGCGAATTAAAGTGCGCGAATTAGTTGAGGCCACGGACATATCACAAGGTACAGTCGCTTCAATTTTGCATGAAAAATTGTCTGTGAAAAAAATGTCGGCAAGATGGGTGCCGCGTTTGCTCTCAGAGGAGAATAAGCGCAATCGTGTAGTGGACTCTGAGGCTATGTTGGCACTCTTTCATCGCAGTCCTGCCGAATTCCTTCATCGATATGTCACTGTGGACGAAACCTGGATACAATACTACACTCCAGAAACGGAGAGACAGTCATCACAGTAGATTTTCAAGGGTGAACGGGCTCCGAAGAAGGCAAAAACTGTGCCATCGGCCGGCAAGGTGATGGCCACGGTCTTTTGGGATTCGCAGGGCATCATTTTTATCGACAACTTGTTAAAAGGAAAAACAATAACAGGAGCGTATTACGCGTCGTTATTGCAACGGTTGAGCGAGGAAATCAAAGAGAAATGCCCCCATCTGAAGAAGAAAAAAATCCTCTTGCATCAGGACAATGAGAGTGTGCACACCTGCGCTGTTTCCACGGCCAAAATTGTAGAATTGAGAATGGAATTGTTGCAGCATCCCGCTTATTCACCAGATTTGGCCCCGAGTGACTATTTTCTTTTCCCCAATCTGAAGAAATGGCTTGGCGGACGACGGTTCACTTCCAACAAAGACGTCATTGCACAAACGGATGAGTATTTTGCAGAACTTCCGAAATCCTATTTTTTGGACGGGATAAAAATTTTGGAAAAACGGTTGGAAAAGTGTGTAGAGCTAAAAGGCGATTATGTTAAAAAATATAAAAATTTTTTTTTAAAAAACAATTTTTTTCCATCTTTTTCTAAGGACTTATTGAACGACCCTTGTATTATGTTAATTTTAACATAATGAAAACAGACTCAAAAATTCGCTCCCTTAAATTTTCTTACACACACTTTTACGTACACCGGCACTGAACTATTTTCTGGTAAACATTGAACTGTCAATATGACATTTGTTTACATTTATTGCATGCCGATTTTTTTACTTTTTAACCACTTTTTGGACAAAACAAATCACTAAAAGCTATTTAGGCACATCATAAACTAAATATTTGTTAATTTATATATTACCGAAAGATAGAAATTCCCGGATTTTTCATTTCGTTGAAATAAAAGCAACCATTTGTAAAATACTTCATTTTCTGAAATAAAAACTTCCTATTAAATGTTATCAACAATAAAATTACTTATATAAATACTTACTTTTTCATAAATACTTTAAAAAAATATAAAAACCACACTTTCCGATATGTTTCAAAATAAAAACTTGAAAAACAACAAAAGTATACAAGTATTTCGGTATGCTACCACTTTCATGAAGAATGACGTGTTTTATTGTAAAACTCTCCAAAAGTCTACAAAATTGAGGCGCTTAATATTTACGAAATAAATAATGAACCTAAAAATCAAAAGATTGTAAATAAAAAATAAAAATTACCTGTGGTTGTGTTTAAATTGTATTTTTGTTTGCAATAAGTGAATTAAAATGAATATAAATTATGCTTTTGCAATTTAATCAGTTTCTATTACGAAAACTAGATGTCAGTGGGCGTCATGTTTATATAAAAAAATCTACAGAAAAGTATGCAAACGTTACGATTTCTCACCGCTTCTGCAATAATTATGCCAAAAAATTGCGTATACTTATACGGAAACCTGATATATGGGCCTATTCAGGTATATATACTCCATAATCTAAGACATAGAACTGTCAAAAATCAATTTACAAAATGACAGCTAGTCATAATGGCATTAAATTACAGTTTTTAACCTATTTCTAGAAATTCCCTGTAAATAAATCTATAAACTATCTAATAAATATTATTAAAACGTGCTCTATTTGACAATTGCTCCATTGTGAGCTGTTATAAATTGCTCTTTATTAAAGTAAAACATTTCAAGCTATTTGAATTATAATATTTATAATCCTATATTATGATTCTAATGAAAAAGAGTAAATATTTTCAATTACGAACAATATAAATTTACTAATAGAAAATAGCTCATTGAAAAGCAAACCATTAACTAGTGATGCCTTAAAAATAATACCAATCAATAGTATCTTATATTCTTCTAAAGCTTACGTTTAAAAAAAATGCTCATTAACAAATAATAGAATATATTATTTTTTTAATGTAAAAACTAAAATGGGTATTGATTCAAAGTCGATTCATGAAAAGAAAATCAAATTCTTTGCAAAGTATTGAAAACGAATTATGTACAAGCAAAGAAAAGAAGCTTTGATCATTTTTGTTGTGTTCGTTTTTTCAATTATTGAATGAAATCAAGTGTTTTACACTCTCTTATATGACATTGGTAAGTCGTTTGCTTGGTAAATTGGCTTAGATTATCGAATAGATTCTTCGTACAATGTTTACTAGATATAATGCCACAAGAAAAAATCCTTAAAGAATCTTGTTCAGAATAATCAAAGGGTCGATATAAGCCATGTTCAATGTGTGGAACAGTACGAGTGGCTTTTTAGTTTGATTAAAGGGCGGAAAATACGAATTTCTTGTAGCATCACTTTTTCACACTGGATCTAAATCCAGTATTGAGTGAAACGGAGGAAAAAAAATCTCAGTGCACGCGACTTGCATATGAATTCAAAAGCGAATGACAGACTTTTCCTCTATTTACTGTTCGTTCATTCAATATCCTTCAAGGGAAATGCTAAAAGCGTACAAAAAACATACGAAAGCATTCGAAGTGCTCAAGTCCTTTCCTAGAACGTACTTTTCCTATTAGAACGTACTGTTTGGTATATTCTCTAGCAAATATGGAAGTTGTGTAATCATAGCAGAAATGACACAATAACAGGAATAAGACAAGCTTTTATAATCAAGCAACAGTATGTGGTGTAATGAATGAATAGATAAGTGGGTGGTGAGAATAATCAGGTGCTGATAAAAACAGTATCCTCCCATTCCCGGGCACATAACGACACCGACAGCAAATGTGAATGGATAGATTACATTGTGAAAGTATCTTTTGTTGTTTACTCCTTCCAAGAATATTACAGCCAGCATACATTGCAACCTGAAGGCAAACTTTGGGTGGTGGCTTCTCGTTGATGTCATTTGTCCTATAGTCGATGTTACTGTTCATGTTGCCATTTTGCCAGGCTACCAGCATAACGCTCTTCACATCTAAATACATACAATATAACAGCGAATATGTTCTGTTTTCTATATGATCCAACAGCTCCAGGCTATCTTTGTTTGACATTGTTAGTAGTTTATTATGGCCAAATCTTTCTATGGATTCAGGCACAATAAGTTCCGAACGGAACGAATGATTGATACATGAACTGGGGCTGTTTGTCTGTCCTCCAAATTATATTATTCGATCTCATATATAAAATCAGAGTTTATAAATCGAACCGAAATGAACAGAATGCGATCCTAATCCATTGTTGTGTGTTCTATGATTACTTCAGGCTGGTTTAGTTTAATCATGGTATGTATTCTGTCACTTATCCACTCACTGTGCAGTAAAATTAAGAGGCAACATTTGATATCATTGAAAATAATAATAAATGTGGTCAAATTTTTTAATAAACACTTTATCCGAATAACCTATTAAATTCGTATATAATAGAATTTTTTTTAAAATCGGCAATTCCCGAAATGTGCGGACGGATTTATCAGCAATTTTAGGTCAAATATATTTAATTAAAACGTTAGAGCAAAAAAACCAATTATTTTTGCTATAAAGTTTTGATTCAAGTGTAATTAAAATTCTATTAATACTTTTGATTAATTAAAGTTCAATTAAAATAATATTCGATTTTTTCTTTTGGGAACTATTCGATTTTTTCGAATCAATTTGAAGATAACCAAAAAGGGATATTTTAAGAAGTTTAGGATGCTGGAAACAATTGCGTACTGGATAATGTGATGGAATGGAATAACTACGTATGCACATTTAAATGCAATTTAATCGTACAATTTTTTTTTTAATTTTTTTTTTTTTATCAATATCCGTTGATGGTCATTTAAAATGTACGTGACAAATGCTAGAAAAAAATTATAGCAAAACTTACTAAGAAAGTACGTCAAGTAAAAATTGTTGAAAAAAAAAATATTACAAAGAAAAAATGCTAATAAAAATATTTTATATATTTAAAATATTTTTATTAGCATTTTTTCTTCTAAAAAATTAGAGAAGGCAATTGCTGGAGAAAACTGCTATAAAACTTCCTATAATTTCTAAGAAAACTTACTCAAAAAAAATATAACTGCTAGAAAAAAAAATTAGGAAATAATTGGGGAAAAAAATATTGTAATCAAAAATAGCCAGAAGAATTTCTACAATAGAATCGCTTTTATTAGAAATGAACAAATAAATACCTGAAAGATGAATTCTAGTAAAAAGATTGTTATTTGCTCGAAAGCTACTTGAAATTAATTGCATAATAAATGCTACAAAAAACTTGTTTCTTTTAGAATAAGTCGCTAGAGAAAAAAATAATGCAAGAAAAAGTTTTAGAGGAAAAGCAATAATTTTTAAAAGTAAATTTAAAATTGATAGAGTAAAAACTGCTATAAAAACTACCTAAACAGAGTTATTTTTGAAAAAATTTGCGCAAAAACTGCTAGAAAAACTAGAACCAATTTGGTTGGAAAAAATACTTGAACAAAGTGCTAGAAAAAAACTAAAAAAAATATCAATAAACGAAAATTGTTGAAAAAAAACTACTGTAAAGTTCTAAAACAATGTTTGTAAGAAAAATTTTAATAATAATTGGAATAACTAGAAAAATTTGCAAAAGAAAATTGCTAGAAAATAACTGCTATAAAAATGGATAGAATGAAAACTGGTACAAAAATTGCTATGAAAACTAACTAAAAAGAGTTATTTTGGAAAAAATTACTGCTAGAAATGAAAAAACTGCTATAAAAATAAACTAAAAAGAATTGGTTTTGGAAATAATTGATGGAAAATTTACTTGGGAAAATTAGTTGAACAAAGTGCTAGAAAAAACTGCAAGAAAATATCAGCAAACAAAAATTGTTGAACAAACCCTATCGGAAAAAATTCTCTAAAATTTTTTGCTGAAAGTGCAAATTACTAGAAAAATGTCGAAAAGTAAATTGCTCGGCAAATACTGCTACAAAAATTGCTAGAAAAAAAAACTGCGATAAAACTAACTAAAAAGAATTGCTTTGGAAAAAATTGTTTAAAAATTTGCTTGGAAAAAGCACTTAACAAATTGCTAGAAAAAACTGCAGTAAAATACAAGTAAAAAAAATTTTTGAACTATCTTCTATAAAATGAAATTTTAGTTAGGAATTTTTCTGTTTTTTTATTCAAATTGTCTATAAAATTTTTTCTTGTTTCCTTATTTTGAGAATTAAGATTAAAAGAAACTGTTTATAACATACTACAAAAAATTTTTCTACATAATTTAATATTAAAAGAAACTGTTTATACTGCAAAAAATATTTAAGCTGTCATCTGCCACCGTTCTTTTTTTAATAAACTTTTTTTATTATAAGCGATAACCCATCAAAAATGATGGCACTGAAAATGCACTAAAACAATAATCAAATATTCCAAATTATTTATATTTAATTTTAATCATTTCAACTACAATCAATACTAAATTTATTTGATGACAGGAAAACGGTTGCACTGAAAATGCACTGTTAATAAACAAATTCAAATAATTTCAAATATGTATATTTATTTCATTGTTATTTAAAAAAAATATATATTTTATTAACCCAAATTCACCGTTAGATATTTTTTTTAAAAACAAATTACAGTTCAAACTACAATTCGGTACTAAAAAGTTCACTGAAAAAATACTAGCATCGCCATCTATTATTACATTAAGTAGTTTGTTAAAAGCGACATCTATCAACATTAGTTACAAATAAAACGTTACCGATAAAAAAAATTTTACGGGATAGACATACGACCCCTATTATATACAATATATACTTAGATTATAGAACAACCGAATAGGTCTCTACACAAAAATTCTGTCATTATAATTTATGAAATTTATTGTAGAAAAGTTTTTAGCAAAAAGCATTTTTAGGAATTGATATCGCCAATATCAATTTTGATACACGTAAAGTGTCTAAATAATTAATTTAGATTAGAATATGCTAATAGTCCCTCACCTTTCCGTTAAAGCGCTCCTAAAGTATTGGGATCCTTTTCTAAGTATTTTTCATAGTCGTTTAATTTGAACAGATATTATTTAGTAAAATTTATATCATTCTAAGAATCTATTATATTATATATAGTATGATAAATAAAAATAATTAATTTATATGCTCTGCAAATTATTCCAATTTCGAAAAAACTTTCTCCACTTTTCAATGTTGAATAGTTTGTTTGTTAATATTTGATGATTATTAGTATTTTTTTGAATAGATAGTCAATTTTCAGGAGATTCATTTCTATTACTCGTGCATTTTACTAAATTTTTTTCTTAAAATTTTATTATAGCTGCCCATTCCTATAAAGCCATATAATTTGAAGTTGTCGATATTTACTTCTTACAAAGCTTAGAATATTGTACATATACTCACAACAAAGTGATCATATACTTTTTCTCCATTCATCAGATGTTTACATGCATTCATTCTTAGCAAAGGCATCTACTTTTTCTGTAAAAAGGCGTTTAAAAATATCACAAACAAAATTTTTGTTAATTTGTCTTATAAAAATAAAGATGTCAACTTACCGAAAGAAAGAAATTTTACAAAAGAGTAACCTTTTACAAAACACATCATATTCTACAAAAACTTCCTATTTATTAGTGTCGTGAAGAATAAAACTATTTATGCAAATGGTTTAATCTATTTTAAATTATTAGTAAATTATTTAAAATTAATTAAAATTGTACTTTTACGTGAACTCTTTTCCGAAAGTCTACAAAATTGAGACGGTTGATATTTACAAAATAAATAATAAACCTAAAATACAATTGAAAATTTGTCTTAATAGCAAAAGATTGAAAAAAATAAAATTGAATTTTTCTTTAAAATAACTGGAATTTAAAAAATTTCTATTACGAAAACTAGATGTCAGTGGGTGTCATTTCTATTTAAAAAAAATTTAACACACATATATGCAAGCAGTACGGTTTCTCTCCGCTTTGGCAATTGCGCAGACAGAAAATTGTGTATACATCTTAGATTATAGAAGAACTGGATAGGCCTCTACTCAAAAATTCTGTCCAAATTTGTTCGAGAATACATTCGTAAGAACGCACAAATATGTGCAAAATAATCTTCCACAAAATACTTCGTGTTCTAAAATAAAAACTTCCTATTTTCTGTCGTGCAGAATAAAACTATTTATGCAAAGGTATTAATTTACACTCACTTATTCGTAAACTATTTATAATTTAATAAAACTGCACTTAAAGTTTCACTTTGCGAGAAGTATCTAAATGTCAATAAAAGTATGCAAGCATTTTGGTATGCTACGATTTTATCGATATTCGCTCAATTGAGGCGCTTGATATTTGATAGATATTTACAATATAAATAATAATCTTAAAATACAATTGAAATTTAATAACAAAAGATTCTACAAAAAATAAATTGTATAAGTGACTTAAAATGGATATTAATTTTACTTTTGGAATTTAAAATGCTTTTGCAATTTCTACACAAAAAAACTCTACAAAAATTTATGCAAGAAATGCGATTTCTCGCCGCTTTTGCAATTATGCAGACAGAAAATTGGCGTTTACATACAGGAAAATTTGACGTTAGGGCCTATTCAGGTATTCTTTAATCTAAGTATATAAAGAGAGTTTGGGTATCATTTCTACACAAAAAAACTCTACAAAAATTTATGCAAGAAGTGCGATTTCTCGCCGCTTTGGCAATTATGCAGACAGAAAATTGGCGTTTACATACTGGAAAATTTGACGTTAGGGCCTTCTAAGTATATATACAGTTATTCTTTAATCTAAGTATATATAGATAGTTTGACATTAAGTCCGGTTTTGAAATTATCCTAAATTCACTGGAAAGTGTTACGTTCAATCAACCGTGGTACCAATTTTTGTGTTAAGAGTACTTGGGTTCGTACTCCGCTCATTGAGCTATGATAAGGAATCTTTTAATCCCTAGTCACCGCTAAGCCAGCTCAGGTGAGCGGGTTCACCAAGACCCGAAAGTACCATCTTGCGTGGCATTTAGACACTCATTCTCGAACCATTCTCGCTCAAAAAGTGCCACGGCAAATCCATTAAAGCATTCATATAGCTCTCTCACACCTAACACACTACTCACATCGACACTATCACCATTCACTACAATTCCACATGAACCTAGGTCACACATATCCCCGTACAATCATGAGGCTAGTATTAGCATTTGTCGTGAGAGATCAATCAACAAAAATTATTGAAGGTAATAAATATCCTGATTGGTGTGTATTGCTTGCATGCCACCGGCAGTACCAGACAGTATGCAGGTATTCACCTCACGGTTAGTAGGTAGTAAAACAGGGCATGATCGATACTATTTCTTTGAAAACATGGAAGACATAGACCCAGGCGACATGTGGTCATTGCCGATATATACGGTGAAAGGAATGATTTTTCGAAGGCATGATTTGGCAACAATGTGATTTGACGCTATGGACATATCGTCAAATCACATTGTTGCCAAATTTTTCGAAGGCATGACGCTCCATTTTTGACAAACACCGATTATTTCTTATGGGTATATAAGATATGACAGAAAAGAATTCTTTTATATTTTCCTCTTCTACCATAAATGTGCTGTATACGATCCAGGCTAGTCTGGTAACCACGCAACCCATTAGAGAGCATCATAACATAAGTGAAGTTGGTTTTAATTTGAGAAATAATACTACTAGTATAATCGAGGAGCTGAAAGGGATTCGAGTTGAAAACAACATCTCCGCCAATAAAACTCATTTGAAGGAGATACAATTCTCTTTACTTTTCTCCTACATCTCGTATATCAATTTATACAATTATCTTGATTTTTAGCAAAGCATTTTTTCAAATTATGTTCAAACAAAACCTTTATTCTTCAACTGTTTAATTTTGTGGAAATTTTTTATTATAATTGGCAAAAAAAACAACAATAAATAAGAGAAAAGTAAATAAATATCAAAGTCAATGTGAATGCTTGCAAATGATAACAGCGGAATTAGTTATTCAGAATCTGAAAAAATAGCAAAATGCAATACAAAAGCAGAATTTAATAGAAGAACTTTCTGCTGAAACTCGACTACAATGAATCTGAAAAATTGCTCTCTTCTGCAAGCGTTTGATAATAGAAATGGTTAATCATGGAGCAATATTTAAACTAGTATCTATGCATGTACATTTGATAAAGCTAGCCTTTAACACACACAAAAAAAAACTGCTCCAACAAAAATAATATTTACTTAACCCTTTGTACATTGTTGCAGTTGCTGTTGTTGTTATTTGAGTTTTCCATAAAATTTTTTTTAGCTCTTTGGCCGTGCAAGATTAAATGTTATTACGAAATACTGAAGTGGAAAAGTGCACACCCAACTACTATCAGTGCGGACAGGGAGCTGTGTGGGGTATTGGTGTGGAGGAATTTCATTTATGTAAGCGGCGTGCAGTTCGCTTTTAGCCTTTCTCACCCACAAATCGATCAACATAAATCGTGTAATTCATTTTGAAGTGGATGCTTTGGCTATCTACCAAGAGCTACCTATCTTTTGGTGAATTCCCATGAATCCATTAACCTACTGGTCTTTAGTTTTAGTATTGGTATTGCAAGAGGCCGAAACGTTGACTAATGCACGGCTGCTTCTGTGGATTTCCAGTACATGAACGGAGAGGTATTAAGGGTTGATTATACACAAACGGAACGGTATCCAATAGCAATCGAAAGAGAAATTAAACCAAATAGAGCTTATTTAGCGGTCTCCGTGGTAACTGGCACTATTCTATTAATTGATACCACTATCGAACCAGTCCACTGCAATGCTCTGTAAATCCATAATCGGAAACGTTCTTATGTAAATTTTCAGTTTAAATTTTATATAAAATAAATTTTCCTATTTCCCATAGCTTATTAGTGCTGAGGATGATAAATTAATTCTATTTTAAAGTATGAATATTTGTTCGATAAATTCATCAGAAGTTGTTGTTTGCAAATTTTCACAAAACTTATTTGGTAATTTTTACTAAATATTTTCTGCTGATAATTTTTTTTGAATTTACGAAATTATTAATTTTCTAATTAATTTTTTACTAAAACTACAATAAACAGAATGATTTACTTTAGAATTTTAAAAAAATTCCAGACCATCGCAATTTTAAATGGTCTTTTGGAATATTAGTGATATTAAGAGTAATATCAGGAGTATGTTATTAGCGAAATGTAAAAGTAACATGAGCACAATTTTGCTTATTGAACTATTTAAACCAGTCCCCCGAAGATTTAGTGCAAGGCTATTCAATTTGTGCTTTGAAAAAGTAAAATTATTAAAATATATTTGAGATTAAATTTCTATCTAAAATTTTATTATATAAGGTGTAGTAAAAAGAAATCCATTATTTTTGCATTAAATTGAAGGTTTTATTTAGCATAGATAGAATGATACGATTTAGGTCAAAACTGCACTGTTTTGTTCGATAACTTGTTGCCATTTTGGAGGAAATTTCATAATGCCTCTCTCATAGAAACCCTCGTCCCTATTGGCAAAAAACTGGGACAGTCGATTTTCACAATCTTCTCTTGGGGCGAATTTTTCACCTACAAAATCATTCGTCATAGACAGGAAGAGGTGGTAATCATTTGGTGCCAGGTCCGGACTATTAGGTGGATGCATAAGAACATCCCAACCAAGGTCCTGGAACTTCTGGCAAGTCACTATCGTTGTGTGCGGCCTGGCGTTGCCCTGATGGAACACAATTTCTCTCCTATTGGCCAAAGCTGGCCGCTTCTGGGCGATTGCTTCTTTCAGACGGTACAATTGTTGACAGTATAAGTCCGAATTAACAGTTCGGCTGTAGGGGAGCAGATAATTCCCTGCCAGTCCCACCAAACACACAGCAAAACCTTCCTGGCTGTCAATTCTGGCTTGACCACCGTTTGCGCCGGGTGACCGCGATTTGACCACGACCGTTGCCGCTTGACGTTGTCGTAAGTGACCCACTTTTCATCACCAGTAACCATCCGCTTCAGAAAAGGATCGATATTGTTGCGATTCAGCTGCGGTTCGCAGATGGAAATTCGGTCCATGAGGTTTTTTTGCGATAACTCGTGTGGCACTCATACATCGAGCTTTTTTTTTTATCCAGCCTTATTTAAGTGGTTCCAAACGGTTTTTTGTGCAATGTTTAGCTCCTGGGCAATCAAAACAGTACTTACGTGACGGTCGGACTCGACGATTTCCATTATTTTATCGATATTTTCGACAAATGGCCTTCCAGAGCGTGGTGCAACTTTGACATCAAAATTACCGGAACGGAATCGACGAAACCAAAATTGCGCATAATAAGCTGTTACAGTATCAGGACCATAAACACTATTCACATTTTCAGCTGCCTGGCTTGCGTTTTCGCCTTGATCAAAGAAAAATTGTAAAGTATTGCGTATTTTCTCTTTGTTGGTGTCCATCTTTGACGCGTGCTAAAAAAATACTGAGTCAAGTAATCACAAAACTGTATCAAAAGCTTTTTTAGAATGAAATCTTATCTTTCTAACGCCATCTAGTGCAACCAGATCGCACTTTTACAACGGGAGATACAGACTCCTAAAGCCATCTATTGGCAAAATAATGGATTACTTTTTACTACAACTTATATTATATTTATGGATTTTCGCCATTATTTAAAATAATATAAAAATATTAAAATATTTGCTACAAGTATTTTTTTTAACTAAAAGTTTACTATCTTTTTCGCATATTTCCTAGGTCCAAATTCGGCAATTGCTTGACGGATGTTTGTATTTTGAATGCTGTTTAAAATATATATTTTTTATGTAAATTTTAACCAATAAATATATAATAGCGTCAAATTGAAAGATATTCCAATTTTTTTAGATCAAAATGCGGATATAATAGTTTAGATAAAAAAAAAGTAGTTTTTAATGTCTCTAGATAAAAAAAGTAGTTTTTAATGCTATAATTTTATTTATTGCCATATCCAGTGATCGAGAAATGCATCTTATTATGATGACTATAATTTTGTCATATAGAGTAAAATGGAACTACAAGATAATCACTACATTTTGAGAAAATTTCTTTTAAATCTTAAGCAAAACTATACTATCCAAACCATAAAATGGCTAAAAGTATATGAAATTATTTTAAACTAAACAAAATAATTAAATATAATATATTCTAAAATAATAAAAACTATTATCTATTATTGACATTTTTTTGTAATTGTTCTTTCCAAATTGGAAAAAGTTAAAAAATATTAACAGATTAAATTTAAAGTAACTCACAAAATAAATGTATAAATTTTATCAAATTCTACAGTTAAAAATTACCCACTTAATATTGAATAATTAATCCCATCATTAGAAGTGAACTTGTTATGAAAGTTCGTGAAATTTGTATCCTTTTCCTCATTTTTATTGAGATTTTTTCTTACCATAAATTTTTCTTAACTTTGTTTAGTATTTATTTAATTTGAAAAAAAAAGAAAGAGTTTAAATCTAACAGTTTAGGGAAATGTTTTTCTATAAAAAAAATAAAAGAAATTACGTCCATTATGGACCAAGAGTCAAGCTGTTTCTTAAAAAATTGCTAAAGTTTATGTTTTTATTTTGATGATTTAAAATCTTTAAGCTTTGTGCGCTTTTAAGTTGTTATTCCTTTTTTCTTCTTCTTGTATTTCTGAATTATTCAAAATTATGATATTGCTTGAAATTATGCATAAAAAAGAAGTTTGTTCATTAAATAAATAAAGCATTATTAATTTACTTGTTTGAAAAATATTATAAAAAATCTACAAGACCATGAATAATGCTAACAGATCATTTAGATGGCATAACAGATGCAATATAAAAATTAATGAAATTCAGGCACAAAAATTTGATAACGTGGAAAAAAAGAAGAATTACATAAAAAGTACAATGATGAAAATTAAGGTGAAGCTTACAAGTTTGTAAAAACTTCAGAGACAATGTTTATTAGGCAAGAAATTTTCAACCAAAAAGGTCACTGCTTTGCTATATAATCCTTGACTCAATATGAATAACAGCTGCCCTATACTCAGGGTGTACAGTGCGGAAAGCTTTAAAATTTTCTTTACAGGTTTTTTCATTTTAAAAAAAATTAAATGTAAAAAACTCAAAAGATTTCTTCCATCAACAAAATTTATTCAATTTTAATTGTTTAGTTTTTTTTTTTATCTTAAAAAGAAGAGTATCTAATCAATCTTTTTATAATTGAATTTGTTCATAATTATTCTTTTTTTATCAAATTGCTTATTGAATATTTTTCAATAATTATTCAATTATTAAATATATATTTTTTATAAATTTTTAATGTGATTAATTAATAATAAATATTTTTTTTTTAAATTACAAATTAACACTTTAAATTTTTTTTACATACGTTAATTTATTACCGAATATTTTGTCACAGATAAAATCAAAAAACAGAATTTACAATACGTGTAGGACAGAAAAGGGCAGGTATTTTTAATAAGCCATAAAATTATTGAACTTGTTGAATTTTTAATTTCAGAAATTTTATGAATATTAATAACTTATTAATTTAAGGACTTCTTTTGATTTACAACAGATATTGTCTGATGTCAAGTTAAATTATTTTTATAAATTATTTTTTTGATCAAGCTGATCTAGTTTGAGTGTTAAAACTTGAAAATACTTAAATTTATATTATTTAACATTTATAAAGTAATGAGAGAAGATATTTTAGTTAGTTCTCAATACTGAATAGATCGTAAATTTATATTATTTCAGAAAATAATTGCAGGCATTATCAAAGACTTATCCAATTTGCGCTAAAAAAAATATATATTTTTAATAAAGATTTTAACAAAATTTTACTTTTACTCTATTCCATAAATATTGCCTTTCTATAATAAATGTAATAATTCTTAAATAAAGGTCTTCATCTTTTTACAGATATTTTTTTATGATTTTTTCAAGCATTTCAAGCTATAAACTGACTATTACTTGACGAATATTAGTTTCTGAATAGTATAAGTAATATTAGTAAAAATCAATTGACTTTAACATATATGCCCTAGGAACTTTATATGAAATATTACCAAAATATGGTAAATGTTCTATAATCAAAATAAATATTAAATTAATAAATGGCAATTATAATTTCCTATTTTTGTATAAAAATGAAAGACGATTTTCTTATAGTGAATTAATATTTTATTCAATTAAAAAATGATCCAGTCTGATTAAATATCCTTTGCCATCTTTTTGGCAGTAGCATGATTCCAAGCTCATAAAATGTTTTGCTCGTTGCTAGAAAAAAACTGATCTAAGGGATTTTTGACCTCCTCATTTGAATTAAACATTTTACCGTCTAAAAATTTTTGTAGAGACCGGAACAAATGATAATCGGAAGGTGCTAGGTCTGGAGAGTATGGTGGGTGTGACAGTATATCCCATCCAAGATCTGAAAGCTTTTGCCGAATGGTCAAACTTGTATGTGGTTTCGTATTATCCTGTGTTGGAACACTATACCTTTCCAATTGACCAATTCTGATGACAGTACACTTCAGAACTGATCGTTGTGTTGCTCGGTAGAAGCTCAAAATTTCTTTGAGATCACCAATTTGGCTTCCGGTCTGAACACTCCACTATCCAGCAATGCTATCGCATTGTTGATCATATTGCATCCTCTCTTGAGAGGAAAGAGTATTGCCCAGGAGTATTTTTAGATATATCCCAAGCTTTTGATCGTGTGTGGCATTCTGGACTCCTTTGGAAACTCAAGAGCTTTCTTCCTTCAACATACTACCTTATAATAAATTCATATCTCTCCCAACGACATTTCCAAGTTGCAATTAACTCAGAATCCTCGGAAATATATCCTATTCTAGCTGGAGTCCCATAAAGCAGTATTCTTGGGCCTATCGTATATAATATTTATACCCATGACATCCCAGGTTATCCTAATACTATCATTGCTACTTATGCAGACGATACGGCCATACTTGCTACCCATTCTAATCCTGACATAACTTCCAACAATTTACAATCCCATATCCACAACCTTCAATCTTGGTTTAAGAGATGGATAGTGAAGGTAAATGAACAGAAGAGTGCTCACATTACTTTCACCTTTATACCTTAATAGCAACATGACAAAGTGCGTTATTTGGGACTTTAACTGGACAAGAGACTGATATGGAACCCACATACAAGTTCAAAAAGAGCTGAAGCTAACAGACGTTACCTACAACTTCTTAGAGTACTGGACAAACGCTCGAAACTAACAATTAAAAGTAAACTTCTAATCTACAATAAAATTATAAAACCTATTTGGACATATGGAATTGCACTTTGGGGTTCAACGAAACTTTCCAATTCCTATCGCGTCCAGGCCTTACAATCCAAGATTGGGGTCCAACGAAACTTTCCAATTCCAGGCCTTACAATCCAAGGCCTTACAATCAACATCGTGATCTAAATGTTCCTTTTGTTCAAGACCTGTGCATTTTCCGCTATCAAAAATTTCACTTCCCTATCATCATAATTCACTTGTGAGAGAATTGTCTTGTATTGCCCTCCCCGGAAACACTCATCGGAGATTTAAGAGACAATGGCCTAGAGATTTTCTAGAGGAATATACTTTCCGTTAGTTGGAGAAATGCCGATGGGTGTTTACTCTCACTTCATGATGCACAAGATTGTTAATTAAAATGTTATGTAAATCTGCTTGTTACAATAAAATTGTAGTTGCAGATAAAAATAAAAATAAACTAAAAAAAAAAGAATATCAATCAAAAACTATTGTGCAGAATCAATTGAATTTTTTCATAAGCAAGCCTTGCTATGCCAGCTGTCAAAATACATATAATTATGCATCTTAAGTGTGAAGTTGGTTGTGAAAAAATACAATTAAATCGTCTGTTGGGAAATAACGAAACTACTTTCCGGACAACCCAACATAATACTACAATAACTAAATATATCATATTTTTTATTTATATATTTAACAACTGTACTTTACAACATACAATTATGAATAGCATGGTATTTATAAAAAAGTTGTTTTATTAAATTTAAATTTTTTAAAATTTCTAAAAAAAATTGTCTAAGCATAATTTGGTATTTTTATAACAAATATTTTAGTAGATTTTTTGAAAAATCATCAAATAAAATAAAAAAATATTTATTGTAATCAACTTCAGTAAGAGAAGGATGAAACTTAATCACATCACTGAGAGTGCTCTGGCAACAATACGGAGTTATCCTCCGCATAGATTAAATGTCAGTTCCTCCTTAATGTATAGTATATGTTTCAATCTTCTTCGGTAACTACTTATATTAATATTCTTTAACCTAAGGGTAACTATGTGTATGCTATTTTATAGAGCGTGATAAGTGATGTTGTATTTTTATAGTACGTTATGAAAATGTGTAACTACAAACGGTCAACCAAGCTTTTTATAAAGAAGTCCTTGAAAGACTCAGCAGAAAGCGGTGTTGCGCATCAGATCGGAAATTACTGACACTTGGATACTCCAGCATGACAATACCTCCTGTCACAAGGACATATCTGTCAATGAGTTTTTTTTCTCGAAAAAAAAAGATTTCCGTGAATTTGAAGCCCCCTTTTTCAGTTGATCAAAGTCCGCATAATTTATTTTTGTTCCTCAAATATTAAAAATCATTTGAAAGGATCTTATATTGAAAGTATCGATGGTGTAGGCGACACCTTTGCCGAAGTATAGCTGCACAAAAGAACTACAATACTTTAAAAGGGATAATACTGATGTATCGGGTGTGTTTTTTTGCCATTTGGTTTTTAACGTTTTAATTTTTGATAGATCACATATGTGTCAAAGTTAAAAGTGCTCAATTAGTGAATTTTATTAAAACAAAGTTGTGAATTAGTGAATTTTATTGTCAAATAATAATGCATTTTTATTATCAAAAAAATTTTTTTTTGTAAAAAATGTGTTGGAATTGTGTTATGTGGACGATTTTACGCAAGAATCTTGGACTGAAAGCATATCAAATATAGCTCTTGTAAGAACTGAAGCTGAACGACTTGCCAGAGCGTCGAATTTTTAGTGAGTAATTTGAGGAAAATTGGGTTTTTTTTACCAAAAAATTGCGTTAAGCGTCGAAGCTCATTTCTGGTATTTCTTTAAAGATGACGCTGCCCGCAACATTATCGTCAATGGTGTCCGCTATCTCTCGATTATTTCGAAATTGCTGGATGCGGACGACATGTGATTTCAACAAGAAGGCGCTACATGCCATACAGCATGTGAAATAATGGACATATTGAGATATGAGTTCAGTGAGCAAATTATCTCACGTATCGGACCTGTGAGTTGGCAGGCTAGATCGCACGATTTGGCGCCTCAAGACTATATTTTTATCGGGTTACGTGAACTTGCTCGTCGATGTCGATGAACCAGCATTACTTGCAGCCTTGGAAGATAACATTACATGTGTTATTAGCAAAATACCAACCGAATAAGTACAATAATTTCTCGAAAACGTGGTTCAGAATTGGACCTCTCGCATGGATCGCCTAAACGGTATTCTTGGCTAACAACACATGAAATAATCTTTAAAAGTAAATGGCAAACATTGATTTATCGACTAAAATAAAAATATTTATTATAATTAAGTTTATTCAAACATTTTCATTATGTAAATTTTATAGCTTTTAATTTAAAATAATAAATATCTTTTCCTTTAAAAAAATCTAACTTTTGTCAAACTTTTATTAATTGAAAAGTTCTAATTTGTGATTTTATTCTTCTGCCGGTACATCTACAATAAGGGTTGAAAATATATTTTCATCTGAATGATTTCTAGTCTTTTAGTATAGTTCGGATTGTGGACATTCAATACTAAATAGTACCATTTAAGATACCATACAGGGCGTACGACTGAGAATATTGGCGCCGTTGCTGAAAATGTCCGTGATCATCCATCAACATCAACTCGTCACCGTTCTCAGGAATTGAATATTTTTCGCACTTCTCTGTTGAGAATTTTGCACAAAGACCTCGGTATGAAAGCTTACAAAGTTCAATTAGTCCAACAACTAAAGCCGCATGGCCATCCGATGGGTCTTCGGTTTGCCCAATGGGCTCAAGATCATTATTGTCGAAGATGAGCATTTTTACCGAAAAATCATTTTTTCAAATGAGGCCCATTTCCACCTCGGTGAGTATGTCAACAAACACAATTGTCGCATCTGGGGCTCAGAAAATCCATACGTCATCATGGAAAAGCCGATGCATCCACAACGAGTCACGGTTTGGTGCGGATTTTGGACTGGAGGCATCATTGGGCCGTTTTTCTTTGAAAACGATGAACGAGCCGCCGTTACGGTTAATGGTGAGTGCTATCATGGCATGCTCAACGAATTTTATTCCCAAAAGTTAAAGAGAATGGCATGGACGGCATTTGGTTTGAACAGGACGGGGCCACTTGCCACACAGCCAACGTAACAATCCAACTTTTGATCACTGCTTTCGAAAACCGAATAATCAGCCGAAATTCTGATATCAATTGGCCGCCTCGGAGCTGTGATTTGAGCCCGTTAGATTACTTTCTGTAAGGAGCCGTTAAGAATAAATGTTACGCAAGCCATCCAGAGGCAATTGAGGCCTTGAAACATGAAATCAAAGTTGCCATTGAAGAGATACAAGCCCACACAATCGAAAATGTACTGAAAAATTGGGTCGAGCGAATGTGGTACTGTAAGGCCAGCCGTGGCAGTCATTTAAATTATGTTTTATTTTATTCTTAAATTTCAATATTCAATCTTTCTAATAAAATTGGAAATTTAAAAAAATATATACTCATTTTTTTTAAATTTACTTTTCAAAATGCAACTTTTAAATGGTCTACCCTATATTTTCTTGTTTTTTTTTTCTATCAAATTTTTTATTTTTCAACTACATTTCTAGTAATTTTCAATTTCTTATATTTTTTAACTTCATTTTTGGTAATATACTATATATACTGGAACATACATTTTTTGTGCCACAACAAATCAGGCCATTTAGTAAGAATTAGTAACAAGACTGCAAACGTCCAAGTTTCGGTGAATTATGGTTCGGAATTCTTTGTTATTTTAAATATTATAAAACTCAAAAAATTGTTGTATTTATAAGTGAAATTTAATAATATTTAAATAAAACTATTTGAATGATTAATAATTGTTTACAAATCTATTTTCAAAAGAAGAATATGTGGGAAAAAAGTGACTAATTTTATAGTCAATATTATCCTAATTTCAAACTATTGCTAATGTATAATCATTTTCATTTCAGTAAAAGTGTTATTTTTATAGCAACAAACTCGATTATAGTAAATAAATACTCGTATACTCGTAAATTTGGATTATGTTATAAATTGTATAATAAACAAGTATGAAATGTTATATATAATTTAGTAAATAGCATTATTTTCTTTCGTAATCTTTAAGTTTTAAGTGAAATATTGTATTTTTGGTATAAAATAACAATATTCGGTAAGTAAATATTTATTAGACCATAGTTTCTAATATGATAAAGTATTTGGTAATTTCTTCTACATTTTCATAAACTTGCGAGACTTAAATAAAGTCAACTGTGAATTATTTATTAATAGAGAAAAGACACAAGTTGTTTATTACATACAATCGAGGTGTTAATGAATTTATTGGAGATTTATCAGTTCATTTTTTTCGAAATCTTTAAAGGAAATTCTTTCTATTTTCATGATCTTTAATTTTCCCTATAAGTTTACCAAAAATCTGTTATCTTATGTTAGATAGAACCTAGAAAATTGGATCATACCGGATATTTTTCTAAACAGATTTCTTTCAACAACAAAATTTTTATAATCTTATTTTTTATTTAAAAGTTAACTTGCTGTTAGTGTTGAAAAATATTTATTGATCCCAAAAAATCTAATATTTAAGCACTTTTTTAACCCAAAATGATCTAGTTTTTAGCTACTTTTATAACTAGCTAAATGATAGCATACCAGGCAGTCAATTATATCTGCTTTTTTTGCATTAATATTATTTAAAAAAAGCGTATTTCATTTCCACAAGTGATATTAAAATCTGTTAAATGAGATGTACAATAATTTTTGGATATTCCTTTAAACAATTAGAAAAATGATTACATCGCAGATAAAAAACTCTCAAATTATGGTATTAGTGAAGGCAAAATTTGCTGAACGCGGAGTTGTTCGAGAACTTAAGATTAGCCAGCTAGCGATGTGACGGATTTATTGTATAACTTAAAAATGCGGGATTGACAACAGATGGCATAACTTTTACACATGGTTTGTGTTAATAATAACTCATATGGCATTTTGGAGGTTAAACATCTGTCATTCATTCTCGATTAGTCATTGAACGAAATAGTGTAAACAACAAAGTTTTTTTTTGCTTCAAAAATGTCGAATTTCGTAGCAAAAAAGTCCCATTTGCGGGAAGTGTTGATTTACTTCTTCAATTTGAAAAAAAAATGCAGCTGAAGCACATCGATTGCTCACCAAAGTTTATCCAGAATATTTCCCATCGATTTCAATGTGCCAGAAATGGTTTGTGCGGTTCAGAAGTGGTGATTTTGACACGGAAGACAAAGAACGGACAGGTCAGCCAAAAAAGTTTGAAGATGAAGATTTGGAGGCATTACTCGACGAAGACTATTGTCGAACTCAAGAAGAAATCGCAAAATCATTGGGAGTCACTCAAGCAGCCATTTCAAAACGTTTGAAAGCAGCAGGATTCATCCAAAATCAAGGAAATTGGGTCCCATATGAATTGAAGCCGAGAAACGTTGAAAGGCGATTTTGAATGTCCGAAATGCTGCTTGAACGGCAGAAAAAGAAGTCGTTTTTTAATCACATCATTATTGGCGACGAAAAATGGATTCATTACGACAACCCAAAGCGCAAAAAATCGTATGTGAAGCCCGCCCAACCAGCCAAATCAACGCCAAAGCCAAATATCCATGGATACAAGGTAATGCTCTGTATTTGGTGGGATCAGAAGGGTGTGATCTATTATGAGCTATTGAAATCGGGCCAGACGATCACAGGCGACCTCTACCAAACACAATTAATCCGTTTGAAGCGAGCATTGGCCGAAAAACGCCCGGAATATGCGACCAGACACGAAGCCATAATTTTCCATCATGACAACGCTCGGCCTCATGTTGCAAGACCGGTTAAAAATTATTTAGAAAACAGTGGCTGGGAAGTTTTGCCTCACCCGCCTTATAGCCCAGACTTTGCCCCGTCCGACTACCATTTGTTTAGATCCATTCAAAACGCCCTCACCGGAATACGCTTCACTTCAGAACAGGGCATCAAAAATTGGCTCGATTCATTCTTGGCCTCAAAACCGGAGCAGTACTTTTGGCGCGGAATCCATATGTTGCCAGAAAGATGGGAAAAAGTAGTGGCTTCCAATGGACAATACTTTGAATAAAATAGATTGTAACAATTTTTCAAAATAAAAACTCAAAGTTTGCCAAAAATCCCGCATTTTGAAGTTATACACCCAATACCAAAATCAGTAATCGGTACTATTTTATTTGTTTGTTAGTAAGGTCCCTTAGACATGTGCCAGAGGCTACTTCATAGCGCCACGACCGTGAGGCTATTTGGCTACTTAATAGTACGTGTGGGAAGTTATCTGAGAGAGACTGGTCTGTGATTAGTAGTATAGAATATTGAAAATTTTGTTATATTTTGTGGAGCAGATTAGCATGTTGTAGAAGTTTTTATAGGGGGACTAGGAGATGGAGTTGTTGGGTTGAGGAGTTCCGTAATCTGTAGAATATCGATGATAGTGAAATGGGTACCACAGGATTGGCATAAGAACGATTGGTGTTGCCAAAAAGTAAGTTATGAGTAAGAGCAGTATGTCCAATCTGGATTTTGAGGAGCTTCCGCGCCCAGAATTTCAGTATGGATATTGATATACTAGTTTATTAGTGGTTATCCAATGAGTCGACAAAAAATTTCCGCTATTAGTCCAGTCATCGTTTCTAAGTGGGCGAGGCAGATTGGCAATAACTGTGATCAATAGTCGCAACTCGACGCTCCTATTGCTAAGTAGGTTATGACCAATTGCGCTAAGTACTGGATCACTCGATGGGCCACAAATGGTTTTGGGGGCGACGAGGCTGTAGCTAAAAATAACAACGCTTTGTTGGCTGAAATAGTGGTCGCAATTTCAATTGCCGTTTTGATGGCCAACAGTTCCCCGTAATATGGAGCTCCGCTGTAAGGGAAGATTCCATAACATAGTGCGCGGGTGCTGTAGCCAAAAAGTTCGACGACCAGAAAAAATGTAGTATCGGTGTCAGCGCTGAATCAGTGAAAAACAGTCGATGGTGTTTTAATCCGTCCAAATGTTCAAGGAAAAGTTTCCTATATGTGGACGGATCAGTACTAGCCTTCTTAAAACAGTTAAGAGAAGCAGACATTTTCAACTTTGCTTCCAACTACGGTTTCTAATCTGAGTGTGGAGAAGAAGTTTTGAAAACAACGGGGAGGATGGATGAATTACTTTCAAGGTGGGATATTAATAAAGATAACGATGATGATGTTAATTTTGTCAACAGCATTTTTAATCTGAAGATTCCATTTTCCTCCACGGGCAATTGAGATATCCAAGATTTTCATGGAATCTTTTGGGTGGAGAGTGAAGGCGCTCAGTGACGAATCAGATGCACTAAAATTTTGTTTCTCCAAACATGAAGGCATTTTTATGCTGCTCCAAGTTTTTATATTGCGGATGCCATTATTTGTTTCATGTTGAAGATCAGCACCAGATACTAGTATAAAAATATTGTCAGCATATATATAGTGGTTAAAGGATGATAGATGATGGGAAAAGGAGTGAATATATATATTGAATAGGATTTTTGAGAAGGTTCTATTGCGAGGGTCATTCAACAAGTTCTTAGCCTACAAAAAGAAAAAACGAAAATTTTGGAAAGGTGGCAATTTATTTTTCCACATAATCTCCTTCAAGCTCGATACACTTGGCCCAGCGATGCTCTAACTTTTTTAACACGTCCAAAAAATACATTATCTCGAGGGAAGCAAAATAGGCCTCCGTGGCGACGATGACGTCCTCATTTGATCCAAATCTATTCCCGGCGAGTGATTTTTTCAGGTTTGGAAACAAAAAGTAGTCACAGAGGGCCAAATCTGGAGAGTACGGTGGATGGGGCAGTAATTCGTAGCGCAATTTGACCAATTTGGCCATGGCGACAGAACTTTTTTCTACGCAAAGCGGGGCCACGTTTCCTTCAATTCGACGTCAAATCGGCCCAATAAGTCAGCATAGTAGCGCCCCATGATTGTTTTACTCTTCTCGAGCTAATCGATGTGGATCACACCTTGTGAATCCCAGAAAACGGTGGCCATCACCTTTCCGGCCGATCGAACAGTCTTCGCCTTCTTCGGAGCATGTTCGCCGGGTGAAGTCCACTGTTTCGACTGTTCCTTGGTCTCTGGTGTGTACCAGTGAATCCATGTTTCGTCGACGGTCACGAAACGACGCAAGAACTCCGCTGGATTGCGCTGAAACAGCGCCAAACACGTCGCCGATGTGGTCTCACAGTTGCGCTTGTTTTCCGGTGTGAGCAAACGCGGCACCCATCGCGCCGACAGCTTTCTCATGCCCAGTTCTTCGTGTAGAATATGATGCACCGTTCCTACTGCGATGCCCACAGTCTCAGCTATCTCGTGAACCTTCAATCGACGGTCTGCCAACACGAGATCGTGGACTTTTTTAACGTTTTCCTCCGTAGCAGCCGTTTTCGGGGCAGCTGGGCGTGGCTCATCAAAAACCGACGTGCGGCCACGAACAAACTCGTTGAACCAATTCTTGACGGTCGCCATCGAAGGAGAAGAGTCACCATACACAGCATCCAAGCGATCTTTGATTTCGCTGCGCGTTTTCCCTTCCAAAAACAAGAATCTAATCACCGAACGATATTGTTCTTTTGCCATTTTTGTGCAACGGACCGACACGCTCGCTTTCAAAGCTTTCTTTTAAAATTTCTTTTGTGACAGCAGTTCCATCGGGCGGTGAGGTTAAGTACTTGTTGAATGACCCTCGTAGTTAGGTAGGAACGTAGAAGTGCCAACATTGCAGTCTACTTCCCACTCTGCCAGCTATATAACAGTCTCCTGTGTAGGTAAATTCGGTCATTCCCCCCCCCCCCCCCCTTATCTAAGTCGAAAGACAACAGTAAATCACATTGTCTACGTTTGTAGCAATTATGGATTGAATGTTGGAGTTCAAGTAGCATACTCAGAGTTACCCTGCCTGACCTGTAGGCATGTTGTTGGGGATTGAGTCTATTGGCAAGCGCCTGGTTAAGTCTTGTAGCTAAGATCTTTTCCAGCATCTTGGAAGTACAAAGCAGTAATGAAAGTGGTCTAAAGTTGTTAGCTGATGAATGGGAGAGATTTTTCTCGTGAACTAGAATGGCTGTTGCGACCTTTCAGCAATTTGGGAAAATAGATTTTTCCAGAATTTTGTTAGAGTTTGACAATTCTAATATGAAAAGTCGTAGGCGCCTCTTTAATCATTTTAAAAGAAACCTTGTCTTTTCAAGGTGTGGTTCCCTTGAAGGAATTCAACGAAAAGTTGAACTCCGCAAGCGTTACTGGCTGGTTCAAGATTAGGGTGGAGAATGACGGTATAGGCGAGAGATTTTCCGTGAAGTATTGTTTTTCTCTACGGTTGTTGGATGAAAACGAGGTCCCAGGACTGTGCCAGTTCCTCAACGATAGCTTTCGAGTCGGATATAACTCCATTCTCAGACAACTGCGACAAAGAATGCAGTTAATACCTCTCCATACTTCTTTCTGTGAAGTTCGGGTATCAATTGAGGCGGTGAAGTTATTCCAAGCTGTTCGCTTGGCCTGTTTCACTGCTCTTTTGACTCGAGCAGTCCTGTTTCTCAATTCGATTAGATTCGCCGTACCAGAAAAACGAGATTAGTCTTTCCAGGCCGTATTTCTTTAATATCGTAATGTTGCGATTTCGTAGGAATACCATTTATATTGTTGTTTAGACATGCCAGCTGAAGAGGGAATTATCTCAGCAGCTGCACGTCTGATGAATTTTGGATTAACCAAATTTTTATTTCTATTTTTAATTTTAAATTTTATTTTTTCGATTATCTATGTTTAAATCTTTTCGCGGATAGTGGACACATAACGGTATTGTTCACTCCTAATTTTGTCTTTTAAGCTCCCTCTTTCCTGCTAGGTTTTTTTTGCTTACTGCGGTTCTGGCTGCGGTGCTAGAAATGATGTCGCTGTATTTTCTTTAATTTTTCTCATATTTTTATTTTTTTTATTTTTCTTTATTTGTCTTTATTTTCTAGTTTCTTATTGGTTCTCGTTAAAACCAGCAGCAAAATTATCATTTTTCATGCTAGTTTTGGTGCTGGTTTTAATAGAAACTAATTGTTTTGTCGCGTGATCTTAATGAGCAAATGACACATCCCATGTACTTTTGTTTACTTACATTCAACCGGTTACTACGCAAGCTTAAGAATAATATCCATGTGCCCCAGCTTAAGAACAAGCAGCGAATCAAGCACAAACACTAGTCCGTGTTCAGATGGCTTTAAAAACTTTAATGTCTTAAAAAAAGATCGAAAATGATGGTTTTGCTCTTAGAAATCATCTAAATATCTTTGAAGTATTAAAATATCGATATTAGAAAATGGACAGGTTTGAAGCAGCGGGAGAAAGAAAGTGTTGGGAACTTTTTGAGGAATCCGAATATTTATCGGCAACTGACGAATTAGAAAATTTGAGGATCCGTAAAAACCCCATTGTTCTTTCCAAAAATAAAGGTAATGTAGATGATTAAAAGAATCCAAACAAATATTTAAATTCTAATCCAAATTTACTGTAGATTCTTAATCAATCAATTGTATATGGAAAAAAATTATGCAGTGCAAAATATCTTAAAGACCTTCATCGTGGGAGATCTCCAGTATAGAAAAAATCTCTCTATCCAATCATCCTAACGTATTAGCATGAAGGACATAAGCATGGATGGGTTTAATTTTTTTTTGCAATGTCATAAATTAACCTTTATATAGAAATACATTATTATATTCACATAGAAATTATAAAATGGTTAAAATTTATTTATTTCGGTATTTTGTAAAAACTAGACTTTTAAGTAGATAAACCCACACCAAACATATCATTTATGTAAATATTTGGTAGTAAATTTGGATTGTTTAATCAAATTAAACTAAATAAAAAATCATTGAGAAAAAAACGTTGACAGAAAAAAACCCCTGTAAGAACTTACTCTATCGGAAAATTTTCTTTTATATAAAAAAAAATAACACTACATACATAATATTTCTATATCATTAATTTTTTTCCTACTTTTCTTAATCTTGATTTTCAAAGAGTTATTGTAGATTTTTGTTTTTTTTACAAAGTCGATAAAAAGTATCTTTTTATATTATAGATGATAATAAAATGACTTTTACCGTTTCATTTGGGTTGCAAACTTTAAATAACTATCACCCATACTAATAGAAATTCTATTTTAATATATAAAAAAAACAACATACTTTTAGTATAAAATTGTCTTCAAATTTATGTCCATACAGTTACTATCAATGTTTTTAAATTTAAATGGTCAGATATTCAACAAGATATTCTTTCAGTTGGCAAATTTTATCGAAAATCGTAAACTTCTTAAAATATCCCTTTTGGTAATCTGCAGAAATGATGACAAATAGAGTTGCAATGGCCTATTTGCTAGTGCGAAAAAATGTTTGTATACTAAAATCGACCAAATAAATCCCGTCAATCAAAATGATGGTAAAAACTCATCATCTTGTCCTATGTTGTTGATCATTTCCGGATGCTAGAAGATAGAAATGGAGAGTATCGAAATTCTGCTTCAGATAAAATCGTAAGAGGATTTCATTGTTGATTTGGTTCGTTGTTTCTTAGACCCTTTGAATTCATTTTCTACCCCTTGTAAACTTTTCAAATCGATTTTTGTGCTTGCGTTCCATAGCACTTTCTATAATTTGTTTGCCTTCCCTACTTTGAAGATAACAAAATATTGTAAAAGTAATTTTCCTTCATCTTTATAAAAAGGATATTCTTCTGTTTCTGTGTGTGGGCTGAAGTGAGAAATCCTTTCCTCATTGAATTTGTTCATAGTTCTTTGCTGCTTGTTGACTAACTTTTTATCAACCATTTCTATTTTAACACTTAAGGATCTGCTTAAACGCTTGTCTATTTCTTTGAACTAGCAAAAGTCATAAAAATTGAACAAATATCAAATAAACATTGAAAATGTTCAGACTACTACCACTAATACTATTGTGAATACTATCTTTTTAGGATGTGATACTATATTTAGTGATTTTTCATTTCTGCAAAGGTCTGCCGACATATGTAAGTGCTGTAAGTGCTGTCTTCTACGTTTATACTTTCAAAAGTTACTCGTAATTTAGATAAACATGAACTATTTTTAACATTTGTTTATCTTTATAAAATTTTCTTCAGTAATCAAATTAATTGCCATACCGATAATTTTAGATCGTTTATAAAATTTTCCCTATTTTAAGTAAATGCTCTTCGTTTGATTCAGATAAATTAATTTAAAAGTATATTTTTTATACACTTAAGAATATTTCTTTAAATTTCCACAAAAGTCAAATTTTTATATTTTTAGTATAAATACTTTTCTATTTTTTAGGCAAAAACTCTAAAAATGAATAAAAATTCTGGCAAATAAAAATTTTTAATACTATTTTCGGTGCATATATATATTTTGATAAATTTTTAATTAAGTTTAAATATTTTGTAAATTTAGTTTGATTTTTATACTTTTTGTAAAAATATTTTTTTTTGTACAATAGTCATTTTGATGAGACTGGTTTTTTTTTGAAACGATCTATCGAATATTTGGTGGTGTTCTACAAGGAAGTGTACATGGTCCAATCCTCTACAACGTGCTAAAGATATATTACAAAGCTTATTTATGCAATAATTTTCTGTTATTTTTAAACATAAATGTTATTCTCTTCAGAGCTAGAAATCGGTAGTGGCGTTGTTTAGGTTATGTTTTTTTTTTTAAATTTTTTTGGAAAAGGGAAATTAAAATTATATTGAGGGTCTCCTATCTTTTTGGTTGGGTAGTGGAATAAAAAAAAATTTGATTACGGGCGTGAAGTACTAGAGGGATGAGTCTGGTATGGTAACTACGTTAACCCGATGAATAAAAATAACTGTTACCACTTTAGAGTGTAACAATTATTACTTTCCGATGATACTGTCTCATCTCAGCCTTAACCTGACAACTAGGCAAATGACAGACCATTAACTCTATTCCTGACTAACTCATCACTCGATCTCGGTCCATGTGCCCGGACTTTTCCGGTCTCATTCTTATCTCGATTCATATTGCGATTCAGAGGAGTGAACTTTGGTATACTATAAATTCTACTGAGTTGCAATACTAGAACACCTCATCATAAGTGGATTCGCCTTAGCTTATTGGTAACACTCATTTAATATTACCAGCAGCTCCAATATGATATTCTTTCAAGTGTTTTTGATCTTAAGATTTAGAAAAAGAAGCACGGACTGGATTAGGTAATTAAGAGGGCTAAGAAACCGCAGAAATCATTTTTTTCTTTAAAGACTGGATGACGGAGATATCCGTGTGATTAAAAAAAAGAAACACAGACTGGATAAGGTAATTAAAAGGGCTAAGAAACCGCGGAAATCCCGTTTTCCTTTAAAGACTAGTTGATGGAGATGTCCATTTGACTGGGGAGCGCTGCCATTCAAGTGTCTTTTTTTTTATGTTTAGATTAATGACGTACAGGGGAAAACCTTTAAAAGGTACTCGCCTGGAAGTTTTTCCTGCCAGGCTAAAACCTAACCTGCACCTCTAACCTTGCTCCCGGAACAATGGTTCCCCGGCGCCACTCTTTGTCAATACTACTTCGCCGGGGCGTTCTTATTTGATGCTACTGCTGTCCCGATATTATGACGCCTCGCGGCCTATTCTTCTACGTTGTGTGGAGATCCGTGATAATGGATTCCGCGTACTCTGCAATTCTGCTCTAAGCCGATTGGCTCTTCAGCATGCACTCCACTATATTTTCTGAACTGATGGAATGGTCCAGATATCTCTCCAGCTCCGCCCGCGTCCCCTCCTACAGCTGGGCACTGGAAGAACACGCGTTCTGCGTCTTCGATCACATCGCGGCAATGATGACAGTTTGGGGAGTCAGTTCTCTTGAATCTGTGCAAATATGCTCGAAAGCATTCATGCCCAGTCAAGAGTTGGGTGATGTAATACCCGACTTCCCCGTGTAGGCGAGTGACCCATTTGGTAACATCTGGGATCAGCCGATGAGTCCACCGACCCTTCGTCGAGCTGTCCCATCTCTCTTGCCAGAGGCGAAGACTCTCGAGTCTCTCCTCTTCACAGAGGACCTTTCGCCGCTCTTCCTTCTTCCTACGATGTTGGCGTTCCCGCTCTCCTGCCAGGGTGTCGATGGGTGGGCATGATGCCACGACGTTGACCGCATCGTGTGATACCGTTCGGTATGCTGACGCCACTCTGATCGCTGAGAGCCGCTGGACTGATGACATTGTCTTGCGGTATGTTATCTTGCGGCCATTCAAGTGTCTGCAATATCCGATCTGATGCTAAGATAACTTTTTATGAGTGTTTCAAAGACTTATTGTTTGTATGTTTGTTTGTTTGCAGTGGCTGTGCGCTTTAAATCGGTTTCAATGGTAATCGCTAGCATGACCTAGCAAGAGTTATCACTATTCAAAACGTCTCTGAGCGAGGTTCTTCTTCTACTACTTCTCGGATCCTGAAAACTTGTACTCTTAAAAAGGATTGTCCTCTATAGGGTCACATAGTTATCAGACAGAGCTTATACTTATCCTGTAGTTTCAAAATTGACTAACGTACAAGGTATGTGGAGAGAAAGTCAGATGATTCTCAGTGATGAGGTCTGTGTACTCAACTTTTTATCGTATATCCAAACTTTAAGATAACTCATACATGGTAAGCTTATAACAGAATACATATCTATTAATTTATTACAACAACAAGAAAAACAATCAAATTTAAAACGTATGTTCCCAAATATCTCTAATTTTTATGTTTAAATTGTTTTTATAAAATATTTTAATTTATTAACTTTCTAAGTAAATCTATTTATTTTTTCTTCTCAAATATCCCACATCATAACTGGTGTACCTCAAGTCAGTATAGTTGGTCCACTTCTATACAAAATATATACTTTTGACATTTCAACTAATTTCAAATCATTAAATACCAATATTTTTGTATCCCACTCCAATATCCAAATAATCTCAAAATATTAAAAATCGTCAAGACTAGTTTAAGAGGTGGACAGTAAAGGCAAAATAGCAGAAAAGTCCACTAAAAGATAAAGTACGCTTTATTTTATATCACAATTTTAAAACCAATCTGGACATACGGAATGGAATTTTTGGGGTTCTACTAAGCGTTCCAGTTCCTCTCTAATCCAACCCCTTCAATTCAAAATCCTCCGAAAAATCGTTGATGCTAAATGTTCCCCTTATTCATAACATATGTGTTTCTCGTTATAAACAGTTTCACTCTCTTTCGTTACTTTACCTATAAACATTCATCGACGTTTAAGGAGAAAGTTGTCAAGATAACTCTTGCGCTGTTAATATAATATGACTCGTTAAATAGAGAAACACCAATGGGTATTTACTCTCACACGTTCCTCTCCTGTCATTACAATTTCTCTATCATAAAATCTACTTGTTATAATGTTTACGTAATTGTAGATATAAACTAAAAGCTAAAAAAGCAAACTTATTTTTTCTAGACAAATTTAAGAAACAATCAAAATTTAAATTTCTCAACAGTATTTACACTAAATTTAAAATAAAAATGGATATTCAAATTTCCTACCCTTACAAAATATAGAGAAAAATAACTAATTTAATTCATATTAAAACTTTATTGAATATCTGATTCTGACAGATTAATTTCTCCATCTGAATAGCATTACCACGAATTTTACAATATTTAAATTTCTAATTTTCTATTTGGAAACTTTGATGGAATTTCTATTTATAGTCTAAATAATGATTATTACTCGTCTAAAAAAAAATCTACTTAAAATCAATATCACATCAGTTGGTAATCATAATATTGGGTGAAGTTTTTAATGAACTTTTATTAACCTATTCACAGTGGCATGACCTATTCACATCGTTTGCTATTCAAATGAAAGTTTTTTATAGAGTTGACTGTAACATATTCATTACAGAATACACGATATTTTGACGATAGATTCTAAACAAATCAATAAATTGATTGATATTTGATTTGAATGCATTTTTCAATTTAATTTAATTTAAAATGATTCATTTTTATTTACAACGGAAATCTATTGACAAATAGTGTAAGTCTATCGTCCAACATTAGCTAAATGTTTGTAAAAGCTTACCTTTTTTAGCAAGATATTTTTAAATTTCCATACTATAATTTGTATAATTTTCAGAAAATCTAGTTTTTTAAGTTTGCCATCTTTATGTGTGTTGATAGTGTATATTTTTTGCGGTTATAAAATATGCACACCACGTCTTGGTAGTTTCTCCTTTTTTTTTTTTTTGGTGAATTTAACATTCTCTTCTGAAACACAAATATTTATTTTCTAAATTAGGAATCTTCTCCTAGTTGACTGCAGTAAATATAATCCTCTTAATAATGCATAGATGAGAGTATGAAAATTCTACGATATGCTGAAAATTTTATGTTGTTTTTCTGAAAAGGAATTCCTGCAAACTGACGCGGCTTCATTTCCACTACAAAATGTAAAGGTGCAAGCTTGTAGGAGTGCTTGTCACCCTTTCTTTATGGATTTGAGTTAAAACTTTTGACGTTTTTCTTTAGTCAATGTAATATAAATATTTAAAAATGTACTTTCACACGTTTTTATATTTGAAGTATTTAGAAATTTTAAAGAAAAAGTTTACATAGATCTGATTTTATGATTCTTATTTATTACTTTTAAGTTAATGAATTTTTTATCATATAATATTTTCTTATAAAGTTAAATAACTTTTAAAGATTGTTTTGCAAAGAATTATAATTAATATGTCGAGGACATGTGTCAGGGGTTATAAGAGGTAGCGCCATTACCTTTGGGGATATTTGGATAATGTCAGGTTTTTTTTTAATGAGAAAGTTCGCTAAGTTAGTGGAAGGAAAATAGTACTTGAAATTAGATTTTATAGAGTAAATATTTTAATTGTGGTCAATAATATGTATAGATGGATTAATTATTGAAATTAATCTGGAAAAATAACGCTGTCTGTTCCGGCAGTTTAGTAGAATGTGTATGATAGTTTCTATCTAATCTAGCTCCTTGGTGAGGTCAACTTTATTTGATAAATAAGGAGTTCAGGTCCATAATATAATTGCAAAGAATTTAGTATTATTATATTGTCATTAGAAGTGAAAGATTTCATTTTAGTAATAGCGATAGATATGATCAATTCTAAACAAAAATACTGAGCGGATAGTTTTGAAAATAGAGGTTCTTATTTTATATATTTTCAAGGGATGATTACTAATAGTAAAGTATAGTTTTTGACTTATCTTTATTCTGTTATTTTTCAGTTTTTATGAGTAAAAATATAGTCTTGTTGAGCAGACGTACGAGGTATGTTCAAAAAGCATCGCGAGTTTTGAATTTCCGCTGGTTACGTAAATTCGATTTTCGATTTTTTGTACCGTTATGTTGGTACTCATGTCTCTCACATATGCCGACAAGTTCGGCCATTTTGAATGAACAGTTAATTTTTGACAGCTGCTTTGCTTGCACGTGTTTTGGCTGGTCTTCGATTTTTGCCTCAATTTCGACCAAAAACAGCATCGCATTAACATTGCTAAGGAGCTGTTGGACTCTGTCCGCGATGATCCAAATTTTCTTCAGAGGGTCATAACTGATTATGACATGGAAACCAAAGCTCAATCATCCCAATGGAAGCTACCGCACGAGCCAAGAACGAAAAAAGTGCACCAAGTTCGGTCGAATGTGAAGGTTTTGCTTACAGTTTTCTTCGATTGCAGAGGCGGGGTACATTATAAGTTCTTGCCACAGGGTAGAACGGTCAATTAGGAATATTACCTGCAAGTTATGAGCAAGTTGAAAGAAGCAATCCATCAGAAACGCCTGGATTTGTGGAAGAACAAAAATTGGCTTTTGCACCATTATAACGCCCCTGCTCACGCATCGTTGCTTGTGCGCGAATTTTTTGGCAAAAAACAATACACTAATAATGCCTCAGCCACCGTATTCCCTAGATCTGGCCCTCTGTGACTATTTCTTGGTCCCGAAACCGATTCAGCCATTTTTCGTTATGGGCATAAATCGAAGACGAGCCAAAACACGTGCAAGCAAAGCAGCTGTCAAAAATTAACTGAACATTCAAAATGGCCGAACCTGCCGGCATGATTTAGAGATATGAGTACCAACATAACGCCAAAAAAATCGAAAATTGAAAATTCGTAACCCGCGAAAATTCAAAATTCGCCATACTTTTTGAACAGACAACGTGTTTGTATTATAAGAAAAAAAATAGTGGTAATTTTAACCAGATTTAAAAGGGAAAAAAATTATTGGGCTTTTATTGAAAGTATAAAAAAAATGGTATGTACAAGAGCTTAATACTTCTATTTTTTTATATCAAAATCTTCTAATTACAGTCTGGCAATTATATGAAAATTTCTTCTCGATTGGTATTCTGTTTGTTGTGGAGCTTTTAGACACTAACATAGCTTTTCAAAGTCTTTTTTTTAATTTCTTCAAAATTCTATGATGCTACCAAAACGGTTATTCACATGATAGTGTTCAAATAATTCTTAAAGGAAAATATGGTTTATAATTTACCAAAACCTTATTACAGTAACTAATTTAAAGTACAATTATAGTAGATAATGTTTATTTGGTTTTATTAATTAGCACGTTAAAAAAAATTTAAAAATAAATATGAAATAATTACAAGAATTTTCAAATGTGCAATAAATTCTACGAATTTAAGGTGAAAGTATTCTTGCTGATCGTGATAGTGTAGATTTATTTATTTAATTTTTTCACACATAAATATTTCGATTGCACTTTCGCTTTACTCTAATTAGCAAGACTGATGATAGGTCATAGTGCTTTTTTATTCTTAGTAAAAAGAAAATTTTATCACACTTCGAACATAGTATCTAAAATGTCTGAAATTAAATATAATTTATATTACTTTCGGTTATTATCTGACCGTTAATTTCCATAACCAAATCACCGCATTTTTTTTTCTTTTTTTTTTTATTGGAATTAAAAAATCATCAAATTACTGATAACTGAAAATTTTCTTTATCTTCTTATTTGCCTTTAAGTTTAAGAGTCAGCTATTTAAAGGATATTCAATAAGATTGGAAGCATCTCTGGGAGGATAAACTTCGACCGGGGAATCATTCATCAAACCGGAATACCTCCCCCAATTTAGGTATTTAAATTTTTTGTATTTTATTGTAGAGAAAAGTGTTGAGTCGATTTTATGGGCATCTAAATTTCTACACAATTGTGTTATTCTTCTTCTTTTCGAGGATTTAATATTTCATACTGGGCTTGGTTTCAACCCCAAAAATGTCATGACATCCTTAAAGCTTCTAACAAGGGTGCCAAAATATTTCTTAGCTTTTTTTCTACCATTTGGTTTTTTTACTTAAATTTTTTTTTTCTTTTACCATATTACAAAGGGTAAATACTTTCTTCAATCAGCAATGAAAGCATAAATGAATCCTTTTGGCTTTTGGTTATTTATTATTTAGATTTTGACTCTTGGGCACAAAAAAAAAGAAAGAACAACAGTAACCTGGCATTGAGATATTCTCACTATTTTATATTTTCGCAAAACTTCTTTCTTGCATTCATTCTTGTCCCAATATTTTTTTTTATTATAAAACTTTTTCATTCAACTTTATTTTTTGTCAGCATTTTTACTACTTTTGAATCTGTTTTTATTTGAAAATAACTTCCGTCAATGATTGAACACATTTCGATCTTGGCAAGATTTTATTACAATTTTTTCCGAATAAAGTTTTTCTTCTTTATATTGTTTATCTTTTTAGACGAGGGTTTTGTTTTGTTGTTGTTGCTATCAATTTAGATACTATTAATAAAAGATTTAAAATATACTGTGTTTTTAGGATAAATATGAATTTATGGTAAATATTATAGCAGAAATTCGATAAGGGTTCAAGATTTTCTCAAATTAAGGATGGAATTAACAAAAGAAAAATATTCTAAAAGAATTTCATAATTTGAAGGTGATTATTTTTATATCTTGTTTAAGTTTGGATCAAACTCTTATTGCTATGAAACTCTTAATTTGAAAAAATTTCTTAAAAAAATTTGTTTTTAAAATAATTTTGATTATACAAGAAAAAACCTGCCCTAAAGAAATTATTATTATATTTTATGAATAAATTTAATGATTTATTTTTTAGCTAATGAAAGTTTGTTTTTCTTTTCATAATATTTAAATTAAATAAAATTTTAATTTTCTTGAACTAATATATTCAGAATCAGTCAATTAAATTATTTTCTGTAAAAACAATAGAATTTTAACAATTTTTCCTAATATCGTAAATTCATATCTTAATCATATATTGTATGTATGAGAATATAATATTACTAAATAAAAAATATTTTGTTCATATTTATAAATTTGATGATTATAAAAATTATTACAATATTAACTTGGAATCTATTAGTTACAAAATTCTCATATTATTAGTTAATAATATATGATAATATATTCTAAAATATAATATTTATTTGTAAAAAAAATATTAGATTAACTTTATCGATTAATACATATGCATTCAAGTAAATATTAATAGTTTTATTTATTAAGAAAAAAGATCAGGTAGAAAAAAATTATTTTTACAAATTTTACATTAAAAAAAAAACGATGAAGTTTATTAATTCCGAATTTGAATAATTTTGTTTAAAAAACTAGAATAATTATTAAGATTAAATAGTTTTAATAATCTTGATATTTTTGTATAGTTTACATTGAGCTATATTTTTTGGAAAATGATTTCGAAACAGAAAATTATATGAAAAAGTTTTTTTAATGTCTTATTTTTTAAATAAAATTCCTATTATAAAAGATTAAAAAAATATTTTTCATAAAAAATAATTGAAAAGTTCTTATGATTACTGGAAAAAAAAGAAAACAAAAGTTTTTTATGTTAAGGTCAGGTAACATTCTTATCAAAAATTTATGTTGTTCCTTTTTGAAGGTAATACTGACTTAGAAGTCTACTATTTATTTATTCATATATCAAACTAGTATTTTTATATAAAGTTATGTGAAATCAAACTACTCAAAAAACTCTTCAAATATTCGAATATTTTTATTATAAAAATTACGTTTTACTTCAAAAGATACTCGTTGAAATATTTGGTTATATTAGTTATTAAAAATTATTGAAGGTTGCTCAGATAATTAATAAATATTGAAAATTTTCTAGTATATTCAGAAAATAACTTTTTTTTTTAAAAAATCATTTATTATATATTAGAAACTATATTATTATCTAAACGATTAAACAAATTTTTCAAAATTATAATTCTTTTAGTAAAATACGATTGGAAGTTTTTCAAAATCATCTAATCAAGTTGTTTTTTTGAATATAAATTACTACTTAAAATTTTTTATTAATTTTATTGTTATAATTTAACAGGTTATATACTCTAGATTAAAAAATTTAATTTTATGGAAAATATTAATCTCATAGAGCAACGATATAGATATAAATTTGATGTGCCACAGTGAATTTTTAAATAAAATTGTTCTAAAAGAATAAAATGGTATTTTTTGCAAATGATTTTATTTGAATTTTTATTATTTAATAATATTTTTTTATGATAAATTTCTTTTTTAAGAAGATTTTTTTATGATAATTTTCTTTTTTAAATTAGATTTTTATGTATAAAAATAATATTAAGCCAAAAAAAAAATTGCTAAATAGCTAAACAGACATTATTTTACAAGAGAGTAGATACAAGGCAATTTGAAATTATACAATTCATTACATTTAAAATTTAATTAAAAATTACTTGTAATATTGTTGACTGAAAAAATTATTTTTCGGTAAATTATTATAAACATTAAATTATGTTTTTTTTTTAGATAAAATACAATATAATAAAATTACAAGATTTATTCTTGTTTTCAATTAATATTTTATTATTTGCTATGTTGATGAAAAATATTTTTTTATTTAAAAAAATAAAACAATTTTTTTCTTATAATATTGAAAACATATAAGAATTGTGCTATTTTTAAAAATGATATTTTATATAAAAATATTTTTGAATCCCTTTTTGAGAAATAGCAAAATTTTTGTAAGTTCATATTTTAAATTTTATTTGTTATTTTTAAACTATTACAAAAATTTTACACACAAATGAATTTTTTATAATATCAAAAATATGTGAAAAAATCATTTAATAATATAAGAATTAAAATTTCTGAATACGTGGTGTAGTAGAAAAATAATGAGACAGATTTTTTTTTATTACAACAATTTTATTTTTATTTTTTAATATTGATGTTATTCCATTTGAGGGTATTTTTCTTGGGCTGCTTGTTTCCACTCTTCTTATTATTGCTGGAAGGATTTAACTGAACTCACATTTAGATCCTTGATTATTTTCCTTCGATTGTTATCGAATATACCAAGATGACATCCTTTTAATTATTTTTTGAGCTTGGTGAACGAAAAAAGTCACACAAAAAACTTAAAATTAAGTAAATAGGAGATGGGCCATGTAACTGGGGGTATTGGCATGATGGAGCATACAAGTGTATGCAATTAATCCTTTTTCTGAGCCACATTAGGTTTTTGTTTTTAAAAAACTTGATTGGCCGTTTTTTTTTTGGAGGTTAATTAACATTATCTGAAGATCTGATTTCATAAGAACCGATCCTGAGCGAGATTTTTTCAACACCTTTTTTCTTGGATATTTAAAAAATTTTAATTTTTTAAAACTCACTTTTACGGATTTACCAACTCACTTTTACGGATTCTACAAATTAAACACAAAATTTTATAATACACACTCTTCACTACTTGTGCATATAATACGTATTTTGTGAAATCCAACAAAAATACCGAGCATGCTTCAGAAATTCTTCAAATCTCAATAGAATATAAAAGAATGTGTCCATGAAACTTTTACTCTTTGTTGTAAACCAGTTGATCCCATGTATCTTATTGGCAGTGTCATACCAATGCAATAAGTTACTTAGGAATGGGGTTAATGCATCAGGAAGGACTAACTATATAAGACATGTCTAAGAAAAAATTGCCAGATCATTCTCAGTGATGCAAGTCTCATTAATTTTCTGTCAAATTGTGTACGTTTATTTAGAAAAAATCCATTTTACTAAACTTTGAAAAACTTTTTAAGTACGAAAAGTTCGTTGAATGTTCAGTTAATTTTTGACAGCTGCTTTGCTTGTACGTGTTTTGGCTCGTCTTCGATTTTTTCTCAATTTCGACCAAAACAGCATTGCATTAACATTGGCTAAGGAGCTTTTGGACTCTGTCCGCGATGACCCTAATTTACACCAGAGGGTCATAACTGGTGACGAATCATGGGTTTATGGTTATGATGTGCAAACCAAAGCTCAATCATCCCAATGGAAGCTGCCGCACGAGCAAAGACCGAAAAAGCGCGCCAAGTTCGGTTAAATGTGAAAGTTCTGCTTACAGTTTTCTTCGATTGCTGGGGCGTGGTGCATCATAAGTTCTTGCCACAGGGTAGAACGGTCAATAAGGAATATTACCTGCAAGTCGCGCGAAGCAGTCCACCAGAAACGCCCGGATTTTTGGAAGAATAAAAATTGGCTTTTGCACCATTATAACGCCCCTGCTCACGCATCGTTGCTTGTGCGCGAATTTTTGGCCAAAAGCAATACACTAATAATGCCGCAGCCACCGTATTCCTCAGATCTGGCCCCCTGTGACTTTTTCTTGTTCCCGAAACTGAAGAGCCTCATAAAAGGACGACGCTACGCTACGATTGAGGAGATAAAGACGGCATCAAAGGAGAAGCTGAACAAGATCACAAAAAAAATGATTTTTTGAAGTGCTTCGAGGATTGGAAAAAACGTTGGCACAAGTGTATAATATCCGGTGGGGATTACTTTAAAGGGGACAAAATAGATATTCATGACAAAATAATTAATTTTTGAAAAAACACAAAATTCGCGATACTTTTTGAACAGACTTCGTATTTTTGTTTATAAGCAAATTAAAAACAGGTCCTTGTTTTCTCATTACAATCATTAAAAATAATTCTTTGTCACTTTGTAAAATATCCTAATTTTAATCCTTGAAAAGATATAAATAATTATTTGAAAATTTGATAACTCTTTGATTATGATTATATGTTAATTATATCTCATTAAATATAAATGTTTTATATTTTATTATTAAATTAGAAAGAATAAAAATCTTAACAAATTCTGACTGTAATATTCCCTAAATATTGTAGATTCTTGTTGCATGTTGTTAATTGTTTGTTGCTGGATTTTGGTTTTTGCTTGATGCTTTTGCTTTTTGCCTTTTACCTTTTGCTTGATGCTTAGTCCAAAGTGCAAAGTGCAAAGGCAAAGTGCAATGTGCTTGTTGTTTTGTAGTTTGTAGTTTGTAGCTTGTTGCTAATTACTATTGCTAATTGCTAATTGCTAATTGCCAATTGCTAATTGTTTTTTGCTTGTTGCTCAATGCAAATTGTGATGTGCAAAACGCAAAATGCTAAATGCAAAGCGCAATGTGCAGTGCTAATTGCTAAGCGCAATGTGTTTGTTGCTGCTTGTTGCGGCTTATTTATTATTGTTTCTGCTTGTTGTTGTTGTTGCTGCTTTTTGCGACTTTCTGCTGTTGTTTGGTTGCGTTCGCCGGATGTTTTCCGGCGAAATTTGTTAATCAGGATCAAAAATATTGTCTTTCATTTCCAAGCTGACATGACTTTTACAAAATGCTTCCAACAATAATAATGTATTACTGAGTTTGGCACCAATATTCAACTAAATTATTTTTAATTTATCATTATAAAGAAAATAAAATATATTTAATCTAAACCTACATGATCGTAGTATGCTATTGCACTACAGTATTCACTATAAGGACGAGCACACTACATAGCCATTATACAATTTTATAAAATTTTCTATTATTTACACACAAAAAAAAAACAAAATAAAAAAATTAAAACCCGAAAAGGTACAAACTTTCGAAATCAACCAATTAAAAAATAGCTCACCCTGTTTATATGATAAATATTATAAATATTTATCAATATAAAATAATATAAAACAAATATAATAATTACAAAACATACTTTTTATATTATTACTGCGAATATTCTGCATAAAAATATTAAATAATTCTCAAAATACCATTTTAAAATTCCGTTCATAGACAAATTGCAATTGAAAAAAATAATCATATTATTTTTGTAATAATATCGAATATTTTTAGAATAATTACTAAATATAAATGAATATAAAAATTTCTAAAAAATAATTAAGATAATTTTCGATAGATTAATATCAATATTAAGAAGCTTTGCATAAATTTTATTCAAGTCAAAATGAAGCACTTGAAATTTGTTTTCATTGAGAGAAAAAATTCTAAAATTTTTTTTTTTAAATTAAAAATTCCAATTTTCAAAAATATATTATGACATAATATGGCGTAATTTCTTAAACAAGCTTCTAAAATTTTATATTTTGTATTTAAGTTTTTTGCTACGAAAAAAAAGAAAAACAATTTATTGCATTTAAAAATCCGAAAAGCTTTTAAATTATTTGAAAACAGCGAAATTTATTTGTATTTTTATTTTTTATTTTGTATATATTTTCATTTCTATTTATTTATAATTTTGTAAAAATAGATAAAAACGTAATATTTCTTTGCGTCTGAAAATCTATTTTTTACGAATTTTTTTTTTAATGATTTTTGAGCAATTTGTTATCATTTTTCTCATGCACATCAAATTATTATCGGATTTAATTACATCGTAATTGACCACATGTGATGTTGCCAAAAAAAAAAAAAAAAAAACGAAAGCTTGCGAAATTTGTTGATGGCTGTTACTATTTCAAATGCGCCAACTGCTTTCATATATCATTCATCGGAAGTCACATTAAATTAACCAAAAAAATAAAATATTTCAAATACTTTGGTTTGTCTCAAATTCCGGTGATAATTTAACAAGTTTCGAAGGAGGAACGTGAGTTGCACTGATAGTGGTAAAAAGGCATCCCAACAGTGATAAAAATAACGCATGCATAAAGGTATGAAGTGTCGTTTTTTTGGCGTTGTGTGCCAGTGATTAAGTCTGCCGGAATTATCGGCTCCATTGTCGTCAGCAGTAAAGATGCACAGGCAAATACTACTGATTCTGTTTAGCATTTAGTCTGGAGCAATTCGTTTCCTATTCTAATGATATCCAGAAGTCCACAAAACACAACTACTAATAGTGGAGCAGCAATACTGGCGCGCTAGCAAAAATTCGTAATCCCGGTGGTGACGGTGTAGAAAAGACAGCGGTACCCATCCTCCCATATACTCATGAAAACTATCGCATTGACCCCTTCGTTTGCGGACCCAACAGTTCCATTTCAGCGATAGTAGAGACACATGAATGGAACGATGATGGAGCATGCAAAACATAGCAAACGTACCCGTTCCTCTGTATACGGTGACGGTGACTGGTTGTCGCCCAACGAACACTGCACACAGTCAGTCTGGTGTCTTGTTCGCCGTGTACCATGTGCCAATGGAGTATGCCGGGCAAGGCCATGCCAGACCATATTCTAGCATGCGTTGTAATGCGATGCGATACGACACAACGATATACGATGCCATGCCGTTCCGTGCCATACCATGGAGCCCCATTGAGGAGGCAATTCGCTTTGGTATCATCGTTCTAAAAGTAAAATGCCTGCTTCAGTCTGTCTTTTGACGTTCAGAGTGTAGTACTGTGTTACTGATTGAGTGGATTTATCCGTTGTTTGTCATTTTTCGTCAAATCCCGTGATATGACCGTGTCTATTTGAATATCGAGTATGGAGAATCGTCTTACATCTACGGTTTACAATATTTCATTAGTGCTCCTAATACAATCCTTTCTTCAACGAAATTCTTATCGTATTTTTGAATAGTGTTTCATTATTTTTTATTATATTTTTTTAAACAAAAAGTGTCTTAATTTAATATAGTGTCTCCTATAAAAGGATAGTAATACCGGTGTTGTTAGAATATTAACTAAAGTATCATACTTTCTTTCATTGCACACTATCGATAATATTTAATAATCTTCATAGTGGCAATAAACACTAGAATCACTATCGCCTATCACTGGCGACCCCATTTCTTCTATCCGGGTGTCCTCCACTTTACCATTCTCTCTTGCAAATGTTTATCATCAATATTGACCAATACAATATTGACCAATAGAATTGTTATCAGTGAATAGTAGTGTGACTATTATAGTTTAATGTGATTTAATTGTTGCCATTAAATTTAATCATAAAAATTACCAAATTTTGTGTGTTTTTTTTTATTTTAAATTTATTTTATAATTTCTTTATGAAATTTTATGAATTTTTTTCCTTTATTCAAAAAAAACAAAATTATTTATTTATAAAGTGAAATATAAAAAAAAAAAACTTTTTCGAATTTTTAAATTATTTCAATTTTTTTTGTTTTTTTTTTGTTTAAATCAATATAAAAAATAAGCTTCAATAAATTAGTATTTATTTAATTCATCAATTGCATATTATTGAAATGATACTCCAATATTTACATTAAAATTTACTACTTCAATAACCGATTATTATAATGGATTTCCATTTATTAAAATAATATTAATATGAATGAATACTCTGATTTATAATATAATATTAACTTCACAGAATATTAGTAATTAATTATTTTTGAATAAGTTGCTATGGTTATACTGCCAAAAGTTTACAACAAAATAAATTAATAGATACTCCATTTACTTTTAGTTTTTCGTACAGTTTCGAATTTATTAGATTTGTGTGTGCTTTTTTTTCTTCTCCACCATATTTTCATATTTAATATAATAACTAGGAAAATATATAAATTTCATATAAAAAATTATAAATAATTCAAAATAAATAATAATTTTTGTATAAATAATAATAATAATAATATAAGAGGTCTATTATAAAATGATTTTATTGTATAAAACTTTATTATAGATTGTGCTGGTAATGAAGATTGTTACATATAATTAAATATTTAGTACTAATACTATTGCTGTCATAACATTTTCGTTTATAGTTTTGAAAAAAAATTTACTATTGAAAATATTACCGGCCGGTGTTGATCGGTCATTAGCAGAAGGTTTTTTTTTAGATAGCTGAATAAGCTGGAAAAAGCTACTTCAACAGCAAAATGTAAGTATCCTGACAAAATATTATTTAAAAACCGTAAGACACAAAAAAAACCTATAGAATTTGCCTATAGATTGTAGCATCCTGAAAAGTCCACTACCGCACAGGCGTCGTGTTTCTAAAAAATTTTCTTCTTTTTTTTTTTTGGATAATACTCGTTTATCAATTCGGATGATGCTCTTTTACATATATATCACCAGGTGATACTACCTGATATAAATGCACAGTCTGTTCAATTTATCACTTGTAATTTTGCATATAAAATTATATGAACAAGTATATAATCAGAGAGCTATGATATACAATATAAGCTATTAAGATAAAAAAAAAGAAAATGTTTCCACTTAAATGGATTATGCAAAAATTTAAAAAAAAAAGAAAAATATAATAAATGGAATGAATGTGCCTCATTATGTTACCTGTTAAATTAGAATAAAAATCTAGCCTAAAAATAAACGATACCAAAAAAAAAAAGAATATAAGAAACACTTTGAAATGAAAACATTATGTTTGTCATAAACGAAACTAACTAGCAAACGACATTATATCATATCAAAACTACAATAATTCGAAAAATTTTGTTCTATATTCTCAAAATAGATATAATATTATTTCTGTATTTTATAGTGTCATGTTGTTTTTACCATAGCATTTTGGGTGCGCGTACTACATAAACGTTTTCATTATTCTAATCTTTATGATTCTGTCATTATTTTTTTTTGCTAAAATATCTGATTTCGTAATCATAAGTTAAAGTACCATATACCACCAATTAGGTGGCATTTTTTTTTACCAGATTATACCATTAAGAAAAATTGCTTTTAAATATAGAATTATTCAATTTCTCCTTTTGAAAAGTTGAATTAAATAGAATATAAATAAAGTTTAGATTTTCAAATTTTATTCTAATTATTTTTATTAAAAGTTTACTAAATTCTACAATTTTTTTTTGGTACATTTCTAACTAAAATTTGGTCAGTAATTAAAGAATATTCTTTCTGTAAATTTAATTTTCATAAGAAAAAGCCCAACGGCATTAAATTGCACGATATTTGATGGTAATTAATATCAGAAAATATCAAAATTATGCGTCCTATGAACTTTTTGCGTAATAAAGCAAAAAATTTGTCATGTTTTGTTGCTTGTGGCACTGTCTAACTGAAATCACGCATGGTTCAGAATAAAGTTTTTGAGTTCAGGACAAAAAAAAGCCAGAACTGACGATAATGGTCTCTTCTTCGTCATTTTCAAATAACTACGAGCCAACGATACCTTCAGAATAAAATACATTCCTTTGTGTAGGTTTTATAATTTTTTAACTATTATTTATAGATTTTTCAGAGATAACTATACCATATATGGCAATTTAACATAGCTTATAAAGTATCTACGGAGTGGAAAAAGAGCTTAAATTTGTTCCAAAAGCTCTTTTTTATCTCACAACCCCATTGGCATTTCTTCTGCGGATTTTAAAATTACTAATAAGTAGTTTTGCAATTTTTAAAATAAAATAGCAAGTCTGTATCTAAATAAATTCAATCAACAATTATATATGCATTAAGCAATTGTCAAATGATAGAGCTTTACTTTCCAAACCATTAAATGAATTATTTGGGTAATTTTTTTAAATCAAAAAAATCAATGATTTAACATTAAAAACAAAAACATAAACAAAACATAACTTAGAATTTGGAAATTTTTCTAATTATTAAAAATAATTAATTTAGAATATGTAAATTCAATTATAAAAAAAAATAAAACTCCTTTTCTATTAACATTGAAATTTGATCATGAACATTTGAGTTCATTCCATAGAGAATTAAAATTTATTGATTTTGCGAAAAAAAAAAAAATTCTCACATTAAAAAAAAAAAGGTTATTTAACATATTTCTCATAAAATGTTTTTTAAATAAAATCATTTTAAAAATTTCTCAATTTTTTCATGTTTCATTATAAAATTCATTTTAAACTTTTCTATCACATTAACTCGAAAAATTATATCTTATTCCTTTTCATATTATTCTATAAAATCAAATTATTCAAATATTCATTGAATATTTGAAAATTTAAACTCTTTGATATCAAAATGAATATATTATTTATATTTTCAGAATAGTTTCTTTTTTAAAAAAAAAAAAAGAAAAAAAAATTCAATAAATAAACTATTTCTTAGTTGACTAAATTTCTACACTAAATTTAAATTAGCATAAATTATAATATAATAGAGGTACACAAATTTGTTCAAAATTAATATAAAAAAATTGCTTGTTTTTTCATGGCAAAAAAATTTTTTTTTTCAAAATAGTAAAACTAAAATCTACAAAGTTGTGAACATATGTAAATAAATTAAGAGCAAAATTGCTACAAAAAAAAAATAGTGAAGAGTTTGCTTGAATAAACATTCGTAAATTTATCATTTAGCAGATGATATCGAAAACTTTACAATCTAATTAATATTCAGTTAAAATTAAAATGGAAAATAAGTCGACTTTTATTTGATAATATATATTTTTTTAACACTTTTTTATTTTAACAATACTCAATAATTCATTTAGATTGTATCAAAACCAGATAGAAGCTTTAATCAACCATAAAAACAAAAACTTTTTGTTAAAAACTTATCAGAAATGGTAACATTTTTCTCTAAAAAAATTTATTTGAAAAAAAAACAACTCATACTACTAATTAAATGATGTATTTTTTATATGTTTTATTATTTTAGATTTTTTGATAACAACGATTTTTTTTTTTGATAAATAATTTTTTTTTTTCAAAACTTTCGAAAAAAAACCATTTTAATCGTACCTGCGCATAGAAAGTATTTTTCCCATCAAAATTCTTTCGGTTAACAGTTTTGTTTAAAACAAGTTTTACAAAAATAAATTAATTTAGTGAATATTCAATAATATAACAGAAAAAAAAAATTGATTATTATAAGAAAAAATACTAACCGGAGACTATGATCTTTGCGGAAACCTTTTTATAAAAACTTCTTACCTTTAAGTGAAGTACGATTATTTTTAATTACAAATATATGCTGACATTTAAAACATTTTTTTTTATTATTAGAAGATATTCTCTTATTAAAAAGCAGATTTTAGAGCATTTCTAAGAATTTTTAAATTTACCAAAAGTTTTAAAAAAACCTGTTATCTACTATTTAGAATATTTTTATGAATTATCAATTTAAATTTTAAAAGTATGGAAAACCTGTTGCTTATAATTTTAGAAAAGTTCAATCACATAATAACTTTTGCAAATATATTCATTCATATTGATTTGATTAGATTCTAAAACTTAGTTATAACTGTTCAAATATTCTCAATATTTAGACATAATTTTTTATAACACAAAATTTCTTATTTATTACAATAAAAAATTAGTAAATTTATAATTTTTGTTTTTAAAGTAAATTCATTTTTATCTTATTTTAAACGTTTTAGTTAAAAAATTTATAATTAAAAAATTATTGATTTGAAAAAAAAACATTCTGACTTAGATTTACGAAATACCTACTGTTTATCTTTAATGTGTTATGTGCCAGAAAAGTAATGAGACTGATACTACTGAAACAGATCTGGATGAACTGCTAATTAGTTGTTCACAACGTTTCAACATCGTCCGGAAAATACGCGACTCTTTAGAGGAACAGAGATATTTAGTGACATAAAATTTTCTGTTAAACTTAGTGAATCTATAAACGAAAGAAATATACGAGGTCTGTTCAAAAAGTATCGCGAATTTTGTGTTATTTCAAAAATTATTTATTTATTCATGAATATCTATTTTGTCCCCTTCAAAGTTATCCCCACCAGAGATTATACACTTGTGCCAACGTTTTTTCCAATCCTCGAAACACTTCAAAAAATCATTTCTTGTGATATTGCTCAGCTCCTCCTTCGATGCCGTCTTTATCTCCTCAATCGTAGTGTATCGTCGTACTTTCATGGGGCTCTTCAGTTTCAGGAACAAGAAAAAGTCACAGGGGGCCAGATCTAGGGGCATTGTTAGTGTGTTGTTTTTGGACAAAAAAGAACAAAAGCCAATTTTTGTTCTTCCACAAATCCGGGCGTTTCTAGCGGATTGCCCCGCGCAACATGCGCAGGTAATATTCCTTATTGACCGTTCTACCCTGTGGAAAGAACTCATGGAAAAAACTCGCAGAAAACTGTAAGCAAAACTTTCACATTCGATCGAAGTTGACGAGCTTTTTTCGGTCTTAGCTCGTGCGGCAGCTTCAATTGGAATGATTGAGCTTTGGTTTTCATGTCATAACCATAAAGCCATAATTCGTCAGCAGTTATGGACCCTTTGGAGCAAATTTGGGTAGTCGCGGACAGAGTCCAAAAGCTCCTTAGCAATGTTAATGCGATGTTGTTTTTGTTCAAAATTGAGCAAAAATCGAAGGCCAAAACACATGCAAGCAAAGCAGGTGTAAACAATTAGCTAAACATTCAAAATGGCCGAATAGACATGAGTACCAATATAACGGCACAAAAAAATTCGAAAATCGAATATACGTAACCCGTGGAAATTCAAAATCCGCGATAATTTTTGAACAGACCTCGTACTTTATCAATATCACAACTTTTTTGTTAATAAAAAGCATTTTTGAAAAGCTGAGAAGTAGTGGACCATCAACTTAAGTTTTTGTTCCTCAAGATCAAACCCCTTTTAAAAAGGATGTTATATTGGTGATATCAACAATATCCAAAAGGGGTATAATTGAGGAGCTGAATGTCATTCACCAATCGATAGCTGCTCAAGAAAACAACTTTAAAACCGAACAATATAAAAGTTTTTAAAAAATTATAAAATATATTATTGGGTTGTTCGGAAAGTAATTTCGTTTGCTGATGAAGACAAAATTAAGGCATTAATTGATGGAAACCGGTGAATAACAACTCGTGAGATTGCTGACAGATTAAATTTATTGAATTCATGATCATTTGAAACGGCTTGGTTTTATCTTAAAGCTCGATATATGGGTTCCTCATCTTCTTATACAAGTTTGACCACTCGGAAAAAGCTTTTAGAGTTTGGCCGGGATATACTACCATACCCACCATTTGTTCCGGTCTCTACAAAATTTTTTAGACAGTAAAATTCAAATGAGGAAATTCAAATGAGGAAGTTCAAATGAGGAACTCAAATGAGGATGTAAAAATCACTTGGATCAGTTTTTTGCCAGCAAAGAACAAAAATTTTATGAGCGCGGAATCATGCTACTATCAGAAAGATGGAAAAGGACATTGGAGCAGATTGGACAATATTTAATTGAATAAAATATTAATTCACTATAAGAAAATCGTCTTTCATTTTTATAAAAAATAAACTTATTGTAATACTCTACGTCAAAATACACTATTATATGTCATGATACACTCTTGCATAAAGAGTATAAATATGATTGCAAATGACTAAGAAGTAGATTATCTATAAAGATGGTATTAAAAGAAAACTTTCTGTAAAATAATCAAATGTTCTTTCGAAAGCGTTCAATATTTTTGTCTCAATAATATCACTTATAGTTGATAGAAATTTCTATAGAAAAAGAATAAGATCATAAAATTTAGCTATAAATTGTGATAATTCAAAAATTCCAAATTATATGATAGTAAGTGCAGTAATTCGTTTCGTCGACATTAAATATTCATACATATTTGTTAGGAGAGAAAACGAATGCTGCTTATTTTATGAGGTGTACTCGTATAGTAGCGATGAATTATTTCACAATGAAAGCTCCAAAACGAATAATGTTTCTACACACTACCAGATATTTTTATTGAACATTATTGCGCAAACATTTATAAACAAGACTGTATTCACTTATCAAGACAGAGCAACGAGAAGCTCTTCTTTGGATTGATTACACTCCATATTATCACTTTCTGTACCATTTCCACGTACTCTTATCACTTGTTGTTAGTTTTATTTATTTATACTCATACGAACTGATACGAGCATGTAAGCATACATACTATGGATCGATCCATGGAATTTTGTGAAAATTTGGAAAATTATACAAAATATTTATCGAGCCCATACCGTTCTTTTGATCAATCAATTATGCATAATTTTAACCATCAGACAACAGACAGCCGAGTTGAAAGATGGAAGCTATTAGCTGACGAGAAAAACGTCAAAAGTGAAAAGCTTAAAATTCAAAAAACCGGCACCGAAAATTACATTGGCATTGAACTTTGAAATCGAAACAAATTGAACAGCCATGCAAGGTTTTGCAATATATTTAGTCATATTTAAAAATGTTTTGCAATTTCGTATTTTTGGCACATGAGCCAACTCTTCTCGGTGATGTGAGAAACTTAGTATTTGTCCACAAGTTCCACAGATTCACGACGCATGGTCCAGTCTCTCGAAGATCTGAACATTTTCGAAGCATTTCTGTTTCACAGACAGTTTTAAGTAAATTACCAATAATTACAATACAAAAACATCTGCATATCTTTCCATGATGGAACAAATAACAACAATGATGGAGCATATTTTAGAATGCAAATTATTTCAGGTTCAAAGCCTTTGTATTAGGGGGAAAATATTTTTTAAAAAATTACCATTATTATGTAAGTTTTTTTTTTGTTGTTGGAGGAATATAAAAAAATATGCAAAGAAATTAAAAAGCAATCTTTTTACTTTATTATACGTGTACAATACCATCCTTGTATATTGAGCGATTAAAGATTTTTCTTTTTATTCTACCAGACAATCGCTACTATCGACAAGATATTAACGCTCGATTATTAAAATTGAAAATTTGCATATATGTGAGCATGTTTTTCGAATAATAATCTTCTGGAAACGCGTTCATCTTAGTAGATAACAGACTCTATATTATTTATGTTGGTTTTTTCCATACATCCCATTATCAAAAGGAAATTTATTCTTCATACTAAAATGGCGCCATAGTGAATGGAGAGTTTTGCTTTCATTTCATTAAAAAATATATCGGAAAGAAACGATTCTAGTTGATTAGCATATTTTTTTTAAGTTAATATTTATGAATTAATGGGAACAATATATAAATTGATTTAATTATAATAGATTATGGTATTTATTTTTTTTAAGTAAAAAAATATTATTTACAATTTTAAATAATTTATAATTTATCTAATTGAATTTTATGATATATAATTTTTTGTTGGTATAATATTTTTTTGAAAAATGTTCCTTGGTAATAAAAATAAAATTGATTATATATTAGGAATTGATGAAGATTATTTTATGTGTATTTTATGATACTTTAGTTAATAAGGAATCCTTTTTCCAAGTTGATATAACAAACGAAATCTGAAATATCTCATCAATATACGCGGATGTTCCGCAAGGAAGTATACTTGGCCCGATCCTCTACAACACACAATCAAATCAGTTTTATTTGATTTTGGAGAACAAAAAAAAGTCGCATAAATTTTGGTAGGGTGACAAGAGCACTTGACTTCCCACAAAAATACCTTTTTTGCGATAAAAATTCGTTGATGGAGATGGCCTTGTTAGAGGATATATTGTCATGATGGAGCATCCAAACAAGTGCAATATCCGATCTGATATAAGCCTTTCAAAGAGGATGAAGTTGAAACTTATAGTGCACGTATAGAATGGATTTGCATTGCTAGATCGCTTTTGGTGATGCCATCTTGCGGAAATACCCGCTTTCGGTAATGCCATCTTGCGGAAAATATAGGCTTCAGAAATTTTTTTAACTGGTTTAGCAAGTGGTGAATAAAAGTGTATGAACGCAAATGTACTCTCTACTGTAAGTCGCGTATTCTCATATTTTTGAATGGTTGTAGAATAAAACTTTAAAGTTCAATATCTATGATCATACTTAGATAAAAATTGACATATAAGTTGTAGTAAAAAGTAATCCATTATTTTGCCAATAGATGACTTTGGGATCTGTATCTTCCGTTGTAAAAGTGTGATCGGGTTGCACTAGATGGCGTTAGAAAGATAAGATTTCGTACTAAAAAACTTCTCATACAGTTTTGTGATTACTTGACTCAGTATATTTTAAGCATGCGTCAAAGATGGACACCAACAAAAAGAAAATACGCCATATTTTACAGTTTTTCTTCGAAAAAGGCGAAACCGCAAGCCAGGTAGCTGAAAATGTGAATAGTGTTTATGGTCCTGATACTGTAATAGCCAATCATACGCAATGTTGGTTTCGTCGCTTCCGTTCTGGTAATTATGATGTCAAAGATGCACCACGCTCTGGAAGGCCAATTGTCGAAAATGTCGATAAAATTATGGAAATTGTCGAGTCCGACCGTCACGTAAGCACTGTTTCGATTGTCCAGGAGCTAAGCATTGCACAAAAAACCGTTTGGAACCACTTAAATAAGGCTGGATACAAAAAGAAGCTCGATGTATGGGTGCCACACGAGTTATCGCAAAAAAACCTCATGGACCGAATTTCCATCTGCGAATCGCTGCTGAATCGCAACAATATCGATCCATTTCTGAAGCGGGTGGTTACTGGTGATGAAAAGTGGGTCACTTACGACAACGTCAAGCGACAACGGTCGTGGTCAAATCGCGGTCACCCGGCGCAAACGGTGGTCAAGCCAGGATTGACAGGCAGGAAGGTTTTGCTGTGTGTTTGGTGGGACTGGCAGAGAATCATCTACTATGAGCTGCTCCCCTACGGCCGAACTCTTAATTCGGACCTATACTGTCAAAAATTGGACCGTCTGAAAGAAGCAATCGCCCAGAAGCGGCCAGCTTTGGCCAATAGGAGAGGAATTGTGTTCCATCAGGACAACGCCAGGCCGCATACATCGATAGTGACTCGCCAGAAGTTCCGGGACCTTGGTTGGGATGTTCTTATGCATCCACCTAATAGTCCGGACCTGGCACCAAGTGATTACCACCTCTTCCTGTCTATGACGAATGATTTTGCAGGTGAAAAATTCGTCTCAAGAGAAGATTGTTAAAATCGACTGTCCCAGTTTTTTGCCAATACGGACGAGGGTTTCTATGAACGAGGCGTTATGAAATTACCTCCAAAATGACAACAAGCTATCGAACAAAACGGTGCCTATTTGACCTAAATCGTATCATTCTATCTATGCTAAATAAAACCTTCAATTTAATGCAAAAATAATGGATTTCTTTTTACTACACCTTATATATCAAAAACTGCTTTAATTTCTGTATAAATTTTCTATACTTAAAATAAAAAGCAGAGGAGTTTAAGATGAATGCCTTATTGAAACCAACATGGACTTACGGACTATAATTTTGGAATTCTACCTTTTAATTGCCATTGTTATAAAACGTTGTTTTTTTTAAACTGTGACAAAGTTACATTAGAAATGTAAGGGATCCGTAGAAATCCTTTTGTTTGAAAGCTATCCTCAAAAATTCTCTCTATAAGTACCCCTTGATATCTTAGGCCATACAAATTGTATTGTTCTGTCTGTTATTCAAAAGCATTTCTTATGAAAAAAATAACAAAAAATTGCATTTTCATTATAGTAAGAACTTTTTTTTTTTATTAAAAGCTAATAATATTCACTGTCTACTCCTCTTCAGTGATAATAGTGACAACCAGCTTAGAAATATGAATTTCTCTTCAGCCGACTAGGGTTTTTGGTAAAAAAAAAGGACTTGAATAGCAAATTTTTTAAAGCCACATAAAGTTTGGTTATAAATTTAACTTAAATATGTAGTTATTCGTCTTTAAACTGATAAATCTGTCAGTGTCACATATATTTGTATAATATCAAAAATAACCACAGCTATTTATACAGCCAGGAAAAAAAATTAAGTCATTTGTCATTTGGGATCCAATTTTCATTTATTTTTGATTTTATTTACCTCAACGATAACATTTTTTTGTAAACAAATAGTTCTCCTGAAAACATTGTGGGATCAATTTTTAATAAAAAAAAACAACATTCTTTTATGTAGTAAATTGTTTGCAAAAAAAGAAAAATGCCCTTTTCAACGTTGTCTTATTTATCACAAGGGAATATTTTCACTACCCATTTTATATGAGCATTATTTCAAGATGTGTTCACATTACTTTTACATACGCACATACGAGCATATGGGAAAATTTATTGTTATCATCAAAATCAAAGTTGTAAAATATGAAATTATCAAAATAAATACAATATTTAAAAAAAAAAAAAAAATTCAAAAGAAAAAAAAAATTGCTATTGATTTTCAAATCTGTATTTTAAGAAAGTAGAACATTTTTTTTTGTCGTTCAGTTTACTTTTACAGTAAAAGTTCAATATGCCAATATCATATGAACATTATCTTACCCCAAAGAATATTCTCAATATAAAAAAGGCAATAATTTAGGGGATGAAATAATAAATGTACAATATTTATATTTAAAATAAATAAATAAAGTATAAGATAAAAAATAAGAATAGAAGATGAGGAGGGTAGTTTTTTTTTTTTTTACTTCTTTTAGATTCTTGTTTGTATATAAATATTAAATAGTTTTTATTTTTATTTTTGTCTTGTATTTTTGTATTTTCTATCGTATTTTCTTATTATTTTTTTTAATACTTTTATTAAGAATACAACGCTCTTATCGAATTTTGTATTTAATATTAAGAAGAGCTTTTCATATGTGTGGATGGGCGGTGTTTTTTGTTTTTTTTGACAAAAATTTATTATAATAAAATATATTCTATTGTGTGGAAAAAGTTAATAAAATTTTTCAATGAACATTTTTTTTTTTTTTATAGAAGAATCCAAAACTGGGTAATAGTGAAGCCTGTAGCGATAATATTGTATATACAATGATGGATGAAAAATGACAAAGCTACTCGTATTATTGACTGTCAGAGATACGACCAGTTGTATGTGCATGTACGAGTACAATAATGGAAAGCTTTGTTTGGCTTCGTTTTTCAATTTTTCAATCATTTCACTTTTATCCACTTACCCCTACGGTACTTGACAATTGGTAATAGTCAAACATTTCAACTTAAATATATGTACATATGAGGGTAATAATACTCGTAATAAAGAATTCGATCGTTCAGATTCTACCCACTCTCCTTATAAGCAATTATTCTCTTTCTACTATTATTATTATTATTATTATTATTATTATTTTTATCATTACAATACAACTTTGTCCATATTTAATGCATATGCAAATGTATTTAAAAGTTCTGCTGTGATATTTCCTTCTCTACCCCATATACCCCCCACTCGTATGCTCATTCATGTAAGAAATCTTGGAAAAAGAATATAAATGTTTCAATTGAATATTGCACAACCCCTAATGCCATCGTACTCAAATCACATAAACGACTATGCAAAGATATTGAATATGTGGTGGATGGGGGGTAGGGGAAAGGGGGGGGTAGTGATACCTTATTAGGGTTGGAAGATATGGTGATAGCTTTATAATGGCCAAAGAGTGTAAAGAATGGCGGAATGGAAAAAATACAATATATTCGAATATTAGCGATTCAGAAGCCTATCCTATCACGATGGTAATATAAATTTTTCTGCAAGGTATCTGAAAATGACTTCACCAACATAACATACAAGATAGAGTGTTTAGATATTTTACTGAATATTTGTATAGAACGGGATTTGATAGTAAAAAATCATTCTACCCATTGTTGGAGCAGAGTGACTGAACTAAATTGTAGAAGTATTTGTAAGCCAGTAGAAAATCATTGAACTGTATCAGAATATATAGTTTAAAGTTGGACGGGGTAAACTTCCGTAGAAGGTTATTTGGTGCAGGTTGAAAAATGGGATGGCTCTTTAAGCCAGACTTGTTTGGCACTGATTTCGGATGGTTTCGTTTGCCAAAAGAATTTCTATATATTTTCCGCACATCAACATATCATCAAGGCATAACAATGACTGTCATCATGATAACACCACAGAAAATATGACTTCTCAATTCGTCAGATGGTTGCTTAAGGTAGACCTTCAATGCACCTGACATTCTATTCTATATTATTATCATATGTATATGAATATTTTTTAGAACAGAATCAAGAATCTACCACTGAGTTCCGTGAAATGATACTGATGCTTTATAAAATTCTCATTCCATCTAAATAATATGCAAAAATCGCCAATAAAATCATGTTTGTTGGCAGAATGTCTTCAAGTAATAAAAGAGATGAAAGACGAAATTCCCATAGGCACATAAGCACAAATATGCTATCATTTGACATCGTCTATAGTAGAATTGATGTAGTATTATTCCGCATTGATCGATGACTTTTGCAGTCAGTCCTTTTCCTTATTTTCAATCCCATTTTTATCACTTTGGCTATATGCTTTGCCATCTTCATTCGACTACTCATACTATCCTCATTTTTGAAGGGACATTTTTTTTATATATATTATATATTATATGTTTCTATATGTTTTTGTGGACATAAAAAATGGCTTATTTTCCATTTAAAGAGTTTCTATCACTAAAAGAATATCCTTTAAATGAAAATTTTTACAAAATGAAACGATAAAAATATGAACGATAAAAAGCATAATCTGATCGAATGGAAAGGTATTTTTGTATAGTTGAACAAGTTGAACATCAGTTCGTCAAGCATTCCAAATCAAGTAAATCCAATAAAGTTTCCTGTACTGTGTATATCCATCCAATTGTGTTTGCAAGATTTTTCATATTATTTTGTCTTTCAATATGGAATTGTATTCTTTATTTAAATATAATTTCTTATGTTTCTCCAAAGATTCATTATTCAATTTGACTATTCACTATAATAATGTTTTTCCTTTTCATTTGATTTTCAGGTAATGGAAATTATTCAACCTGCTTACTAAAGATTAAAGAATATTTTTTCATATACTTTGGATATATTGGATAAAATATTTGAACAAGAAAAAATCAGAAATTTAATAGAATTTTTGATTTTGATAGAAAATTAAAGAAAAAAACAATCAATAAAAATTTTCTATCAAAATGACGCTAAGGTAAGTGGAATTTTCTTAGATAAATATAAAGATTTAAAACAAAATAAAAAATAAAAAAATATTCTTTCTTATAGTTTGTATTAAAAATTTTCATTGAATATTTTTGATAGGAAAAAAATATCGACTATACATTTTTCAGATTTCTATGAAAATATCTCCAAAAAGATTAAATTTAATTGAAAAAGAAAGTATTTATTAACCCGGCTAGGAATAATTTATGAGTTTTCAATAAACATTTAACATTTAAATTTTTATTTAATTAATTTTATCATATAGAAAAAAAGCGTAATGTAATATAACAGCTTTTATTATAAAATACTTTTTTTAATTTAATATTTTGGGCTTCAAAATTGCCAGTTATACAAATAACTATAAAATGACTAAAAGATATGCCGATTCGGTGCTAATACAACCCGGTTTGGAATGCTGATTTTTCAATCAACATTTTCTTCAGTTAATTTCTCGCTTGGTTAATACATTAATAAGTAAAATTTCTACATTAAGATCACTAAAAACCTATATGTGACTTTGAAAAATTTATTATATTCTCAAATTAATGTTAAGCATTTTGGTCTGCAAGTGGCCGTATTTCTTTGAAAATGAAGATTCCCATCAGTATAAACGGATGATAATCGAGTTTTAGTCTAAACTTAAAGATTTTACTTTCGACTATTTGTGATTTTAATGAAATGATATAAAAATTCTCGCACAAGACAAATTTTTTGTTTAATTATGCGAAAAGCTCTCATGTACTGTCAGTTAGCGTTCTCTCAGGTACGCTTAATTTCTACATTTGGTACTGTCAGTTAGCGTTCAAAATCCAGCGATTTTACGCCACTGCAGTTTTTTTAATATATAAACATAAAAAACCATATTTATATTAACAGTTTAAAAATTATAGAGCTTTTAAAAACCGTAATGGCCGAATTACAGCCCAAAAAAGTCATTAAAAATGTATCTCAAAAGAATCAGGTTTTTCTAAAAAATTTTATGATTAATAATTTAAATAAAAAATATTTATTGCATAATGGCAAAACAATTCTAATATAGTTTAGTAAAAATTTAATCAAAGTTTAAATTAAAAAAAGACTATATTAAATATTACTTTCTAAAACCCAACTTGGATAATACGTTTTACCTCAGAATAACTTGAAATTTTAAACCTAAAAATTAATCCTTGAATGTCTAATTCGAAAAAATATAATTTTCGCCTAAGTAATCTTTTGAAAAAAATTATATTTATAAGAAAACAAAATTCTCTATTTATGCAAAAATTTTAATTTTATATTTAAATAATTTCCATAAAAAAAGCACGCTTAGTTTCGAAATCTCAAGTGGCCTCCAAGGTCGAACGATTTGATGTCGTTTATTTTGCTTTTATAAAGCTGTAAAAAAAATCATATTTATATAGATAGTTTTAAAATTAAAGAGCTTTAAAATACCAACAACCATCAAGTAATGGCCGAATTACAGCCCAAACTCTGCGAAAAAGTCATCAAAATTTATCTGAAAAGAATCAAATTTTTCAAAAAATCGCATGATCAATAATTTGAATAATCAAATATTTATTATATAATGGCAAAACTGTTGTAATATAATTCAGTAAATATTTAATCAAAGTTTAAATTAAAAAAAGACTATAATAAATATTACTTTCCAAAACCCAACTTGGATAATACTTTTTACCTCAGAATAACTTGAAATTTTAAACCTAAAAATTAATCCTCGAATGTCGAATTCAAAGAAATATTATTTTTTATTAATAATCTTTAAAAAAAATGATATTTATTAGAAAAAAAAATTCTTTTCCTAAGCAAAAATTTTAGTTTTCTATTTAAATAATTTCCGTAAAAAAAGGACGCTTAGTTTCAAGATTTCAATTGGCCTCCAAGGTCGAGCGATTTGATGTCGTTTATTTTGTTTTTATAAAACTGTAAAAAAAATCATATTTATATAAATAGTTTTAAAATTAAAGAGCTTTAAAAAACCAACAACCATCAAGTAATGGCTTAATTACAGCCCAAACTCTGCGAAAAAGTCATCAAAATTTATCTGAAAAGAATCAAATTTTTCAAAAAATCGTATGATCAATAATTTGAATAATCAAATATTTATTATATAATGGCAAAGCAATTGCAATATAATTCAGTAAATATTTAATCAAAGTTTAAATTACAAAAAGACTATAATAAATATTACTTTCCAAAACCCAACTTGGATAATACTTTTTACCTCAGAATAACTTGAAATTTTAAACCTAAAAATTAATCCTCGAATGTCTAATTCGAAAAAAAATATAATTTTTGCCTAAGTAATCTTTTGAAAAAAAAAATAATATTTATAAAAAAAGAAAATTCTCTATCTAAGCAAAAATTTTAATTTTATAATTAAATAATTTCCGTAAAAAATTATTTATACACACTACAATAACAAAAAAGAAATTCATTTTAAAAATTCAAATTTTATTATAATTCTTACAATTTTCTTCTATAATATATATTTGCCAATATCCTTCTTAAAATTGACTTTATTAATATGTAAAATGGAAAAGAAAAAAACACCCGCACAAATAGGATTCTTTTGAAAAATTCCATTTTATATTCTAAAAATTGTCATAATTTTCTATACAAGTGCTCATTATATTCGCAATAGCTCTCTGGGGTAGGAGCAATTCTTCACGCTATAATGAAAATTACGAAAATATATCAATTGTCTTAGGACTCCGTGGGGACTGCATTAATGATCTAATTTGTCAACGACTTACATCTGGAAAATCTATTCACGACAAAACATTCGATTCCAAGTACATAAAAACAATAACGAATGGTATATAGCCATGGACATTTATATAGTAAAATAGTCAACAACCCCACGCCATTGTATTTTTGTGGCGTTTGTTATTTTTGAAAACCTCATCTGGCCGCCCAGCATCTTACTTGTTGGGGTGGCAAATACTGATTGCATAATTTTATCGCTTATTTCTTTGTATAAAATGAGCCACGGAACAGGGTGTCGGAATTATCCAAGTAAACGGAGATAATATCAAAAGTTTTGAATAGATAACCTAGTGGACAGTGGGGAGCTGGGGAGATTGATTGGGGAAATTTATCAGTTCAAAGGTATAAATGCTATTTCTTGGTATTATGTGCCATTATCACACACTGCATGCTACTCGCATTCTCGTTATTTCCATGTAGTGTTCCGTGTCTGTTGATTGATATGCAGACGCAATAACGAGCCATTATTTCTGTAGCGACCAAGAACAAAACTTCGAAAACAATTATGCGCTCCATCTATTCGGGAAGGTGTGTGTGGTTGTGATGCGTGTACAATCCACTTGTCGTTGGGAAAAATCTCGGATGCTGTTTCCAAAGGCACGTTCAAGAATCGTAATATTTCTTTCGGGAATAATCTCACCTTTGTTTGTGTTAAGAATTACTTTATTTCTTAGTTTCGGATATGAACTCACTCACTATCTGGCTGGGCTCTTCTCGAACACAATTTCCCAAACGGTGGTAATATGTTACCTGCTAGAAATACGAAGCACTAAATCTCATCATTGCTATTGGGGTGGAATCTAAGGATTATGCACCCCTCTTAAGAGTTGCAAAAGAACCATGCCCCAAAAAAAAGATGCTCTAGTTTTATCTACGATTGACGAAATCCTCATGGGAAGCTCAGATGGCATGTGTATCTTGTCGTTCATACGATTTCGTGCCATAATATGAACGTTCGAAAAATGTCATATCAGAGCCTGTCTGAGATTTTCTGTCAACTTAAACTTGATAGACATAAGTTGACGCCACTAGCGGCATGAACTTGTAAGATTTTAGATGACAGCCAATCCGTTTAAGGAGGATTTATAGCGTCTTATGGTACTCGACAAATGTTCGAAGGTAGATAGTAGATAGGCTATTTTAAGGGTTGGAAATTCTTAATCTTTGAATTGTGCGTTACGATAAAATATGAGCATATGTAAATCATTTAGTATTTATCTGGTGATCTATCCATTGATAAATTCGACTTAAGATTTTTATGAACTATTTTTGGAAGCATAGTCAAATTTGAGAAAACCTTGTGTATTATAAATATTATATTTAGAATTTGTTGAATTTTTCTTTTACTTAAGATATTTTTAATGAAATTTTAATAGAAATATTCAATTGTACAAAAAATATGCATTAACTTATAGATTAATACATATTATTGTATTATAAATCTATCTATTTAAATCAACAATTATTAAAATAAGATTCTCGAATCTTTTTAAATTTTTATTTATATTATTTTATTTTATTTTTTGTTTGAATATCAATAAAAATTTTCTCTATAAAAATTATTGTTTATTTATTGAACTAATGTCAAAGATAATCCTTTAACATAAATTTATGAATATCAGCAAAGATTTTTAAAGTTGTTTATATTTTGTCTAGAAATTCGATAAAAATCTTTCAAATAAAAACGATACAAAAGAGAATTAAGTTTATTGAAATGTTTAATTTCATCTTAAAAGTTTTAAGAAAAAAAAAATGTCTATTAATTTTTTTTTTTTAATTTTTATTACTTTTATCAATAAATGCTTTATTTTATAATAATTTATTCATAGTATTACTTATAATATATTTGTTAATAATAAAATAAACACAATAAAAATTTATTTTTATATTATTTGATTTATATTTCCGGTCAAATATTAAATATAAAATTAGTTTGAGCTTTCAGATAAATTGTAAAGTCATCAGAATGCTTTGAAATTTTTACCTGTTTTTAGTGAAATTATTTGGTTTTTTTCTCTTCCAATGACATTTACACATATAAAAATATCTAATTTTATATACTTTAATAATTGTCTTTTTTTTAGGGTGGAGAGGGGGGGGGGGAGGTGGTTTCTTTGTGTATATTTTATATTTATAAGTTTTGTATTATTAAAATTTATTAGAAATAAAAATATCAATGCCAATATTTCTGAATTCAATAGTAGAGAATCATATAAAAATATCTATTTTTTCATATAAAAATATCTATGCAAAGTCTATGAAAGTTTTTTTTTTAATAATCTTGATTATATTATAATGTTTTGTATGCGTAGGTGTAAAAGGATAACTTTTCTGTATTGAATATCATATTGTGATTGGATTATCTGTTTTAAGATTGAATAATTTTACATTTACCATTTATGTACTATAAATCATAGGCTTTTAAAGTATTTTTAAGTACATAAATAATTTTCATTAGAAATTGTCAGTGTATTTTTATCTTTGTGAATTTTTAATATCTTTATTAAATACCTACAATTATATAAATATTGCAACAAGTAGATTTTGTGACGAATAAATAACAACAATACTAGTGGAACACGTAGGAGTAAAAGCTTCTTGACATTTCTCTACGGCAAAAGATATTTTAACATTTGAAGAAATATTTTGAGTAAATTTCTGTTTCAATGAGTATTTTATATTAACGAATTTTCATACAAAACTGAATAGTAGAGATTTTTTAAAAAAAGAATTGTTGTAATAGGACAATCGGAAATTAAACTTTTTATAACGAGCAACACATAAATCTTTTTATAACAATGAGAAGCTATGTTACGAATATAAAATAGAACATCAATAATTGTTTGGACGATTTTGGATTGAGAGGATTGAATTCAAGAGGAAATGTACCGGTTAGTAGAACACCAAATTTTAGAATCATAAGTCCAGATTGGTTTAAAAATTTTTTTAAGTCAAAAGTTTGTTCTTAATTATCAGTTTTGATAGATTGTCTAGTTATCTAAGTCATTGTTGCTAATGTCTATTAAGTTTTAGTTTTTCTTATATTGTATTAAAGGAAGTATACTTTAAGGGATGCACAGTTTTTGGCAAAAGGTGAAGATAACATTATTACTATACTGCCCATTTACTTTTATACTCTCCATCTTTTAAGCTTGTTTTGTATATTTTAAATATGCGATTGTAAATTTCTGTAAGCTATTTGGACAAAAAGCAAGAATAGTCGTATCATCCACATACGAGGCTGTTAGACTTTAAGGATTAGTTGGCATAGATATTATATGGAAGTGGATCAATAATACTCAGTATTAATTTTACTTAAGAGATAACTCAATTATATAACATTAAATGAAATTTAAAAGAAGTTTTCTAAGCTTGGTAAAAAGCTGATACTTCTCTAGGACTTTGAAGGACTTATTAATATATTTAGTTTGAGAATTATTTAAATTAGAGCATATTTTCAGAGTAACGAAAAATACATAGCGTAAACTATAAGTTATAAAAACTAAAGGTTTTTTTTGTAATTTTCTTTAATATAAGCGATGTTATTAAATTATTATAGGGATTTTTCTTATTGTGCAGTTGATAAATGACTTTTTAAATTTCAGATAGTGTGCAAATATTTCTTAAGAAAAAATTCCGTTTTATCACAAATGTTAATAAAAATATTTTTTTTAGAATATTAGTTAATAATTTAACATATTTTGTAATTAATTTCCTTTTTGTCTTTTTTCCATAAATTAAAAATAAATTTGCTGAATAAATTTAGCGAAAATAGTTTTTAAATTATTTTTTTTAATACTATTAATTTATCATTGTAAGATTACTGCAATGAAACGATTCCTACCAAATCTTTTGTTGCAGATAATTCTTAAAAATTTATCATTCTTATAATTATTTATTTTCAATAATTATTTTTATTTTGCATTTAAAAATGTCTTTAAAAAATATTGAAATGAATGAAAATGAAATGTTGAAATTAATTAATCTCAAGTTGGCATAATAAAAAAAGAAAATTGAGAGAAAGGACTGAGACGCCTAATACACTCCTTAATTTATGTTTACTCATGTTATCTTATATGCTATTATTTTTCATCACCCAAGTACATGTAAAGAACTTTAACAGATTGAAAGCAATATACTCTGGTATGTCAAATAAGTGATTCCATCATAGAATATCCTCTTTTATGAACACTTGCCTTGTAAACGAGCGTAATTTGTGCCAGATCGCTTGGGAATTTTTCAATGAACTGACACAGAAATTGGTAAGTTGAACATCTTACGATATACTTCAGTAGATGATATATTGCTCGTTGAAAAAGTATTTACTTCTATTAAATTTTCACATTTTATATTTGGAAATTTACTTAAATTCATCACTTGGGATAAAAATAATTCCCTAAACATTCGATTTTATGCCACAAGTTGACGAAATGTAAATGATTGATTGATTCCGCTGTAAGTGATAAAAAATCTATAGATTATCACCTATTTGAATGGAAGTAGGTGTAAATATATGATTATTATTTAAATAATTTATAAAATGAATGAATAACTTTGAGAAATCAATCTAAAAACTTCAAAGTCAACAAAATCAAAAATTCTAACTGTTAAGAAATTTGTTAACTTTAATAATTAGAAAATGGATTTAACTTTAAGATCGGAATAGAAAAATTCTAAAAAATATACATTTGTAAAGTTTAGAATTTTTTTCTGCTTTTATTATTATTTAATCGTAAATTTGAAAATTTTTAATTAACATAATAATAGTTAGAAAAAAATTTAACTACTATTTTTGAAAAGATTTATTATTATTAATTCTCGGCAGCTACTTAAATACTAACCAGTGGTAAATAGTAAATACACATTAAAAATCAGTATTGATATTTATAAAAAAAGTTCATAATATTAATTTATCAATAAAAATATATCTCATAAGAAAAAAAATATTATTTTCGTTGTATTTATATTCAATCTAAATTGAAAATTTCAAATATAATCAAAAATTTCAATTGATATTGTAATAAAATGTAAACTCTTATAAAAGTTTAAACAGCCATTCTATAAATTATGTTAAATTACAAAAATTTATAGAGGTGTAGGGTAAATGTTCCTATAAAATTCCATAAATTTTTTTCTAACGATATAAAAATCAATTGACAATGTTTTTAAAACAACATTAAGGAACATTTGAAACATTAAAAAAAAGGTGATATTCTCAAGAAGGTAGAAATTATTTTCATTACTGGAGAAACGAAAACAATAACATTATTAATAATATATTCAATGGAGCTATTCCGAAAATTACAAAGTCAAGCTATCTTATAAAAGTATCTTAATAAAAAATTTCCATGTACAAATTAAATTTATTTACTTCAGAATATATATGATTTTCATTTCTATTTATTACATTGCAAATATGTATGCGTATTCATGAATAAATAATACGGCAAATGTTATAAAATGTACAAAATGTTATTAAAAAATAATATTAAAAGAAAAATATCGAAATAAGAAAATATTGAAATTATTGATTTCTAATAAAATTGTTATAATTTAATAGAAAAAAATACATTTCAACCTGATCCTTTACACCATTTATAAGGCGTTCAACACACTATTCCTCATATTTTAAATGAATGTCACTTAACCCAGAATTTCTATTTTATAGGTCCAAATTCCCAATTCCTATCTGCTATTTTTTTAAAGAAACTTATATGTTTAAAAAAATTTGACCACTTCTCATTACTGCTTACAACTAACTCATTTGGCCAACTGGCAATGCCAACCCACACGTAACATGAAATCGCTAAATTGCCTCATTGTTGTGGCGCTACAAAATGACGTCTGGCTCTTGTCTATCTCAGAGATCAAACAACCAAAAATACTCCATCAAATTACAAAGATACTGAAAAAAATATTTATAAAAATGTTGCCAACTTCAAAAATTCTATGCCTCCTCGAACTTGAAACAATTTTTTTTTTTTTTTGTGCAAGGTCTCTAGGTCATAAGCTAGATCCCATAATACAACGCCATGACCATGAGACCATTTAGCGATCTGAAAGTGTGTGAATTAAATGAAATGGGTCGTTTGTAAGTTGAATCGACCAGTAAGATGGGATTAGATTTTTTATAATATACAAGTTCACTTTGAAAAATAAATAAAAAAGGACTTGGAAAATTGAATTTAGTAATTTGGAAATTCTATTATGGATCAACGCTAAAGAGAAAATTTTTTTGTGTAAAAAATCACAGGATGGGCACATAAGGTCAAAGAGTTTTTGAAGATCATTTTATGTATGAGGACCGTTTATGTCCCTACAATATTGATAAGGTTATCGAGTAGATTAGTTGAGCCGTAGTTTATAAAGGAACTGTTTAGGAAAAATAATTAAGTCCAATTAAAAGTGCTAAAACAAACACAATAGTACAGTGCTAGTAAAAATTTTTTTAAGGGTGGGATGGGTGGCCCTTTGGATTATCAAAGATTTGAAAATTATTGCTTTATTAAAAAAAAAATTAGTGTTGTACTTGTCAATTTAATATTTTGCTATCCTCAAATTTCACTACATGATAAATGTATAATTTCAATTTTTATTTAATTTCAGTTTTATATATTCAATTTACAAACCCCCCATCCCCTCCCTCCAACCAAACACATATGTCACCACTGGAACAATCGTAACCTAAATTTGTAGAACCAAACTACTTGCACAACTATCAATTTAAGTTTATATAAAGGTTCTATGGCGATATAAACTTAGTTCTGTACAACGCCACCAGATGCTAAAATATATATTCGAACATTAAAGCGCGTTCGAACATTAATTTCGAATACTATGCGCTGCATATAACTATGAACGAAAAGTGTTGTTTTTAATGTCAATTAGATATAATATAAAATAATTTTATCTAAAATAGGTTGGAAAGAAATTGTTCGTAATTCGAAAAAAACGTTACTATTAAGAAGTAAGTCTGATGAAGTCTGGAGCAATAATAAAAATTTATATCGACTATAAATAAGTACAAACATTGACGCTATCCCATGGCTACGATGAAGGCGTAAAAAGTTGGCGGCGAACTGCATAGCCGACTGGCATGTCATACGATCATCTTTGGAAGACGTTCCCATTTGGGGATTTTAAGAAATTAAGAACAATTTTATGATTATATCGGTAGACAAATACAAAATCAAAGTGTAATTATTTCGATCGTATTTGTTTCGATAAGTTTTGGTCTCATTCGAAACCCCGCACTGCACTGTTTGTGAATGATCCAATTTATAATTTTGAAAATAGAACACTGCCATTTTACATCTGTTTTATAAATATATTATATAAGATAAAATTTATTTATTTTAATATTTGCCATTTTTTTTTGCGAATTTTTAAACTACCGAACAGTATAAAAAATTTATAAAAACTTATAAAATTTTTGATTCTGCAATGAGCCACACTCCTTGCTTGAGGTGTGGATACCTCAATTTTTAGTTAAAGTTTAATACCATTTAATATTTTAAAATGTGATGAGGCTCATTACTTGCGTGGTTAATAAGTCAATAAACAAAATTACCATATATGAGGTTCTAAAAAAAACCCACAAGTGACTGTAGAAGCCCACTGTGTGGAAGGTGGGAATTTTGGTCTGAACATGCCAGTGAAAATAAAGAAGGAAAAGCTGTTACCTTGAATTTTGAGTGCCAAGATCGTATGATAACCTTATCATACGATCAAAATATTTTTCTAAAAGTTTGCAAACTGTCTGCATCAAGACTGACTTTAATAAGGCATTCACTCGATTATTTTGTTTAAACTAAAGAAAATGGGATTTCCTTAAATTCTTATTGATTGGTTTTAGTTCATACTTTTCTGATAGGACCTATATTGAAAAATATGTGTACTAGACCTACTGAATGATAGTATCTGAGGTTCACGGTGGGTGGCGTTGTAATAAATGGCGGCAAACATTTGTCCCGTCCACGTATTATTAAATGGATAAAAATCTTATTTGCCATTTAGTTAGCTGGGCCCCAAAATTGCTTAATAAAAATAAAAGAAAAATTACGAAATATTACTGAATAATTTTTACATACTCTTAAAGCATTATCCAATTCCGTATCTAAATATAGTATTGAATATATAATAAATAAAATATAAATAAAATAAAGAAGAAAAAATTGAACAAACAATTTTGGGTGTTGGTAAAAGTTCATTGCCAAAATTAATAATTAAAAGAAAAAGAAAGAAAAAACCTATGAACGTGATGTAAAAACCAAATAACTTTTCGAGTGTTAAAATTTATAGGAAATAATATAAAACAGGAAATGTGATCAAAATATGTCAAATTTCAAGAATATATGTCAAAGATTTAATATGCATTGAACAAAAAGAATTGCAGTCTTAAAAATATATAAAGTGCCATCACATCCGTCAAAAAGTTCGTAAATATACCACCATTATGCCATACGTGTATATATATTTAGTATTTTTCTGTGTACGTTAGTGTACAGTTCAATGGAAGTCAAGAAAATTTTCTTTCAAGTATCTTTTCGGGTGCATCTGCGGTGTAGTCATAGTCTCGTAGTCCAAGTATCGTAAACAATGGATCATAAAATATTTCCAAACAAAAGAGAAACCATTCCTTTGTAAGATTCTTGGCCCAATACACCAACTTATTCATATGAAAATTAGTAAAGAATTTTCATAATGCAAATCGCATTTTTGATCAAACACTGCAGAAACGGAAATAAAAATAAAATAATTTCACAGAACACTTAACAGATGAATGATTATGTGTATTATTGATTCTAAATTGATTTGTACGATAATTGAAAATAATTCTTAAAATCGATCATTACTAGTGCAGACCACCCCTAGACTAAATGTTTTACTTTTATTAATAATAATCAAGAATAAAATTTTAGAACAGGTTTTTTTAAAGAGATCAAAAATCATCAGATAATTATTATGAGGTGTGCTGACTAAATATAATGAAAATGTGGCAGGCCAAGCCTCATTTTTTCACAGAAACAGATACGCACGAATTTCGATTATTATTCCTGAACTGGTTGGTTATGAGTGTTCCGAAAACTCATGAGGTAAGCTTTAGATCTAAAGAATGCCGAAAAGTTATTAATAAACACGGATTCTTGGTTTTACATATTATCTGGCAAGCTATTATCAATTTTTTTTTCTTTTATTGTTGATATAATATATCATTGAATGCGACCGAAAACTAAAATATTTTACGAGCATATCTATTTCCGTTGCTAATAAATCAAACGGAAAATAAAAGGTTTATTTTGGTAGTGCAGGTATTAGCAATTAAGACTTTCTGCTCTACTGAATTATGCACTCACCAAACAAAGGTGTTTTAACGATTAATTATGCTTTCTAATTAGGTGTTCCGAACAATGTGCATAATTTTGTGTGCATCGTTAAATTATCAAAAAAAAAAAAAATTATTCCCCTATTATCATAGATGATACAGTAGTTATCTAAGGTGATGATAAATACACCCACTATTCTTATTATAATCTAAAATAATAATAATAATAAAATAGCTAAATTAACATATTTTCTCAATTAAAACAATGGATTTGTTAGAAGTATTTTCTCATAAACCAAATATAGTTTGTATCTTTTTTCAGGTGCCTTAAAAAAAAAAATTTATTGTATAAATAAATATGATAGGCTAATTTGACAAAATTTTTAAACTTATACGAAAACTATGTAAAATAACCGTTGAATCACTGATATTTGGAATATTTTATATGCTTTCGAATTAACAAAAAAAGAAGTTTTTAATTTTCATATTAATCATAAAAATTCCAATGTCATCAAATATTTTGTGGTAAGTTAATTTAACAAATGTTAACTGTGGGCTGAAAAGAATGCTGTTATTAAATTTTTGACATATATCAAATAAATGAATCTCTTATATAAAATTCTTTATGTAGAATAGATACTTGTCTAGACAGAATTTTGACTTATTTAAATAATAATATTTGTATCAATTTGAATTGTTTTGGATATTAAAGTTCAATATTTGTATTGATGTATAATACTTTTTTAGTAATTTAAGAAGAAAAAAAAATGCAATATTTTAAAAGATACTTATTTATATATTCTCTTAAAACTGGTTTTAAAAATAAAAACTTTGTTAGGACGTTTGATGAAATAGCAAACATTTTTCATTAACATTAAAGATATTAGTTCAGTTTAAATGTTCACCTCTTATATTGTGGTTTTTCTAATATTTTCTTATATTTTCATACGGTTAAGAGGTTTACCTTCAAACAATTTAAATATTTTAATAACTTTCGAGTTTGTTATGTGATTAGAGAAATTAATATGACCTTTTTTTTTTGGGTGAAATAATTATCATGTTTAGAAAAGCTTTAAAAGTATTTTTTCAATATTTCCTGAGGATTATATTTTTGTAATAACTATTAAATCATATTGTAAAAGAATGTGTAAACTTATTTTAATAAATTGTATAGTTTACAAAATGTGGAAAATAGTAATGAGATTTTTTTTAAAAATTTTATTTGATTAAGCTCTTAAATGAGGTGTGGCCAAAGTTTTTTCTAACAATTAGTTGCCTTGGGCAACAAAACATCCGTGGAGGTTTTTTTTCCACTCTTTATAGCAGTGCTAGAAGGGTTCCACTGCATCTACAAGTACCATAATTTACATGCTTTCAAGTGTTTTGATCTTGAGGGTCTATAAAAAAATATATGGACAAAAATCAGATAAATAGATGGAGTGGACAACTACAAGGTCCGGGTTACGTATATTCGATTTTAGATTTTTTTTGTCGTTATAACTCTAACTTATGCCGATAAGTTCGGCCATTTTGAATGTTCAGTTAATTTTTGACAGCTGCTTTGCTTGCACGTGTTTTGGCTCGTCTTCGATTTTTGCCCATTCCAAAAAATGGATCAAAGAGTCTGTATCAAATTTTGTGTGAAAAAAAAACAAAATTAATTGGGCAGACGCATTCCAAATGTTGACTGTTGCATTTGGTGAAGCTACCTTGGACCGAAGCAGCTTTTATCGGTGGTACAAATTGTTCTCAGAGGGCCGAGAAGATGTGATCGACGAAAAGCGTGCCGGACGGTTTTGCTTACATTTTTCTTCGATTTCTGGGGCGTGGTGCTTGCCACAGGGTAGAACGGTCAATAAGGAATATTACCTGCAATTTATGCGCAAGTTGCGTGAAGCAATCCGCCAGAAACGCCCGGATTTGTGGAAGAACAAAAATTGTATTTTGCAACATGATAACGCCCCTGCGCACGATTTTTTGAAGTGCTTCGAGGATTAAAAAATAACGCCACTGCTCAATGATTTTTTGAAGTGCTTCGAGGATTGGAAAAAACGTTGGCATAAGTGTATAATATCTGGTGGGTATTACTTTCAAGGGAACCAAATAGATATTCATTTACAAATAAATAATTTTTGAAAAAAAAAACACAAAATTCGCAAATTTTTTGATGCAAAGAATCCGTTTTCTAAATCTTTCAAGGACTCTTCCGTCAGCTTTGATATTAATCACGATCCTCCTACCTCATAAAAACCCTCATTCATTCCACATTTTCAACAGTTTTTGATGTTGAGCACCTCCCTTCCACTGTTTCTCGACAGTCCAAAATTGTGCTTTTGCACCGGAAAAGTTATTTTAGGCTTTTTGCAACTGTTCGTAAGTCAAAATTGGATCATTGCTCAAAACTGTTCGTAAGTCAAAATTGGATCACGCCCTTTAGAATAGCTTAGTTACCAAATGAGGATAACACTAATATTGTAGGTCTAGAAAAGACTAACGAACAAGCTTTGTGGGCGAAAAAAAACCTGCTGTGAAGGTCAGTCTCACTACTTTTCTCCCATAATTCTGACTATACCCAATTTATAACTTATGAACGCCCGCTTGTGAATGGTCCTTACAACCTACTTTTTTCAAATAACTTTTTTGTGATATTTTTACGTAATAAATAGTTATTAATTTATTTATTAAAATTATATTATGAAAAAATATTTTACGATAAAATAGTCAAAATAAACTAAATTTCCTCGATTTTATTTATTATATAATATTATTGATTTATCGAAGTTTTTGAAAGAAAAAAAAATATTATTTAGAAGATCTGATAAAAATTATATTATTAATTATATGAACTAATGAAAGCGTTCGAAAATTTTCTACACTCTCTCATGACCTCGACAGTTTTAATGAAATTATGGTGGTGCATCGATTTAGCGACTTGATCTCGAAGCAATTTCCGAAGTCTTCTTTTCGTTTAAATAATCTATGAGCTGCGATCGAAAAAATAGGTCAACAAAGAAACTGTAGAGTCACTTTTCCGGAACATACACATATGATGAAAGCTGTAGCTCTCGACTTGATCCCAGGCAATTTAATGATGACATAAACTTTCAACAAAAATTTATTCGAATGCATTACGTTGCACAAGTCCGTGTAGTGTTGATTATGGGAACACAAACTGTGCCCGTTTATAGCTGAATAGTTTGTTGGATGCATATCGATTTGAGGAGTGTGACCATCTCATCGTGTGAGGTGCGTATTATATTGAATATTAAATATGTTACTCTAATCAATACGATGGCATCATATAGCGGCACAAATTGATATTAGAAACCAATTAAAATGAATTATATTCAATCTTGCACGCCCAACAATTTTCCATTCCATAAACTCTAAACGATGAGCCATTCAATTAAAAGAGACTTCAAAACTAAAAGAAGAAGAAAAACTTTCAGTACTCATACATAATCAGTTGGTATTTTTAACTTTAATCCATTGTTACCACCGAAAGATATTTTGAACTTTTTACTTTTCAATAGAAGATTTGCAATGTTCTTTTCATCTTCAAAGTGATTTTTATTTTTTGTATTAAAAACAAAAATGGAAAAGGAAAATTCTAAAAGTAAATTTAGAAAAACAATTTATGACAATCAAAGGATGATAAAAAAGGAACCAACGATCAAAAAAAAAAAAAAAACAAAGAAGAAAATTACCATCGAAAATGTTAAAGAAAACCAACTTATTTTCGTAACAAATTGAAATTTTCCGGAATTTTTCCAAGCAATTAAAATTAAAAATGAATCGTTCAGGAAAATGACTCCTTCACATCAGAGGAAGTTAGTAGTTAGTCCTTTCGTCTTATAATTTCGTTTAGTCTCTTCTATTTTATACAACAAAAAAAAAAAAAGAATATTATTCCTTTTCTTAAAATGCTCTTAAATTCTTGGGTTTTTTTTCCCTGCTCCTGCTTTTCCTTTTTTTAGTTATTCATTTTTTTTTCTTTGGTCCAAATTTTATTTTTTATTTTCACTGACTTTGTTCTCAATTTAAATTCATTCACTTAATTGCATCACTTATCAGTGTTTTCATGGTTTTTACTGCGGTGCGTTCTTTTTTTTCCCCATAAGCAAAAAAAAAAAAAATCTAAAACAAATAAAACGTTTCATCTCGATTACGTCCTTTTAGGATATTTTTCCCATCAAAAGAATTAAATCAGTTCGTTTATTATGTTGGGGGTGGTTTTTTTGTGCATCCCCAATAAGGCTGTAAAAGAAGGCCACCCATTCTGAATGATATCAGAGCACATGCGCTGAAAACCACGTGCTCTTCTAGCATATAAACTTTTTGATACGAGATGCATTTGTGTTTTTGCGGCGAATTTACACAAATTCGCCGCAGTTTCTTATTTGGAAATAAAGTTTTATCCAATTTTTGTTTTGGAAAGTAAAATTACATTTAAAATCTTTTTTGATAATAATTTGATTTGAATTTAAATTTATTAGATTAAGCAATTATTGCCATTATGTAGAAAATATAAAATTTTTCGAATAGATATTACTTTTTAAAGATTTTGTTTTGTATATTTCGTGCTGAAAGATGGCCATTACTTAACGCATGTTGGTTTTTTAATGCTCATAAATGGTTCAAGCTTAAATTTTTAAGTTCAATTTAAAAATAGTCGATTGTTATATGGCCATTGCGCTGTTGATGATAACATATCCCATCTTAATTATTTTTTAAAGAAATGCGACTCAATCACATCTTCAGAAAAAAATTACCACCATATAGATAGTTTTTTTTCGCTTATATAATAACTTTTTTTTCCAAATAATTGCAGATTTTATAAGCCCTTTTTATGATAATTTTGCTCATTTATATAAAAAATCCAACCGATAAATAAGCTTTCTCGTTCAAGAAAAGTTTGTTCCAAAACTTATCTTTATTAGAATTACTACATTTGGAGGAACTTTTTAAAGTTTTTGTTACCAATTTTTTGATAGTAAAATAATTTACCTAATAAAATGGCAATATTTATGCTAGCCTCATAATATCACAATAGATATATTTGTTAGATAAAAGTCAATTAACAGTACTGTATTATGTTATTATAATTTTTTTTAATTATTAAATAAAATTCCTTCTCTTAATTTTTAAAATTATTTTATCAAAAAGTTTCTTTCCTAAAAACTAATAATTTTAGAAATTTCATTTGGTAAATATTTTGTGTTTTTATTCAGTTTTTTAACTTCTATTGAAAATTAATTTATAATACAGTCTTCTAAGCAAATTTAAAGTACTTTTTTTGTATTGAATTGTAAAGTTTAACTTTTGAAAATATTATTAAAAATAATATTAATATTAGTTTCGATGACATTTATTAATTTTGTTGTGTCTCTTGTACTGCATTCCTAAAGCATAAATTTTCAACTTCATTAAATAGTAAATTTCTTTAGGGTGGGGAGGGGGGGTGTGTTGGGTGTTGATTACTATTCCTGTTCACGTGGTATTATGTAAACTTAAGTCGAGCTTTCCAGTAAGATCTTATTAGGAATGGTTTTTTTTTCTTAACGGCAGCCATTTTAAAGCTGGATAAGACTTAAGAATTATATCTCTGTTGTGACTGCTTTTATTCCTTATGTTTGCTGTTAGACATAATTTTTCGAATCTCTTTTAAGAAAACTACAATACGTACCACATTATTATGGCTTCTACCTATTTGACGACAAATTTCTTAAGTACTTTGATTTGGCCAATTTTTTTATGACTTTATTTCTTACCACTTTCTATTCACAAACTTTTATTTTCATTGCTACTTAAAAAAAATAATTCTTCTATAGGGTTTTCCAATAAGAGTGATATGATTTTTAAGTGACAATTCGGCCATTTGTAATATGTCATCATCTGTCTTTTTTTTCATTGTATTCAGTAATATTTACAATTTAATCATAGAGAGAACTACGCAAAAAAAACGTTTATAAATTATTCAATTTTATTATCAAAATAATCGTTCTCCAATTGCAACTTTTCGTGCGCTTTTGCCATTTTATGGTCGTAATAATCGTCCAACTGTGCTCGCTATTCGTCGAATTGTTAAAAATTTTGAGCGTACATTTTCTTTACATAATGTTCAAGTGCCAATAAGACAAAGAACCGCTCGAAGTAATGAAAATATTGCTGCCGTTCAGGCAAGTGTTCCTGAAGACTGCAATTTGTCGATTCCAAGACGTTCTCAAATATTGGGACAGGCGCAAACCACAACATGGCGGATTTTGAGAAAGGATTTCGGCTTGCATCCGTATAAAATTGTTATCACTAAGGAACTGAAGCCATTGGACTACCGTAAACGTCGTGAATTTGCGGATTTTGTCTTGGAACAACTTGAAAACGATAACAATTTTTTTAAGAAAATCATCTTCTCCGATGAGGCTCACTTTCATCTGGATGGTGCGTTGATTCTGGTACGAAGAAAATTCACAAATTATTCATGAAATCCCATTACATTCACCTAAATTGACAGTTTGGTGTGGTTTTTGGTCTGGTGGAAGCATCGATCCGTATATCTTTCGAAATAAAGCTGGTAACACACGGTATAGATCGATGATAGCCAACTTCCGAAATTGGAAGAAGTTGATCTTGACAACATCTGGTTCCAACAAGACGGGGAAACGTGCCACACAGCACGTGCAACAACCGAATTATTCAACAAGCGAGAAAAGTTTGGAGATTCGATTATTTGAAGAAATTCTGACATTGAATGGCCTCCAAGAAGTTGTGATTTAACACCATTAGACTATTTTTTGTGGGGTTATTTGAAGTCATTGGTCTTAAGCAATAAACCAGACTCTCTTCAAGCTTTAGAAGTCTATACTAAACGTGCTATTCATGACATACAACTTGATTAAGTGGAAAAAGTGCTCGAAAATTGGGTTCATCGAAATCGTTCCTGCAAAAGAAGTCGTGGAGGCCATTTGAATGACGTTTTATTCAGAACTTAATTGTATCAATTGTACTTAACATTAAATAAAAAAGTTTTGAATTTCCTTAACAATTAGTGTATTTTTTTTAAAAAAAAGAAATCATATCACTCTGATTCGAAAATCCTTGAATAGCAATAACTGTTTAAGGACTCAAGCAGTTGTCGCCAATATATGAAAATAAAAAAAAAGCATTGGAATTTTTCTGAACTTCACATAAACTAGGCTTATCCTTTTTACACAAATAAAACTTAAAGAGGGCAAAAGTATTTTTTTATATGGAACTGGTTCCAAACAGATGTCGAGCCGTTTACACGCTTAAGAATATTGGTTTTTTTTAAAGAGGATATAGAAAACTTTAAATAATTCATACAGGCTATAATCATATTTCAAGCTCCTTTTCCATATTTAATATTCATTCATATTATCTTAAAAAAAAAAGTATATAAATATAAATAAGGACATTTTTTTGTATACTATTTTTATAACCTTTTAAGGCATTATTATATTTTAAGTTGTCGAAATTATTTCCTTGAAAACCAGAAAGAGGAAAAACTATATACTCTGGAGTGAAAAGTTGATTTCCTAAAAGGACAATTTCGGTTGTAATATATTAATTCTATTGCCAAAACATCTTTACAATATCAAAACAATTTTCTAGTACCTCCAATCTAAATACTATCATGTAAAACATGTTAATATTCAGTAGCAGATTATCTAAAAGCTAGTAAATGTATTAAAATGCAATACAGGACAAAACCCAAGTAACCAAAATAATTGCAAATTGTTCTTCCTGGTAATGTTAAGTCTTTCCATTGTAGGCTTTCGTAATGTTAGTAATAAACAGAAGAGTACACCAAAAACAAGAGCAATCGTTCCGCCATCAAATAATTTCCAACGCCTCATTAACTTCTCGCAGCAAATTTTATGGCACCGAAGACGATTATGGAAGCTATTTTTAACGAATGTTTCGAATGTCTTTACCGAAAAATTCGTCCTGTTATCCATACTATCCCATGTAGATCTTCTCCTCTGATGAACTGAATGACCCTCTTTTACTGTTACCGTCTTTCCATATCGATTAGTACGTTTACCGAATTCTAATTTCAAGTATTTTTGGTCAACAGTAACTGTTATTGACCATTCATTATCCAATCTAGCATCCATTGACCTTCACAAGCGTAACTTGCCGTATTCACATTCATTATTTATGGACCTGAAAAGTAGCTCAAAACCATGAAAGACTATCATTTAAGCTTTAAGCTGTTTTTTTTTTGTCGTCCTAACTGCCGTTGTAGGAAGAAACTTTTTTTTTTAATGGTTTATTTACTTTGTTTTTTTTTTTAGAAAAGACTAAATAAAATATTCTCAAGCTCTATTAATATTTAATTAATAGCTGGGAGTATCTGTATTTGAAATAATAAAAATTGTCTCATAATTCAACATAAAATACGAAATTTACTCAAGTAATGGTATTTATTATTTTGGATTTTTTTTTCCAATTTATTATTCATTTTTCTAGGACTAAAATATTACGTTCTCTATTTTCTTATACAAATCAACTTCGTAATCAAAGTATAGAGCACACTGGTTTTGGGGTAAAATTTAAATACACCTACAAATTATTTAATTAAAGGGAAATAATAACAAATAATTGTGTTTGGCTTGTATGAGAAAATACCTTTAAATTCTCCCCAACTCTGAAATGTAGACTTTCTTGGTTCAAGCAAAAATTTCATGACGCACTCGTACAAATAAGGGAATAAATTTTGTTTTTTGTTTTATCCTTATTCGTTGGTAATCTTTTTAACATTTTAAGACCACAATAATCTCTCTAAAAAGTATTTATTATAGAACCAAAAACACATGAATACATGTACATTAGAATATTATATGTGAATCGTTTATTGCCTATTAGATCAGTAATAATCTCTATGGCTTAGTTCAAATTATTATGCTCGGTTGTAAGAAGACACTATATTGCTTCTTTATGGGCTTAGTACTTAAGGAATTTCTGTTTGGATCAATTGTGTTTAGTTTCATTTTTAAAAATTTTCCCTTTTTTTTGTTGTTGTCTGTAATTAAATACTTTTCAATAGAAAAAGTATAATTAATTTACAAAATGTTTTCTTTGAAATTAACAGAAGAATACTAAAATTTCAAACGTAAAACAAAAATGAACAATAAACTTTAAAGTATATAATAAGCTTAGATTCTTTTAAATTTTATAAAAAAATCCATTTATAATTCTTTTGAGAAACCTAAAACTTATATACAATTAATAAATAAATTTATTTTTCATTCTGTTTTTAACCTCACCAAAATAGAGTGTCTGCGGTCAAGGTAAATTATCTGTCATTAACTGAAGAAAACTGATACTGAGAATAATTGTCTGTTATTAGATTTGAAAAGGAACTTTACTATTATTTTAAATATATTCAAATAATTCTATTTTTTATAGTTAATAGGAAAAAGAATAAAATATTAAATGTGAGTTTTAGCAAAGAAAAAATCAATTTTTCAGTTTGGAAATTAGAGTCAAGTCATTTATTTAAAAATTATCAAATATATATGATAGATATAAACATTTTTTAAGCTTGTAATTTGGCATTTTATATTACGGATTGTTATATTATAAAACCATGCTTAAAAATTGCCAAAATTGATCGAGTAGAAAACAGAAGGCTTTGTTCCGATTAATATTTTCTTCAGCGATGAGGATTATTTATTGCACAGTGAAAACAACAATAAGAAAATAATTTCTATATATGAGATTCTGATAACTTAAAATTTATTGTTAAGAAGCCATTGTATTCGTAAAAAGTGGCTGCTTGCTATGCATTTTGATCTGAAAGTATCATTAGACTATATTTCTTTGAAAATAATAAAGAAGAGCCACACTACACAACAAATTTTTAGATTAATTATGCATAAAATGCTCCTCGGGACGCATAATTTTCAAGATTTGGAGATGTCAATTTCCCGACAAGATCATACCAATTAGCCTACAAGATCTTTATAAAAGATCGTATTAACGCATATGAATTCTAAATTTTGGGGCATTTGAAAAATTAAGAACCATCAAGTAATGGCTAAATTATAGCTCGAAATGAACGAAAAAGTAGTTAAAAATTTTAAAAAGATCGAATCCTGCAAGAAATCTTGTGATAGTTATTTTAAAAAGATCATTTTAAAAATATTTAATGTCAATATTTAATCTTAATGTAGCATTCGTATATTGTCATCCCAATAAAACCATAACTGTTTCTGACTTTTCATCCTTCTTACACGCACTTGTAAGGAGCCTCGTTCCTTGCATGTAGTGATTACAATGCTAAACATCCTCAATGGGATTGCAGCGTTGCTAACCCGCGTCGACAGATTCTTCAAGAAGCTCTATCCCATACATCATATCAAATAACTTCCCCTCCAAATCCATATTGGAGGGGAAGTTACATACTGTTACATACTGGCCAACATCTATTACAATACGACACAACCACAACAACAAAATTTACCAACTAAAATACGGACATTAATAACCGAAAAAAGAAAAATGAGAATGCAGTGGCAACGCTTACGAAAGCCTAGCTACAAACAGAAACTTAACCGACTACAAAGTGAACTGAATATGGAAATTAGAAATGCACTATAATAAACGGCATGAAATTTATACAAGACGAATACTCTCGTACAAAAGAATATCACATCCACTGAAACAAAATGACGGTAACTGAGCAAAAACAGACAAAGAAAAAGCCGAAGTATTTGCTAAGCATTTGGTTAATACTTTTACTGCACATGATGATATAACATAGAAGACAAATCGCATACTAAAAAAATCATCGAAGAACTAATGTTCCCAGTCCCTATGAGTCTACCTCCCAAAATTTTTAAGCCCTCGGAAATTAAATCTACTCTTCTGCGCCTTCCCAATAAAAAATCTCCTGGTTATGATCTAATAACAGCTCCTATTCTGAAGCAAATTTCCCTAAAAACTTTAGTTTTCATTATATATATTTTTAATAGTATCAGCCTATTTTCCCTTACTCTGGAAATTTTCTTTTATTAAAATAATTCCTAAACCAAATAAACCCATATGTGCTCCTTTCTCCTATAGACCTATCACCCTCTTACCAATCCTTGGTGAGATATTCGAAAAACTCCTATTAAAACGACTCTACCCATTTCTAGTTAATAAAAAAAATATTCTTGATCACCAATTTGGCTTCCGATCTGAACACTTCACAATTCAGCAAATGTCATCGCATCCTCTCTTGAGAAAAAAGGGTATTGCCCAGGAGTATTTTAAGATAACTCCCAAGCTTTTGATCGTGTGTGGCATCCTGGACTCCTCTGGAAACTCAAGAGCTTTCTTCCTTCAACATACTACCTTATAAAAAAATCATATCTCTCCCAACGACATTTCCAAGTTGCAATTAACTCAGAATCCTCGGAAATATATCCTATTCTAGCTGGAGTCCCATAAGGTAGTATTCTTGGTCCCATCTTATATAATATTTATACCCATGACATCCCAGCTTATCCTAATACTATCATTGCTACTTATGCAGATGATACGGCCATACTTGCTACCCATTCTAATCCTGACATTACTTCCAACAATTTACAATCCCATATCGACAACCTTCAATCTTGGTTTAAGAGATGGAGAGTGAAGGTAAATGAACAGAAAAGTGCTCACATTACTTTCACATTTATACCTTAATAGCAACATGACAAAGTGCGTTATTTGGGACTTTACCTGGACAAGAGACTAACATGGAACCCACATACTAGACCAAAAAGAGCTGAAGCTAACAGACGTTACCTACAACTTCTTATAGTACTGGACAAACGCTCGAAACTAACAATTAAAAGCAAACTTCTAATCTACAATACAATTATAAAACCAATTTGGACATATGGAATTGCACTTTGGGGTTCAACGAAACTTTCCAATTCATATCGCGTCCAGGCCTTACAATCCAAGATTGGGGTTCAACGAAACTTTCCAATTCCAGGCCTTACAATCCAAGGCCTTACAATCAACATCGTGATCTAAATGTTCCTTTTGTTCAAGACCTGTGCATTTTCCGCTATCAAAAATTTCACTTCCCTATCATCATAATCCACTTGTGAGAGAATTGTCTTGTATTGCCCTCCCCGGAAACACTCATTGGAGACTTAAGAGACAATGACCTAGAGATTTTCTACAGGAATCTAACTTCCGTTAGCTGGAGAAACGCCAATGGGTGTTTACTCCCACTTCATGATGCACAAGATTGTTAGTTAAAATATTATGTAAATCTGCTTGTTACAATAAAATTGTCATTGCAGATAAAATAAATAAATAAAAAATAAAAAAATTGGGGTTCATCAATTTCTACTTTCTAAAGCACAAATTGGATTACCTTTTTTCTGTCCTTCTGGATAAGCGATAATTTAACAAATTACTCACTATTAAAGTTATCTAATAAAATCAATTATACTTTTTTATCCTATTTATTTAATTAATATTTTTGTAAATTTTTATTTACTTTCTATAAAATATTAATAATAATTTTTTTTCTATTTTTATGTTTACAGATTGCTTACTTTTGAGCTTATTATTATTATTATAAAATTTTAATAAATAATAAATGTTAAACAAAAAACAAAACTTTAATTTCCTATAGCTTTGAACAATTAATTAATTTTAAAATATCAAGATCCCCTTAACTATTGCCGCAACCTATTTCCCTCCTAATAAACCTATAAACTCCCTTGAATTTAGGTCATTTTTCCCAGATCTTGGAAATTCCTTTATTGCTGGAGGTGACTTTAACGCCAAGCACTTACAATGGGGCTGTCAAGTCTCCAATACCTGTGGGATTATTCTTAGCCAAGTGCTTTCATCCTCTCTCTACTAAGTCATCTCTCCTCCGACTCCCACTTACTGGCCAACTTCCGTACCAAAACGGACATACATAAAGCAGACGCTTTTGCTGAACACCTTGCACAAACATTTACTCCACATGAGGATATATTAGACAGGACTCATTGCACTACAATCGAGACGGAACTATCCATTCCCTTACCAATTAGTTTCCCCCCTATGGGCAATCACTCCTTCCGAAGTTGCCAATTTAATCAACCTCCTTCCCAAAAACAAAGCTTCTGCCTATGATCTGATTACCTCCAATATACTCCAACAACTCCCCAAGTTTTCCTTGTCACAATATATAACTCCGTCCTTAGAACAATGCATTTCCCAATCCTCTGGAAATTTGCCATTACTAAAATGATCCCTAAGACCAGTTAGAAATTGTTATTTAATGTGACCTGGTTGTCCAAACCTCAAGACCACGAGTCACCTACGACTATAGAGATTGAGATACGCCCAATCAACGCACCACCATTACTGGCAGTTAGCAGTTAGTAGTCAGTTACAAGCCGACCACTCCACCTGCTGGTGGCGAGGACTATCTAAGCCTCTGCTGACATTAGCAGTGACAGTGACCGAGATAATTGCAAGATGGAATTTGAATCCCTAAGCCCAATAAACCAATAAACCGCCCCACTTCCTTCAGGCCAATAAATCTCCTTCCAGTACTCTCAAAAATCTTTGAAAAAATCCTCCTTCGCCGCTTACATCCTCTACTCGAATCTTCAAATTTAATTCCTAATCACCAATTTGGTTTCCGCGCCGAACACTCCACTACCCAGCAGTGTCATCGAGTTGTCGATTTCATTGCATCCTCTTTAGAAAGAAAAGAGTGTACTGTCCCGGTGTGTTTCTTGATATAAGTCAAGCTTTTGATAGAGTTTGGCACACGGGTCTGCTCTATAAACTTAAGAGGTTCCTTCCTTCCACTTATATCCTAGCCCTAAGATCATTCCTTTCCAACCGACATTTCCAAGTAAATGAATCCAACGAACTCTCCAATATCTCTCCGATATTGGCTGGGGTTCTCAGGGTAGCATACTTGCACCCATCGTCTACATCATTTACACATCCGTAATCCCAATCTGCCCTAATACCTTCTTTGCTACATATGCCGATGATACGGCCTGCCTTGCATCTAGCGAAAATCCCCAACATGCTTCCGAAACTCTCCAAATCCAAATTCAAACCCTCCAGAACTGATTTACTAGGTGGATAATAAAATTCAATGAACGTAAATCTACCCAGGTAACTTTCACTCTCCGTCGTGAGCCATGCCCTCCCATATCCCTTAATAGCAGTGCCATACCACAACACACCGAAGCTCGGTACCGAGGACTGAACTTAGACAAACTCTTGACATGGAACATACAAGACTTAAAAGACAAGAACTTTAAAGACGATACCTAAAACTAATTCGACTTCTAGATAAACGTTCCAAACTTACTACAGACAGCAAAGTACTGTTATACAATACCTTAGTGAAACCCATATGGACACACGGACTAGAACTCTGGAGATCTTATAAGTCTTCTAATTCCCGTCCAATCCAATCCCTTCAATCAAAAATACTCCGTACAATTGTCGATGCCCCCTTTTATGTTCGCAATACTGTGGCAGTATCTCGCTATAAAAAGTTCCGTTCCCGTGTCCTCAATCATAATAATCCTCTTGTTCACGAACTATCCTCCATTTCCTTCCCTAGAAATACCCATCGAAGACTTAAGCGTCACTGGTCGCGTGATTTACTAAAATACTGAGGCCTAACAGAAACACACGCTAGCAGGAGGAACCTTTCAAGTTAATTAATACTATTGCTCAAATTTGCTTATTAATATGTTTTATTTGTAAATATCTAAAAAAAAAAATTTAAAAAAAAAATATCAAGAAAAATCATCCGCGAATATGCGATCGGAAAATAATTAGTTGAAATATGAAAGATTTTTTGAGCGGAAAACGAAATGATTTCAAATCGAATCTACTAATTTCCTTTACTACTAACAACACGAATTATTTTTTGATATTTTTTTAACAGAAACATTCTCGATTTTGTTTAATTTTTTTTTTTTTTTTTAGCAATAGTCATTTTCTTTGATGTACTGTAAGATTGTTCAAAATTACCAAGTGTTAAGTAGATTTTCTTAAAATATATAAATTTTTTTCACCGAAAATTTCCCATGTATTATTTTCCAAATATTAGATGGAAATTGAAAAATATTATTTCTTTAAAAGTTTTATTTATTCGATAGCTTAATAAATTTATTATTTAATAATATTTTCTCAAGTAATATTTGCAATAAAAATTTCATCTTCATTTTAATAAATATTTTCCAATTTGATAAATAAACAAATTTTTTATTTTATTTTCCAAATAGTTCAATCAAAATAATAATTTTAAAAACAAAGTTGGAATGTTTTAATTTTCTCTAGGATTTATTGCACTTTATTCTATAATATCTTAAGTATTATATATTTCTATAAAGTTTACATTATTAAATAATCCAATGTTATGACAAAAATACCAACTTTTCGAGAGCAGGTATTATTTTGAATTCAATTTATTCGCTGAAAGCTGTTCGTAAATTTAGTTAAACATAATTTCTCGGGCTCGGTTGCCTTGTCATTTGAACTCGTATCTAGTATAGGTTATAGGCGAGTTCTGCATTGAATTTATTGCCTGAAAATATCAGACATGCCTTCCTCTACGAATCATTCTATCAAAATATCATCATCGAACATCGTCTATGGCTATCGTTAGAAAATGTCTTCTTGCCTGTTGAAATTCAATTTTACTTTGTCGTATATTTCAGTCAATATCTTGTTCAATATAATCAATTTTCCAGCGTTAGAAAATTCATTTTTATTACCTGAAAAAAAACAACAAAAATTAAAATATAATTCAGTTTATATAGTGTTTAAAGAAAATCTATTAAAGGTTTCTGTTTTTCGTTTTTGTATTACAAACATTTTTCAAAAATCAATAAATATCACTCGTCTTTAAATATATGTACTTATAGAAGTACCTTTCCAAATTATTGTAATTACTTTTTCAATACGGATACAATATAATCAAATATTATATTTAAGCTTCTATATTAGAGTAGTCAAATTTCTATTTATGGTATAATTTCTTATTTTTTTTCAATTATTTTAAAAAGTTTGGCAATAGCAATTTAGAACTATGGAACCAAATCCAAGCAATTTTTTCTAGAATTTGGACAATTTCTTAAGCATATTGAGGACTATGAATAGATGCAAAACAGGCAGATACTGTCTTCATATGAAGTGAAGAATACGTTAGATCAGATAGGAATATCTTGGCATATCTGGCAACACTGCAGACTTTTTTACTCCATAGCTTCTACATAAGTCCTTCCTAAATGTGCAGTATAAGTTTCGACCTCGTCTCCGGTAATTATGCGTGTCATAAGTGAAGTTAAGTTTTCGTACCTCGTTAAGTAAAATTAAATAAAAAAATTTTGTAGCAACGAAATACTCATCAAAAATTTGTGTTTTAAAATTTTGAACATAAATTTTATGTTTTAACTAGCAAATGCCGATATTTTGGCAAACAAAAACTTGCAACGAGCCAATGGGAAATATTTATAAATCAACACATAAGTTTTTTGGTTGCCATTACGATATTTTTGAAAGCAGGATAAGACAAACCATGATTAGTTATGAAAAAATTCTTTCTGAAAATGACTTTTATTTTATAACAAAATCCTTAAAAATCTCAAAAAAAGGGTTCTTCACATCCGATTGGATATTGCAGACACTTGGATAAACCACAATAACAACGTATCCTGTCAATCAGCCATCTCTATCAACAAGTTTTCATCAGAAAAATAAATTCGTGTTTTTACCTATACTTTATACCCACTAAACCCCCCCCCCTAACCCCCCCAGCTTTTTTAACCCCTCCCAGCACCTTTAAAAGAGCATACGAGATATTTTGGATAATTTGGTACTGTCCACAATCCTACAATGAAAAGTGAAAACAGCGACTTAGGGAACTACTTTGAAGTATGTTACAAAGTACTGGACAAAACATATTTCCTTGTGGAACATCAGTTGGTATCAGTCTCACAACTTTTCTGCCACATGCCGTATTTGTTTATTATAATTAAAAATCATAATTAACAAAAAAAAAAATTCGAAAAGAACTAAGTAAACATGAAAAAATGCTAAACCTAAAGAAATAAATTGAATTTATGATAAAGTGGAATTTTTTGCGTGGGAATTGTAAATTTTCAACATTATTACTTTAAGGTAAAAACTTATTTTCTTTTTTTTAGAAATATTACCTGTTTAATGAGACTATAAAAATTCTTGTTTTATTTTTATCGGTAGTATTTGTATAAATCCGAAAATATAAAAAAAAAATTATATTTATTCATATTCTAAAGAATTTAATTCATTTCATTTCTAAAAAATAATACACGTTTTGAAAAAGCATAACTTTTCTATAAAAAAAAAATCTATGAAAGAAACTATTTCACAAAAAATTTTAGATAAATACATTTTTACTTGTTATTCTATTGGTTATAATTTTGATTTTCACATAATTACATTATTAAATAATCATAAATTTATGTTATTTTATATGTTAACGAAAAAATTTGAATGAATATTAGAAGAGAAACAGTGTTGTTTATTTTTGTATCTTTGCCAAGCACAATACAATAAAATCTTTAGAAAAATAGCAAACAAAATTGTACTAATCAGTATATAAATATTATTTACCAACAGAAAAGCTATGCTGTACTGCGAAATTTTTGTTAGTCGATATTTTTTATAAGATAAATATTTATAAAAAAGTGTTCTTATCTAACGACAGTGGGTGGACGTTTGCGTGTAGTACAAATTGGTCTTGAGTCCGAGTCCAGCTTTTGAAGAAGACGTGGTGTCTATTTAAATGTTACTAGAAATGACCATAAACAAATGAACTGTTTAATAAATTTATCAGATTAATTCAAAATATTGCCTAGTATCGACGCCAATTTATAAAAATAAACAAAAATTATTTTTTCATTGATATTTATTTTTTTTACAGATAAAAATTATTTGATTATGATGGGTCTAAAGTTTATATTCAGCAGTTTGATATTTGAATATTAGCGCAATTATCGAAAAATTATTTAAATTTCTTTATGTATGAAAATAATAAAAATAAAACCAAAACTAAATATTTATTATAAGTAAAAATTAGAGCGATAACATTAGGTATATTGTTAATTTTATAAATAGTTTAATTTTTATTAAAAACACTTTTATTTATACATATAAATTTTTTAAGATAATATTTTTTTCTTTATTTTCGTATTGATAGAAATATAAACATATCCATTTTGTTATTTGGAAAGTTTGTTAAAAATTAAGATCAGTTATTTGTTAAAAATTAATATCAGGTTTCGTGTAAAATTTTCTTCACCGATAAGGCTCATTTTAAGCTTGATGGACATGGCATTAAGCATGATTTGGTAAATATTCTAATTCGAAAACATTGCTTTAAACAACCAAATAAAAGACAAATGTTGGCTTTATTGCGTTAAAAATACTGCAAAAAGTATATTTATGGTATTTATTTGAATAATTTTACATTTTCTATAAAATGAGAAGATTTCACTAAAAATATATTAAAATACAAGTTCAATGAAAATTTGAATTTAAAATAATTTTTTGAAACTATTCTTTCCGAAGCACAACTTTGACTATACTTAATCGCTTATTTTCATTTCAATTCTCGTTATAAAAAAAAAATTATTTTGGTCGCGTTATTTCAAAAATGTTCTCAAGTTAATTGGCCTCCAAGATCGTGCTATTTGACGCCGTTGGAGTTTTTCTTTTAGAACTATGCAAAAACTCATATCTAAGCAGATAAATTTTAAATTATAAAATTGCATGCCAAAATATACGAAAAAGTTACTAAAAATTAAATTAAAAAAATATGTGATCCTGAAGAAAGTATTTTTCTGGCAGTTATTTGAATAATTTTATATTTTCTATAAAATGAGAAGATTTCACTAAAAATATATTAAAATACAAGTTCAATGAAAATTTAAATTTAAAATAATTTTTTTAAACTTTTCTTTCCGAAGCACAAATTGGACTTGAATTTCAATTCTCGTTATTTAAAAAAATTAATTTTGGTCGCGTTATTTCAAAAATGTTTTCAAGTTAATTAGCCTCCAAGATCGTGCTATTTGACGCCGTTGGAGTTTTTCTTTTAGAACTATGCAAAAACTCATATCTAAGCAGATAAATTTTAAACTATAAAATTGTATGCCAAAATACACAAATAACTTATTAAAAATTAATTGTGATCCTGCAGAAAGTATTTTTCTGGCAGTTATTTGAATAATTTTATATTTTCTATAAAATGAGAAGATTTCACTAAAAATATATTAAAATGCAAGTTCAATGAAAATTTAAATTTAAAATAATTTTTTTAAACTTTTCTTTCCGAAGCACAACTTTGACTATTCTTAATCGCTTTTTTTTATTTCAATTCCCGTATTTAAAAAAATTAATTTTGGTCGCGTTATTTCAAAAATGTTCTCAAGTTAATTGGCCCTCCAAGATCGTGCGATTTGACGCCGTTGGAGTTTTTCTTTTAGAATTATGCAAAAACTCATACGTGTATCTAAGCAGATAAATTGTAAACTATAAAATTGCATGCCGAAATACAGAAAAAAGTTATTAAAAATTACTTTAAAAAAATATCTGATCCTGCAGAAAGTATTTTTCTGGCAGTTATTTGAATAATTTCATATTTTCTATAAAATGAGAAGATTGCACTAAAAATATATTAAAATGCAAGTTCAATGAAAATTTAAATTTAAAATAATTTTTTGAAACTATTCTTTCCGAAGCACAACTTTGACTATTCTTAATCGCTTATTTTCATTTCAATTCCCGTATTTAAAAAAATTAATTTTGGTCGCGTTATTTCAAAAATGTTCTCAAGTTAATTGGCCCTCCAAGATCGTGCGATTTGACGCCGTTGGAGTTTTTCTTTTAGAATTATGCAAAAACTCATACGTGTATCTAAGCAGATAAATTGTAAACTATAAAATTGCATGCCGAAATACAGAAAAAAGTTATTAAAAATTACTTTAAAAAAATATCTGATCCTGCAGAAAGTATTTTTCTGGCAGTTATTTGAATAATTTCATATTTTCTATAAAATGAGAAGATTGCACTAAAAATATATTAAAATGCAAATTCAATAAAAATTTTAATTTAAAATAATTTTTTTAGACTTTTCTTTCCGAAGCACAAATTGGACTATTCCTAATCGCTTATTTTCATTTCAATTCTCATTATTTAAAAAAAATTAATTTTGGTCGCGTTATTTTAAAAATGTTCTCAAGTTAATTGGCCTCCAAGATCGTGCTATTTGACGCCGTTGGAGTTTTTCTTTTAGAACTATGCAAAAACTCATATCTAAGCAGATAAATTTTAAACTATAAAATTGTATGCCAAAATATACGAAAAAGTTATTAAAAATTCCCTTAAAAAAAGCATTCTTTTTTTAAGGTAGTTTTTAATAACTTTAAAGAAGTTATTAAAAATAACCTTTTTTGGATTCTGCGAAAAGTTTTTTTATGGTATTTATTTAAATAATTTCATATTTCCTATAAAATGAAAAGATTTGACAAAAAATATATTGAATCCAATGAAAATTTGAATTTAGTATAATTTTTTAAAACTATTCTTTCCGAACCACAAATTAGACTATTCTTAATCGCTAATTTTCATTTCAATTCTCTTTACAATAGATACAATTTATTAATTCAATAAATTGTGTATCTATGATAGCCCTTTATGTCTATAATAATTCCCAACTAGGTTTATTATACTAATAATAGTCTATGAAGAAATAAAATGTGTTCCCATTTTTCTATTTCTAATATAAAAAAAAATGTAGATATTTTGAAACGCTTCATAATCCAAAACTAATTTTTAAACTAATCTTCCAGAAAATTATCATTTTAATACCTCACATTGGAATTAGAGCATTTTTGTTATTAATTTACTGCGTTCATAAATAATTTGAAAACAATATGAAATTGAGGAGTTTTCTATAATATTTTATATAAAATTCAATCCTATTTTAAATTTTCTAAAATAAATGTCATAAAAAAAATTTGAAGAATAAACTTTTCATAATAATTAACTAAGTTATGAAGTTAAGAAATAAATAACTATTTTTAACAAAGAAATATTAACCAAGAATGTAAGATAAAATTTTTAATTTATTTGGAATTTTTATGCTCAACTATGCATAATCAGACTTTAATGAATAATTGTAATCATAATTTATTACTAGTACGCTATAAGAACACATGTAGTATCTGTAAATATTTCCACGAACTTGGGCATATTTTTTATATCAGATTTTTTGTTGCATAGCTTCGATTCCAATAAGTGAGAATTTCTATTTTAAAACGAATGTTCAAAATTAAAAGGAAAAATATTTTTAGCCTTCCTATATTCTTTTACTAATGTGTACTATTTTTATTTAATTTTGTTTGTTATCATTCAAAGAAAGTTTAAAGCTCTAAGCGAACATGATATTATGGAAGATTTAAGAAAATTCTATTTTTATATGTTAGAATACAAAAAATTCTATTGTATATCATAAAAATTTTCTGTGTGGAATTTTGTATCTATATATATAAGGTCTCTGTAGATAGAAGCACATGTTATTCTGTAACGCCATAACCATGAGGTCATTAAGAAGTGGTTCAATTTTTATGAAGTTTATTAAATTGTCTTAAAAAATTGAACAGAGGACTTGGGAAAAAAGTTATCTATCTAGGAGCTCTGCAATGGAAGGAGTCCTTTTCAAAACTAAATTCTGGATTAAATGGAGTTCATTAAAAATCTTAAAAGTGGTGAGATGAGCAATTGTCTGATGGACGAGGTTAGTTTTCGAACAAAAATTATGGTGGACTGTCCAATCCGAATTTTGAGAAGTTTTCTGTACCCAGAATTTTGCATTGCTGTTAAAAAGATTGTTTTTCCGGTCAGTTTATCTACGCATAGTTAAAGTCTATTTGAATAGAAATGGCGCACTAATGAGCTCATTTATTGGATGAATTCCTGTTGTAAAGCAACCAATTCAGAATGTATTTAAGAACCGAGTTACTTCGAGATCCAAGAATGTCTTCCAAGGAAACGTACTACGAGGTTTGGGAAATTGATTTTAGTCTCAACTAAAAGGAGAACTTTTTTTTAATAATATTCCACAACTCATTTCACCTTATTCATCATCAATATAATAGATTACAGCAAAAAATGTTATGGAATCGACTAATCAACATACAAATTATAGGAATAGTTGGATCAGTGTTTGCCTTTTTGTATCTATTCAGTCACGTTAATATCCTCAACTCTGTTCCTAATAATACATTTCAAGCCGGGTACGAAAGGGAAGCTTGGTGATCTATAGAAAAGGTGGATCAATCTGATTCTACAATAATTAAGATATTAATCTGAAAATGCAGAGATCAAGTAGTGGTAGAATTTTTTCTTCTTCTAAGATTGTTACCTTTTCGCCAGAAGAGCAAAGATTTTTATGAAAGAATCTAATACAGGACGTATAAAGATAGTTTAAGACAGGTTTTCAACCAATTTTAATAGGGATAGATTCCATTGAGGAAATCTGGTGATCACTACTGACACTTTGCTCGAATAGATCAGGGTTATATCCATTAGGATGTTAGGTACCCGGATTTACAATATTTTTTTTTTCTATAATGACTGAAATAATTTTAGGCATAAACGTATACTCATATTATAAGCTGCATACATTTAGGGATATAGCGATTGTTGAGATGAAAAATAATAATTATGACTAACAAATTGAATGTTAAATAGAATTCCCCAAATATTATGATTACATTATCGAAAAGAAAAACCACAACTTTTTTCCCTTATTGCAATTTAATTTTTTATTATTATTAATTATTTTCTATTATCTACTAAAAAAAGTTGGAACATTTTGTATATTTTGTCATATTTAATTATGAATTAGTTACTCAGTAATATTTTCTAAATAGTTTTTAATCAATTTAAAGGTTAGGCATTTTAACCTATAAGATAATAGTTGAAAAAATAATTTCAAATATAAAATTATATTTTTGCGCATTTGATATGGCAATAAAATAATTATTGTACAAAAAATTTGGATTTACCCAAAATTTTTGAATTAACGCTAAAATTTTGACTAACGCTAAAATTTCAAATGAATTATTGATCTTTAAACCTCGAGATTTATTCTGCAAATTATTATTAAAATTTCTTATTTCTTTTTATTTTGCATTAGAAATTAATCATATAAAAAGATCCATTAAACTATTTTGTACAAATTCTGGTTATTAGAAAAAAAAAACTAAAAAAAATGCTATTTTATAAAATAAACTTTAAAGGAGAAGCTAACTATTTTTGATGGTTACTTTTTAATTCTTTTCTTTAGCAAAAAAACATACTATTTAGTAAGAGACTTTTACAGATTAAAGACTATACATAAATAAAATACAGACTTTAATGAAAAAAAAATTGATTCTTTATATAACTTAAATTTTATTTTAAAGCATAACATATAATTCTTGCAATTCTTGCAAAACTTCGATATTTTTTAAATGACTTTTTCACATATTTTGAGCTGTAATTCTGGCATTATTTAACGGATATTAGTGTGGAAATATTTTTAAATTAAAAGTATTGAAATCTCGAAATTATACATTCTGGGAACATGTCACGTAATAAATTCAAAATTAGTCTTGTCGTGCGGTGTATGGTGCCACTTTGTTGATACCACATACACGTATGCTCTAAAATAAAATTTGTAAGTTCTTTTAGATAAAAATTCAGTGTCTGTTCCTTCTTTAAGACAAAAATTCACACCAAACAGTCATGTTTTACGAATACAATGGCTTTTTCACAGTCATTTATAAGTTTTGACAGTCTCATATATTGCCTATTGACATATCCACCAGATTAGGAAATGTGCCTCATACCGCCGATGAAAATTTGTTCGGTTCAATCCCATTTTTGTATTGCAGAAACGTTTTACAATTTTCATATATTATTAAATAAATTACCATATTATTAATTGCCAAATTCTGATCTAATTAATTATTTTACAAAAATATTACATTTATTTTAAAACTGTTAAGTTGAAAAAATTCACTTTACGAACTATAAAATGGATAGTTGTGTATTTAATACAAATAATTATCGTAAAAAAAACCTCTTCGATTATAAGAAAATAAGTTTTTCTTTATTTAATTGAGCTTTTTTTTACAAATTTTTTTAATTAAAAGATTAATTTTTAATTTTTCTATTTTAAAAAAAGAATAAAAAAAAAATTTCTTCGAATTCAATTTATATTAAGGGAATTAAAAAAAATAACCATCACAAATAATATTTTTTTTCTGAAATATTTTCATATAGAAAATGTGTAACTTTTGTTATTTTTGGAAATAGTTTTTCTTAGAAAAATCATTAAATATCTCTTAGAAAAGCTACAATATTATAACGAAGAAAATGAAAATTTTCACCTTTTCCATATTACGTGAGTTCAAAAACATTATTAACCTTTTTTTTTTTATTATTTCATTTTAGTAAATATACACTACACTTTAGCTCATTATTTTCTTTAAATATACATAATTTTCTTCGATAGATTTTCTTTTCACATTTCATAGATAAAATGCATCAGCTTCAAGTCAAAAGAAATTCCGATGGAAATAGAGATGATTAAGTAAGTCGTTAAAGTCTATCGGAAGATTGTTAGTGTTGGTTGGCAAAGAAAAAAGAAAATGAATTAAAAGTCATTATTTATTTGAGTGAAAACTTTTTATCAATCCCTAGAATCTATGAAGAAATTTATGCAGAAATGTAAATAGATGTGACTTGGGGAAAACTTTGACAGAAATTGAAATTAGTCTCCAAGATCGATAACACTAGTTGTGCACAGATGGATGGAGATTTGCCATACGGACTATAAGACATTAAGAGGGGCTAATTTTTAAAGTCGTGTCACATAATATCAATTAATCAACGAAGCGAACTTATCTGATTGTTCAAGATCAACTCAAGTCAAGTCCGAGAAGATTTAGTGATTACGAGTAGAGTGACTATAGTCGCGATGATGCATTATGGAAGCACAAGTATTTAATTCCCATCACAGCACGCCTTGTTGCCCAGACATATCATCAAGCTTGATGGCTTAATTTTTTCTCTGATTTTTATATAATGAAAACAAACAATTCAACAAACTATTGATTATTTGTGTATATAATTTAATTTACTAATAAATATTTAGCGCAGAAATTGTTTGTTATTCTCTTAGACTAGCCTAGACAACACTCGCAATTGAATTTATTTAAAAAGAAGTCAGAAACCACCCGCATCTTAATCTTATGGTATTTATTTGTAATTCCATTCGTTTACAATTACTGAAATAACATTTCCAAACCAATGCCAATAAAAATATAAGAGTTGTTTGTTTTCACTTATCATATTTCTTGCTATTTTTATGTATGTCCATTCCGGTCAATTTGTAGCAAATTCGTCTAGAACGTCATTTAAATGTGAATTCATTTTCTTATATCTTTTATAAAACTTCTGCACTACTGAATGTGTCTTTTGCTGCTGCCACACTCTGCCCAGATCAGATCAAAAGTTTGAATATGATTGAATAAAATTACAACACATTTCCAGAAGTCGAGGTTTTTAGGGCTTAGACTTCCGCATATTTGCCTGAGACCATTTCTATCAAACTAGTAAATGTGCACGAAATAAATGTTGATAGGCTAAAAATAGTCGGCAGCATATAATCAGTCTCATATTCAGTTCGAAAATTGCGATTTGGGGCCTGTCGCCGGACATGGGCACACCCAATTTTTATCATGCACTCGTAACTTACTCATTTGAGGTATAAGCCGACATTTGGAGAATTTATTTTCAATTTTATTAGGTCAACATTTAACGTAGGATATATTTTTGAATTGAATAAATGAATACATTTTCAAAATCATTTAACTTATCCAAAAAAAAAAAAGAATTTTTCACCTCTCCGAGCAGGGATTTTTAGGTTTTTTTTTTATACTAAAAATCTCATATGAAAAAAGTAATAAAAAATTAATTTTTTTATTCAGGAAAAATAATTTTGAAAATGTACTGCAAATATTTGATATAGAAAAAATAAACTTCACTAAAGTCCTTTAGGATCGTAGTTTTCTCATCAATGTGACTGAGATTTTTATCGCAACTTTTCCTAAGAAGAATTATTGATAATTTAAGCATTTTTTTCTCAAAAGGATTGTGGAACTCATTCTGCTTCCACGATGAATACCATCAGCACGAGGACTTGTAATTCCGAAATTTTTTGATGCCATTTTAGCCTTCAAAATTATACGATTTAATTTTGTTAGATTCTATTCTTATTAAAATTAGCAAAAGATTGTGTTTACGTAAAGAAGTCTTACAAGTAAGATTATTTATAAATCAGTATCCGTTAAAAAAAATTGACTCAATTACTTAAGTTATTTAAGTAAAATTATCTTAAAAACTAATGTTTTTAATTAATGCAAAAATAATGGCAAGATTTATCTAATATAACAAAAAGAAATATAATTACAAATTTTTATTTTTAAATATGTTTTACTTTAGTTAACTTTGCCGATGGCCATCTTGGATAACTCTTTATCATTTTTTATATTGCACAAAAAAAAACCAATGAACTTTTTGTCGATAATTATGAGATTTTATTGTAGAATTTCCATTATTTTCACGTAAATTCAATTACATTCACGGAGATAAAAATCAATGAAAAAATATTTGTGAATGCTAAGGACTTTATCAAATTTACTATAAAAAGAGGAAGAGTGTGGGAGAGAGAGAGAGGGAGGGGGGAAACCAAATATACCGAAAACTTTTCTAATATTAAATGTTCTGTCGAAAACCATTAGACAGAAATCTGGTCACAGATCCTCTGGCAAATGAACCGAACTGAAGCTAAGAGCTCATCACGTACCTTTGTGTATTGAAAAGTTCTTCCTGCGTCCATTTTTAAACATCGACCATACCGTTAATGTTTACCGTCCCGTCCGTTGATTGTAAACAGTCCAAAACTGTACGGCTACTACCATTGTTATTTCATGTACCTGAGATATTACCTAAATTTCAATACAAACTGAAATGGACTTTACTCGATTCGAGATAAATTCCTGCATACGCGTACATAAATAAACTCTATACTACTTGCTCTCTATACATGATTCTGAAGGGATCCATTTCTTACGGATACATATATTTATAAACAAAACTGCAAACAAAATTTATTTAGAAACTTTTTCGATTGTTCTTAAAGTTAAGCTATAAACTTTCCGAATTTGATTCTTATTTTTCTTTCATCCTAAACATGTTTATTGAGATTGCGACTTTATTCTTTTAAAAGTTTATTTAAAATTTAGAAGAAGAAAAAAATATTGACAAAAAAAAATATAATATAACCAAAGGAGAATAAGTTTGAAAATAACTCAATAGAAAACTTTCATTTATGTAGAAAATTTTATAGCGAATATTTAATATTAAAAGTTTATTATTGGTGTGGTAAGTGATGTTAGTGAGTGGAATATACTTTTTTTTCTCATGTATCGTCCTTACCTGAAGTACGGATCTTTTAATATTTATTAAAAAAAAAAATATATTTTTTAAGTGAATACGTTAGCGACAAAATAAAATTAATATGATGAAAAATAAAATTTATTGCTTATAAGAGTTAAGGGAAAATTTATTAAACTTGAGTAAGTGAAAGTTTTTTTTTTTATCAACAAATATTTAAATATTAAAATTAAATTTGATGTTGATTTTTTTTTTTAGTGTAAATTGTAATTTAATATTATATCAAATTATTGCAATAAAGCCAAAATTTGTGGTAAATAAATCCCACAAATTTTGGATACAAATTATTAAGTTTAGATACAAATTATTAAGTTTAGATAAAAGAACGGTGGTTATCATATGGCCATAGTGGTCAGAATTAACAGTTACCACTCTATTCTTCATTTTTTTTTTTTAAAGAACCAGTCTCTTTTCGAGGATACAATGGCTTTTTCACAGTCACATATGAATTTTTAGAGCCCTATATATGGCATCTAGAACGAAGAAAGCTACTCCAAAATGCTCAAACCCGCGAGGAAAGGCACCATCTACAGACGAGGTACAACCTTGCTAAGAAGGTGGTCAAACGCATGGCAAGAGATGACAAGAGGAACTACCTCAACGAAATAGCCAGCGAAGCAGAAGCCGCTGCACACCGGAGCGACATCCGCAGTGTCTATGCATCAATTCGCAAACTATCTGGAAAAAGAACACCCTCACTGTCACCACTTAAGTTTCAATTCCAGTTGTGCTTTCGGGTCTTGGCAAACCCGCGTACCTGACCTGGCTTAGCGGTGCCTAGGAATTTACAAGATTCCTTACCGTAGCTCAATGAGCGGAGTACAAACCAAAGTACTCTTAAAACAAAAATAGGTACTACGGGAATCGGGGTGCCCCATGGTGTTAAAACACACTGTGCCCGATAATGGTGAGGCGCCTTAGGCAGCAACGTAGTGGCTGTGGTTGATACCCATATCGCGGGTACGATCTTCAGATCGCAGGTGGGAGGTAACTGGCAAATGTAGCAATGCATTGCAATTATCTCGGGCGTTGTCACTGCTTATGACAGCAGAGGTTTAGATAGTCCTCGCCACCAGCAGTTGGAGTAGTCAGCTTGTAACTGACTACTGACTGTTAACTATCATTTATGGTAGTGCGCTGATTGAGCGTATGTCAATCCCAATGGTCGTGGGCGACCGGTTCTATCTTGTCTTAAGATGCGGCATAGCACCATTAAATATATAGAGACTTCTGTCACCACTTAAGGACAAAGATGGTCAAGCTCTCTCCGCGTATGAAGAACAACTCGACCGCTGGAGAGAATTCTTCTCAGAATCCCTTCCAGTAACTCCAGAATTCCATCCTCCTCGTCCAGTCAACAAGCTCAAGAACAGCAAAGCACCCGGATCACAACAGCAGTCAACAAGCTCAAGAACAGCAAAGCACCCGGACCTGACAACCCGGCTACAGAGATTCTGAAGTTTGACCCACCACTTCTGGCCTGGACACAGTGCCACTTCCCGGACAGCTGGAAAGAAGGAGTAATTATCACCATCCCGAAGAAAGGTGACTTTGGCGATTGCAAAAACTGGAGGGGAATCACTCTGCTGAACACCATCCAGAAACTAATCGCCTCAATCATCCTGACTCGCATCACTCCAACAGTGGAAAGTGCCCTTCGCAATGAGCAGTCTGGCTTTAGACCAAATCGCTTCTGTGTTGATCACATCAGCAGCCTAAGAATGATCATTGAACAGTCGAACGAATGGAACAGCCCGCTCTATCTTCTCTTCGTTGACTTCGAAAGAGCCTTCGACATGATTTCTCGCGACGCCATCTGGAGTGCTCTGGCTGAACTAGGCATCCCACAGACAATAATCGATCTCATCCGAGAACTATACCGTGAGGCCCCGTGTAGAGTGCGCTTCAAAGGACGAAACAGCGATCCATTCAACATCTCGAGAGGAGTAAGGCAGGGTTGCATAATCTCGCCTATCCTCTTCATAATCTCCCTAGACCTGGTCCTTCAACGCGCTAACAGCACAGCCAGCAACGGAATCCAGTGGACACTGCGTGAGAAGCTCCACGACCTGGACTACGCCGACGACATATGCCTCATGTCCCACACCTTCAATGGCCTTCAGGAGAAACTGAATGCTCTGGCCTCCAACGCCGAAACAGTGGGGATGAGAATCAGCATCAAGAAGACCAAATTGATGCGTATCGGCGCCACCTGCGAGAGGCCCTTGATGCTTCACGATACCCAAGTTAAAGATGTCGAAAAGTTTTGTTACCTTGGCAGCATGGTCAGCAAGGATGGTGTAACTAAAACAGACATCCAAACGCGCATCAACAAGGCGCGACAAGCGTACACCTCACTTGGGAACGTGTGGCGTTCCAACCACATCTCCATAGCACTCAAACTTCGAATATTCAGTTCCAACGTCAAGCCAGTCCTGCTGTACGGCTGCGAAACATGGAAAGTAACCGACAGCATGACTCGTAAGCCTCAAACATTTGTGAACAGATGCTTGAGGCGTATAAGCAAGATCTTCTGGCCGAACTGGATAACGAACGATGAGGTGCTTCTTCTCACGAAGCAAATACCCCTGCTAGCTGACATCAAACGCAGGAAATGGAATTGGATTGGCCACACCTTGCGAAAACCACCTACGGACATAGTAAGGATGGCACTAGATTGGAACCCACAGGGGAATCGCAGCAGAGGACGACCAAGGACCACTTGGAGAAGATCAAACGAGCACGAATACCGACAAATTGGCAAGTCATGGTCGGAGGTAAAAAGGCTGGCCCAAGACAGAAGCAGATGGAGAGAGTTCACAGAGTCTCTAGTGCCGCTATATGCTCCATAGGAGCGACTGTGTCTTATGACTATGTGTATATGTATTATAATGTATAATGTAGAAATGAAAACCTGTCAAATATTAAAAAAAAAAAATATATGGCATCTCATTACTGAAGAAAATGTATTTCGAAACGTGGTAACTGCATTATCTTCTACATTTGTAGAAGATTTTTTATAAATTTATTTGAAAATATTTAAAAATAGCAAATTAAATGATAAACAAATTCAATCTTTAAAAATTATATTAAGTTTATAAGCTATCAAATAATACAACTGCACTTATGAAACTATAAAATGAATATTCCTTAAACTGAAATTCTGCTGTTGGTATAAATGTTTTTCTCTTGGAATAAATTTCAAAAAAAAAAAAAATATTGTCAATGAGAATCTCATACATAAAATAAATATACTGACCCAAAAAAACTATTTCAATTTAAAGGCAATGAAATCTGTCTTTTCGTATGAAAATCATAGTTATCCGAATACAAATGCATTGATTTGGGAATCCACTGATACATTGTATAAATTATTGAAAGTAGCAATTCCAGGAAGACTGTCTGTCACGCAACAAATTTTACGTAATTGAATTGAACATTTTCCAGACGGGTCCCCAAAGTTGAATGGGGCATTAAATTGTTGAGTTCATTTCTGAAACAGATTCTTTGTGATATGCATTCAGCCTTAGAATAAATACAAATTATCGTCTGCCTAAAGATTTCAAGAAATCTATTATATATTCAAACAGATAATGATTTATTATCCGATGGATATGATTAATGATAGGAAAAGTACATCGAAAATGGTCCACAATGTCAGCGGATAAAGTGACGAATACAACACGGGTCGAAATTGACAAAAAAATTCTTGGTTTGTTTTTATTGAAATGCAACACTTTCCAGAGACATTATTGGTGTACTGTTTTATTTAAAATAGCAAATTAATATGATACCAAAAATTTTGTTCTAAATAATTGAGATATCATATTAAGCTTCACAAATGGATACTAATAATTCTAATTTAATGAGAGTTATTAGAAAATTTTCCAAAATTATAAATCAAAAGTTAAGGTAATGATCTATAATTCTCATTGGTATCATATTTTATTCTGAAAATGACTATTACAATATAAAAGGATCATGGAAAATTATAAAAGTAAATACATCAATTTAGAAATTATTTTAAGTTCAACAACTCCACCACTTAGTGGTAATTTTGTGATTTTCTAATTCTATCCAATAATTCGTTCAATCGTTATTGCAGATAATGAACCTTATAATGTGGAAAGTTTTATAATAATTTAAGTGAAATCGATAGAAATAATGACGGCTCTTTGAATATATGTAAAGACTTTATTGGAATTAAAATATTCACAATCCGTGAATGGTGCTTCCATTAATGCTGAGCAGCGTTTTCGATGGCGTAGAACCATAGATTAAGGGTCCCCCACATCAAATTCGATACAAGTGTGTTCGGTGTGCGCTATTCATCTTTCGATACACAAGTTCAAATATTGATCGACGGTAACCTTTAGTGTCACAAACATTTCCCAGCAAAGATATTCCACTCTACAGAAAACTCCATAGTACACTGCAGCAGTCGACTACTGGTTGGATTTGTTGAACGACAATCTATCCACCTACGATATGCAACTACCGAAGAGCTTATTTTATGATAAAGTTGGCAGATTCCCAAGGAGGCACTAGTATCAAAACCGCCTCTGCAAACACAACATTTCACATCCCAGTGCACATGCAATAAATTTTAATGAGTACTTCATGCAGTACTAATGCTGTGGTCATTACCGATTTCATTAGCAGCTACGACTCCCTGCAAAACATACCGAATAGACACGCAACACATGAACAAGGAAGTAAATTTCTTTAAAACTCTGACTAGAATTTTGTGCCAAAGAAGATACTTAATTACAGAAGAGACGGTCATAACATATCAAAAAATAATTTAGACCAAAAGTCATTTTTGATAACAAAATTTTACTGAATATTTTTACTGCAAATTATTTTTAATGAAAATTATTTTTACTGCAAATTTCTACTGAAAATTTTTACTGACAATTTTTACTAAACATTTTTATTGAAAATTTTTACTGAACATTTTTAGTAAACGTTTTTACTGAACATTTTTGCTGAAAACTTTTACTGACAGTTTTTACTAAAAATTTTTAATGAAAATTGTTACTGCAAATTTTTTATTGAAAATTTTTATTCAAAATTTTTCCAAAAAGTTTTTCCTGAAATTTTTACTGAAAGTTTTCTATAGGAAAAACTTGACTGCAAATTTTTACTGAAAATTTTTACCGAAACTTTTTACTGCAAATTATTTTTACTGAAAATATTTACTGAAAATTTTTACAGAAAAGTTTTACTAAACATTTTTAATGAAAATTTTTACAGTAAATTTTTACTGACAATTTTTACTAAGCATTTTTGTTGAAAATTTTTACTGAACATTTTTAGTAAACGGTTTTACTGAAAATTTTTGCTAAAGACTTTTACTGACAGTTTTTACCGAAAATGTTTACTGCAAATTTTTACCGCAAATTTTTACTGCAAATTTTTACTGCAAATTTTTACTGAACATTTTTACTGAAAATGTTTACTGAAAATTTTTACTGCCACTTTTTACCTGAAATTTCTATTGAAATCTTTACTACAAATTTTTCCTGAAAATTTTAAACAGAAAATTTTTACTGACAGTTTTTAGTGAAAAATTTGACTGAACATTTTTAATGAAAATTTTTACTGAAAATTTTTAGTAAACGTTTTTACTGAAAATTTTTGCTGAAAACTTTTACTGACAGTTTTTACCGAAAATTTTTACTACAAATTGTTACTGCAAATTTTTACTGAAAATTTTTACTGAAAATGCTTACTGAAAATTTTTACTGACAGTTTTTACTGAAAATTTTTACTGAAAATTGTTACTGAAAATTCTTACAGAAAATTTTTACTGACAGTTTTTTGCTGAAAATTTCTATGGGAAAAACTTGACTGCAAATTTTTACTGAACATTTTTACTGAAAATGCTTACTGAAAATTTTTACTGACAGTTTTTACTGAAAATTTTTACTGAAAATTGTTACTGAAAATTCTTACAGAAAATTTTTACTGACAGTTTTTACTGAAAATTTTTACTGAAAATTTTTACTGAAAATTTTTACTGAAAATTTTTACTGAAAATTTTTACTGATAATTTTTACTGAAAATTTTTACTGATAATTTTTACTGAAAATTTTTACTGATAATTTTTACTGAAAATTTTTACTGAAAATTTTTACTGAAAATTTTTACTGAAAATTTTTACTGAAAATTTTTACTGAAAATTTTTACTGAAAATTTTTATTGAAAACTAAAAATTTTTACTGAATATTTTTAATGAAAATTTTTACTGATAATTTTTATTGGAAATGTTTACTGAAAATTTTCATTGGGAATTTTTACTGAAAATTTTTACTTCTAACATTTTTACTGAAAATATTTACTGAAAATTTTTACTGAAAATTTTTACTGAAAATTTTTATTGAAAATTTTTAATGAAAATTTTTACTGAAAATTTTTATTGACAGTTTTTACTGAAAATTTTTCAAACAGTTTTTACTGAAAATTTTTACTCAAATTTTTTTTTAATGAAATTTGTTTACTAAAATTCTTTAAACAAATTTTTCAATTTGATATTATTTTGCTCGAAATTTTGTTAGGCAATATTTAATACTGAATTTTTTGTTACTGTTTAGCTGAAAATTTATTTATTTTGTAATAAGTTATTTTTATGATTATACGCTTAAAAACATTTTCATAATAATTATTGAAAATGATCTCATAATGGGAATATTTGCAAGTCTTTATTCCTACCATCTTATCTCGTTGGTATTTTAAGTAAAATAAACAAATAGGGGAGTTGCTAGATTAAACTCATAATACTGGAAATAAAGTCTTTTAACAAAACTAACTGAAGTCATTTGTATGATGTACGTGCTTAGATAAACATAAAACCGAGACTTAGATATGAGTACAAAGTAGTTTCTGTAGCTTACAATTCGCGCGTTGTTGTTAAAATTTATGAGAACCATTATTCCAATTGGGGAGGACAAATTTGTTTCAGTATTCTAATTACAGTGCATTAAATTTAACTTATTCATTAATAGGACATCGGAAGACGGGAAGTTGTAACAAGTGCTCCCAGGGGAGCCACCAAAACAGTACTATCTGCAATTAAACACGTATGCTTTCATCGATAAGCCAATTGTAAGCCCATTCGGCTCATTAAATTAATTAGTGCACTACTTCGTTTATCAGTGATAATCATAACCCGAATTTGAACCTCGAACCTGAACTTGAGTTTAGACCAACAAACCCTAACAACAATTTTCCTACCAGTATTTGTATAATATTTTTATTGCTACCAATGAAGAATACGAGTGTAACAGAAATTATTTTATTACGAATTAAATTGATGGTGACAACATACGTCTTTTATGCTCAATAAATAGAATATATGAACTCTCTTCATTTATACACAATATATGACAATTTCTTCAAAAATCCCCCCACATTAAACGTTTTTGCTCCTTAACGTGGCATTTCACAAATAGTCTTAAAAACCTCCCACAGATATTTCATTTAATTAAATAAGATACAGTAAGCATTTCTTTAATGGTCCTTTGTGAACTTCAATTGGCATTTCTTATTGTTGAACAAAGGAAATTGAGGAAATAAGCAAATAATTAATATCGAATTGCATTACATTTGAATTATTTTATTTTGGAATTAATGTCGTCTGTGTATATTATATGAATATGTATACATACGGATCAGTGTCAAAGTTAAACAACTAACAATTAGCATTTCTATGACTAATCATTTGAAAAATGTTATAACTTTTATTGAAAAACACCATTTGTGGTTTGTGCAGCGAAAAACCAATTCTCTGACAGTATAATTTAATAGAATAAATTAATAATATTACAATTCTATAAGTTGTGAAAATAAAGTATTAAATAATATGTGTAATTTCGACTACGTCTTTATTTTTACTTTACTTTTACTAAAAAGACTATAACGTCTTCTAGTGCATGATTGTGCTAAGAAATTATCCATGAATAAACAATGCAAATTTCAATGCGATTTCAGTGTTAATTTAGTTTCGATTTCAATGAGTTCATTATTAATTTATACATTCTTAACATTGACATTGAATTCGTTATTCTGGAGTACCTTCCATTAGGGAAACATTACGAAATTATTTCCATTTGAAATTTTTACGAATTTTTTTAATAAATTATTCACGTTGTTTTCAAGAATTTTTTTGTTGAAAATGTGTTCTTTTCCTTGAAAATATTAACTATAATTAAAAATAAATTATTCTAAAATTGCTAAAATTCTTAATATATTCTAAAATTTTTAATTGCATTTCTTAGATAATATCATTTTAACATTAAATTTTTTAAGGATTATCATAATTTTAGAATAGATTTGACAGAAAACTTTTTTTTTTTCATTTAATTTCAATGATAATGACTTAACTATTTTATAATTCGGAAAGTGTAGCACATTTATTGGAAATTTTTAGTAATATTTGTTATGTTAATTAAAAATTTATTTACAAAAAAATTTGCCATTGTAAATTATGATTACTTTTTTATTATTCAGTATCATTAAATAGTCAAAAAAAAACCTTTTAATAAATATGGTGATTCTACCAAAGCAACGTTTCACTTTTTAAGAGGAGATTATGGTCGACAGCGATGATGTGGCTTCTATCTCTCTCAGTGGATACGTCAACAATTAAAATTTCCAAAATATAAACATTATTTTTAAACATACACAAATAATTTGAAGAAATCCATTAAATCCCCAAAGATTGACTTTGTTTTCATTGTGCATTTTCTTTGAAAATGGAGAATAAAAGATCCTTTACTGTCAATTCTAAGATTCATGTCCTGTAAGACATTTTTTTTTTGGTAATTATTTGAACAAAACGAACACATTTTAAAAGTCATTTTTTTAAAAAATATTTTCATTAAAAATTATTCTTAATTAAACCTTACTTGCCAAAGTCGCAAATTGGATAATCCTTTTTTACAAGTGCATACAATTTCTATACTTTTAACCCAAAAATACAAGGACATGAAGACATGAAAGAAAAATATCCATACTGGTATTTATTCAAGAACGAAATGATTTATATAATATTTTTTTTTCTCGAGGTCAGGGCCATTTTAAATGTTAGCAGCTGGTGAATAATGGAAGGAGCCGGTAAAAATATTTATACATAAAAGGCAGCATTGATAATTTTTCGAAGGATTCGTCATTGTAATGTTTAAGTTAGATGGAAATTTTCATGCTTAGTCGAATCTCAAATTCGCAGTGCATGTAGCCATATCCTTTTTTTTCTTGGAGTCGTAGAAGATGTTTTTTTTCTTCATTTATTTCTTTTCATTTTTGTAAGATGTGGAATATTATTGTAACCAGACTCCTAAGAAATTGTTGCATAATAAATGTATGTATTGAGGATAGGATATCATTTTGAGAGAAAATATCATGGATATAAATGTCGTAAAGAATTGGACATAATATGCTCTCCTGAGGGACATTGGCGGTTAGAATACTATTTTTTCAGGTATCGAAAATTTTTTTTTCAAAAGTAAATTTAAAAAAAATAGTTATTTTTAAACAGGAGCAAATAATAATTTTTATATAAAATTCTTCTTGTATTAATATTTTCTGTGATTTTTTTTTTTTTAGATTATAAAAAAGGAAAGATAATATTTCGCCAATATTTTTTTCAATTATAGTTGATAAATCCCTATCCATCCTTTTTTGGAATGCTAATGGACTGACTTTACACCGACAAGCACTGATTACATAAACTCACTTTACGTCCAGGTCGTTTTTTGCTATACGTGACTATAAAAAATACAGAACTAACCATCCAGATAACACAGCACACGGTGGAACTGCCATCTTTATTAGAAACTCCTTAAATCATTCCTTCCACTCACAAACTGCCACCGAATCCCTTCAGTCAATAGTTATTACCCTTCAATGTAAGTCCTTTACCTTTAACGTTGCATCTGTTTAGAGTCCTCCAAATAAAAAATTAACTCCCATACAATTTGATTCCTTCCTCAAATCAATTGGAAAATCTTTCATCGCAGGAGGAGATTATAATGCCAAGCACCCTAAATGGGGTTGCCGTGTTTCGAATTTCCGAGGAAAGATTCTCCAAGAACTCCTCTCCAATAGGAGATTGAGGTCCTATCTCCTCCCACGGCCACATATTAGCCGACAAGTGCTAGAAACCTTCCCGATATTCTAGACTATTTCATAATCACACCTATCCATTCCATTAATACTTCCATAGATACACTCCTTCACCTGAATTACGACCATTCCCCTGTTCTCCTAACACTAGACACTTCTCCTTCCTTAAAATCCTATCTTTCCAAATTTGTAAATGGGAAAGTTGATTGGGACATTTTTAGACAGAAGATTCATTTACAACAAAGCTTCAAGAACGTACAAGAAATAGACGATGCCGTAAACGACTTGACTGTTTGCATACAGAACTCAATCACTAACGCCCACATAACTCATAACAAACCAAGCATACGAGAACATGACTATAATCTTCCGCAAAAAATTCGCATATTAATAAGCGAGAACCGTCGAGCCAGGGGGCCCAGTGGCAACGTTCAAGAATGCCAAATGAGAAGAAAAAACTGAACCAACTACAACGAGAACTGAAACAAAAAATAATTAATTATAATAACGAACGATTTACTGAATACACAGAATCACTGACAACTAATAAGTCACTCTGGACAGCTACCAGACGAATTCTCAAATACAAAACAGCTACACACCCGCTCCGGAATACCGACGGAACCTGGGCAAAAACGGTTAAACAGAAAGCCGACATCTTTGGCAAACACTTAGAAAACATCTTTAAACCTCACGAAGATGTCCAAGACATTCTGCATGACGAACAAATATTCCGACAAATATCAACTCAGTTGCCCATAAGTCCACCTCCTAAGTTTTTCACGCCTTCCGAAGTTAAATTCACAATAGAACATCTTTCCAATAAAAAAAGCCCCAGGATATGAGCTAATAACTTCAGAAATCCTGAAGCAAATTTCCAAAAAAACCCACGTCCTGATAACCTATATTTATAATAGTATCCTCCGCACATTATTTTTTCCTTCCCTGTGGAAGTTTTCCATAATTAAGATGATCCCAAAACCCAATAACCCCAAAAAAACTTCCTACCTCATATAGACCTATAAGCCTCCTTCCCATGTTATCAAAAATCCTAGAAAAATTAATCCTAATATGCCTTCAACCCATTTTTGAAATGGAGGGTGTCAGTCCTCAGCATCAGTTTGGATTTCGACCTGAGCATTACACTATCCAGCAATGTCATCGCGTAGTCGACTACATAGCGGGTTCGCTAGAGCGAAAGGAATACTGCCCAGGCGTGTTTTTTGACATTTCGAATGCGTTCGTCCGTGTATGGCACCCTGGATTGCTTTGGAAGTTGCAGCGAGTCCTACCCTCGGGTTATTTCCACATCCTTAAATCTTATCTCTCAGACCGATATTTTCAGGTAGCTGAAAATATTGAGTACTCTGACATTTACCCAATTTTCACCGGTGTCCCTCAAGGAAGTATCCTAGGTCCTATCCTATATAACATTTATACCCATGACATTCCTTGCCACAACAACATCCTAACCGCAACATATGCAGATGATACAGCCATCCTGACATATCACAAAGATCCTTCCACAGCCATTAGTATCCTACAGAACCATATCCACTCCTTAGAAACTTGGTTCAAAAGGTGGAGAGTGAAGGTTAATGAGCAAAAATCTGCTCATGTAACTTTCCCACTCTGCCGAGAACAAATTTTTTTGTGGAATAATACCCTAAACGGCAGTATTATTCCACAAAAAAATAGCGTACGTTACCTTGGACTTATATTCGACAAACGGTTAACCTGGAACCTTTATACGAAAACTAAAATTTAACGGACGATACAAACAAATATTCCGTCTCCTAGACAGTAAATCAAAACTTACAACAACAAGTAAACTTTTACTATACAATACGGTTCTGAAACCAATATGGACTTATGGTCTATAACTTTGGGGTTCGTCTAAGCATTCCAACTCCCTTCCAATCCAATCCCTATAATCTCGAAACCTTCGTAAATTTGTCAATGCCCCCTTTTATGTGCGAAACACTGTTATCCACCGTGACCTAAATGTTCCATTTGTTCGTGATAGTAATAATCGACTATTCATATACATTCATAATTGGATAATAGTTACTTTTTGCTTAAAATCTATTTAAATTTCCAATAAACTAATATTAGTAAAAAAATTATTACAAATTCAATTTCATATTTTTTGCGAAATTTTCATTATTTTTAGTTGGCGTGGAAGTAGATTTTTCTTTGTCGGATTACAAAAATGAATCATTCAACAAATATGAATGCAATATTTCAAAACAGTATGAAAATCATCTCTTTCGAGTAGAAATATCAACAGTTGGTTGTTGGTGATGTGAAATATTTAGAATGATGAATGGAGTGCCCTACAAGCCCCATTTCAAGGTAGCTTCATACGAACTTGTGCATAAAACATCATTTCGGATCTAAGTTATACATATCATCAAAGTCGGAAGAAATGAAATTCTGTGACTGCTCCCGGAAGATTAAAACCATTTTCAGCTGGGAAATTTGCATATCTTCAGATGTTTTAGTGAGGATTTGAATTTATACAAAGTCAAACAAATGTTCGAATCAACAAGGCAAAGGACGATTTAGCATGAGTGAGTCTACCTCTATCTGGTGGTGCAGTATGTAAATCGAATAGCATAATGCAGGTGCATATAAACCAACTTCTGCTTGTGTCACTTCACTATGACTAGCTTATTCGTAAAAGCATTAAATTTGGGGAATTTTCTTTGCTTTCCTTTTTTTTTTTTGTTAGTACTTATTTAGTAACTGCAATTAACAGAATAGGTGATGTCACTTACAGTTGCACTTGTAAATCTTTTAATTCCTTAAATCCGTGTTTAACATCTTCTCCTATTAAAATGAGATTTAATTACTATTTGATATTTTACGTATGGTAAATAAAAATATAAAGAATTTACCACAAATAATAGAGAATATTTTCAGAAATTAAATATTTTAAATGAAGGAAAAGTTTTAATAGTTGGTGTTATTGATCATTCTGCTTGACTAAAAACTTTAATAGAGTTCGATATTCACAAGATTTGTGCAAAACTTTCTATCTCAATTTAAATCGCAAAAACAAAAGATTCTATTTTGACATTTAACTATACTTTAGGAAAATCTATTCGCGTTAATTATTTGCTCAAAAACTTGCTTACTCATACAACACTTTAACAGCTCATAAGGATTTATCAAAGTTGTTTAGGGTTATGAACCAGAAAAGCTAATTTCTTCCAAGTGGAAAAACTTTCAAAGTTTAAGTTTCATAACTCAAATGCAGCGATATCTTCTTAAATTGAGAATTTTCATAATAATCGTTTTAGATATTAAAGTCCAATTGCTTATCGAAGATAATAAGTGCGCTATTTATTGTTTAATAATTTCACCTGAGCGTTTATGAGAATTTTTTTTTAATATACTATAACTTATTTAATGAAGAAGAATATTATAATTAAGACTTTTAAAAATTTCTGAGATTTTTGGACATTAACCATAATTTAATAAATATTTCTCCTTTGATGAAGTTCATAAATAGATTAAAAATTATGACTCCTTCTGGATTATATTTTATGTAACTTTTCATTAATTCTAATTAAAATTTTGGTTGTATATTTTGATTAGATAAATATAAATTTATTTAAATATAAAATGAAAATAAAGAAAAAAAGTTACAAATTGCAGTTAATTTTTTCGATAAAGGAGGTCTGTTCAAAAAGTATCGCGAATTTTGTGTTTTTTTCAAAAATTATTTATTAAGTCATGAATATCTATTTTGTCCCCTTCAAAGTAATCCCCACCAGATATTATACACTTATGCCAACGTTTTTTTTCAAAGCACTTTAAAAAATCATTTTTGGTGATATTGTTCAGCTCCTCCTTAGATGCCTTCTTTATCTCCTCAATCGTATCGTAGCGTCGTCCTTTCATGGTGCTCTTCAGTTTCGAAAACAAGAAAAAGTTAGAGGGGGCCAGATCTGGGAAATACGGTGGCTGCGGCATTATTAGTGTGTTGTTTTTGGCCAAAAATGGCAAAAGCCAATTTTTGTTCTTCCACAAACCCGGGCGTTTCTGGCGGATTGCTTCGCGAAACTTGCGCATAACTCGCAGGTAATATTCCTTATTGACTGTTCTACCCTGTGGCAAGAACTCATGATACACCACGACTCTGCAATCGAAGAAAACTGTAAGCAAAACCTTATCATTCGACCGAACTTGGCACGCTTTTTTCTGTCTTGGCTCGTGCGGACAGAGCCCAACAGCTCCTTAGCAATGTTAATGCGATGCTGTTTTTGGTCGCAATTGAGCAATTTTGGTACGAATTTCACGCACAAATCATTGGTATAAATCGAATGGCACGAACCAATCGATATGTTTAAGTCCTCAGCAACTTCTCTACCGATGATTCGACGATTGGCCAATTAAATTTTCTTCACTTCATTAATATTTTCGTCTGTTGTTGACGTGCTCGGGCGTCCGATTTTGTATTTTTGTACACACAGGTAAACGTTACTTCGGTCCAAGGTAGCTTTACCATATGCACCTTGCGCATAACTTGCAGGTAATATTCCTTATTGACCGTTTTTCCCTGTGGCAAGAACTTATGATGCACCACGCCCCTGCAATCGAAGAAAACTGTCGTTCATACGCCCCGGCACGCTTTTCATCGTTCACATCTTCTCGGCCCTCTGAGAACATTTCATACCACCGATAAACGTTGCTTCGGTCCAAATTAGCTTCTCCATATGCCACAGTCAACATTCGGAATGCGTCCGCGCAATTAATTTTGTTTTTCAGACAAAATTTGATACAAACTCTTTGATCCATTTTTTGGAATGGGCAAAAATCGAAGATGAGCCAAAACACGTGCAAGCAAAGCAGCTGTCAAAAATTAACTGAACATTCAAAATAGCCAAACTTGTCGGCATAAGTGAGATACATGAGTACCAACATATACGTAACCCGCGGAAATTCAAAATTTGCGATACTTTTTGAAGAGACCTCGTATGCCCTACTACAGCTGTTGTTCCGCAAGGCAATACGCTGGGCACTGTTTTATGAAATATTTTTACCAATGATAAAAATCAACTATTGTCAAAACTATAATAGCAATTTGTGCAGATCACATCCCACTGAAATGTCCTTATAGGTACCAGTTATTCAAAATTTCATATTTAAATTTAAAAAACTGGTTAAGGAATTGCGTAGTGAAGGTGAATAAGCAGAAGAGTATCTGTGTTTATAGCCTTTATTTGCCACCAAGAACCAGGTATCCCCACTTAGCTTAATGGAAAAATATCTTTTTAATAAATCAACTGCATGTTTCTAAGCGAAATTAGTAGCATTTTTTTTAATATGCACAAGCTTTGACGTTCCACCACATCGACGAAAAGTGATTTTTGGTGCTTGTCAAACTGATCTAAGTTCGTAGTCCTCAATATAAAAAAAACACTTTAAAGGACGTCATTTTGGAACTGTCCATTTTATTTGGAACCTTCCAACACTGCTGCAAAAAATGTGCAAACACACCCGAGGGAACTTTTTTTTGAAGACGACGAATATTTATGTTTAAAAATAAATTTAAATTATTGCAAAAAAAAGATCAGTCTCACTAATTTTCTAATGAACAACTTACTTGAAATATTTTAAATGAGACTTAATTAACGTTGCCGACAACGTCAATAAAAATTGACGTTAATGATAAACTTCTAATTGATAACACATTTTAAAGACCAATATGGACTTACTATACAGAACTTTAGGGTTCTGCTAAGCGTTTCACTTCCTTTGGATTAAATTTATTCAATCCAATATCCTTCAATGATCCCATTCTGTATTCATCGTGACTCAAAGAATTCGCTTTACTCATTATTTTGCGTTTTACGTTATAAAAAGTTTCCTTCCGATTATCCTCTCACTACAATTTTCTGATATAAAAACTTTCCCTTTATACTTTCTGCAAAACATTTGGTGGCGCTTTTCATAAAATATTAAAATATCTCGTACGGATTTTACATTAACTTTTTTCTCTCATATTAATATAGTATCTTTATTATAAAATCTGTTTGTAACAATGTTTGTAAAGTTGAAAATATCAAATAAAAATCATTTTAAAACCAGACAAATTTGTCATATTTAAAATTTTTTTCTGTTAACACAAAAGAAAACTTTTTAATATATTTATATTCTCGTACAAGAAACAAGTTTATTATATATAAATAAATTTTTTCCTGTTGCAATAACATTTATCAATTTTTAAATAGTTACTTAAAAAAAAAAAATTTTTTTTAGTTGAAATATTTAAAAGCAAAAAAGTACATTTTTTAAATGCATTTTTGCGATGTAAATTTCATCATAATCTTCTTATAGAAGAAATTATTCTCAGCAATGGCACACCTAAAAAATTTATAGAATTTTATGTCATCAAGAATTGAGAATATTTCAAAAAGTATGGATAGGTATGTAAGACCAAAGCTCTGCAGAAGGTATATTCGACTAGTGAATTATTTTTCACGGCATGATATCCGATTGATTGTCATCGCTAAAGTGTCGCATTCACTTGGGAGATGCTCGGAACATGCAAGATGAAAACTCTATTATAACAGTAGGAATGGTGGTAGGTTGTTTAGATAACTAGCAAACAGAATTCGGTATTACTTAATAAGAATTATTGAATAGCCTAGCCTACTATCTTTGGTTGACTTGCAATAGTTCCGTGGAGGTTCTATAATAAATATTAGGCGAAGTAGCGCAATAGTCTTGGCTCAATCCCTGTGGGTGCTGAGCCGTATTATTAATATTATAAATGTACCAATAACATAACAAATGTTTCTTGATTATCAAATAAATATCTTGAATATATTCAACTTACTCCCCCCCCCCTGCCCCTGTCCACTGTCAGCACAATTCCTAACTCTATCTTTTGTACACTTTCCTACAGAGAAATATATCGATCACTTAATTAAGATGAAATCTGACTCTACCACAGTTAGATACCATTCAGATATTATTAAGATGAATCAGGATTTCTCAGAAAGACCCGTTTATGTTTATTGACGAGAATATATATTTAGACATAAATGCATCTTTGGATAAGATAGCTTTCTGGCATAAAAGATGAAAGAGGAAATATTTTTCTATTGTTGTCTGGTTATGCTTAGAGAAGCACTATCATCTATGGAAGATAACAATTTTCCAAATGAGTGATGGAATAAATGACAAAACTGTGAAAAAAATTTCCATCTTTATATTTAATAATAGGAAATATATTAAGCTATCACAAAAATTAAATATTAATAAAAGTCCGGCGTATTTAGATGGAAGATTTTTAATAAATTTGTAGGTGAAAGCTTTCTAATAAATTTTTAAACAAAAAAAAAATTGTTTATTAAATTTTATAGACTTTTTATCTAAATATGTACTTTTTAGTATAGCAATTTACTAAAAAAATTATGACCACACTTAAACTATAATAGACAATAATGTTATGGAATTTTTTTTTTTTAAATTTATTATTAAAATCCAAAGTTTAAATGGCAAATAAATGAGACTTTAAAAAATAAAACAAAATTTCATTACGTCATAATTTCAACACTAATAAAATTTAAATGTAAAAAATTGATTCAACGTCAACCGAAAATGAGATTTTATTAAGATTTTATAATCAAATAATAAAAATAAAAAGGGAAAACAGAGAATATATTTTATGGTATCAGATTACCAATATTGAGATACCTGATGGTCAGTTAAGAAGAATTTATTTATAACAGAATCTGTCATAAAAGGCAAATAGAAAGAGCAACTTGAACTGTTTGGAAAATGTTTATTCATTTTTGGAAATAAGTTCGATAAAAATTCAGTCCCTTTTTTTGAAACGATTATTTTAAATAATTCCAAGAAATATCTTTATTATACAATTTATCGTGTTTCTTTTATCAATTTTTGAAAATTTATCAAAATGTCCGTACCTTATTAAGATCAATTTTGATTATGTGAAGTTTCCTATCACATTTCCACTAATGAGCTTGGTTATGCCCGAAACATTTTTGACTATCGTTATTAATTTAATATAAATTTATTTTTTATTTCAAATAAATATAAGATAATCTTAATTAAATTAGTATTATCTAAAATATTATATATAAAATATATTTTTACGTTAAGAAAATGTTCTAATTTCAAAACAGAATGATTTTAGAGCTTTTCTTTTGAATTTAGATACAATGTTTTTTTTTTTAAATTTACATACAAATTCATAAAGTTTGCGACAATTGTTTAAAGCCGCTATATTTCTGCTTAAATTGTGTACCCTTTTGATTGATTGCAGTTATAAAATTTTTATGAATAGGTGCAATAAAATGCAGACACGAGGTCTGTTGGTACTCATGTCTCTTACTTATGCCGAAATGTTCGGCCATTTTGAATGTTCAGTTAATTTTTGACAGCTGCTTTGCTTGCACGTGTTTTGGCTCGACTTTGATTTTTGCCCATTCCAAAAAATGGATCAAAGAATCTTTATCAAATTTTGTGTGAAAAACACAATTAATTGGGCGGACGCATTCCGAATGTTGAAAATTGCTCAATTTCGACTAAAAACAGCATCGCTTTAACATTGTTAAGGAGCTGTTGGACTCTCTCCGCGACGACCCAAATTTGCTCCAAAGGGTCATAACTGGTGACGAATCATGGGTTTATGGTTATGACATGGAAACCAAAGCTCAATCATCCCAATAGAAGCTGCCGCACGAGCCAAGACCGAAAAAAGCGCGCCAAGTTCGATCGAATGTGAAGGTTTTGCTTACAGTTTTCTTCGATTTCAGGGGCGTGTTGCTTCATGAGTTCTTGCAACAGGGTAGAACGGTCAATAAGGAATATTACCTGCAAGTTATGCGCAAGTTGCGCCAAGCAATCCGCCAGAAACACCCGGATTTGTGGAAGAACAAATATTGGGTTTTGCATCATGATAACGGACCTGCTCACGCATCGTTGCTTGTGCGTGAACTTTTGACCAAAAACAATATACTAATAATGCCGCAGCAACCGTATTCCCCAGATCTGCCCCCCTGTACCTTTTCCTTGTTCCTAAAATAGATTCTTTGATCCATTTTTTGGAATGGGCAAAAATCGGCTCGTGCAAACAAAGTAGCTGTCAAAAATTAACTGAACATTCAAAATGGCCGAACTTGTCGGCATAAGAGAGAGACATGAGTACCAATATAATGTCATAAAAAATCGAAAATCAAATATACGTAACCCGCGGAAATTCAAAATTCGCGATACTTTTTGAACAGACCTTGTACTTGAAAAAATTTACAATTATAAAATTTTCCTAATAATCTTTTTTAATTATTTGATTTCATTTATTGAGCCGATAAAATTAAAAAATGCACATTATTTGTTGGAAGGTAATTTTCGATAGTCATGACAGTGTGGATCGGTGTATTATCCAAAGTCTACCCTTCCGGCAAATCTGAACAAAATTGTTTTTTATCAACAAAAATTCCTATTGGATTTTTATATGATATTAGGTTAAAGGTAGACTTTTTTTTTAAATCGAAGTCTTTTATTAATTGTGTATAATCCGTTAGACTGTCATAATTCTGACCTAAAACTTCACAATTGATTGAAATTTATCAAAACGCTTCTGTAAAATAGAAAACATCTCTCAATCGGTCATAACAATTTTTACTCCTCCTTTTTGGTTTTTACTAAAATTGTTTGGATTCATTTCTCGCTCATTTGGTCCCAATTTTTTCTCTAAAAGAAAGTCCAAAGTCCTTTAATATATCCTATTTCTTCGATGCTTGATTTGATCAAAAACTGATTTAATCACATTCTAGATTATCGATAAATGCTTTAAAATGTTATTTTACTAAAAATTCATTTAAACTAATCACACATAATTAACAGCAATAATCGATTTAAAATTGGTGGCTTTAAACAGTTGGCGCATGTTAAAAAAAAAATTTTTTACATGAAAAATAATTTTAAAAAAAATTCTTATTCGAAATTTAAAAAAATATCTAAATTTCACAAAAAAAAAACTATTACTACTTTAAAAAAAAGGGCACGTACTTTTTTTTTTAATTTATATGTGACTCTAAACAGTTGTCGCACAGTATACGATAATATTTGAAAGAAAATTTTTTTTATTTTGAAATAATTTGGTTAATAATCTAAATAAAATAAAATTAATTATGATCTTTTCCGATAAAATACGTCGGGTATTAACATTTCCAAAGCAAATCACTTTAAAGAAGAAAAAATAATTCGACCTGTTTTCACACTTCAATCTCGATTGGCTATCTTTTAGATTATTACCAATGAGTATATTGTACAATTAGATACACAACCATTGATGAAATTTCACTTTCATTTGCTAAAAGACTTGACAAAGATTGCCATAAACGCGCACACCCCTAGAACGTATAAAAGAAAGAATTTGTGGTTTTGGCTTTTGCGATTATTTTTCAGGTAAATCTACTAGAATGTCCAAGGTTGAAGATTAGAATTACGAAAGCGAGAGGTGTAGGATGAATACAACAAATAAAAACCAACAAATGGAACATTGCTATTTACATTTGAATGGACACAAAATATGAATGGACAAGTAGTGGCTGTGAAGCCTTATAAATCACGACACGATGTGGTAACGACGATGACATTATTCCAGATGGTATAAGCTCCCCTTTGTAAATAAGTAAACACCCCAGATAGCAATTCCGAATTGGCAAATGACAGCCCCAATCAAGCATACTTTTTAGTGTTGGTCAATGCAAGGCAAGATTTGTAATCAGAATGGACTGAAATATTTCAACAAAATTAGCTGTAATAAAAAACTAAAAAAATTTCTGAGACCAAAACAGACTAAAGTGGCTGTTATCACTCACATGATTCCCCCTAATCTAAAAAAAAAAAGGACATTTGCGAAAATGTTCTCCTGGTAACGAGATTTTATTTTAGGTAGATTTGCTTACAAAATCACGATTCTGAATAGTCGTTAACACTCTCGTTGAAATTAAAGGTAAAAACATTAGCATAGCAAAAAAAAAGTTGAAAAAGAATTTAAAAAACACACCTACAACTAGAGGTAGGATTTGAAATAATATCTCCCCACAAATATACCTATACATACGTAAAGTGGGTAAAAAACAAAAAAAAATCCCACATAAAACTGCGACATGAGGACGGACACAGAAGATATCTTAATTCTCTGAATTTTTAAAGAGTTTCCTACTCGTCACTTGTTTGGTTAAATTGTCCACAGTGCTTGGTTGCGTTCGAAACCCTTTTTTTGGGTCCATTTAAAAATTTAATTGGTAGAAATTTTTGGAGCAGCATCTAATGAAGCGATAAATAATCCCAACTTAGATGGGGGATTAAAGTGGGGAAATTAAGAAAATTTGCTTTTGGGTTTGGGTAGTTTTTTTTTGGTGTTTGTCTTTCTAATGAATTTTGGTTTTTATTTTTTTATTTTAATATTTTTTTTTTTTTAAATAAATGCTAAATGCTTACCATTATTTTGGTTTGCAATTATTTTTTAAGGTAACAAACATTTTCATTTGACTTTTGTTTTGGATATTTTACTGGAGGTGATAAAGTTTTTACACATTTGACAAACCGAAATTAATTATGTTGTCAGCATTTCTGATGATTTTTTATTTAATATTGTTAATTACCACATAAAAAATGGTAATTAACAAAAAGTATTCTTTATTAAAATATTGACTTGATAACTTAATAATGTAGAATACATAGACTATGATTGATTATATGAAGAAGGGGCTACTATTTGGGGTATTATTGTATCAGCTAGAAATAATTGAATTTGTGATTTCTTAAGATGCAAAATTTTTTCGATAATTTTAATTTTTTTTTTAAGAATTAAATTTAAATATTATAGCATGTAGTATTTTTTTCAATATTTGCTCAAAATAACCATTTTTATTTTGATGGTTATTTTGAGCAAATATTGAAAAAAATACTACATGCTATAATATTTAAATTTAATTCTTAAAAAAAATTAAGAAATAAATTAAAAAAGTTACCAAAAATAAATCTTTAATTTGCAATGGATTTTTTACAGAATTTTTTTTCTAATTAATGAAAATGCAACATTTGGAAATTGTTTGTTCACTTTGTTGTTTAAAAAATATTCGAAAACTTTAGATAAATTATTCATTTTTTGTTCATTAGTACCAGTTTATATAATAGTAATAACCGATTTAAAATTGGTGGCTTTAAACAGTTCGAAATTTACAAAATCATCTAAATTTTATTTTACAAAGCATTATTTGGAATTTTTTTCTTCACTTTATTGTATAAGAGATATCCGAAAGCTTTAGATAAAATAAAAAAAAGGCTCACGAGGTATGGAAGAAAAGTAAGGAGACAAGGGTCCACTTGTGTTTTTTTTACTGCGCTACGAAAAATGGAATAGTAAAATGTGTTTTATCTTAACTCAGTGAATCCATGAGTTGAACTTAGCAAAAAGTAGCAAGGAGCTTGTGGGGAACATCAATTGCCAAAAGAACACGTTTTTTGATAAATTAAAAGGAGGCCTTCAATATTTTTGAAGAGCCCAGAATCAGTTAAAAATTAATCTCGCTTAGGGAGATCTTCCACATCGAAAGCTGATGAAAACGTGGAACTGCTTAGCTAGACAAAATTTCGATTTGTTTTTTTTTTTTAAAAAAAAAGTTTTTGAGTAAAATGTAAAATATTCAAATTTTCCAAAATCACTTAAAAATTAAGCTCACCTAAGGAAATTTTTCACATCGAAAACTGATGAAAATGTAGAACGAGTGACAGCTTTTAAACGGTCAATCCGTCGATTTATATTGAAAGTCCTTGATTGACCACACCTCCTATCACACGCCCATCTCGAGCAATGAGCCCCCGATTCACGTGATAAAAAGGCCATGTTCATTTTTTTGTTCCCCAAAACCAAAAAAAACACTTGAAAGGACTTTTTTTTTCGATTTTGGAAAACATTTGCACTGTTGTCAACAGCTAATTTGAAAGGGAATAAAATTGATGTTAAAAAATAAAATAAAAGTCGTTCGAAAGACTTCAGTTTTAAAACTTTCCTGCAACACCTCATAATTGAGGTAAATATAAAAAATTATATTTTTTATAATTTCACAATTACTTTTCAGGAGCAATTAGCTCCTGAAAAGTAATTGTGAAAATTAAATATCTTCTATGTCGATAATGCAGTTCGAAATTTTAAGTTTTCCCCTTTTTTTCTGCAAACCAATTATCTAACCCATTTTTCTGATAAAAAATGGTTCAAACAACTACTTTCCAGCAAAGGATAAAAATTTAAAATCTGAACTGCATTATCTTATAATAAAAATAAAAGTTTTTAAATTAAAAAAAAAAAAAAATTCAAAGTTCATCGAAACTAAAACTATACAAATTTATCTTGAAAAATAATATGAAAATCGACTAATAATGAAATTTTTTTTAAAAAAAGGAAAAGAAAATAAAAGTGGTTCGAAAGACTTCAATTTTAAGACTTCCCTGCAACACCTTATAATTGAGGTAAATATTCTATAAAAAAAAATATTGAAAAAAATAAAAATTTGTTTAAAAAAACTTGTTGTATATTTTTATTAGATTTAAAATTTCTGCTGTTCTAAAAACATATCAAAGATCTTGGTTGTTACTTTTCTAAAATTCTCATTAATAGCTTTAATCAAGTACCCTCGTAGGGTCTAATTTTTTTACTCAAAATTACTCGCCCAACTATTATTGTCCAAGGCAATTGTGTCTTGCATAGAAATTAACTAATTAACATAGAACAATATTTTTAAGAGTGTCATTATTAATCGAAAAAATTTAGATTTTTCATAACAATAGAAATACTATATTTTTTTCAATTAGAAATATTAAAAAAAATTATTACGAACCAATTAGCTCCTGAAAAGTAAGTGTGAAAATCAAATATCTTCAATGTCGATAATGCAGTTCGAAATTTTAAGTTTTCCCATTTTTTTCTGCAAACAATAAAAGTTTTTAAATTAAAAAAAAAAAAAATTTTAAAGTTCATCGAAACTAAAACTATACAAATTTATCTTGAAAAATAATATGAAAATCGACTAATATGAAATTTTTTAAAAAAAAAAGGAAAAGAAAGAGAAACAGTAGCGTTTCATATTACTTTTGGTGTTTTTTGGCCAGATGGCTTTTGAACAGTTTCCGTTTCTGGGTTGGCAACTGACCAAAGAAAAGACAACATCAATATTCGTTCAAATCAATTGCAAACATTCATTCATAAATCAACAATTTTTATTTATAGTGAATTACTTTGCATATCTGAGCATAAATTTGTTCTTCTATCATTTTATTCTTATTCTATTTTTTTTTTGTTTTTTTGTTATTATATTTTCTCTATTTATTACCAAGCCTAATACACCCACTACATAGAATTGTCTGTGTGTGATAACATAAAAATAAGTTACGATTAAGAATGACAAAACGTCTATGATGAAAGTCGTAAAGATTCTTATTTATTTGGTAATTTCCTGTGTGTTCGAAACAGCTGTGAATTCATTAGTCAATAGATAAAAAAAAAACTCTTCTACCAATTTTTAATTAAAACATAAAAATTAAAGATTAATAAATATTTTTATTATAGTGAATTTATTTACAATACATTCGGAGTTGATGATGGTACGAGTATACCTGTGGTTTTAAGTACAGTCAGTTGTAATTATTATAATCGTAGATATTTTTGAGGAATAAGTAGATTTTTTTTTTAATAATGTGTAATCGAATCAGTAATAATAAACGATCGCATATATAAGCATTTATGTAACTCCTACTAATAATATCTGAGCAAACTTTACCAACTTTTAACTCTGAGTTAGTCACTTATTTTTTTTCCCTAAAGTAATTAAATCCGAGTGCAAGTGGTATCTGGTGAATGGCCATTCTAAATATAGTTGGAAAGATGTCTTATCTCAACGATAGTACGAGGTTAATACGGCAAGCAAACGAAAGTAATCTGACACCAAAATGCTAAGAACTATGGCGACAAAACTAGTAACAATGAATGGCGATCATTATCAGGGTATTTTGCAGAAATTCTTACTTTAATTAAATCGATTAAAATTCGATCTTTGAAGAGATTATTCTATGCTTGGTATCAATTTAATTGCCATTTAACTTAGTGTATTTTGCTAATATTGAGCAAAAGGCGAATATATATTTTTTAACCTAATTTGTTAATTGCCAGTGTACATAAAAGCGATGTTCAGTATGTTGCAGAGCAAATTTAGGAATTCTTCTTTTTTTCTATTTCAAACACAATTTTAGTCATTATTTATTTGGAAGCTTAGAATTTTCATCTGAAAATAGAGTACTAATTGTTAGTATTTTCTAAAATGCAATAAGAATAAGTACGCCTAGTCTGAGACAGTAGAATCTTCGCAGATGATATTATGTGTTTTGCCTTTGTCATGTCAATTAGAGTAATTTAAAATGATGGAGTATTTTTTTCTTAATTTATTTTGAAAGGTTTCTTTTAATAATAGACAAATTTTGCAGTTAAAAAACTACAGTCTTGTCATCTGACAGAAAATATATATGTGTATATGTTTTAGAATAAATTTTTTTTAAACACAAAAAACCATGCAATTTTATAATATTAATATAAGTTGTAGTAAAAAAAAATCCATTATTTTTGCATTAAATTGAAGTTTTATTTAGCATAGATAGAATGATACGATTTATGTCAAATATGCACCGTTTTGTTTGATAACTTGTTGCCATTTTGGAGGTAATTTCATAACGCCTCTCTCATAGAAACCCTCGTCCCTATTGGCAAAAAACTGGGACAGTCGATTTTCACAATCTTCTGTTGAGGCGAATTTTTCACCTGCAAAATCATTCGTCATAGACAGGAAGAGGTGGTAATCACTTGGTGCCAGGTCCGGACTATAAGGTGGATGCATAAGAACATCCCAACCAAGGTCCCGGAACTTCTGGCGAGTCACTATCGATGTATGCGGCCTGGGGTTGTCCTGATAGAACACAATTCCTCTCCTATTGGCCAAAGCTGGCCGCTTCTGGGCGATTGCTTCTTTCAGACGGTCGAATTGTTGACAGTATAGGTCCGAATTAAGAGTTCGGCCGTAGGGGAGCAGCTCATAGTAGATGATTCCCTCCCAGTCCCACCAAACACACAGCAAAACCTTCCTGGCTGTCAATCCTGGCTTGACCACCGTTTGCGCCGGGTGACCGCGCTTTGACCACGACCGTTGTCGCTTGACGTTGTCGTAAGTGACCCTCCTTTCATCACCAGTAACCACCCGCTTCAGAAATGGATCTATATTGTTGCGATTCAGCAGCGATTCGCAGATGGAAATTCGGTCCATGAGGTTTTTTGCGATCACTCGTGTGGCACCCATACATCGAGCTTCTTTTTATATTCAGCCTTATTTAAGTGCTTCCAAACGGTTTTTTGTCCAATGTTTAGCTCCTGGGCAATCGAAACAGTGCTTACGTGACGGTCGGACTCGACGATTTCCATTATTTTATCGACATTTTCGACAATTGGCCTTCCAGAGCGTGCTGCATCTTTGACATCAAAATTACCGGAACGGAATCGACGAAACCAAAATTGCGCGTGATTGACTGTTACAGTATCAGGACCATAAGCACTATTTACATTTTCAGCTGCCTGGCTTGCGTTTTCGCCTTTATCGAAGAAAAACTGTAAAATATGGCGTATTTTCTCTTTGTTGGTGTCCATCTTTGACGCGTGCTAAAAAAATACTGAGTCAAGTAATCACAAAACTGTATGATAAGTTTTTGTAGTACAAAATCTTATCTTTCTAACGCCATCTAGTGCAATCCGATCGTACTTTTAAAACGGGAGATACAGACTCCTAAAGCTATCTATTGGCAAAATAATGGATTACTTTTTACGCGTGCTAAAAAAATACTGAGTCAAGTAATCACAAAACTCTATGAGAAGCTTTTTTAGAACAAAATCTTATCTTTCTAGAGCCATCTAGTGCAATCCGATTGCACTTTTAAAACGGGAGATAGAGACTCCTAAAGCTATCTATTGGCAAAATAATGGATAATTTTTTATATTATATTGTACAAAAGTTGTGATTTTTCCATAGCTAAGTATTATGCTTTTACGAGCGATAAGGATACTTCAGAAGGAAAAATTTTCATGTATGGGACTCTGGACATTCATAAGTGATAGTGGAGAAGCTATTGTATCCTCGAAATGTGACTGTATGGTATGTGTATTTCTTCGAAAATGAAGAAGAAGAGATCATTAACGTCAATTCTGATTGGTATGGGTGAATGAAAACTGAATTTTTTTTTATCTGAACTTGTGTGGTTTCAATAAAATTGCGCAGGAAGTTACATAAGACAACTTTTTTCTTAAAAAACTCCCAGGAAATATAATTTCGGGATTTGGTAATATCATTTTACCTGTAAGATTGTGCAATTTGATGCCTTCAAGCTATCCTCAAACATTTCAAACCAACATCCGTCAAGTTATGACCGAATTAAAGATAGAAATGTGCGAAAAAGTCATCAAAAGGATCGATTGCTATAATTTTGTATAGGGCTACCTATGTACACATATGTCGATCACTTGCAGCCTTGGAAGATGATGTTACACGTGTTATTAGCGTGACACCAGCCGAGATGCTCGAAAAAGTGGTTAAAAATGGGACCACTTGTATGGATCACTTTAAACCAAATTATAGCTAACATTTATATAAAATAATAAAAGCTAGCATTAATTTATCGATTCAAATAAAAATTTTATTTACGTTTAAAATTTTTTTATATCTTTTTAGAAAATTTAAAAAAGACACACTTAAAAAATCGTATGTTGTTTTATGAATAATGGCAAAAGTCTAATCAATATTTACAAATAAGAATTTTATCATAATTTGAATTAAAATTGTAGTTTATTTGACTTCATTTTTCAAAGCGCATATGAACTATAAGCATCATGACATCAAAGGTCATTTAGCAACAAGACTCAATAAGCGTTATTTGAAATCGAATGCGCTTACATACTAATCGCAAATTTACTCAAATTCGTCACACAAGTGATGATGATTAAATTTTGAAAAGGCATTTAATCAAATAAGATTAAACGTATTTTCAAAAGTAAATCAAATTTGAACGAACATTTTCTTATAAATATTTTTTTTACTTAAAATAAAATTTCCATTAAAGCTTACTTTGAGTTTTTAGAAGAAGTTAAGAAAACGTTGAAAAAATTTCAATGTTTTTCTTATAGTCAACTCTTTTCTTAAGGCAAATTATTACAGAATTAGTAAATAAAAATTAAAAATTAATTTTCAATAATATTCATTGTTGTTATAATTTTTAAGAGACTAACTAATTTCGCATTGGCTTAAGAAATTTTCAATGAAAATGCTTAAATTCTTAACAGGAAAGAATTAAAGTTCATCTCTTAATAAAATATAAGCACCTTTTTCTCGTTCTACAATGGCAGATTACAAAATAGAATCATTTGTCATTTAGTTAAGAAACACTACCTCGAAATTTAAAAATTCTAAAATTTAAATGAAAAAAAGTATAGCCTAAGTGGCGGATGGTGAATGGTGCACGACGAAATCTTTGTGGATGATTAATAGCTGTGGGCAACATAATAGATACGGTCACTTTCAGATTTAAAAGCTCACTTACAGTATCAACACCATCAATGGCACATGATTCCATCTCCTCCTAATGATTCATTCTCTAGCATTTCTTAATTGCCAGTCACCTTAGTGGCTTCCAAACCTGAATTGTCGTCACATTGTTAAAGCCCTTCATTAGCCATTTGTCAAAAATGAAAATTTTCCTTACCGCAGAAATTGTTGTTTTCGTTATCTACTTTCATAGAGAATGCTTTTAGAAGAAATTTTTAAATATTTTCCTCTGCATTAACAAAAAAGCTGTTACCAGCATAATTATATTGCTTAGCTAGACAAAATTCAGATTTTTTTTTTTTTTTTTTTTTTACCGAAAGTTTTGAGTAAAATGTCAAATTTTCAAATTTTATTATATTGAAATTTGATTATATTTTTATTAAAAATGTTTAGTCTTTTTTAATAATTTGTTTTATGCAACAAAAAAAAAACATCGTCTTTTTGATAGTAGACAAAATAATTTTTTCTAATAAAACAGGTATAATTAATTCTTACTCTTAGTCTTTAAACGTTTATTTATACAATATAGAAAAAAAAATTAGTTCAAATCCAAATATCTACAACAGTTCCTTATTTTTTGTTATTTTAAGAAAACAAATATAAACCCTATTATACAAAGATACAACATTTTAAAAGCTCAACGATTTGCAGAATTTAGCCAAATGAAGAAAAAAGTGTGCACGTTACTTTTACTTTCTGTCACATGCAATCTATCCCATAATTTATCAAGGGTTGATATATACGAGGGTCGTTCAATAAGTCCTTAGAAAAAGATGGAAAGCAACTGTTATTGTTTGGCTAATCTCCTTTTAGCTCTATACACTTTCCAAAATTTTTATCCCGTCCAAAAAATAGGATTTCGGAAGTTCTGCAAAATACTCATCCGTTTGAGCAATGACGTCCTCGTTGGAAGTGAACCGTCGTCCGCCAAGCCATTTCTTCAGATTGGGTAAAAGAAAATAGTCACTCGCGGCCAAATCTGGTGAATAAGCGGGATGCTGCAACAATTCCATTCTCAATTCCACAATTTTGGCCATGGAAACAGCGCAGGTGTGCACACGCGCATTGTCCTGATGCAAGAGGATTTTTTTCTTCTTCAGGGCGTTTCTCTTTGATTTCCTCGCTCAACCGTTGCAATAACGACGCGTAATACGCTCCTGTTATTGTTTTTCCTTTTTCCAAGTAGTCGATAAAAATGATGCCCTGCGAATCCCAAAAGACCGTGGCCATCACCTTGCCGGCCGATGGCACAGTTTTTGACTTCTTCGGAGCCCGTTCACCCTTGAAAATCCACTATGATGACTGTCTCTTCGTTTCTGGAGTGTAGTAGTGTTTCCAGGTTTCGTCCACAGTGACATATCGACGAAGGAATTCGGCAGGATTGCGATGTTGGCCTCAGAGTCCACTACACGATTGCGCTTATTCTCCTCTGAGAGCAAACGCGGCACCCATCTTGCCGAAATTTTTTTCACAGACAATTTTTCATGCAAAATTGAAGCGACTGTACCTTGTGATATGTCCGTGGCCTCAACTAATTCGCGCACTTAAATTCGCCGATCGTTCAAAATCAGATCGTGGAATTTGTCGATGATTTCAGGAGTAGACACCTCAACTGGGCGTCCTGAACGATGTTCGTCTTTTGTGGATGAACGGCCACGTTTAAATTCATTCACCCAATTGTAAATCGTTGCAAACACAGGTGCAGATGTGCCATGAACTGCATCCAACTCGGCTTTGATTTCTTTCGGGCTTAAGCCTTTCAAATGGAGATGTTTGATGACAGCCCTAAGCTCGCTTTTTTCCATTGTTATGCACAAATAAATGTCGTTAACTTTAATCGAGGATAGAAATTGACCTACGCTATGGATCGAGCTGACAGCTTTGAATTTTGACAGCTTTCCTGTCGATAATACTACTTACAAAAAAAAATCTTTACCGACACTACGAGCGCAATTTCTTGGATTTTCTAAGGACTTATTGAACGACCCTCGTATCTTTAAAATCTAAAGTAAAACCTTACGTTGAGAAAATAATAATTTGGAATTGTCATAGGAGACTGAAAAGGCCTAAACTTATAATATTAGATGAACTGAAATCATAATGTTAGATAAACTGAATACTGAAAGCAACCTGAACTTAAGGAGTTAAACTTTGTGATTCTACCAAGCCTACCCATTCCCATTGAATCAAATTGTTACAGTCAATAAGCCTCTGTAAATTTATCCATTTGTCTTTCTATAGGGTTTTCCAATAAGAGTGATATGATTTTTAAGTGACGTTTCGGCCATTTTGAATATGTTATTATCAGTCTTTTTTTTTCATTGTATTCAGTAATGTTTACAATTTTATCGTCAAAAGAAATACGCAAAAATAACGTTTAAAAATTATTCAATTTTATTATCAAAATAATCGTTCTCCAATTGCAACTTTTCGTGCGCTTTTGCCATTATATGGTCGTAATTATCTTCCAACTGTGCTCGATATTCGTCGAATTGTTAAAAATTTCGAGCGTACATTTTCTTTACATAATGTTCAAGTACCAATAAGACAAAGAACCGCTCGAAGTAATGAAAATATTGGTGTCGTTCAGGCAAGTGTTGCTGAAGACTGCAATTTGTCGATTCCAAGACGTTCTCAAGAATTGGGACTGTTCAAACCACAACATGCCGGATTCTTCTTTTGAATTGAAGCTGGTAACACTGTTACTGTCAATGGAGAGCGGTACAAGACGGGGCTACGTGCCACACAGCACTTGCAACAACCGAATTATTGCGAGAAAAGTTTGGTGATTCGATTATTTGAAGAAATTGTGACATTGAATGGCCTCCAAGAAGTTGTGATTTAACACCATTAGACTATTTCTTGTGGGGTTATTTGAAGTTATTGGTCTTGAGCAATAAACCAGACTCTCTTCAAGCTTTAGAAGTCAATATTGAGCATGCTATTCATGACATACGACTTGATTTAGTGGAAAAAGTGCTCGAAAATTGGGTTCATCGAATTCGTTGCTGCAAAAGAAGTTGTGGAAGCCATTTGAATGACGTTTTATTCAGAACTTAATTGAATCGATTGTACTTCACATTTAATAAAAAACATTTGAATTTCCTTAACAATTAGTTTGTTTTTTTATTGAAAAGAAATCAAATCACCCTTATTCGAAAACCCTTTATGTGTGGAAAATTATGATCACTCGCAACTTAAATATTCTCTTCCAGAATCACCTATCATTAAAAGGGAAATTATTCGCAATTTTTTAAAAATAAATAGTAAAATATTATAAATGTACCTAAATTTATTTATTTTTAGTTATAAATAGTAAATAAAATTTCGAAAAAAACCTTCTTTTCTTATATAAGATTTTTCTAAAATTATTATTATTTAAATAAAATTATCAAGAACAATTAAAATGTAAATTTTGTGTTCGATTTTTGATATTTTAAACAAAGGACTTAATTTTTGTTATGGTAAATATATATATTTATATGATTCATAAAAAGATATTTAATTTAAGATATTCTTCAAAGTATGCTAATATTTTCAAATGGGTGAGAATCTAAGCAGGTATTCCATAGAATAATATTTTTGGTCTTCTATTAAGTGAAATTTATACCCCATGAGGTTTCTACTAACAATAAAACTAAAAATAAACATATGCCAATGGCACAAAAACCCTTTCATAATATTTACTATCCTTTAAATCCATATTTACAGCCTTCAAAATTGAATCATATAGTGGAGAGTTAAGTCAACAAAGTCAATAAAAAGCTCTTCCATCCATATCTTTAAGGGTAGAATTATTCTACCAACAGGCTAGATACGTTATCTAGAACTCTATATCGACAAATATCTCACATGGAAATCATATAGAAAAAATGATAAGAACGGAATATAACGAACCATAAAGTTGAAGTCTGTACGCTCAAATTGGCTTTCAATGCCTCGTGTTATGTGTGTAAAAGTATCATCCACTGTAACTTGAATGTGCATAGCCCATTACAAAATATTTTATTTTTAAAGACAATTGATTTCCTACATTTTTTTAGGTTATACTCTCTTCTTAATGAAGGGTAAATTTGGGAAAAATCAACAAATACCTAACATGGAACGCATATAAAAAACTGATAAGAACGGAATATAAGGAACCATCAAGTTCAAGTCTGTACGTCCAAATTGGCTTCATAAAATCTTATGTCAAATCATCAATGCCTCGTATTATGCGCGTAAAATTATCATCCACTTTAATTTAAATAGGCATAGCCCGTTACAAAATATTTTATTTTAAAAGCTAGTTAATTTTCTACAATTTTTCAGTTGTACTCTCTTCCTAAAGAAGGCTAAATTTAGGAAAAACCAACAAACGCCTAACATGAAACTCATATAGAAAAACTGATAAGAACGGAATATAACGAACCATACAGTTCAAGTCCGTAAGTCTAAATTGGCTTCATAAAATCTTATGTCAAATCATCAATGCCTCGTATTAAGTGTGTAAAATTGTCATCCACTGTAACTTAAATGTGCATAGTTCATAAAAAAATATTTTATTTTTAAAGCCAGTAGATTTCATACAATTTTTCAGCTATACTTTCTTCCTAAAAAAAAAGACTAATTTTTGAGAAAAATAAATACTGTTTGTCAATTATAGTACTTTATAATTTAACTATAAATTTTTATCTTGATTAAGAATGGATAATGTCAAACTTGATTAAATTTACTTGGCCATAAAGTAAGTAATTTATGCGATTTAAATGCGATTATTTAAAAGACAATATCGACTTGAACTTTTCTCTTTATTTATACCTTAAATATTGTATAAATAATCATCGATAAAATCAGAAGATTCCTTTGACAAAAATCTTTTCTTTAAATGTTTTCTTTTCCATTTTGTACAATTTTCCAAATAACAATCTATTATCTGGATTTTTATTAGAAAATATTTCTTCAAATTATACTCAATTAAAAATTTAAATAAATTTTTTTTATTTACCAAAAAGCAAAGACAGGTGATAGTTGAAAAAACTCTAACAAATAAAGTTTCTCAAACTGTAATAAACGAAGAAAAAAGAATACTTTTCGATTCAAGTGGGAATTTAAAAAAAAACATAAAATAAGGAGAACTTCTGTGCGATGATAAATTTTCTTTCAGTTGTTAAGAATTTTGCATCAGAAATTTATCACGGATCAGTGAATTTGAATTGGCTCTTTTGCACTAAGGAATTCCAAGAAATACTAAATCACATAAAGTTCTTCTTGAACCGTATTCAAATACGAAATTGCCTTTGGGGTATTTGTCCCCGTGAATCAAAATTGCATGATTTTACCTCTAATTAGGTTGAACTACCACCAATGGCGGAGTGTTTTGTCTCAGCATAAGCACAAATTCACAGGATCCTGATGGCACGACCGTGCAAAACAAAATTGTCTCAAGCTCAGATTTGAGGATTCCATTTCTGCACGCCAAATAGCAATTTAAATTGAAACCCTAGAATTGAGTTATTATTTACGTTTGCAGGTGTAAATATTATTCAAGTACGGAATCAAGACTATTCCTATGGGCGTCTATTGAAGTTGATTTGATAAAAGTGTGCGGGAAATTTTCAATGATAATAGCTAATGGCAGGTGCGAATTCATATTTGGAATGCGAACTTATTGATTTGTGATGCTAGGAAATTTTTCCAATTTTATAAAAAATCAATCAAAACACAATAAATAAATCTTTAGCAAAATAATGAGGTATTTAATTTTAATTGAAGCTTATTAATTCAAATTAAATAAAAAAAAATTCTTTCAAAAATTTGCCCAAAATCCGAACTGACTTTTATTTATCAAGTAGATAGTCTGACAAAATACAATAAAACCAGTAGTCCTTTTTGAAAAGCTAATAAATTATTTGTGAAATTTTAAATATTTTACACATTATGCGGGTATGTCCTTGTAAGGCTGTTATGGTAGCTGTTTTTTATAATATTTTCTTTTCTCGATCCATTTTAACCTTTGCAATTTTTATACCTTCTTCTTTTTTGCTTAGATAGTTTTTTAGTTTTTTGTTGTAATTTTTTTATTTATTAGATTTTATCATTCATCTTCTTCTACTTCCATTATCTCCTATATATTCGTGCTTTTTTTTTGTGATTATAGTGGGTGTGGAAGCACCCATAAAGCTAGCGACAAGCATACCTAGATGAATCGTCTGTTCTCTGAGTATCTACTCCTGTAGAAGTTCACGTTCAGGAAATTTTTATTTTTTCTGTCCAAATTTTAATACTTTTATCCGTCTAATACCCAAAATTTCACAAGTACCTTCTTTTTATATACCATAACAAGGCGTCACTAAGTGCCTATAGGGAGGGAAATTATGGAAACCGTTTTAATAAGAGGATTATAGTTTTTGGTTATCCAATCTAGTGTGCGGATTTCACTTTAGTCCTTTATCCATGTATGGACCAAAATGCCGCACTTTGTTATCTTTTAGAATAGTATTGTCATTAAGGAGTATCGAACGACATGACTTACAATGATGAGTAAATGTTGAAAGGACACATTTTTGTTACACTTCTTCGCATGTTACCGAAAGCTGTTTCATTCAAGTGCTTTTTGATTATGGAAAATAAAACAAACTTACACGGACTAAAAGTAGATGAATAAAGAAGCTAAGGCAAAACAGAAATTTTTTTTTCTGATTAAAAAAAATAATTCTTGTGATTCCCAGCGCCACTTAAACGTGGTAGTATCTTACAATGTATTTTTAAAAAAGGCAAACGCAAAGCCTTTTGATTACATTACATTTCTGCCATATAATATAGATGGGAAAAAGGATTTCAAATTATGTTGGGATATCGTGTGTCTAAATGTTATACCATGTGTATAAGCTTAAATCTGCTGTTTGGTCATAGATGGCGTGAGTGAGCATATTAAGCTACAATGGGCAAACCATACTTTTTTTATGAGTTTGACATCTGTCAACATTAATCAGTGCACATTGTCAGCAATTTCGTACAACAACATACATTTTTCCTTTGGTAATCATGTCTAGTTTTGTGAGTGAAAAATACCATATGCGGGAAGCTCTGCTTTTCTGGTTTAATTTGAAGAAATCGGCTGCCGAATCGCATCGAATGCTTATGGAGGCCTATGGTGACATTGCTTTATCGGAAACAACGTGCCGAGATTGGTTTCGTCGGTTCAAAGATGGCAATTTTGACTTGTGGGATAAGAAGCATGAAAATCGGCCTAGGAAGGTTGAGGACCATCAATTGCAGACTCTTTTGGACGAATACGATACCCAATCGCAAAAAATACTAGCGGAGCAATTAGATGTTACTCAACAAGCCATTTTCATGCGTCTGCGTGCCTTGGGGAAGATTAAAAAGATCGGAAAATAGGTGCCGCATGAATTGACCGATAGGCAGATAGAGAGACGCCAAAACACATGCGAAATCTTACTTGCCAGACAAAAAAGAAAGTCGTTCCTGCATCGGATTGTGACAGGCGATGAAAAATGGATATATTTCGAGAACCGTAAACGCAAAAAATCGTGGGTTGATCCCGGCCAACCATCAACATCTTCCCCAAGACCAAATCGCTTCGGACGGAAGACGATGCTGTGCGTTTGGTGGGATCAGCAGGATATCATCTACTATGAGATGTTGAAACCTGGTGAAACTGTCAATGCACATCGCCACCACCAAGAACTGATCAAATTGCACCATGCTCTGCGTGAAAAAAGGACGGATTATCAACAAAGTCATGACAAGATGATTTTCCTCTACGACAACGTACCATCGCACACGTCAAAAATGGTCCGAAACTACTTGGAGACACTCAACTGGGAAGTGCTACCTCACCCCGCTTATTCACCTGGCCTGCCCCTTCCGACAATCACCTGTTTTCATCGATGGGCCACGCGCTCGCTGAGCAGCACTTCGATTCTTACGAACACGTCCTAAAATGGCTTGATGAGTAATTTGCCTCAAAAAAGAAGGAATTATTTTGGCGTGGTATCCACAAATTGACCTAGAGATGGGAAAAATGTATAGCAAGCGAGGGCAAGTACTTTGAATAAATTTGTTTTTACTTTCTATGAAAAAAACATGTGTTTTTTTTACATAAAAAACAGCAGATTTAAGCTTATGCACCTTGTACAGCTTAGGACCTCATATGCTACACTGGCAAGTTCAAGGGCAAATGGCACAAAGATCTGATGTTTCCGTAATAGGATTCTAGGATGAGGTACTAGGTCTTTGCTGGGCATTGAAATTAGATAAAAAGGTCTACAGGAACTTACTATTTAAATACGATTAACAATTGACTTATTGGGTTGCGGAATCATATTAATTATGGAGTGTTTAAAAAATTAGTATCTTTTTCGTAATATTACCAAATAATAATTAATTTTTTTTGTAAATTCATAATTACTTTAATAAGGAAAAGTTACTAAATATTGACTCTTTTTCCATTTAAAGAATTTCCTTAATTAAGTTCAAAACATTATTATACGAAATAATTTAATAATTGCACACCGATTATTGTGTTAATTTGATGTAGATCCACTTATATTAATCATTATTATTTTATTTTGGTTTGGTTTTCACTTATACTATTGTAATTGTATTCTATTAAAGGTTAGACTTTTAAATGCCTACGGAAATACTAATATTGTAAGAGTATTGTTGTTTTACCTGAGACCATCTCGAAAGGTAAAATAAATAAATAGGCTGGAATTGATGATAGAAATAAACCCGGACTGATGATTTCTATTGATTAGACAGTATATAACCAGTGTTTTGCTCTGAATTGTTTAACTAATCACACAATTTCTCAACTCGTTGAATCGAAAGAAATCGATTAGGTTCAATCGTACACATAGTACTGCCTCAAGAATGCTATTAAGCCACACAAGGAATAGAGAAACGAACGTGAAGAGCATGGTTCCACCAACTATCTGAGAGTCGCTTCAATCCAAAAAGAACCAACGAAAAATTATATAATTACCACCTGATGTGATGCCCACAGGTAGACACTGAGTTCCTTTCGAGCTAGTAGGTAAATATACTCTCTCAGGTTTTGCCATGTCAATCGCAGCTAATTACTTGGCATGGTTGATTAAGTGGGATCGTTTGACTTTCAGATTTGGTGACATTTTCCAATAATTACGAAATTTTCCCGGTCACCGGCATTTACATTTCCAATTCTTCGATTTCTTCAGATTACCGATGTCAACCCAACTCGATTCGATAATAGCTTGAACACTTTTGACTACAATATTAATGATTTGACAGATATTTGGTAAAGCGTTCACACTTCTTTTTATTGATTTAGCAATCAAAACTGTTCAATCTTATAAATTATGAGTAGGATTAAATTTTTGTCCGTATAGATTTGCATTCGATGAAAGGAATTTAATTAACACCAGATGTCTTTATGCCGCCAGTTGTTGCATGTGAATGTCATTTAATATATATTCTTATTTTTCTTGTTATAAAATAGATAGTCTGTCTAATGGATGCAATAGATTGCGAACCGGATACGCAAAAATATTTTCAGCATATTGACGAGCATTTGCTACTCATTTCAGCACTTGTCTTACATTTATTCCTGAGCAATTTCTGGAGACAAGTCCAAAGGAATTCTTTCTGGTACAAGCATTCTCGTTTCTGCATCTAATTATCAGTCCGGGTAATAAAATATGCTAACTTTAATGCATTTTGATAGCCACAATGATATTTATCGTTAAGGCTGTTGCCAATTGGAACATTAATTAATAAATTTATCCAAGTAGCTGAATTAAAACATTTTACCATACGAGCTCAATAAATATTATCACTGCAGCGGTTAAATATTAACTTTAATGGTCTACTGAAACTATAAAACTTTTTAGGACAACCGTAATATTTTCAAGTCATATTTGTAGAAATCAAAATTTTTGTTTTCTAATATAAAACAATATCTATAAAAATAGTCTGCCTTTAATTAATTTTAAAGCTTAACAAAAATCGTATTTATTTTATTTAAAGTTATTTGTGAAAGTTCATCTGGAAATCGTACTTTTTCCGATTAAAGTCTAATAATTTTTGAAATTTTTAATTATTTTCTTTTGAGAATAAACGTTTTTATATTTTAATTAGAAATTCATTTTTTTTTATTTGTTTTAAACATTATTCGGTTTATTTAATTTGCGTTTCGGAACATTATTCGGTTTATTTAATTTTCGTTTTAAATTATTAAATTATTAATTATATATATTAGATTAACTTTGTCATATTGTATTGTAAAAAATATAACAATATTTAAATTACGATTATACGACATCCCCAAATCTTGAAAGTTGCGTGTTCTGAGCATTTTATGCATATTTAACCTAAAAATTCATTGTGTAGTGTAGTTTTCCATGCTCCACATATAGTACAGATTAAAATTTTGAAGTTTAGTCAAGAAAAATCGTTATCCGCTTCTTTATTATTTTTGAAGAAATATAGTATGGCCTAATTATTATTTTCGAAGAAATATATATGGTCACTGAGCGATAAATAATTCTCATCGCTGAAGAAAATATTAATCGGCAAATTAGCAGCCAAAGCCTTCCCATTTTCTACTCGAGAAATTTTACAATTTGCCAAATTTTCATTAAGAATTATAATTTAAAAAAAAAAGACAAATAATAACCTTAATAAATCTTATATTTATTATATGCATTTGATAATTTTTAAATAAACAATCGGGATCTATTTTCCAAATTGCAAAATTGATAACCCTAAATACGAGGTCTGTTGAAAAAGTATCGCGAATTTTGAATTTTCGTGGGTTACGTATATTCGATTTTCGATTTTATTTGTGGCGTTTTGTTGGTACTTATGTCTCTCACTTATGCCGACAAGCTCTGTTCGCGATAACCCAAATTTGCTCCAAAGGGTCATAACTGGTGACGAATCATGGGTTTATGGTTATGACGTGGAAACCAAAGCTCCATCATCCTGAGGGAAGCTGCCGCATGAGCCAAGACCGAAAAAAGCGCGCCAAGTTCGATCGAATGTGAAGGTTTTGCTTACAGTTTTCTTCGATTTCAGGGGCGTGTTGCATCATGAGTTTTTGCCACAGGGTAGAACGGTCAATAAGGAATATTACCTGCAAGTTATGCGCAAGTTGCGCGACGCAATCCGCCAGAAACGCCCGGATTTGTGGAAGAACAAAAATTTACTTTTGCACCATGATAATGCCCCTGCTCAGTCATCGTTGCTTGTGAGCGAATTTTTGGCTAAAAACAACACACTCATAATGCCGCAGCTACCGTATTCGCCAGATCTGGCCCCCTGTGACTTTTTTTTGTACCTGAAACAGATTCTTTGATCCATTTTTTGGAATGGGCAAAAATCGAAGACGAGCCTAAACACGTGCAGGCAAAGCAGATGTCAAAAATGAACTGCGCATTCAAAATGGCCGAACTTGTCGGCATAAGTAAGAGACATGAGTATCAACATAGCGCCGTAAAAAATCAAAACTCGAATATACGTAACCCGCGGATATTCAAAATTCGCGATACTTTTTGAACAGACCTCGTATTGCTGAAGAAAATTTGATAGAAAAATCATCTTCCAAAGCCGAAAATATGATCGAAAAATCACCTTTGGCACAATTTCGTCAAATTCTTTGGTGATTATGTAATTAATTATTTAAAATGGCAAACATAAATCTAAAGATAATTTTTTATATATTTATTATATTAATACAATAATTATTAATTGACGGAGCTTTACTTTCCAAACCGTAAAATGAATAACTCTCCAAAGAAAAAGGAAGTGCTTAAATTTTTTTAATTACATCATTTTTAAAAATATTAAACAAACATTATTTTTTATGGTTTCTTTAAAAGATTTTAAATGTATTAAAAAAAAACTGAAAAAAATTATACAAATTTAAAATAAGCAAAAAAGAAAAAATAATATTCTGTTTAAGTCCATATACTATTGTGAATACTAATTTTAGAACTATTCAATTATTAGTTACGTAATAATATCAGTGATAATAATTTCAAATTTATTATATTTTAAAAGGAAATCCTTTCAAAAAAAAATATATTTAATAGATTATTTATTTAAATTTTTATTTAGTAAACAATTTTGGAAGAAAAAAATACTTTACAAAAATAGATAATATTAAAAATGCTAATAGAATTTTAATTGAAAATTCAATTTTCCAATTCTAGTAAATAGTTTGTATTCCAAATACAAAATGTAATTTATTTCTCATTTAATTGTTGGTTATAATAGGCTAACATATATTTAATTATCAATATTAGAGATTTTAATTGCGTATGCAAAAAAATTTACTCAACTAAATATTCAATGGAATGATTGTTGTCATTACTTTTGACAAAATTTCAATTAGAATTTTGATGATGTCTTGCATATAAAAATTTACATTTTTTTCTCTATTATAAAAAAAAAAATCAATTTGTATTCAAAGGTAATCAAATGGTAACTTAAGAATAGACTATACGAAAGAGTCACATTCGTGCAAATATATTTTTAGATAAAATCAATTGAAAATCATTTATTTAATTCGATAAGTTTTTATTAAAGTTTGCTTTATATTTAAGAGACTTTCCATTAAATCCTATACTAAATAGGGTTAACTTAGTATTTATATAAATGGACTATTAAATTAATGCATTTGCCTAAATATTATTCCATTTATCACAATCTTACAAGACTACCACCACCAGTCTCTGGTTAAGTTATAATGCACGTCAGAACATCTTAACTTGATGATAAAATTCCGCATGGTAAGTCATGCATTTCATACTGTAAATATGGTTGCAGTTTGCATCTGATTATATTAAGTCTACAGTATTTGATGCAAAGCAAGCTATATTTTATAGAATGATTCATGTCGGATGTCTGTAGCTAATTGTTTTCTCATTTAGACTCTAACGATGTGCATACATAAGTGTATGTGTGTGTGTGTAGGGTGCGATATATTACTAGAAGGGTTAGAATGCTAACAAGAATCATCCCCTAGAAAATGAGATAATTTCTCGCATTTAGTAGATCACAAATGTTTGTTAATGAAATGCAAACGAAATTTACTCTGCATAGACACACACACACACACACACACACAAACGTGTAGGAAAGTTTATTCCAAATGCATATTCAAATAAATTGCAATTAAAATTAGTATTAAAAATACAATAAAGTCAAGAATGAATCTCTCTCAGCCGTCGTACTTGACTGACTACTCTTGACTTTCTTCAAGACGATAATAATTTCTTTTAATTTAAGCACCTCTTTTAAGTAGCACATAAAAAAAACCCTTTTATTTTGTTTTTATTTTTTATACTTTTTATTAGAAAAAATAAGAGATTCGTCTTTATTTCTTATAAAAAAAAAAATTAAAATAGTTTTAATAGACACTTGGCCGCCTAACTTGACTGACTGTTAACAATAAAAATTCTCATTGAACAAACTGAAGAGTTTTTTTTTCTCCCAAAAATCTTAGTGAAAATTTAATTAATTTCTTTTTAATGTAATAAAATTTCTTTTTAACAATTATTTATAATTTGAAATTTTCCAAATATTTAGATTTCCATTAAATCATAGAATAACTATTAGTGCATCAAGGTGCATTTTTAAATAGAAATTGTCATTTCTTCCGTTTAGTAGAACTTTCGATTGGGTTATGTGTCACCATAACTGATAGTTAGCAGTCAGTAATCAGTTACAAGTTGATTATCTCAACTGCTAGTGGTGAGACCCATCTAAACCTCTCCTGTCATAAGCAGTGACAGCGCCCGAGATAATTCCCAGTACCTCACACCAGCGATCCGCAGATCGTACCCGCGCTGCGTCTATCAACCACAGCCTCCACGTAAATGCCGAAGCACCTCATCATAACCGAGCATAGAATCTGCTATTTCTATGGAGCTCCTTGATTCCCGTGATACCTATTTTTATTATTAGAGTACTCTAGGTTTGTACCCCGCTCTGTCAATAATGGTCAGGAACCCTGTAAAATCTTAATCTTTTATTTTGTATATGCACCGACCCCCGTGGGGGTAATCATGTGATTATTATTGTTAATATCACATTTGCCAGCCACGGCATATCCACTGTCGGATATCTACTTTTGGCCCATGTTAGCTATATTTTCCTTTTTTTAAACTCCCGCTGCCGGGGCAATCCAGTTGAAAGTTTTAAATAATTTTTACTTAGTATAGTTTACCATTTTGACCATGACTAGTGTGAGAGGAAGAATAAAAGCCGCCGAATCACTTTCAGAGCCATTCAACATACATGGTCTTCCGCAAGGAGACGCACTTTCGCGTGTTCTTTTTAACGTGGCGCTGGATAAAGTGATTGATGACTGAGGGGTAAGCATGAGAGGTACGACGTCGATATTATGTGTCCATCGAAATTCAGCTGTACGAGAGGCAGCATTGAGCCGGCAGCGAAAAATCTTGTACTGCATATAAATGATGGCAAAACAAAGTACATTGTGGCAGTGGCGGCGTTGAAGATAACCTCAATTAGCACCACACATAGTCGCACACAGTGTTAAATCAATTTCCTATTTGTGATCACGAGACCCAACCGATAACAACATGGAGGAAGAAATTTGCACATGACAGATGGTAGACAAGAGAGGCTACGTCAGTTAGTCTAAATTATTGCGTTCAGAAATTCTGACCATCCTTCAGAAACTTTTGTTCTTAGCAAAAACCACTTCAAACTCTTATCTGCGTTTAAAAAATCTTTCGAAGAATGTTTTTCGCCCTACATGTGGATGGAAGATTCCGAACGAGACTCTGGACCGTTATCACGACTGCAGTGGGCTGGACACTTAATCCGAATGGATGAGAAATATCCTCTTTAGAAAGTCTAACCAGGCTCCATTTATGGATACTTCGTTGCAGCAATGGCGTTTGCCATGACGCCAAAAAAATACTGGGAGTGTAGAACTGGTAGCCAGTGGCGCAAAACCGTGATGCCTCTTTGATTCAGCAGACCTTAACCGGACTTTCGGGTGTCACGTCGTTGATGATGATGATGATGACAGTTTACCATTTTGTTGTGGAACAACTCACATTTGAATGAAAGTTTCCAAATTTCTTTCGATTTTTAACCGCAAAATTTGCTACACGCATCGGGGATATTGTGTTTGGTGATGGGACCTATTTTTGGCTCAATATTTTTGTTAGAAATGATATTGGAGACACTATTCCACGGACTGTTTGGTTTGGTTTACACACAAGCAGACGGTATTGTCGGTCCTAATTTTATCCAAAACGAGGCGCTACTGACCGATGAACAGCAATTATTTCTTTGAAAACGTGGAAGACATAGACCCGGATAAGTAATTGTTCAAGCAGGATGCCATTACTACCCATATACGAGGTCTGTTCAAAAGGTATCACGAATTTTGAATTTTCGCGGGTTGCGTATATTCGATTTTCGATTTTTTGTGGCGTTATGTTGGTACTCATGTCTCTCACTTATGCCGGCAAGTTCGGCCATTTTGAATGTTCAGTTAATTTTTGACAGTTGCTTTGCTTGCACGTGTTTTGGCTCATCTTCGATTTTTGCCCATTCCAAAAAATGGATCAAAGAATCTGTGTCAAATTTTGTGTGAAAAACAAAATTAATTGAACGGACTCATTCCGAATGTTGACTGTGGCATATGGTGAAGCTACCTTGGACCGAAGCAACGTTTATCGGTGGTTCCAAATGTTCTCAGAGGGCCGAGAAGATGTGAACGACGAAAAGTGTGCTGGGGCGTGTAAACGACAGTTTTCTTCGATTGCAGGGGCGTGGTGCATCATGAGTTCTTGCCACAGGGTAGAACGGTCAATAAGGAATATTACCTGCAAGTTATGCTTTTGCCATTTTTAGTCAAAAACAACACACGAATAATGCCGCAGACACTGTATACCCCAGATCTGCCCCCTGTGACTTTTTCTTGTTTCCGAAACTGAAGAGTCCCATGAAAGGATGACGCTACGCTACGATTGAGGAGATAAAGACGGCATCGAAGGAGGAGCTGAACAAGATCACAAAAAATGATTTTTTGAAGTGGTTCGAGGATTGGAAAAAACGTTTGCACAAGTGTATAATATCTGGTGGGGATTATTTTGAAGGGGACTAAATAGATATTCATGAATAAATAAATAATTTTTGAAAAAACACAAAATTCGCGATATTCTTTTTTAACAGACCTCATATCTCATGAAGCCATCTTTCTATTCAAGATACGATTTTTCGACAAAGTGAATTGATGGATAAGCAATTTCTTGAAAGGATAACCAATACCCTTGGAGTATGGTGACAATTCCGTAACATTTGACCCCCCTTAAACCAATACTGCACAAGTTATAATCGAGATGAAGATGGATTTACTCGAATACTTGTTCAAAAATTGCATCGTCTATGGTGTAAATATCCTTTTTGATGAAATGTCAAACATTTTATTTCTGATAAAGAAAATTATAATATTTTACCATAATTCGAATTTTTGTTATAAGTTTTCATTAAGAAAGTTTTAAGGCATTAAAAAAATACACCTGATATGGTGTATTTTTATTGAATTTTTAAGTAGCAAACTTTTGAAGTATAAAATATTTAAAAGAATCCTTTGGTTTTCCTCTCAAAGCAATTATGATTTATTGTATTTTTTTTTTTTCAAACTTATTGAGTAACTTCTTATCTGGTATGAAACTAGTTAATAATCAGACAAAATTAGTATCAAATTTGCTTGGGACTAAAACACTTTACTAAATAATATTACGTGACATTAGTATAGTCATGCCTCCTTTGCCATGTAAATAAAACACGTTTTCTGACTATAGTTAAGTTGCCGCTGATTATAAATATACACCTTTAAACATGTTTTAAATGAAAATTAGCGTTAATTATAGTTGAACTATAGTTTAAGGTACTCCTTTGACTAAATACAAAATCTGCAATGAAATATTATATGGTGTTATGGTCTAGAATGTGTACGTTGGTTACTGTCAACGATGTCAAATCAACATAATGAACATTTCGTAGCTCGGTGGTTTTTATTGGACAGGTATTCGTAATTAAGAATTCTGATCGGATAGAATATAAAATGTAGTCGACAATGTGCACCTGTCTCAATGCCAAGCCATTTTACTCGACTAGATGATTAAGTTTGAATGGTAGCCATCTGTACCTCCGATGCATTCTGGAATTATTGTAGTTTATGCTAATGATGACATTCGATTATTATTGTCAGATGCATTTCGATGGGAAATTTATAGGATACGATGATATACATAATGGCACAAACTGATTGCTCTTAGTAAGAGGTAATCAGCCTACCAGAAAATAGGCAGCAATTCCTGGACAAGTTAGCAATCACATGGCATACGTGGGCGTCAAGCTAGTTAACATAAATGATAAATTTCTATCGTAAATTCTATAATAATCAATTCACGTTTTCATATCATCTAAATAAGAAATGACAGACGAAAGAAAAAACAGATTTTACGATAATTCGTATGCTTCTTCACTATTCTACTGGTCAACATAAACGATTGTCAGACACGTAAAATTCAATCACTACTAATCCATTCATACCTTCGAACAGTTACCTTGTCATGGCCGCCTTGGAGCGGTCAAGACTCCCAGGTAGATGGGTTATTTTTATCTGACCACACATAGTCAGACACAAACCAACCAGACTTACTGTATCTTAATTACCAGACACCACAATCATATTGTTAGTTTTGCACCCCATCGAATTAGTTACTCAATGTCTATGGTGTGGTTTTCAATCGTCTAGAATACGAGAAGCCACAGAATTGCTGCCTTTGGGGTTGGCACTATTACTACTGAAGTATTCACTTACCAACTATAAGAAATTATTGTATGATTTCTAGACTAGATTTAATATAAATCTTTGCCCAATCGTTGGTATGATTTTAACACTAGTTTTTTTTTTTGTGCATTTAAAATTTTTTATATATTGTCAAATAAATAAAAGTATTTCGTATAATAGAAGGTATTGAAATAGAAATTAAAGAAGAACTCAAATGGGAAACTACTATTAAAAAGAGCGAAAATGACATTCTTCCAAGTGTTTGTCGATCTTGGCAAACAATAAATATTCACACTGACTAAGTTCATGAGAATAGGGGTTAAAAAGCAACAGGAATGCCTTTTTACGACAAAGACTATTGAATGCCATAATAGAACAAGGTCCTATCTGACGCAAAAACCCCTTTTGCTAAGCCTTTTACGGACTTTCTTACAAAATACTCGGTTAACAGTTGGTTCGACAGGCGCAACTTCTCACAAGGTCTTCGCGAACCACTGCTTCTCGGATATCCAAAAATACTCTATGACACCGAAAAACTTTCTACACTACTTGTGTACACATGATTTTAAATATTATTGTCGCCAATTTCTCTAATAAATTCTCAAACCAACCACCCCCTCCCCCATTTACCCTCACCCCTATCACCCATCTCAATCATATAATAATGCATTTTATTCTTAGAAATTTCTAGATGATAAAAATTCTTTTAAATTAGCCAAAAAAAAAAAATCATATTTATTAGATGTTTTAAAATAGGAAAGTAGATAAATTTTCAAAAAAAAAAAACACTCAAATTTCACTTTTAAATTTAATTATTTGCAATCTTATTCAAGTTGCTAATAATAAATTTCGATCTTTGATCTTCGATCTTGACGTTTTTTTTTTTTAAACAAAATATATAAAAACTGTTTTTAAAAAAAATTTACAATATTTTGATAAGAAAATAACAAATTTCATCGTGTTTCTGTGAATGAAATGAATTGAGGAAAAAATTTCAAGCATTTTAATGGCATCAAAAGTGTCTAAATTAATTGATCGCATAATTCACGTTGTATACTGTTGGTTGGCAATCTATGAATAGTATTCTAAATACAAGAGACTGTCGAAATAGAAAGTTTCATTTGAAGAAATAATTCTCCTAGGTCTAAACGAAGGTAAAAAAATATATTTAAAAAATTATACTAAATAGAATCATTCCGTAAAAAATGTACACGTTATCAAATAATTTCTTCTCAATTGGCGTATGTAATTTTTTGAAAAGAAAAAAATGTTTTTTTTTTCGTTCATTTTCCAAAATAGTAAAATTCAATTTATGCAATTTTCAAATCAAGCAGAACAAATGCAATTCAGACTTGATTGTATGGAAAAAATTATAGAATTGAAAATCGGAAAAATTGAGAATATTTGAAAGGAAATAAACTTGAAGAAGCTGAAAAGAGATTTTCTTCAATACGATTTTCAGTAAATAATGTTAAGTGTTACGTTTTTAGGATTTTTTCATGCATTACAGTGCGCATAAATGCTTTTGAATCGAAATTTGCAATTGATTGATTTGGATTATTTGGGAAACAGTTTTTTTTCCCAAATTTCTTTCGAAGGTAATAAAAATGCTAATATTTTTTTCCTATAATTAAATTCAATTAAATATTTTTTTTTTTTGTGGATGGCACTATTTGAATAAGAAGTGTGTAAGATGATCATTTGAATAAAAAATTTCAATTTATTTGCTATAATTTTAAATTTTTTTACGTATACAATAAATTTGTAAAATTTTTATTTTATTTTTACAAATTTATATAATATAAAAAAAAATGTAACAAAAAAATGCGCAGAAGATACGGTGGTTTGATGCTAACTAGTACATCAGGCTTTGAATGATAATTTTCCAAACAAATTCGCTTCAGCGATGAGGCTGATTTCTTGCTCAGTAGATACGTCAATAAGGAAAATGGTCATACGAGGTCTGTTCAAAAAGCAGAGCGAATTTTGAATTTCCGCGGGTTACGTATATCCGATTTTCGATTTTTTGTGGCGCTATGTTGGTACTCATGTCTCTCACTTATGCCGACAAGTTCAAAGAATCTTTATCAAATTTTGTGTGAAAAATAAAATTAATTACGCGCGGACGCATTCCAAATGTTGACTGTGGCATATTGTGAAGCTACCTTGGACCGAAGCAACGTTTATCGGTGATACAAAATGTTCTCAGACTGCCGAGAAGATCTGAACGACGAAAAGCGTACCGGACGCCCGCGCACGTCAACAACAGACAATTGCATGGGCGTGGTGAATCATGAGTTTTTGCCACAGGGTAGAACGGTCAATAAGGAATATTACCTGCAAGGTATGCGTAAGTTGCGCAAAGTAATCAGCCAGAAACGCCCGGATTTGTGGGAGAACGAAAATTGGGTTTTGTCATGTATGGCCAAAAACCATACACTGATAATGCCGCAGCAACCGTATGCCCCAGATCTGGCACCCTGTGACTTTTTCTTGTTACCGAAACTAAAGAGCCCCATGAAAGGATGACGCTACGCTACGATTGAGGATATAAAGACGGAATTGAAGGAGGAGCTGAACAAGCTCACAAAAAATGATTTTTTGAAATGCTTCAAGGATTGGAAAAACGTTGGCACTAGTGTATAATAACTGGTGAGGATTACTTTGAAGGGGACAAAATAGATATTCATAAATAAATAAATAATTTTTGAAAAAACACAAAATTCGCTATACTTTTTGAACAGACCTTGTATATGGGATTCTAGAAACACACAATTTACTATTAAAGAGCAATTGTATCCTTGAAATGTAACTGTCTGGTGATGAGTGGTTAATATCCATGTCGCGGGTACGATCTTCAGATTGCAGGTGGGAGGTAACTGGCAAATGTAGCAATGCATTGCACTTATCTCGGGCACTGTCACTGCTAATGACAGTAGAGGTGTAGGTAGTCCTCGCCACCAGCAGGTGGAGGGTCAGCTTGAAACTGACTCTATCTGTTAACTGCCAGCAATGGTGGTGCGTTGATTGAGCGTATCTCGATCCCTATAGTCGTAGGCGACTCCTGGTCTAATGCATTGGCAACAAAATCACGTTAAATAATAACCTTTCACTGTCTGGTGGTGAGTGGTTAATACCCATGTCGCGGGTACGATCTTCAGATCGCAGGTTGGAGGTAACTGGCAAATGTAGCAATGCATTGCACTTATCTCGGGCACTGTCACTGCTAATGACAGTAGAGGTTTAGATAGTCCTCGCCACCAGCAGGTGGAGGGTCAGCTGGTAACTGACTCTATCTGTTAACTGCCAGCAATGGTAGTGCGTTGATTGAGCGTATGTCGATCCCTATAGTCGTAGGCGACTCGTGGTTTAATGTTCTGGACAACAAGATCACGTTAAATAATTCCCCTATAACTGTCTGGTGGTGAATGGCAGATGGACGCACATGTTCATTTCGAATGTGTGCTTTGCATCTGCGTATGAATTTGAGTTTGGTCTGTCCCTTGGGTATTTGCTCACGGGACACGGCAGTATGAATGGGTTCCTGTACAGGCGTGGACTGGCTACGAAGGCTAGATGCCTTTGTGGGGCGGCGGAGGAGAGTGCCAAGCACCTTCTCATTGAGTGTGGTCTGTATGGGGATTTGCGTGACTTAGGTGCATGTGGAATCGTCGTGAATGAGGAGGGTGTTGATGTGAGTGATGTTTTGACTGTGAAAGAGAAGTACGAATGCCTGAATAGAATTGCCGTGGCACTGTTTGAGAGGAGAACGAGAATGGTGCGTGATTGAGTGCGTGGATGACGCGCAGGGCAGCTACAACCGGGTGAAAGACCAAGGTCGATACCGGTTGTACCTTCGGGTCTTGGCGAACCCGCGTACCTGAGCTGGCCTAGCGGTGCCTAGGAATTTACAAGATTCCTGAACGTAGGTCAATGAGCGGAGTACAAACCAAAGTACTCTTACACTGTGCCCGATTGAGGTGAGGCGCCATTTGGTAGCAACGTGGTGGCTGTGTTTATGCCCATATCGCGGGTATGGTCTCCGGACCGCAGGTGGGAGGTAACTGGCAAATTCCATCTTGCAATTATCACTGCTAATGACAGTAGAGGTTTAGATAGTCCTCGCAGGTGGAGTGGTCGTCTTGTTACTGACTACTAACTGCTAACTGCCAGTAATGGTGGTGCGTTGATTGAGCGTATCTCAATCCCTATAGTCGTAGGCGACTCGTGGTCTTGAGGTTTGGACAAACAGGTCACGTTAAATAACAATTTCTAACTGTCTGGTGGTGATCTTTAGGTATTATTGGAATATATTTCTCTAAAAATTGACCGTTACTATCAATTCTAAGTCATGAAACCCAATTTGTTTTTTGGCCTATACTTAAAGATTTTCAACTAAACTTTATATATTGTAGTTTTAATGAAAGAGCGCTGCTACACATCATCGAGATTTGATGATGTAAATTGGCATCTAAGATTGTGTAATTTGGACTTTTTCTTGTGAATCAATTTAAAACAATGTTCGCATAAAAATAATTTTCAAACTTTATAGTATATAAAAAACCAACAAAGATCATATAATGGCTGAATTACGAGTATACAAAAAAGTCATCATAAATTAATATGAAAGAATCAAGTCCTACAATAAGTCTTATGGTCATTATTTGAATATAGTTATAATTTATATAGACTATTAAAAATAAGTAATATTATTAAATAAAAGTTTTATGGTATAATATTAACTTTAGTTGTCGAAGGACGAATTATATAAACTTTTATTATTATTTTATTAAAGTTAACTAAAACATTTGATTAAACTTTTTGCTAGATTAACTTATAGTAAAGTTTCTTAAAAATACAAGACAATAAATTAACAAAAGTTTTGTTTAAAAAAAAAAACAGTCAATTTTCTAAAAGCAATAAACTTTTAATTATTCCAATGACTTTTCCAAGCAGTTTAAGAATTTTTTAAATGAAGACAAATAAATATTTTTTTTTCTTCACAATCTCTTAAAATTCCGGTATGGGCACAGGCAATATGGTTTTATGTGCCTCAATAAAATACACATAACATAAAATCAAAATATTTACTTACAAATACAATGTAAATTGTTAATTTTATATTGTTTCAATATGAAAATTAACAAATCAGCAATCTTTGGTATGTTTTTCTTTTGAAAAAAAAAAAATTAGCTTTTTACATCTGGTCTAAAAGTTAAGCTAACAAAATGACTCATTCGGGTTTTGTAAATGTTTCTAGCACATGCTTAAATATATATTTTGAAAAAGAAAACAAAATAAAAATTCACAATTAACTGATCAAATACGATTAAAATGTTTGTGCAAATTAATCGATAAATTATTGCCAATGCTCTTCATTCTATTTCCTTTCAGAATTAAATAATACAGTCACTGTTATTGTCATTTAAAAAAAAAAAATACTGTGCCTAGCAACTATTCTCTAATATTTTCCAGAGCTTTTTTTCACACTATTCAGGAGTGTTTTTTTTTTTTAAAACTATTTAGAAGTTCACTTCTTAGACATTATTTAATTATTTGAAATTAAATTGAAAAGATCCATTAAAATTTGTTATTGTTTTTTTTTGTTGGTAGTTTTTAATTTATGTTAAATGCCTACTCTTTTAGTTATTTTAATTGAAGTACATCCATTTGGGTTTTAACCCATTTTGATTATGATACATATCCATTGAGCTGAAAAATAAAATTTCATATAAATGATTCAGTTTATTGGAACGTACAAGCAATAATTTTAAACTCAAAATTATTTTTACATTAATATGGCTATTGGGGCTATTAAGTTCGTCCCTCATACTATACTTAACTATGGATTTCGTAAAAAAGGTCCGATGAAAAGTTGATAGTAAACTGCTACATAAATATTTAGCACCCAAGATCGATATGAATAGAGGAGCCTTTCTTTCAAATTTTGATCATTTACAAACTCTACGACGGATTTGTACAAAATTGATCATAAATTATCAAAACAATTTTATTGATAGTAATTAAAATTTTTTATTATATTTTTACGACATTGCGTAATTTTAATGACTAAATTTTTTAGTTAAATTTTAACTGCTAACTGCTTAGGATCAAAACACAATTTCATTAAGAAAATGACATTTTCTAAAATGATTTTTGCCATTAAATATTTATACAATAATATTGTTCTTTCTCAAAAGTTTACTTTTGATTTTCAAGATATTAAAAGTGAATTAACTAATTTACTTTATGATAATTTGAAAAGAAAAATGATACTTTCAGATTGGAGACAATATTTCGATTATTGCCAATTCAGGGCAATAAAAAAAAGCCAATTAAGATTAAAAAAATTATAAAATCTTAAAAAAATTCATTAATGTTATATTTTCTTAAATATTTCTTCAATTTTATGATATTAGATCTTAAATATTTGTTTAAAATTTATAATACATAATTTATTTTTCATTTTAGTCGATGGTTTCTGTAAAAACAAATCAATTGAACTGAAAATTAATCATTTTGATATTATTAGCATATTTTTATTATGTTTATTATATAAGACAACGGGGAAAAGGACCACTACCAATTACGAATGCACTCAGGGGATACTTTTTCGCTGCTATTGGTATGCTTGCATTGCTTGCATACAAATATTTCTACTTGAATTCAGCGTGAAAAGCTGCAACCTAAAACAATAGGCTAACCAGAGACAGAAAAATTGGTATAATAGCCCGCAAATTATTATTGGAGTTAGCTCAGGTGTTCCTATGATACTCCTAGGCCAGTTCTATAAACAATAAGGACAATGAGCCTCTCCTAGGCCAGTTCTGTGATGACAACATTAAGGACAATAAGCCTCTTTATCGAATTATCCATTTAAAAAACCCAGTGTCACTATGCTGAATTGTCAAAAAAAGGAGGATCATTAATAAAAATTAAAATAATTTCTCTTGTTTTTTTTTTAAATTAATGTTTGAACTTTAGAACCGTATATTGTACCGGAAAATGTTACTATCGTTCATACTCAAAAGTACTTAGTCGTATCCCAAAATAAACTTGCGTCACTCAAACAAAGCCTCAGTAGAATTCCACTAGCATTGTTGCCAAATGCTGCAAAACCAAAGACAAAATCCACATGAAGTTTCACTATCTTGTGCGTTGTTGCCAAATGCTGTGACATTTTCTACTGGCATTGTTGCCAAATGCCGTAAAACCGGAGACAAAATCCACATAAAGTTTCGTTTACTTATGCATTGCCGAATTAATTTGAGACAATCTTAGATTAAAGAACTACTAACGAAATATCTACCAAAAAAATTCTATTTACTTATTTCCAAAAAAATATTCGAAAAAATACATACACTTGCAAAAACTCCCATTATTTTATTTTGACAAAATTCTTCATTATTTTACATAAAAAATTGCTTTTAAGTTACTTTAAGAATGAAACTATTTATGAAAATGGATAAAGTTATGCTCACATATTTTTAATAACTCTAATTGTTATTTTTATAAAAATAATTTTCAAACTTTTTAGTATATAAAAAACCAATAAAAATTAAAATATTTAATCTATTTATTTTTCGAAGTTTTTAAGTTAGAACCGAACATCTTATCAGACATTTTTTACCAAAATTACTCTCAAAACTTTTTAGTCATCTCCCAATATTCCATTCCATGGCTATACGATCCACAACTTGTATCACTCAACAAAGTGTCGGTACAATTCCATTAGCATTGTTGCCAAATGCAGCAAAACTGGATACAAAATCCACATAAAAATTCGTTAACTTGAGCGTTGTTGCCATATCCTATGACATTTTCCAGTTGCATTGTTGCCAAATGCTGCAAAACCAGAGACAAAATTCAAATAAAGTTTCGTTAACTTATGCATTGCAAAATTAATTTGAAAAAACTTTAGATCAAAGAACTACTAACAAGATAACTATACAAAAAAAATTCTTTTTGTATAGTTATCTTGTTAGTAGTTCAAAAAACTAATCGAAAAAATACACACTCTTGAAAAAATATTTTGATTTTGACAAAACACTTTATTATTTTATATAAAAAATTACTTTTAAGTTACTTAACCAATGAAACTATATATGGAAATAGATAAAGTTGTAGTTAATAATTTAATGAAAGTAAACTTAAATTTCAATTTTCCAATGTCCTTTAAAAAAATGTACGCAAAGTTTAAATTTGCTCAGTATTTAGCATGCTATCACTCTATGGAGAATGACGCTTTAAAGGCTCTCCGAAAATCTATGAAATCAACCCGCTAATTATTTGACTAATATTTTAAAAATAATATAACATACTAAAATTCAATCAAATTTATTATCGAAATATTGTAAAAATTTTAGGTATGACATAGGGACTATGTATACATAAAAAGTTATACAAAGAAAAATATGCACGTCGTTCGATTTATTACCGGTAGGAGTACATGTAGCGACATTAAAATAGGTGTACATATATAAAAATATAAAGAAATGGGCTATCCAGTAGTTTTTGAATTTAAAATAATAATTTTTTTTAACATATAAATTTTCAATGATTTTTTTTTATCCAAATATTTTTTTATATAATAAATACAGAGCATATTATTCGGAATTTATTTTTTAAAACTTTTATTAACATTGTAAAGTTGTTATTTTAGCATCTGGTGGTGTTATGGTAGAATTAAGATTATAAAACTTATCTTAGTTGTAAATAACGCCACCCTCTAATTTCATAATTTCGTATGTCCTTTGGTTTTCCATATTAGACTATGATAGTCCCAGAGGTGATATATATGTTTAAAGGAGTAAGTTAAACATATAAAAATTTTATTAATGTAATGACAAAGAAAGAAGCATTGATACATTGCACAAGAGCTGTTCTAGTCGACTAATATTATTCAAAACCGATTAATAAAAAGTTCTCAACCGGATGTTACTGACACTGTACTATTGTGCTTGGTTAAGTACTTTTATTTTGACAGCTTTTTTTATTCAGTTCTTGCACAATCTAAGGGGGTAAAATTTAAATCTTTGAAACTACGGCCAAGCCTACCATGGCAAGTTTCTAATAATATATTCGGTGTATGCAAAAGTTATGACCGTTTTTTATGATCCTAGGTAACAAAATTTTTTTTTCAGAAATGATGAATAGTATCTTCTTTTAAATGATTTCATTGTAATATATAAAGGATGATTTTCCTCTACTTTCTATTCAGTTTTGGCCTGGCCAGAGTACAGTGACGAGCCCTTGTATTTTTTAAAAATGTCGGTCGATAAAGTGCATTTACGTCATTGTTTACTTTACGAATTCCGTAAAAACAATACCGTGAGTGTGGCAACCAAAAACATTTGCGAAGTGTATGGAGCAGATGTCATCAAAGTTCGACAGGTACGACGATGGTTTACAAAATTCCGATCTGGGGATTTTTCACTAATTGATAAACCACGTACCGGGCGGCCATTAAAGTCTGATGACAACAAGTTAAAAGTCATAATTGACGCCAATCCACGTCTAACCAACAGGGAGATCGCGTCGATGATGGGAGTCAACCAAACAACCGTATTAAGACATTTGAAGCGTGTGGGGATGGTTTCGCGGTACGACGTTTGGATACCTCATCAATTGTCGGCTGCCAATTTATTGGATCGTATTTCAACGTGCGTTGCTTTGAGTGCGAGACAAAAACATGAACCTTTTTTTGCATCGTTTGGTAACGGGAGATGAGAAATGGGTCGTGTACAATAACGTGACAAGAAAAAGACATTGGGCTATACCTCTGGACAAGCCCCATTAACAACTTCGAAAGTTGTAGCGAATGCAAAGAACGATATTGTCAGCAATTATCCAAATTGAACATCACCCTTCAAAAGGATAGACCGGAATTGGTAAACAGAAAAGGGGTAGTGTGTCATCACGACAACGTGCGACCACATGTGTCTATGACGACCCAACACAAGCTAAATGAGTTGAATTGGGATGTTATCAAGCAGCCACCATGATCTTGCTCCTTTCGATTTTCATTTATTCCGATCACTGCAAAATTTTTTAAATGATAAAAAATTTGTTACAATAGAGCAGGTAAAAACATCCCTTACTACATTTTTCGCATCAAAATCTCCACGGAATCTTACACTAATGGTATTAATAAGTTAATAGAAAGATGGGAGAAGGTTATATGAATGAATAGAAATTATATAATTGATTAAAAAAAATAATACAAATCTAAAAAAAAAAAATGTTTAATTGTATATGTAAAAAACGGTCATAACTTTTGCATATATCAATATTACCATTTAAAAATTCTTTAAACTTTTCTCTAAGTAATCATCATGATTTTTCGCCAATATATTATATAATTTCTTGCACTATAAATACCAGGTGTTGGAATTAATTCGTAGCGTTTTACAAAAGATGGCATTAGCCAATTATCCATAGTCACACATACAAAAATAAATATTCTCCCAGAAGCTACTGACATAACGCAACTTTTCCTTTATATGACATTTTGTTATAGTGTCAGTAGCACTTGTTGTGCAGTGTCAAACATGTCGAAGTTCGTGCCTGAAAAATTGTTTTTGCGGGGAGTGTTACTCCATTACTTCAACATGAAGAAAAGTGCCACGGAAAGTCATCGTATTTTAGTGGATGTCTACGGCAAACATGCTCTTGCTGAGCAAACTTGATTTGGAAGACATGGAACGTCCCGGACAGCCAAAAAAGTTCGAAGATGAAGATTTGTTGACGTTGCTCGATGAAGACCCGTGCCAAATACTCCGGGAGTTGTCCACATCGCTTGAATTCGACTTTTCGACGGTCGGAAAACGCCTGAAATCCATAGGAATGGTACAAAAACAGGGAACGTGGGTTCCACATGAGTTAAAGCCAAGGGACGTCAAACGGCATTTAGTCACCTGTAAGATTCTTCTCTAACGGCAGGCAAGGACGGGATTTATGCAGTGAATCATCACTGGTGACGAGAAGTGGGTACTCTACGACAATCCCAAATGTAGAAAATCGTGGGGCTTGCCCGGTCATGAATCGACATCGTCCCCCAAGTCGAATATTCATGGAAAGAAGATCTTACTGTCTATTTTGTGCGATCAGCTGGGTGTTATTTATTATGAGCTCCTCCAACCGGGTGAAACCATCACTGGGGACATATACAGACGACAATTGATGCGTTTGAACAGAGCATTACAAGAAAAGCGGCCGCAATATAAAGATCGACACGACAAAGTAATTTTGCTCCACGACAATGCAAGACCCCATATTGCGAAAGTCGTGAAAACTTATTTAAATAAAATAACAATTTATCATTTGTTTCGATCCATGGCGCATGGCTTGTCAGAGTAGCACTTCAATAACTACGAAATGACCAAAAATTAGATCGATTATTTCATCGAATCTAAAGAAGAAGAATTTTTTCGACGCGGTATCCAAGCATTACCAGAAAGATGGCAAAAAGTAGTGGATAACGAAAGACAATACTTTCAAAAACGCTTCTATAATGATACTGTCATACTCGTAATAAACCACGAAACTTTGCAAAAAAAACGCTACGAATTTATTACAACACCTGATAATTGATATAAAATTCAAATAATTTTTTAATAATTTTCAAAGCTAATAAAATTATATGAAATTATTTAATCTAAAAAAAAAATATTAAAAAAAGAAAACTTTATCAACTATAATATTTTTTATGAGATATAAAAATAAAGTTTGCAATGTTTAGTTCAAAAATACTAATTCAACTTATAATTTATCGTCAATCTAAATTTGCTTCTATTCTATTAATGTGTTTGCCTTGAACTTGAACGAAAATATGTATTAGAAAAAAAAAACTAATAAATTTAGGTCATTATATACGAAAAAAAAAACAAATTATTCTACAATAATTTATAAGACAGACACACTTTTGTAATTTAGTTTTATGGATATTTTTCTTTCTTCAGATACAAGCATCTACTTAGCGTTTTTTTGATTCCAAAAGTTCTTATTAAATTATATTTCCGATGAAATATGCTCTTTTCATATACATATGCTCATTGATTCGGAATGAAATGAATTTTAATTGAATAGATTTGAATAAAATATTCTTTTAAAATACTTTGCAAATTTTATATTCTTTGATTCAATTTCATAAGCCAAAATCATTTATACAATATTTCCTATCGATTAAAATGCTTAAAGAATTTTAATCGAATTTATTTTTAAAAATAACAATAAATGTTCAATTAATTTAATATGCTAAGAAAAAAAATACGTTTTTCTATTAGTTTTTATAATGTTGCTTAAATTGTATTTTTATGTTAAACTCAAATAATCGTGGAAGGTGTGATGCATGTACTATACTAAAACGATGCTATGCTATGAATATGAAATATGTCGAGAGCAATTGACGTTTTGTAAAAAAAAAAGAAAACAACTTTTAAATATGTTTTTTTTCTTTTAAACCTGTAAATGATTCATATAAGTTTGACTTCAAGTGTTCAAAAAAAAAAAAAGTGACGTACGACAAAACTGGGTATTTGGTAGTTGAAGTCTATAACGACAGCTGGTGATAAAGTCTTGTCACACTCGATATAAAATTTCAAACACTTTCAACATTCCAAAATATTTTCGTCATTCCCTTTAGTTGTCATCAACGAATTCCGAAGTGTCTTAAATGGCCCCGCGTATATTATTTGGTATTTTGGAAATTTTCATAACATTCAAAAAAAAAAAAATTGTTGTGAACTCTTATTAAACAGATAAAAATCGAAAGTAACATCTAATAATCACAAAAAAAAAAAAAACTTATTAAAAAAAATGAGGAATTAATTATTAAAATGGCATAGAAAATTGTTGGATTTTTTATTAATTGAAGAAAAAAAATACATTAAATCAACCTCAAACATCTTTAAGAATAAGCACAATATTGACTTAAGTCAGTTTGGATTAATTTCCAAATAATTTCGAAACTTTCGAACATTAAATTATTTGGAAAATTTTCGAGAATAAAATAACATTATAAAAATATATATAAGAAATTTTCCATTGAATTAATTTAAAAATTTTACAATTTTCTTAAGATTTGCATTTTTTTTTTGTATTAGAACGAATGGGAAAATCGAGTAACTGTCGAATCCTATTACTTTGAATGTTCCATGTACACGTATATGTACGTGCTGAATAAAATTTACTCTCGTTGTGAGGATATACAACATCAACGAACAAAAAGTAAAACATTAAATTTTACCAATTTACGGGAAAAGGTAGACATTTTAGGAGTGAATTGGTAATATTAGACGTGATCGAATGGGATTTTTCAGTTGAATTTAGTGCTACTTTCTCTGTTTTTCGTTAAGTTTAATTCTCTTATAAAAATCCCTGTTTTTTTTTTTTGTTTTTTTTTTTTGGGAATCCTGACAGCCTAACCTGATTGTTATGGTTGTAGGTTAACGACTACTTATCTGAAAGTGTTATGAATTTTAATAAAGGAGTTATCCAAGTTTCGTACAGTCCTGTCATTTGACAACAACTGAAAACCTAATAATATTTTGGACAACAATTAGTTTAGGTTAAAGTATGTTATTTTATATTGTTGAAGCGTAAATATGGGGCTCTTAAAACCCATAAGTATGAGGTCTGCTCAAAAAGTATCGCGAATTTTGAATTTCTGCGGTTTACGTATATTCAATTTTCGGTTTTTTTATGGCATTATGTTGGTACTCATGTCTTTCACATGAGTACCAAGTTCGAACATTTATGGACAAGTTCGAACATTTTGAATATTCAGTTAATTTTTGACAGCTGCTTTGCTTGCACTTGTTTTGGCGTGCAAGCAAAAGCAACTGTCAAAAAAAAAAATGGATCAAAGAATCTGTATCAAATTTTATGTGAAAAACAAAATTAATTGCGCGGACGCATTAATTTTCATTCATTTAAAGAGAGCATTTATTATTTCCATATTACTTGTACATATTTACATGGTATTTAAAACGTAGAGCTGACACATGCTCTGTACATCCTTTGCTTATATAGTAAATTAGTTTTTAATGACTAAGTTAATTAATTGCTTACAACTATGACTTAATTATCACAAAGCACTATGCTTCAAATGATTCCTGTCAAAATTTGACAGCAATCGGTGGATTGGTTCGTGAGATATAGCATTTTGAGTGGAGCAACTTTTGTTATTGAAAAAAAAAAAATGAATAAAGACGAATTTCGTGTATTGATAAAGCATTGCTTTTTGATGAAAAAAAATACAGTGGAAACCAAAGCATGGTTTGACAAACGTTATCCGGACTCTGCTCCAGCTTTTTCAACTGTGAAATATTGGTTTCGTCAATTTCGAACTGGTCGTACGAGCACAGTTGATGCAGAACGCAGTGGACGCCCAAATGAGGTGGTGACGGCAGAAAACATCAAAAAAATCCACAAAATAATTTTAAATGACCGTAAAGTGAAGTTGAGCGAGATAGCTGAGACTCTGAAGTTATCAAAAGAGCGTGTTGGACATATCGTGCATGAATATTTGGGCATGCGAAAGCTGTGTGCAAAATGGGTGCCGCGTGAGCTCACTGTGGACCAAAAACAACAACGTGTTGATAATTCTGAGCAGTGTTTGGAGCTGTTCAAGCGCAATAAACGCGAATTTTTGCGTCGATATGTGACAATGGATGAAACATGGCTCCGTCACTACACTCCAGACTCCAATCGGAAGTCGGCAGAGTGGAGAGCGAGCGACGAACCGAATCCAAAGCGTGGAAAGACGCAACAGTCGGCTGGCAAGGTGATGGCGTCTGTATTTTGGGATGCGCATGGTATAATATTCATTGACTATCTCCAGAAGGGACAGACGATCAACAGTGACTATTATATAGCGTTATTGGATCGTTTGAAGAAAGAAATCGCTAAGAAACGGCCTCATTTGAAGAAGAAAAAAGTGTTGTTTCACTAAGACAATGAACCGTGTCACAAGTCGATGAAAACGATGGTCAAACTCAATGAATTAGGCTACGAATTGCTTCTCCATCCACCGTATTCTCCAGATCTGGCCCCCAGCGACTGTTGTTGTTGTTTGTAAGGTCCCTTAGACATGTGCCAGGGGCCACTTCATAGCGCCACGACCGTGAGGCCATTTGGCGACTTCGTAGTACGTGTGGGAATTTTTCTGAGAGAAACTGGTCTCTGGTTAGTAGTATAGAAAGTTGAGAATTTTGTTATATTTTGTGGAGCAGATTAGTATGTTGTAGAAGATTAAATAGGGGACTAGGGAATGGAGTTGTTGGATCGAGGAGCTCCATAATGGGAGGAATCCTGCTCGCAAAGTAGTTCTTGGTTATGTGGCATTCCTGTAGAATATGGTAGACAGTGAAATGGGTGCCACAGGATTGGCAGAAGGGACGGTTGGTGTTGCCAAAAAGGAAGTTATGGGTAAGAGCAGTATGTCCAATCCGGATTCTGAGGAGCTTTCGCACCCAGAATTTCGGTATGGATGTTGAATACACTGGTTTGTTAGTGGTTCTCCAATGAGTCGACAAAAAAGTGTCGCTATTGGTCCAGTCATCGTGTCTGCGGATGGCTAAAGGTGTTAGTTGCCATTCTGTTAGTAGGCGAGGCAGATTGGGAATGACTGTGATCACTGGCCGACGGAGTGTTTCTCCAGCCAACTTGTCAGCACTTTCATTACCCACAATTCCCACATGCCCTGGCACCCATTGCAACTCGACACTCCTATTGCTAAGTAGGCTATGACGAATTGCGCTAAGTACTGGGTCACTCGATGGGCCACAAATGGCTTTAAGGGCGGCAAGGCTGTCGCTAAAAATAATAACGTTTTGTTGGCTGGGAATATTGGTCGCAATTTCAATTGCCGTTTTGATGGCCCACAGCTCCCCGTAATATGGAGCTGCCCTATAAGGGAAGATTCCACAACATAGTGTGCGGGTGCTGCAGCCAAAAAGTTCGACGACCGCAAAAGATGTAATATCGGTGTCAGCGGCGGCATCAGTGAACAACAGTCGATGATGTTTTAATCCGTCCAACTGTTCAAGGAACAATTTCCTATATGTGGATGGATCAGTTCTAGCCTTCTTAAACCTGTCAAGAGAAGCAGTCCCTTTCAACTTTGCTCCTAACCATGGTTTCCAATCTGGGTGTGGAAGGGAAGTTTGGAAATCGACGGGGAGGATGGATGAATTGCTTTCAAGGTGGGATATTAATAAGGATAGCGATGATGAATTCCTTTTTGAGCTAGGGGAGATGATAATGTTTTTTATTAAAGTGTGGAGGGGATAATTTGGAAGGCATAGGTTTTTGTAAATGAAACTTAGGCGGGCTTTGTGAAGATAGAGAAAAATAGGGTTTCGACCAGTCTCTATCAGTATGGATTCCACCGGAGATGTCCGATGTGCTCCACTGGCTAGTCTAATACAACGGTTTACCGCTGCCTCGACTAGTTTTTTCCCTGCTATGGCCCCCAGCGACTTTTTCCTGTTTGCAGACCTCAATAGAATGCTCGCTGGCAAGAAATTTAAGACCGATGATGAAGTGATTGCCGAAACGGAGGCCTATTTTGAGGCAAAACCGAAAGAGTACTATAAAAATGGTATCGAAAAGTTGGAAGATCGCTATAATTGCTGTATCGCCCTCGAAGGCAACTATGTTGAATAATAAAAATGAATTTTGCAAAAAAAAATATTTCTACTGTGTTTCGTTCTAAACTTTTCAGCCGAACTGTTATATGTGCTTGCTCAAACACTATATTCTATATATTTAATTGCTTACAGACTAACCTTAATTCTAGAATTTAAAAAAAAATTAGTAAAAGGAATATTCAGGGAGAGTGGATTAGGAGTTTGGGATTTTTGGGAGTTTTGTGTTGCTTCCGCTAACCACGATGGAAATGGGGAGTTAAGGAATTATAAAACTGAACGTTCATAATATCACTATCTCTAGCAAAATCAGATATAATTACTGGTGAGGCATAGAGGTAATCATTGTGTAAGTATCTGTGTTGGGTGTCTTGGGATGTAATCCTTTCTATTGACTCTTGAATGAGTGGATTGGTATGGTCTATTAAATGCTAGAGAAGCTTTTTGGTTAGACCAATCATGTATGAAATTAAAGGAGTAAGATTACTTTTCTGATATATAGGAGTTAGAATAATACTTGCCGTCTATTTGACGATATTTTGAAAGGCATTTCCTAATGATTGACCTTTCGAATATATGGACTTTATTGGCATACGTTTTCGAGAAACTAAAATAGATCGGAAATGCATAGCCAATACGAGCCCTTGCCCATTGAAGTTGGCTCACCCTCAATATTTTTTCATGTACTAAGTTGTTGGCCAGAAAACAAAACGTTCCTATGAAATGATCATGATAAACTTAAGTTTTTCTGAAAATTGTATTCTCATAGATTATTTTGCTGTAAATTTTCTGCGAATTAGTAAAATTAGTAAAATGTCGTGACACATTTAAAAATAAAACAACTGTTCATATAAGTTGGCTCAGCCGGAATTATGATTTTTATTGGGTAATTAAATATTTTTTACCACTGCGTTACCCCTCCCTTTGCTTTCAAAACTGCATCTATGCGCCGTGGCATAGTATTTACTAAGTCCTCGCACTCGGTTTTTGTGAATTTGTCCCATATATCCTGCAAGCGGGCTTTCAATTGGTCTTTTGACCTGGCAGGATTTATTCTGAGGTTCTTTTTCATTTTATGCCACAAAGTTTCGATGGGTGACAGATCGGGACTGTTGGCAGGCCATTCCAATAGGGGTATATTATTATTTTTTATCCATGCCATTGATTTTTCCGACGTATGGCAAGCGGCACCATCTTGTTGGAAAATAAATTCTCCAGTCCTATCCGATATCAATGAAATTGAAGGCAGTAGATTATCGTTTAATATGTTTAAATATTTATCAGTGTTAACTATGCCTTCCACAAAATGAAGCCTGCCAACACGTTGAGCTGACATGCAACCCCATACCATCACTGACGCTGGAAATTTAACTTTTTTCCGTATGCAAGCCTCATTGAATGCTTCATTTTTTTAACGTATAACACGTCCACGGGTTTCACCAACACTAACCTCGAAACGGGATTCATCACTCCAAATAATTGATTTCCACTGACGCGGAGTCCAATTTTTCCGTGATTTAACCCAATTTAACCTTTTTTTTTTTGCATGGGTGTGATGAGTGGTTTATCTTTAGCCTAAAAAATTATCTACATAAATAAAGAGAAGTATGCAGATGCCTCTGTATTTTACTTTATAAAAACCGTATCCTAATTTTTGCATTTGCCTTGTGCAAGTAGTCCTGGATACAGTTTTTTGTATCGCCTCGCTCCATTTATCAGCAATTTGAAAACTGGTATCCCGTCTGTTATTTTTCAGAATTTTTTGAAGAATTCGTCTATCAGCATCAGTAATTATTGAAATACGTCCAATACGTTTTTTTGTATTAATTTCACCTGTATTTTTAATATTTTTATTATTAACCATCTACATTACGTAAACAAAAGCTTACCCGTTTCCTTGTTTAATTTTATAATATTTCTAACTGTTGTCCATGGAATTTTAAGATCCAAACCAATTTTTCTCATTGATTTACCATCGTTATTTAAACTAATAATTACTATACGTAAATCTTCCGATAAACACTTACCTCGAGGCATGATGAATTCAAAATGATACCAAAACTCACTTATGACAATAATAATTTCTAAATGCACCGTTAATTTAATACAGAACTCAAATTTACCGTTTAAATATTCGCTTAACTGCGGCGCTCGAAAGGAAACAATCATAATTCCGGCTGAGCCAACTTATATGAACAGTTGTTTTATTTTTAAATGCGTCACGACATTTTACTAATTTTACTAATTCGCAGAAAATTTACAGCAAAATAATCTATGAGAATACAATTTTCAGAAAAACTTAAGTTTATCATGATCATTTCATAGGAACGATTTGTTTTCTGGCCACCAACTTAGTACATGAAAAAATATTGAGGGTGAGCCAACTTCAATGGGCAAGGGCTCGTAATTGGCCGAAAAAGTTGTTTATAGAATAGTAACTTTGTATTTATACTAAGCCCCTTCCAACGCCTCAGTAGGAATAGAAAGGTATTAATAGCCCTTTTGGCTTTTTTTCAGAGTTAACTCAACATGTGGGTTAAATTTAAACATTGAGTTAAAGTTGATGCCTAAATATTTTAGTTCATTTGAGACTGAAATAGCTGTGTTTTTAATCAAAATACGCAGCTTTTTGCTCTTTGCAGCAATTTTCCTCGGTCCGCGAGTGCTGGGATTACGGAAACAGATTAAATTGGACTTATTAAGATTGACTGATAAGTTCCAGTCATCATAATAATTTATAATTTTAAAAAGAAACTCTTGCGTTCTCTTTAGAGCTAATTTTGGTGATTTGCTTTTGGCATAAATAAGAGTGTCGTCTGCATATAATATCATTTGTGCTTTTGCGGCTGTTGGTATGTCTGCAGTATATATTGAATACAGCAAGGGACCTAATACCGAGCCTTGTGGAACTCCTTTACCTATTGTCAAGAATTCGGAAGTCGTGTTCTGATACCTAACACAGGATGTTCTATCCTGAAGAAATGAGTGCAGCAGCAGCGTAAAATATGGAGGAAAATTAAGTTTACATAGTTTGTGCACTAGTCCCTTATGCCAAACTGAGTCAAAGGCTTTGGTAATATCTAGGGAACAAGCAACTGTTGACTCTTTATGGTTTAACTCAGTTGTGATCTCACTAACAGTACGGCTGAAAAGTTTATAAGATAACACAGTAAAAATATTTTTTTTTGCAAAATTCATTTTTATTATTCAACATAGTTGCCTTCGAGGGCGATACAGCGATTATAGCGATCTTCCAACTTTTTGATACCATTTTTATAGTACTCTTTCGGTTTTGCCTCCAACTAGGCCTTAGTTTCGGCAATCACTTCATCATCGGTCCTAAATTTGTTGCCAGCGAGCATTCTCTTGAGGTCTGCAAACAGAAAAAAGTCGCTGGGGGCCAGATCTGGAGAATACGGTGGATGGAGAAGCAATTCGTAGCCTAATTCATTGAGTTTGACCATCGTTTTCATCGACTTGTGCATTGTCTTGGTGAAACAACACTTTTTTCTTCTTCAAATGAGGCCGTTTCAAAGCGATTTCTTTCTTCAAACGATCCAATAACGCTATATAATAGTCGCTGTTGATCGTCTGTCCCTTCTGGAGATAGTCAATGAATATTATACCTTGCGCATCCCAAAATACAGACGCCATCACCTTGCCAGCCGACTGTTGCGTCTTTCCACGCTTTGGATTCGGTTCGTCGCTCGCTCTCCACTCTGCCGACTGCCGATTGGACTCTGGAGTGTAGTGAAGGAGCCATGTTTCGTCCATTGTCACATATCGACGCAAAAATTCGGGTTTTTTACGCTTGAACAGCTCCAAACACTGCTCAGAATCATCAACACGTTGTTGTTTTTGGTCCACAGTGAGCTCACGCGGCACCCACTTTGCACACAGCTTTCGCATGCCCAAATATTCATGCACGATATGTCCAACACGCTCTTTCGATATCTTCAGAGTCTCAGCTATCTCGCTCAACTTCACTTTACGGTCATTTAAAATTATTTTGTGGATTTTTTTTATGTTTTCTGCCGTAACCACCTCTTTTGGGCGTCCACTGCGTTCTGCATCAACTGTGCTCGTACGACCAGTTCGAAATTGACGAAACCAATATTCCACAGTTGAAATACGAGTAGCTGGAGCAGAGTCCAGATAACGTTTGTCAAACCATGATTTGGTTTCCACTGTATTTTTTTTCATCAAAAAGCAATGCTTTATCAATACACGAAATTCGTCTTTATCCATTTTTTTTTTCAATAACAAAAGTTGCTTCACTCAAAATGCTATATCTCACGAACCAATTGACCGATTGCTGTCAAATTTTGACAGGAATCATTTGTGATAATTAAGTAGATTTTTGTGATAATTAAGTAGATTTTTGTGATAATTAAGTAGATTTTTGCAAGAGGCACCATCTAGACGTCAACCTTATAAACTTTTCAGCCGAACTGTTATGTAGTAAAAAATGCGCATCCAAAGTTGAGTGCCCTTTCCGAAATCCGAATTGAAAGTCGGAAATAATTTTATTTTCATTTTCGTAAAAGAATTTTTCTAATATTTTTCCCAAACAGGCAAGAAGAGATATAGGTCGATGTTGTTGGATGGCTGCTCTACGCGGACGCATTCCGAATATTGACTGTGGCATATGGTGAAGCTACCTTGGACCGAAGCAACGTTTATCGGTGGTACAAACTGTTTTTAGAGGGCCTAGAAGATGTGAACGACGAAAACCGTGCCGGACGGCCGAGCACGTCAACAACAGACGAAAACATTGATGAAGTGAAGAAAATAGTATTGGCCAATCGTCGAATCATCGGTAGAGAAGTTGCTGAGGACTTAAACATATCGATTGGTTCGTGCCATTCGATTTTTACCAATGATTTGTGCGTGAGACGGGTCGCCGCGAAATTCGTACCAAAATTGCTCAATTTCGACCAAAAACAGCATGGCATTAACATTGTTCAGGAGCTTTTGGACCCTAAGAAGCTGTTGGACTCTGTTTGCGACGACCCAAATTTGCTCCAGAGGATCATAACTGGTGATGAATCCTGCGTTAAAGCTCAATCATCCCAATGGAAGCTGCCGCACGAGCCAAGACCGAAAAAAGCGCGCCAAGTTCGGTCGAATGTGTCTGTTTTCTTACAGTTTTCTGCGATTGCAGAGGCGTGGTGTATCATGAGTTCTTGCCACAGGGTAGAACAGTCAATAAGGAATATTACCTGCGAGTTATGCGTAAGTTGCCCGAAGCAATCCGCCAGAAAAGCCCGGATTTGTGGAAGAACAAAAATTGGCTTTTACACCATCGAATTTTTGGTCAAAAACAACACACTAATAATACCGCAGCCACTGTATTCCCCAGATCTGGCCACCTGTAACTTTTTTTTGTTCCCGAAACTGAAGAGCGCCATGAAAAGACGACGCTACGTTACGATTGAAGAGATGAAAACGGCATCGAAGGAGGAGCTGGATCACAAAAAATGATTTTTTGAAGTGCTTCGAGGATTGGAAAAAACGTTGGCAAGTGTATAATATTAGGTGGGGATTATTTTGAAGGGGACAATGAAAAAATAAATTTTTTTTGAAAAAACACAAAATTCGCGATACTTTTTGAACTGACCTCGTAATTATGAAAAATCCATTGTGACTTTTCGGTTTTAAGGGCGGTATTGCTTGTATGGTAATACATTTTTTTTTTTTTGGTCTGAAATTGAAGTTTTTTATCTGGAGCATATGTGGTTTCAATTAAATGGCATCACAAAATACACAGCATGTCAAATTTTCTCTCTATTGAACGAAAAATTACCAGCTTACGTAATTTAAAGAGTTGGTGATATTCACGATCGTGCAATTTGATGCTGTTGGACTTTTTCTTAGTCCTAACATTGCATTAGGGATCATATTTATATGGACAATCCTTAAACTGTCTGTATAAATATGATCTCTAATGCAATGTTAATAAAAAAAAGTATTTTAAAACCAGTTTAAGAGTATTTTGAAAATAATTTCCCTCAAATAACAGCTGAATTACAACCTGAAATGTGGTCAAAAAATTCAATCTTTATTTTTTGGTAATTATTGTGATATATTTTATAGTTTATACTTAATGGCATAAGTAAATAAAAATAACTAATATAACTGTACTTTCAAAGCTAAGTTAAATTATAATTTCTTTGAACTTTAACTTCCGAATCTCTGATTGGATTACCCAATATTAGAGGCTGTCGTCATGTATAAATTGCTCATAAATCGGCCGTCAAATTATGAACAATTATACATGCCAGCCGATAGATATGCAATCAATCCACGTTTACGATCTACGATATCTAAATAACTTTGAGAGGTGCTATAGTATTGCATATCTATGGGCGCAAAAGAAATTAATTCGTTCCGTTTTGTCTTCTTAAATTTTAAAATATTTTTTTTTTAATAATAGAAAACTATTAAACTCTTTTCTATAATTGTTTTAAATTAATTAATATATATTACAATAAATATTTTTTCTTTCATTTATTTCAGAATAATGAAAATTCAATACTTTTTCCTTTTAACGTGGACATTTGCCGTTCTCGTATCCAGTAATTTGGAATTATTTGGCCAAGGAATAAGAGGTGAGATACATTTAATAATTAATAAATTTTTTATGATAATAACAATTTGGAAAATTTTTTGATATTTTTTTATTATATACGTGCTTATTTAATTCAATAAATCTTTTTTGCAGCATTTTCTTAAATAAATTTGTTATTAGCTAATATGTTAATATTCAATTATAAGATATAATCCATCAATGCTTAAAGAAAACCTTGAAATAATAATGTTTAACTTTTATCTATATGCACATAAAATTATTAACACAATTCTTCAATAAATTTATTATTCAATTAGTATTTTTATCAATAATAAAGTATCAGCTAGGTTAAGATAATGCAAATGAAGATAAATACTTAAAAAAAAGCGATATATATTCTATTGTTTCACTTTTTCCATAAAAGTGGAATTTCATTTTCATAGGAGAATTTTGCCAAGAACACCGTATATTACTACCAAAGGCGATGGTATAAAATTTTCCTCATTCAGGATACAAAAAGGAAATATATTCATAGTATTTTTGTAATATTTTGAAAATATAAATTTATGAATTATTCAAACAACCAAGGATAGGCAACCAACCACATAAAGGAGAAAAAATAAAATTGAATTGATTGAGGGCATCGACACGTAAAAGTGTTTTTCTTTTTGTTTTTTTTTTTTTTTGCTCCACAGGACTCGATAAAGTTTCTTAAAATAATACCATAGAAATATTTTTCGATATAAAAATAATAATAAATATATTAAATATAAAGTTAAGTTATTCTTAGCTTTAAGCAAATGAACTTGCAATAATATGCAATATTTTTTCTAATAAAGTGTTTTCGAATAAGAGTGATAAGATTTCTTTCTTAAAAAAAAAAACACACTAATTATTAAGGAAATTCAAATGTTTTTTATTTCATGTTAAGTACAATCGATACAATTAAGTTCTGAATAAAACGTCATTCAAATTGCCTCCAGGAGTTCTTTTGCAGGAACGAATTCGAAGAACCCAATTTTCGAGCACTTTTTTCACTAAATCAAGTCGTAAGTCATGACACCAGCGGAGTATGGGGTCACGGGTGGTGTACCTCAGGGCTCTGTCCTGACACCGGCCTACTCCATCTGGAGTCCTGGTCACGGGTGGGGTACCTCAGGGCTCTGTCATGTACGACGGCCTACTCCATCTGGAATTACCGAAGAACACAACACTCGTGGCTTTCGCGGATGACGTGGCGTTTGTCCTTGTAGCCAAACACCTGGAGGAACTGGAAGCCGCATTCTTCGCCACCATCCGGAGGATAGGACAGTGGATGACATCGGCAGACCTGTCTTTGGCGAAACATAAGACCGAGGCACTCCTCGTGAGTAGCCGGAAGAAAATGGAGACCATCACCATAGGAGTAGGCGACCACGACATCCAGTCGCTATCTTACATCCGGTATCTAGGAGTGGTCTTGGATGCCAGACTCAACTACAAGTAGCACATCTCCAGCGCCAGCAGGAAGGCATCGGCAGTACAGGGTGCGCTTTCGCGGATAATGTACAATATCAGAGGCCTTAGGCAAATCCGAAGGCGACTACTGGCAACTGTAGTTACCTCCGTCCTGCTATACGGAGCACCAGTGTGGGTGAAATCGATAGAGTTAACAACATACCGCAAGACAATGTCATCAGTCCAGCGGATCTCAGCAATCAAAGTGGCGTCAACATACCGAACGGTATCACATGATGCGGTCAACCTTGTGGCATCATGCCCACCCATCGACATCCTGACAGGAGAGGCGGGAACGTCAACATCGTAGGAAAAAGGAAGAGCGGCGAAAGGAGAGACCCGAGAGTCTTTGCCTCTGGCAAGAGAGATGGAACAGTTTGTCGAAGGGTCGGTGGACTCATCGGCTGATCCCAGATGTCACCAAAAGGGTCAGTCGCCCGCACGGGGAAGTCAGGTATCAAGAGAACTGACTCCCCAAACTATCATCATTGCCGCGATGTGATCGAAAATGTAGAACACGTGTTCTTCCAATGCCCCTCCTACGAGGAGACACGGGCAGAACTGGTGAGAAATCTGGACCATTCCATCAGCCCAGAAAACATAGTGGAGTGCATGTTGAAGAGCTAATCGGCTTGGAACAGAGTTGCAGAGTACGCGGAATCCATCATCAAGGATCTTCGCACCACGTACGAAGAATAGGCCGCGAGACGTCATGACACCAGGTCAGCAGTAACAACAAATAAGAACTGCTGGTATAATGATGGTGCTGGCGCGCCTAATGAGGAATCTGGTAGGACACAAGCAGAGCAGGAGGACCTTTCTGGGCGACCGTAAACGGGTCAATCCTGCTGTATGCTGTACCACTATAGGCGGATGGGTTGATTAGAGCAACCTAAATACCTGCAGTTATCTTAGTAGGAGCGCATTGACGGTGGTCAGGCAGTCCGAACAGTGTCTTACGAGGCCATTTCTATTGTGTCCGGAATGATACCGATTGAAATACTGGCAGGTGAGCGGCTGAGGCAGTATCGCCGGAGAGGTCAGTGTGACGATATGGCGTGATTCGAGGGTTGTCCGAAGAAAAGAAACGAAACCAAGAGGAGGTTGCAAAATCGTTGGAATAATGCCACCAATGGCAGATAGACCGCCCGTCTTATCTCTGCGGTGAAACCGTGTATAGACCGACGATATGGTGATGTTGGTTACTACCTATCCTAAGTTTTGACGGGACGCAGATGTTTTCGGGCTTACCAATTGCGGTTTTAAAATGGATTCTAGCGAAATGCGCTCTTCTTTTGACGGGTTATTGGAGACCGTGGAGCACGTGCTTTTTTAACGCGCTCGATTCAATTCGGAAAGAGAAGAGGCTCAGAAGTGTATATTCCCTGATACTAGAGAATATAGTGGCCCTGATATTGAACTCGAGGTGGGCTTGGGAGGCTCTCGAGGTCCTTGCGGCAACAATCCTAAAAAAAGCACGTCTGGATAAGCGCGAAAGAAAACGATAGTAATAATTCACCAAAATAGTGATTTCGATCAATGCCTGCCCCACAAAGTAATGCCTGATGGCGGTTCCTTGGGAAGATATTGATATGGGGCCAAGTAAGTTGGTTTTAGTAGGTTAAGCTTCCATGCTATGTCTTTCGATGAAAGAAGACGCTTTTTTTTGCTCAAAAATTTATTAATTATGAATTTTGAATTTATGATTAAAATGAGAGTCATTGTTTAAGAAAATTAATAAAATATATTCATCAAAATGAGATTAAACAAATTACGCATAGACAAATTCGTAGATGGGTGTATTGGGCAGAAGCGTTGCAAACGCAAATCGAGAAAAGAGTGGGAGAAATTTTTAAATGAAACAAGATTATTTGACAGATAGGAATTGAGTATAAAAAGAATATGTGGAAAAGTTATTAGGTGACAAAAAAAGTAATGAAATTCAAGTACAGCCCCGAACACAATTCCAACGACAACCAATCGTTCAAGAATTTCATCCCATTCTGAGATGAAAGCGGATTTGGATAGGCCTCTACTACATAATTCTATTACGTCTTATTTACTCCTAACGGCGATAAATGGAACCACCTGCATAATTCCAAGAGCGTAATTTATTATCTATTTTAATTGACTTATTTCAAAGAGAACAACAATTTAAATATTAGAAAAGTTCTTTGTTCTGTTTTTCTACAATTTTTTTGGAAAAAGTGTTAAAACGCCATTTTTCTAAATTTTTAATTTTGACAGATTTCAAATTTGAAGTTTGTTTTTATTTAATATTTCAAGTTTTTGCGAAAAATATAGTATAACTTTATCTATTATTTATATTTAAATAAATAGTTTTATTTCTAAAGTAGCTTAGTAGCAATTTTTATGTAAAATAATAAAATATTTTATCGGAAACAAAAATGAGTAATGCGGTGTGTACTTTCAAATGTATTTTATTTAATAAGTAAACAGAATTTCTGTGTAGAGGCCTGTCCATTTACATTAATAGCCCGAAATTAACCGATAGGTGGATCCGATCTATAATGTGTACTTCGTTGGAGTTTATGTTTTCTAAAAATTCTAAGTCCTTTTCAATTGAGCTGAGACCTTCTGTCAAGCCTACGATTGTTATGTGGTTTTCGACTGACTATGTGAATCCAACATTTTGCTCAATAGACTAAAATAGGGTCCGAGCTATAAAGCGTTCACCATTGGGTTCAAAATTCATTTATAAAGGGTTTTCAAATAAGAGTGATATGATTTCTCTTTAAAAAAAATACGCTAATTATTAAGAAAATTCAAATGTTTTTGATTTAATATGAAGTACAATTGATACAATTAAGTTCTGAATAAAACGAACCCAATTTTTGAGCACTTTTTCCACTAAATCAAGTCGTATGTCATGAATAGCACGTTCAACATTAACTTCTAAAGCTTGAAGAGAGTCTGGTTTATTGCTAAAAACCAATGACTTCAAATAACCCCACAAGAAATAGTCTAATGGTGTTAAATCACAACTTCTTGGAGGCCATTCAATGTCACAATTTCTTGAAATAATCGAATCTCCAAACTTTTCACGCAATAATTCGGTTGCTGCACGTGCTGTGTGGCACGTAGCTCCGTCCTGTTGGAACCAGATGTTGTTAAGATCAACTTCTTCCAATTTCGGCCATAAAAAGTTGGTTCTCATCGATCTATACCGCTCTTCATTGACAGTAATTGTTTTACCAGCTTTATTTCGAAAGAAGTACAGACCGATGATTCCACCATACCAAAAACCACACCAAACTGGTGTAATTTATAGATTTTCTTCGCACCACAATCGACAGTTTTGTTTATTTACCGCACCACTCAGATGAAAATAAGCCTCATCGGAGATTTTTGTTTTCTTACAAAAATCCTTATCGTTTTCAAGTTGTTCCAAGACAAAATCAGCAAATTCACGATGTTAACGGTGGTCCAATGGCTTCAGTTCTTGAGTGATAATAATTTTATACGGATGCAAGCCGAAATCCTTTTTCAAAATCCGCCAGGTTGTGGTCCCAATTCTTGAGAAAGTCTTGGAATCGACAAATTGCGGTCTTCAGCAACACTTGCCTGAACGGCAGCAATATTTTCATTACTTCGAGCGGTTCTTTGTCTTATTGACACTTGAACATTATGTAAAGAAAATGTACGCTCGAAATTTTTAACAATTCGACGAATAGCGAACACAGTTGGATGATTATTACGTGGGCTACTATATATATTTCTGGCCTAATAATGAAAATGCGAATATTTATCAACGAAAAAGGTTTTATTGTTTTTCAAAATATTCTCCATCAAGATTTATACACTTTTGCATGCGCTCAAACCAATTTTCGAAGCACTTTTTCCACTCCGATTGAGACACCTCCAAAACATGGTTTTTGAATGCTTCAACAGCATCTTCTGGCGACGAAAATCGTTGACCACGCATTTTTTTCTTGATGTGTGGGAATAAAAAGAAGTCATTGGGTGCCAAGTCAGGGCTGTACGGAGGATGACCCATCAATTCGACGTTTTGTCCGGTCAAAAAGGCGCTGGTTTGAGCCGATGTGTGAGAGCTCGCATTGTCATGGTGCACAATGATTCGACTTCTCTTGTTCGTTTTTCGAATTTCTCCGAAGACTTCAGGCAAACAAATGGTGGTGTACCACTCAGAATTGACCGTCCTACGTTGCACAAGCGGAACAGTCGCCACATGACCAGTTTTGCCAAAGAAACAAGCGACCATTTGCTTCGAAGTGCTTCTTCCACGAACAACTTTCGTTGGATTTGACTCGTCTTGGAAGACCCACACGGTCGATTGCTGTTTTGTTTCGGGCTCATACGCATAGATCCATGATTCGTCACCTGTGACGATCTTATAAACGTCTTTTGAAGCACCGCGATCGTATTTTTTCAGCATTTCTTTACACCAATCCACACGAGCCTTTTTTTGAGCGATTGTCAAATTGTGCGGGATCCAACGAGAACAAACCTTTTTTACGGCCAGGTGTTCATGCAATATCGAATGTATGCTGGTGGGAGAAATGCCTAGGCATGCCTCTATCTCACGGTATGTCACATGACGGTCTTGCATTATCAGTTCACGTACGGCATCGATGTTTTCTGGAACAACGGCTGTTTTTGGACGACCTTCACGGAATTCGTCTTTGAGCGAGCGTCGGCCACGATTGAATTCGTTGTACCAGTTTTTCACAGTGCTATAGGATGGTGCTTCATAGCCATACAAAGATTTAAGTTCATCGATGCACTCTTGTCGTGATAATCCACGTCGAAAGTTGTGAAAAATGATCGCACGAAAATGTTCACGAGTTAATTCCATTTTTTTGCCAAATTGATTTTTTCAAGTCACTGTAAACAACACAAATGATAGTCGTACGTCAAAACGTTCTGAGTACGTTTATGCTAAAAAATGTCAAACTTTCCAATGGAAATGTCAGATCGCACCTGGCAACACTTAGTGTTGCCTAGGCCAGAAATATATATAGTAGCCTACGTACGACCATAAAATGACAAAAACGCACGAAAAGTTGCAATTCGAGAACGATTATTTTGATAATAAAATTAAATAATTTGTAAACATTGTTCTTATATATATCTCTCCATGATAAAATTGTAAATATTACTAAATACAATGAAAAAAAAATGACGGATCATGACATATTACAAATGGCCGAAACATCACTTAGAAATCATATCACTCTTATTGGAAAACCCTATATATTGAATATATTGGAAATTAACTTATGCCTACCCAAAATATCCAAAAAACCATATTGAAATCTTTTAAAATATTTAAACTATTCGATCGATTGTTAGATTATTTATAAATTCAAAAATGATACGTAATTTACAATAAACATAAAAAAATCTAATTCTAAACTAATTGACTTCAACGTAACGTAGTAGAGGAGATCTAAAAACCACCGGAAATTGAATTTACTTCCATTCGCCTAAAAACAATAAAACCATTAAAACGGATGTGGTAATTTTAGTTTTAGTGCATTTTACCTCACTCCAGTTATCTGTCTCGGCATTCAGTTTATTCACTGCGATTAATTAATATCTTTAGGTAAATGTTAAATGCAGCTGGCTAAATGCATAAATGCTTCCCTGTTGACGGTAGAGTAGGAACTGTGAAAATGTAGAAAATTGTAACAGCGTGAATAATCCACAGTCCTTGTAAGGTACGGTGGAGTTTATGAGAGAAATGGTACTAGGTCAAGGTGGGTGACTGCATTTAATAAAATCCTTGTGCAATTTGTAATTACACACTAGTTCTGAGACCACACTGTTTAATCGTTGTCGTGGCTGTTCACGGCAGTGTCCAGATTTATTCGAATAGAAAATTATTTATTCAACTCTACAAGGAACCCAAGCCGTATCGCAGCACGTCCTCAGCATTCATCCTGTTTGAATCTAATTATAGTCGTCTGTTTTCAATTTGTTTCACTTCGTACAAGTTCACCGCAATTTTCTAAAAGTGAACTTTTTATATAAATGTTTCTATACTTTGTCCATATACATCCTCCTTTGAGTATATGTTATTGAAGAAGAAGAAAATTACGAGATATATTGTTAGCCAAAAAATAAAAGGAATAAATTTAAATCTTAAAACACATACGAATCTTGTGCAATGTTGCACATTTTCTTTCTTTATGATCCCAAATCAAAATCACCAACAGTAGTTACATTAAATATAGAGAGAAGAAAAATCCTTTTTTGCAAGGATGCCTTATGAGTGTAACAACATGTAGTAAATGACAAGAATTTTCAACAAATATGATATTTTTATCCTTTTTGTAAGTCAAAAAAAAATACTATTACAGATCGGAGAATAGAACACTTTGCCTGAATTTAATTTAAAATTGCTCTTTTCATGTTCGTTCATCTAAATCGTTTTTATTCATTGTGGAGTAAAAGTGCACACAATATTTGTAACCAAATAAAGAAAAGTGCAATTCAAGTGGAAAAAATCATTTATGTTCATTCGTCTAAATGCCACGCAAATAAAAAACCAATTAAATGCACAAACGGAAAGGATTTTTTTTTTGGGGGGGGAGAGGGGTATTAACAAAAAAAAATTTTTAAATTGAAACTGTTGCAGATGGTTTTTGGTGAAATTTTCCCAAGCTTGAAGAAAATTCAAAATTCAACTTAAAAACTATAGTTTTATGAGTTTAGTTTCTAAGCTTTTCGAATGAAAAAGTTATTATATGAAATTCAACTTTTGTTTGGAATAGTAAACAAAATCGGAATAAATACATATAAAAAAAATTTTGCTAGTAATATTATTGCCAAAAAGTGATTTTTTATTTTGTTTGAAAAGAAACATTATTTTATGATTTGTTAATAAATATTTCTAAAAATAATTGGAAAAATTATATGTTCGTAAAATCAATTAGAAATGGGATTTGTTATAGAAATAAAAGAGCTTAAAACTTTTCTATCGATCCACCGGTTTGTTAGGATTTTTTTTATCGGTAGGGAAAGTTAGGTCAGACAGGACCGTGTTACTCTATTGCCTTACCCTGTATGCCAGGATGTCCAAGGAATGTCTCTACAAAATTGAGACAGCATAAGATTAGCCAGTAGAGCTTACCGTACTTCGGAACTGGCCGAAAAAGTTGGAATTGGCCGAACTCCTTTACTACACCTTCTTCTCAAAGTCACGAAGGAAGTCATCTATAAAAATCTCTGTTAATCTGAATATTCATTGCACTCTCAACAATCCTTACCGAAATGGAAAGGAATCTCAACATCCCACTTCACGGAATTCTAAATACCCTTCCAGACCCGGCACTTGAGGATGCTTTGAGTGGGAGCGGTGTTGGAAAAATCCCAAAAATAAGGCAACCAACTCAATATGCTTCCGTACATTGTTTAAGCACGATAAATGACAATTTAACATCTTTTGCGGTTGTTTCCAGGAGGTACACTATGGTATTTTTCCATACAGGGTAGCAGCTTATTTTTCAGCACTCTGGGCGATATTCGTGGCGCCAAAAAGGACTTGGTAGTAAATGATATCAGACATCGCCCAGTAAACAATCGGTTTATTTAGTTGCGGTAGCTTCTGGGCCATGTAGGTAGTTCTCAGTATTCGGCGGCATTCATTAATCTACTCATCTCATGGCATCTAATAGCATCAACGTCCACCAGATGCACAAAATGGCAAAATAGTGAGACTTTTCTCGCTGCACACTGGTACACCATCGTCAAATTGATTTACTCGACAACCAATCTTACTCGTCAATCGTGAACATCCTATCTGCCAATTCTGTAGCATTCGTCTGACCATCCCACACACACTGGCGGATTGTCACACAACAAGGAGCTTCTTTTCGAATAGGATTACCTCAATAACTGAACTACTAAAATCCTGCTACAGCTTTCCTTAGTCATCCCTTCAACCTTATTACACATAAAAATCTACTCCATAAAATATAATTATCACTTTTCCACTATCCAAATTGAAGGGATTAAAAAAATAGAAAAAAAATTTTCCCTATTTCTCAGAAGTTGAATTGGGCACTTACTCATGATTTTATTTTCGGTAACTAGCCTCGTCCTTTATGCCAATAACTTATTTAATCTCCTAGATCCGAAAACTCCTTTCCCAACTCCTCTCTTTAATTTTCCAAAGCAAACTAACTCTCTACACCGAATTAAACAACGTCTAACTCATGGGTGGCCAACCTTTTCAGCAGCCAGGCCAGATTTAAAAAACGAGAATTCCTACCGGGCTGTACAGCAAAATTTCTTTTATTATTCAAAGCAAACAAGAAATATATTGTTTTTTTTTAAGAAGATATAACAAAAATGAGAATCAAACATATTTATTAAATTAGAGTTTATTAATACAAAATACAAAAAATAATAATACAAAAAATAAAATAAACAAAATATAATAAATCTTAGTGAGACGTTTGACTTTGTTTATTAGAACTAAGTTCATCAATGTTGATATTGACTGATGTTGTTGCTACACGCAAAACAGTTTTCTAAATGCTCATCAGTGATTCGTGATCTTGATTGACATTTAATATGTTTCATTCTGCTAAAAAGCTGCTCACACGTGTAAGTATTTCCAAACAGTGAAATCATCATTAGAGCATGTTTATAAAATCCAAGATATTTCTCCTTGTCTAAATAACACTTATAAAATTCTTTAAATTTAGTGCACTGTTTCTAATTATATGTCAACGTTCTTTCAAAATTAATTTCAGCTGCGAATTTCAAATGGTTAAACGCATGATGCCAAATAAAAAACCGTTTGAATTCTATTTTTAGAACAAAAATCAAGAATGAATAAAAATGAACGGTACTTATTTGTCTACAATTGTGTATCACAACACATTTCACAGTATTGCATTTGTAAAAGTCCTGGCAATAAACTTACGTCTACAGAAAATAGCGTTGCAAATGCAGCAAAAAGCACACGATGCTTTTTGAAATCCTGAAAACGATTTTCAAATTCCAGCTTGAAGTCGGATATCAAAGAAGCATATTTATTCGCCTCCATTTGTGTGACGTCTGGCTGCAATAATAATGTAGGAAAGTGGGTGAATATTTTATTTCTCATCTGTTGTTCCCAAAGTCCAAGTTTCATTTTAAATGCGGAAATAAGATCATACATATTGTTAACTAATTGATCTTTTCCTTGTAGGCAAGTGTTAACAGCATTTAAGTGACTGACGATGTCGACCAGAAATGCAAAGTCATTAACCCACTCCTTGTCTTCAAATTCTGGGATACTTATTGACTTGCTTGTACAGGAATGATTGGATTTCTTGCTTCAAGTCAAACACTCTTTTCAACATTTTGGCACGAGTCAGCCATCTTACTTCTGCATAAAATATAACGTCATTATACTCTAAATCCAAAGACTTGAGAAACTCTTGGAACTGACGGTGATTCAACCCCTTCGACTTAATAAAGTTCACTGTTTTGATGACCACCTTCATGACATGATCCATTTTAAGGGATTTGGAATATAAATTCTCCTGATGAATAATGAAAATGAATATTTAGCATCGAAGTATTACCAAATTTGCAGGCCTCATTTTCAATCAATTTTACTAAACCTTCGTGTTTCCTAACCATTACTGGAGCACCGTCTGTTGTTAAGCCCGATAGGTCATTGAGTTGTAACGAAAAGCGATTCAATGTCGATGTAACAGCTCCTAACAAATCTCGTGAGCAAGTAGTGTCCTTAAGTGGATACAGTTCCGCTAATTCTTCTGTTTTGTTAAAATTAACATCAACGCCCCTGATAAAAATCGCCACTTGGGCGGTATCTGTTAGATCTGTGCTTTCATCCAATGCTAGAGAATAAAATATAAGCTGGATGCTCGATTATTCAAAATATTTTCAATATATTTTCCAATGTCGTCCACACGCCTAGTAATAGTTTGACGAGACAGGCTAATTTTTAAGAAATCCTTTTTATTTTCTGGGCACAGAATTTCACAGACACTCTCCAAACACTCCTTAATCATTTCACCGTCTGAATATGGCTTCGATTTTTTTGCTAGTATCATGGCTACTGCATAACTAGCTTTTACATAGCATAGTGACTCTTGAGACACTCTAGTAAATATCTGACGTTGTGCAGAAAGTTTTTTTTTTAATTCATTTACTTGGTCTTGTCGAAATTGCCCTTTGTAATTATCAAACTTACTTGCATGTTTAGCCTCGTAATGCCGCCTAATGTTATACTCTTTTAAGACAGAAACAGAATTATTGAATATCAAGCATATCGGATTTCTTTTAAATTCCACGAAAAAATAGTTTATAGTCCATTTGTCTTGAAAACTTCTCGTCGTTGATCCAAAATTTTTACTACTTGACGCCATTGTGGGTCTTCGTTTTTCACTAAAAAAATAAATAAATAAAAGGCCTTTTCCTTCGGACCAACCGCGGTAGCACACATAAACAATAAAAACAAAAATATGACGCTTCAACATAACCAACGAACCCGCTAAGCCATCTATTTCCAGGTAGGAAACTAAAATCCCCCTACCGTAAGGTAGATGCGTAACTCCCACTTCAATGTACTCATTTGTTCGAGGTAGAGTAGATGATGACAGCTGTAACTCTACCTCGGTAGCAAAATTGGTCAAAAGGAAAAGGCCTTAAAATGACATCAGTCTTAAGAGCTCAGTGGGCCACAAATAGACGCCCAGTGGGCCACGCGTAGCCCGCGGGCCCCGCGTTGGCCACACGTGGTCTAACTGCTACCTCCAACTAATGTTCTACCAGTTTCATTAGGAAAGCTGGCAATGCCAGTGAGGAACTTACCAAATGGCCTCATGATCATGGCGCTACACAATTGGCCTCTGTCACTTGGCATTGAGACTTTACAACAAAAAAATTAAAAAAACCCGAAACGCCAAATGGATCTACGGTAGTGGTACTTAGATGTGGCCCCTGGCACATGTCTTTGGGACCCTACTCATAAGCAAACTAAGCTTAAACCTTACAACAGTAAAATAATGGCATGTTTTGAAAGCCATCATTTTTCCTATTCAAGGTATTTTATAGCTGGTTCGTACCATAATACCGGATCATCCACTTTGTAGTATGGAAACTTTAGTACTATTATTTAATAAATTTACTAATTTTTTTAATAATTAGGAAAATTTTAAATATAATGAAAAGAGTGCCATTTAATATTTTTAAAAGCCGATTTACAACCGGAAATTTTCGAAAATGTCATCAAAACTTACCACAAAAAAAATTGAACTTTTAAAAAAAAGTTTCATATCAACTATTTAAGCAATATTATATTCACTTAATTCGGATTTTTTTTTCTCGAATAGGACTCCTTCTATTGGGGAGCTCCTCGATCCAAAAACTCCTTTCGCAACTCCTCTCTTTAATTTTTCACAGGAAACTAACTTCCTCTACCTCATTTAACAACGTCTAACTTCTACGACCAATTAATGTTCGACAAATTTCATTTGAGAAGCTGGCATTGTCAGTGATGAACTCGCCAAATGGCCTTATGATGATGACGCTACAAAATAGGCCTCTGGCGCTTGTCACAGATGCCTTACAACAATAAAAAATTAAAAAAATCTGAGACGCCAAATGACCCTACGGTCGTGGTGTTTAGATGGAGCCCCTGGCACATGTCTTTGGGACCTCACTCATAAACAAACTGAGCTTAAACCTTACAACAGCAAAATGATGGCATTCTATTCTGAAAGTAATTTCGTTGTTTCCCAACAGGGGACTTAATTGTATTTTTTCACAACCAATTTCACACTTAAGACGCATAATCATATGTATTTTGATAGCTGACATAGCAAAACTTGCTTGTGAAAAAATTCGATAGATTCTGCAAAGTAGTTAAAACAGCATTTTTGGCATATTTTGATTTTTTACTATAAAAAAGATAAAAATGCTGTTCAAGCTAAAAAAAAATTATCCAATGTGTATGGAAAAGATGTGCTAAATGAACGCCAGTGTCAAAACTGATTTGCAAAATTTCGATCCGGCAATTTTGATCTCGAAGATGCACCACGTTCTGGAAGGCCTGTTGAAGCTGATGAAGACACAATAAAGGCAAACCGGCGAATAACAACTCTTGAGATCGCCGAAAGATTAAATTTATTGAATTCGATCGTTCATGATTATTTGAAAGGACTAGGTTTAATCTCAAAGCTCGACATATAGTATGGGTTGCTCATATTACGGAAAAAAATTTGTGCCGTTACATTGACGTTTGCGATTTGCTTCTCAAACGCCAAGGAAATGATCCATTTTTTAAGCGTATCATTACTGGTGACAAAAAATGGGTTGTATACAACATTGTAAAGCGCAAAAGATCCTGGAGTAGAAAAGATGAATCGGCTCAAAGCACTTCGAAAGCCAATATACATCAAAAAAAAAGGTTACGCTATCTGTTTGGTGGGATTTCAACGGAATCGTTTGTTTTGAGCTTCTTCCGAGCAACACAACGATCAATTCTGAAGTGTACTATCATTAGTTGGACAAATTGAATGATTCACTTAAAGAAAAAAGGCCAATAAATAAACTTTTGGGTTGTTCGGAAAGTAATTTCGTAATAAAACGAAATTACTTTCCGAACAATCTAATATAATCTTTTAAGGAATTTGATAGCAGAGATTCACTCCATAATACCGGATATACTTAAATCCACTTTGTAGTATGGAAACTGTAGCATTATTATTTAATAATTTTATTAATTTTGTTTAATAAATAGGATAAATTTTAATATAAGAAAAATATTGCCATTTTATATTTTTGAAGTTGTTTTACTATTTAATTTTTTTGCAGGTATTTAAAAACCAATATTTTGCAAGAAATGGCCCAATTATAGCCGGAAATTATCGGAAAAGTTATGAAAACTTTATATCTTATATATAATATTTTATTTAACTTTACTTTTCAGAGCGCAAAGTGAATAATTCTATATCTTAAAACATTCTTATTTTTAAATTTAAAAAAAAAAATATACCAAAATTAGATAAAGAAGTAGCCCACATATTGTTTGGATGTTTTTCGTTTTTTTTTTTTGTATGAATTTACACCTACATAAATTACAGCTCCTACGATCTCAATAAATGTCCCCAAGCATATTTCGATTTGGCCTTCTCTAACCTATATTGTTCTATTCATACCTATACTATTGCAGATTATATGAGTATGCGAATAATAAGAGAACGGAACCCTTTTCAACCGAAATGAAAGTCGACGTTGACCTTTCATGTTATATAAATTTTAGTTTCCTTCCTATAGTTTTCAGTTCAGTTCTATTTTTTTTTATATTTGTCTTTTGCATAAAGACTGTCATTTATTAGTACTATTTTCTTTAAAAGGATATTTTTCAAAATTTATGTAGGTTTATATAAAAATTACTCGTATCTGTTTCAGTTTCAGTTTTTTCCTTTTTTTTTTTTGCTATTTAGAATATTCTATTAAATTTAGTTTTGTGGGAAATCAAGATCTTTTCTTATAAAATATTTAGTAGATGTAATATTTTTTTATGTTTTTATATCTATTATTATTAAATATTTTATTATTTGGAGAATTTTTATGTTAAACAAAAGTAAATAAATTAAAGGAAATTCCTTTTTGTCTGGATTATAATAAAATGAAGAATTTAAATTTGTTTATTGCAATTTATCTTAATTTATATTTTTAATGATAGACTTTTCTTTCGAAAAGAGCATATATAATTTTTTATTTACTAAAAATATAAATAAAAAAATCATTTATATTTGTTTCTTTAAAGTTGAAAACAATTTAAGATACCATATTTTCAAGATGCGTTTTTCTTTATAAACTTCCCTAGAAATGTGTCATTGTTCTTTCTTAAAAAAAAAAGGTTTTTTTTTTAACTTAAAAAAAGGATCTTGTTTTGTTTATTTTTTTCAAAAGAATCTTTTTGTTATCTGATATGGAAAACATTTAAATACTAATTTATTGTTGAGAGTTTATTGTTTGTAACTTATTTTTCAACAGACTTTTGAAAGTGAACAATAACTTTTCTTATGTTTGGTATTTTTAAAATTTTTTTTTTGGTGTAAATTTTCTGGATTTACTTTAAAACTTAAAAAGGTAACCAATAAAATTTTCAATATTAAATAATTTAAGCACATTATATATTACGGATTTAATATTTATTTCAATTTTTTATTCAAGTTAAATAGTATTTTGTTATGAAAACACACTTTTTTAAAAATATTTTAAAATAATAATCTGGAAATAATATCCTTATAATTTTATTATTAGGATAATATTATCAAATTATTAAGTGTATTGTAAAGAAAACAGAAATACTTAAATTCATTAAATGGAAATAAATATTCAAGAAGCAAAATTATTTATAATTGGACTTTTTGAATTAAAATATTGTGTAACTTAAATTATTCGTTTTTAATTAAAATTTTTTTATTTTCTGATAGAAGGATTTATTTCTAATAAAATACAAATTTTGATTTTCTTTTATAGATGCCACAATGGAATTTGATCTTTTGAATGTAATCAAACATAACGAGGATGGAGTAGAATATATTTCCGGTTATGATAGTTTCCTAGCTTTTGCACTAAAAGCTCATGCAGAAATTAAGTCTTCATATCGATTAATATTACCAGAGAAACTTCAGGAATTTGCCATAATGGGTGTATTTCGACCAGATACACGTACTGGAGGATATTTATTCAGTATTGTTAATCCATTGGATACCATAGTCCAGTTGGGTATTCATCTATCGCCAGCAATCAAAGATAAATGGAACTTAACTGTATTGTATACGGATCCGAATAGTGAAATTAGTAGAAAATTGGCTACCTTTGAAGTTCCATATGCAAAGAAATGGACAAAACTCACCTTCCGTGTACTCTCCGATAAGGTATCATTCTCCTACAATTGCAACGAAACCGCAACAGTTCCAGTTAAACGTGAACCACAAGATTTAGTATTTGACTCTGCGTCTACATTATATATAGGACAGGCTGGTAGTATTATTAAAGGACATTATGAGGTAAGTGAATAAAAATTATTCTCTATAAATTTTTTTAAATATATTAATTGACATCGAACAAAAATATTTCTGCCATTAAAATGAAGGGTTTTTGAAAGAGAAAAAATATTTCCTAAACAAACAAAAAAAATACTGTTAAGGAAAAGAGTTATTTAAACTCATTAAAAAAATATGTTAAATTTAATAATTAATTTAGAAATAGAATAATTAAGTTAGATACTACGAGTATTAAAATAGAGCCGAAGTTATTTGAAAAAAATTATTTTAAGAAGATTGATATATTTTACAAACAAATTTTTGCTTTTCAAAGTACTTCTAGTTAAGAGAGTATCTTTTAATTAAAAGAGAGTATCAATAAATTAATTTAAAAAAAAAATTCTTTCCAATATAATAGCAACATACTTGAAATTGTATATTTGAAGAATTCTATTAATTGCAACCGAAACAACTACTTTAAAAAAATTTTCTTTTTCTTATCCTAACAAACCAATTATTTTTAAAAAATTTCATAATGCACCTAAAGATGTTCTTTTCTAATACTTAAAAGGGTACGATTAAAACACTTGAAGAAGCTCTTATATGTTATTTTGAATGAGTGAATCTAAAAATACGCAGATTTATTAATCAATTAATCGTAAAATATCTTCTGCATTTAAACATGTAAAAAAAAAATACTGTTGCATTCATTTTGAAAAACATTTTCTAGAAATTTATATTCAAATCTATTAAAAGCAAAAAAACGTTTTCTAATTTGTACTTTAAATTCAGACTTTGATTAATTTTTTATTTTACTATATTTGAAAGTTTTCCCATTATAGTTGAGAAGTAACATTATTTAAATATTTAAATGACCGCCGATACGAGACTTGTTGCAGTACTCGACGGATATTGGTTTTTAAATGCACTAAATTTCAAAAATAGTTCGTATAAACACAATGTTTTTCGTAGTTTTATAAAAAAAAAATCCAACAGCGTCAAATCGTATGATCTTGGATGCTAATTGACAAAATTGGGTTTCATACGTCCATAACACTCAGAATTGACGGTAAATGTTAATTTTGGAGTTCTATGGGCCAATTATATCTTCGGACAAAAATGCACAACAAAACGTCACTTCTTGCAGATACATAAATGTTTTCGAAATTATTTGGGGGTTTTTCGAAATTATAAGGTTTAATTTTCAGTCTAAATATATTTTATAGATACTTCTTTAAATTAATCAAATATACAAAGCCAAATTATGAAATAGATATTTAGTTATTCTAAAATATACATTTTATTTCATAATTATTTGTACAAGGTCATTCAAAAAGTATTGCGAATTTTGTGTTTTCTCAAAAATTATTTATTTATTTATGAGTAACTATTTTGTCCCCTTAAAAGTAATCCCCACCAGATACATTTTGTATAACTTAAAAATGCGGGATTTTTGGCAAACTTTGAGTTTTTATTTTGAAAAATTGTTACAATATATTTTATTCAAAGTATTGTCCATCGAAAGCCACTACTTTTTTCCATCTTTCTGGCAACATATGGATTCCGCGCCAAAAAAACTGCTCCGGTTTTAAGGCCAAGAATGAATCAAGCCAATTTTTGATGCCCTGTTCTGAAGTGAAGCGTATTCCGGTGAGTCAAAACTTCCCCTGTTCTGAAGTGAAGCTATAGCCGGTGAGACAAAAGAAGTGAAGCGTATTCCGGTGAGGCAAAACTTGATGCCCTGTTCTGAAGTGAAGCTATAAGGCGGGTGAGGCAAAACTTCCCAGCCACTGTTTTCTAAATAATTTTTAACCGGTCTTGCAACGTGAGGCCGAGCGTTGTCATGATGGAAAATTATGGCTTCGTGTCTGGTCGCATATTCCGGGCGTTTTTCGGCCAACGCTCGCTTCAAACGGTTTAATTGTGTTCAGTAGAGGTCGCCTGTGATCGTCTGGCCCGATTTCAATAGCTCATAATAGATCAAACCCTTCTGATCCCACCAAATACAGAGCATTACCTTGGCGCCATGGATATTTGGCTTTGGCGTTGATTTGGCTGGTTGGCCGGGCTTAACATATGAATTTTTGCGCTTTGGGTTCAAGCAGCATTTCAGACATGCAAAATCGCCTTTCAACGTCTCTCGGCTTCAATTCATATGCGACCCAATTTCCTTGCTTTTGGATGAATCCTGCTGCTTTCAAACGTTTTGAAATGGCTGCTTGAGTGACTCCCAATGATTTTGCAATTTCTTCTTGAGTTCGACAACAGTCTTCGTCGAGTAATGCCTCCAAATCTTCATCTTCAAACTTTTTTTGGCTGACCTGGTCGTTCTTTGTCTTCCGTGTCAAAATCACCACTTCTGAACCACACAAACCATCTCTCGCACGTTGAAATCGATGAAACATATTCAGGATAAGCTTCGGTGAGCAATCGATGTGCTTCAGCTGCACTTTTTTTCAAATTGAAGATGCAAATCAACACTTCCCGCAAATGGGACTTTTTTGGTACGAAATTCGACATTTTTGAAGCAAAAAAAAAACTTTGTTGTTTACACTATTTCGTTCAATGACTAATCGAGAATGAATGACAGATGTTTAACCTCCAAAATGCCATATGAGTTATTATTAACACAAACCATGTGTAAAAGTTATGCCATCTGTTGTCAATCCCGCATTTTTTCCAATCCTCGAAGCACTTCAAAAAAATCATTTTTTGTGATCTAGTGCAGCTCCTCCTTCGATGCCGTTTTTATCTCCTCAATCGTAGTGTAGCGTTGACCTTTCATGGGGCTCTTTAGTTTCGGGAATAAGAAAAAGTCACAGGGGGCCAGATCTGGGGAATATGGTGGCTGCGGTTTTTATTAGTGTGTTGTTTTTGGCCAAAGATATTTTTTGGATATGTTGATTGCGTAGTCGCAGAGAGGAGACATTTTTGATTTTTCGTAAAGAATTTTGTTGGAGAAGTACTTTCCATCGTTAGTGAATAATAAGTTTACGCAATATCGGAGTATTCGTCTCTCAACCCTTTCTAATCTTCTTGCCTGGCTCCTCGAAATCGTGAACCAAATAGGGAAGCCGTACGTCAATACTGGTCTAATAAGCTGTTTGTATAGTAACAGCTTTGTATCTATAGATAGACCATATCTATTTTTAAATAGAAATGCTATCCCGTAATAGGCCCGAAGTGCCTTTCTCAAATTTAACTCTGCGTAGGAGTTGAACTTAAACAAGGAAGTAAACGTCACACCTAGATATTTCAATTAAGCTGCTGCATCTATCTTAACACCGTTCAGCATAATAGAAATTTTACTTTTTGCAACTATTTTCCAAAGTCCCTGTTTTGAAGAGTTTCGAATGCATATTCGATTCCCCACTTCTTGTAAAATTCCAGAATTATTATCAATCCTTCCTTGATAAAATTTTAACGCAATCCTGGGATTGTCGTGAGTAGCGTATGCTAGGGTGTCATCCGCGTAATAAAGAGTGCCGCAGTCAGGCAGTGCAGGAATGTCGGAGATGAACATACTATATAGTATAGGCCCTGAAATAGATCCCTGTGGGACACCCCGCTGTAGTGGGAATTTGGCCGATATCTTATTGTGAAATTTTGCACTGAAGAGTCTGTCAGCCAAAAACGATCTGTACATAAAAATCAGTCTTCGATTAATTTTCAGTTTTATAAGTTTAAACAGCAGTCCATCCCACCACACTGTGTCGAATGCTTTCTTGATGTCTAGACTTCCGATAACCGTGCTTTTTTTTATGTTTAATCCTCCGATAATATCGCTGTGCCATTTCAGTAATGTGTCCAGGGTAGAATGGTCCTTTCGAAATCCGAATTGATTGGATGGAATTGCATTCATCTCTTCTAGTTGTAACAACAGTCTATCATGGATAAATCTGTCAAGAATTTTTCCGATATTTGAGAGCAGAGAAATTGGTCTGTGTTCCAAAATTTTTGCTTTAATGTTTTTTTTTTGGGCCTCTTTCCAAGTTTTTGGGGAGGTAGAAATTGTTCAAACAGTTATTAAGTTTTAATTCCATCTGGACCCGATGACTTTTTGCTATTTAAGTGTTTTAAGTAATGGTATATGTCTTTAAGTTTAAGAAATAGGCCATTCAATTTTATAGAAGTGGCTCTATTTTTGCCACTAAAGTTACATTGCGGCACGCCGGTCTTCATATACTCCCCAATTCTGCCAGCCAATTTTTGTTCTTTCATAAAACCGGGCATAACTTGCAGGTAATAATCCTTATTGACCGTTCTACCTTATGGTAAGAACTCATGATGCAGAATCGTCTGTTGTTGACGTGCTCGGGCGTCCGGCACGCTTTTAACCGTTCAGATCTTCTCGGCCCTCTGAGAACATTTTGTACCACCGATGAACGTTGCTTCGGTCCAAGGTACCTTCACCATATGCCACAGTCAACATTCGGAATACGTCCGCGCAATTAATTTTGTTTTTCACAAAAAATTTGATAAAGGTTCTTTGATCCATTTTTTGGAATGGGCCAAAATCGAAGACGAGCCAAAACACGTTTAAGCAAAGAAGCTATCAAAAATTAACTGAACATTCAAAATGGCCGAACTTGTCGGCATAAGTGAGAGACATAAGTACCAATATAACGCCATAAAAAAACCGAAAATCGAATATACGTAACCCGTGGAAGTTCAAAATTCGGGATACTTTTTGAACAGACCTTATTTTAAAAGAGAAAAATCTCTTAAAATCCTAACAACAAAATCTATTTTGCTTTAATGTAGAATTATTTAATATTTTTAAACTATAATTGCCACTTATTTTTATATAAAAATAATTGATTTTATTAAAATTACGTGCTGAAATTTCCAAGAGCATATTTACAGATAATCGCTTAAAAATATCATCTATGATTTATTAGGGCAAATTTATACTAATAAAATCTAGACAAATATTGTATAAAATTTATATCATGGAGTTGTAAAAAAAATAATAAAACTAAATGCATTATTTATAAAATAAATACGCAAAATGTACATTTTATACAATTGGTTTTTCAATATTGTAATTGCTATTTTATATGAATAGGAAAATAAAACTTGCTAAAATTGTGCATAACAAAATAATTAAAATCAATTTGCATATAACATGAAAATTGCATTTGTTTATTACCACATCAATTTGGAAAATTGTAAATTTATTGTTTAAGTGGTAAAATAGCATAAAATTTGATTGGTAAATAAATAGTATTTAGAATATTTTCAAATTATTTTCTTAATTTCTATTCGGAATTTTCATATTATCGTAACTATTTATATTTGGGAATAATTATTTTGTAAATAAATTAATCGTATTATTATTGTGTGTAATTGGGAAAATTTATTATGAAAATATTCAATATAACATTTAATTTGAATTTACTAAAGTGAATGGGGTTTTCTCATGTATTCTAATATATTTATTTGCAATTTGAAAAAGTTATTATTAAAAATTTCAGTATTATTTTATTAAATTGAAAATTCATCTGTAAAACCGTCTAGAAATATTCTATGCTCGAAATATTAAATTCACTAAAATAAAAGTAAATTTTCTTAATAAATTATTAAATTTAACAAGATTTGTCTTTCGGTAAAAAAAAAAACAAAATCTCAAACAAGTGTAAAAATTTATTGCAAAGACATTTTATTACTATAGATTGTGTAATAAAATTCTTCAAAACTGTGTAATAAAATTCTTTCGGTTAACACAGCAGTTTCTTATAGCAGTTTCAAGCAGAGTAGTTATTTTATTTTAACAACTGTTATATTAGTAGATATCCTCTAAAAGAGAAATACATAAAATTAAATAATTGATTATATATTAAACCACAAGAAAAGAAAAGTATCTTTTCATTAGAATTCTTGTACAAAAATCAAATTTCTGCTGATTTGAAAAAAAAACCAATTTATTTTCCAAACAAAAATTGATAAATTTCATTAAATTGGATTAATACAAAAACTACCACAAAGTGTAATAGTTATTTTTCATTTAATTTATCCTAATTGTTATATTCTTTATGAAAAATATTCATAGCTTTCGTGCATACTATAAGAACTTGATATTAATATAAAATAAAAGGACATTCGATCAGCTTTAAAATCTTTTAAAAACAAAATTACTCAGCTTCTAAATAAGGTTAAAAATAGTTATAATTGTCCGTTTTCTCCAAAAAAAAAAAAAAACAAATTTGCTTTTTTGTAAAAATAAAAACTACATTAAAAATTGAGCTCATAAATTTTAAATATTTGATATTCCCTGCGGCTTGTCTGTCTGTGATTACTTGCAATTATTCTAGAGTATACTTTGTAAAAGTATTGTAAGAGTAGACAATGAATTCATAAGAAAAAAATGTGAATTGGTAAATTCAGAAAGGAGTTGCGCTTTAGAGACTTGTGGTTGAGCGATAGCAGCGACAGTGAGATATTATTGGAACTATTTACTTTGGGAAAGATGGGGAAGTAAATTTGGATTTCCCCGCAATATATTCTAAGGATAAACACATTCATTTTCCATGTTGAGGAGGAAGACACATTAAAATTGGGGTAATTTTTTCTCCACCATAATGCGCTTCTACCGATTGAGACTCCTTTTTCTCGACTGGCGGAAAATCGATCGAATTAATTTTGACTAGAACCAAATTCAGAAAACTATTTACCCAACTTACATGCAGAGAGGTAGGAAATAATATGAAAGTTGATATAAAAGTGGAGCATGCCTGAAAAATGGAAAATTTATTCAATGTTTGGAGAGTACTAGACTCTCGAAACTGTATCAGTCTTGAAACGCGTCGTGGCGGATAAAGATGTGCTTTCTAGACGGTAGTAAAAATTTCATATGTTTTTGAAAAGTACAAGTCGATATATAATAAATTTATTCAATTAAATAATAAAAGAAAAATCCTTTTATAACTATACAAAGGACTAAAGTATATTCTTACAAATTGTAAATTACTTTTTTTTTCCAATTTAACTAAATGGCATAAAATTGAATATGATTTGTTCAATTTGGTACTACAGGATGTCTTCCTTATTATTTTCAACTTGTTATTTATACAAAAATAATAAGGATTAATTGAAATTGATATATAATTAAAAATGAAGAAACATTTAAATTATCAAAAACGAGAATGTATGATTTATTTCGTGTACGCGATACAATTTCAATACGGCTAATACAATGCGGCAGGATTTCGTATTCTGAAAAACAAAAATAAAAGCTCGCGGTTCGGTGTATAGCGATTCGTCAACATTTACAAATGTTAATACATCTTTATTGATTGATTGATTGATTGATTGATTGAGTGAATAACAGCATATCAAATACATGTATATATTATAGTAAAAAAATAAAGAAAGAAATACAACCGAAAATTATCACATTATATCCAAATCATATTCAAAACGTTTGGTAAAATAAAAAATATTTATCAATAAATTTGAACAAGTGCTAATCATAAAATATCTTTTAATATAACTGATGTATGTAAATGTTATTAAAAATAAAAAAATCTATATATATAAAAAATTAAAAATAAAATATCCTAGCTAATGATTAATAGAGTAAATAGGTGTAAAATTTTAATAGTAATAATTCTGTTTTGAAAAGTTTTTAACACATACAAATTTTTTGTGGTGATTGTTGTTATTTATTCGTTGTCAAAAAAAAAATATATAAAAAGAAAAGAAAAAGGAAAAATCAAAATTATATTTACATATTACTATAATAAAATACAACTTATATTCAAAGAAAAAACTAACAATTTATTTAAAATTATCTGTTAAAATAACTAAAAAAGCAAAGAATACTTTCTCAAAATTTATATGGCAAAAAAAAAATATTTACAATAGTTAAATTATATACAATTATTTAGAAAGGAATAAATGATAATCCTTATAATATGCATATTTAAAGATAATTATAAAAAACGAATTTTAAAGTTAAAATTACAAAAATACGTAAGCCATAATACAGAATATACTATACCCAAAGTGTCAATTTAATTTAATAAAGAAAATTCAAATTTTTCAAATATAATAAGAAAAAATTTACGTATTGTTGAAATAAATATTTGAATAAAGTTTATTTGCTGTTTTAAAAAAATTCTTCTCATCAAGAAAAAAATATATACAAAAATCCAATACTAATTGTAGACCGATATCAATTGTGAATGTTTTGAAAATCTATTTTATATTTAAGAAAAAAAATTTCAATTTATTTAACAAAAATAACAAAATATATATACCATAAATATAAAATTAAAAAATAGTTGGGAATTTTTTTTATTTATAATGTGATATAACTCTAAGTAAAAAATTTTATTAAATAAAAAAAACTTTTCTTGTATGATATTACGCGCGCGTTATCCAAGAAAAAAACGGACAGAAATTATTCAGTTTTACTAATCCAAATTTAATTTAATTTAAATCGATTGTGTTTATTTTCGCATATCAGTAAATATCTACTATATCTATCATATCTATGTGTACATACTAATAGAGCACAAAAATATTTTATGACAATAATTGAGAAGATAATATACACTAATATAATAATTATATTAAAAGAAAAAAAAATTAGATAAAATTTATATGTAATGTTTGAAAATTTTATTGAATATCAAATATTTAAATAGAAAAATTTATTAAAAAATTTCACATTATCTACTACTGCCAGTTTTAAATATTCTATTTACAAGAAAAATTTTAAATTTAAACAAATTATATCATAAAAAAAAAAAAACAATTGCTATCATTGTAAAACATATCCTTTTATGTGTTGATATTAGAAAAAAAAATTTAAAAAAAAAAATCCTAAACGATATCTTAGTAAGCTATTAGAAAAAAATACTATATTTTTTTGTTTGGTGAAGGTGTTGTTAGATATGATGAAGGATAAGGGATGTGATACTATATCTAAAGTGAAATGAAAATTTGAATAATCCCTTCTCTTTGATATTAATTACAAAAATCAATTGCTCGGAACAAAAAAAATTAATATATACGCACAGATTTAATTTTTTTTATTGTTCCTTTCCGTATATTTATAAAAAAGTTAAGTTTTGTCCTTGCGATTCCATCCGGTTTTATGGAAATCTTTAAGAAACCCACAAAATATTTAATATTGTACTCATTGTAGAGAGAAATTACTTCTTTTTTAAAAAAAAAAAAAAAAAAAAAAGAGAAAAGAAAAAAGGAGTGAAAGTTTTATTATAATTTCCCATCGATCATGGCTATGGTTATATCAGGACGAGCAAAAGCTGTTATAACAGCGCTCGTTTGTTTCTTCCTCTTGGGTGTTGTTCTCGTAACCGGATCGACAAAGGGATGGTTTGTGCCACAACGTTATCACGGCGAACGTGTTGCCGCAAGGATACAGGTACGAATGAAACATCCTTTATAATTTTTTTTTTTTTGTTATATGGCTAAAGTACATGCATACACATATATACACATGCATATAATTCGATTATCATATAAATTGGTAGTTGTAAATATAGCAACTGCAAATACTTGAAAAAAAGAAAAATTACTCTCAAGAAAAATTACTTTTATCTCGTCCTTTTTTTAAATAAGTCATTTTTTATACCAATAAATATAAGAATTATATTATATAAAATGAAAGACTAATAAAAATACCAAACAAATTATTTAAAAAAAAAAAAAACAACAAAAATGAGGAAGAAAATAATTCGAAAAAATAAAATATGCAAAGACCGTTAATAATAATAAAAAAAAAACGGCAAGAATATTAAAAAACATCTTCCCTTATGAATAATATAAAAAAGATGAAATGTGAAAATGTGATGCTATCCTCGTAAAAGAAAAAAGTGTTACCTTCTAGAGGGTAACATTCTATCATCCAATTTTTTTTTTTTTTTTGTATAACTAAGGGTATATGACAAATAAAGACAGAAATGAAAGTTTCATTTCTATACTAACAGTTGTAAAAAGCTAACGATCAAAAATGAAAATGAATAATTACTGTAAGTGCGTGCATTTCAACCACACTCCGCTTAATATTTGTATATTCAGCTTTGGATTCTTAAATTTAGAATATTCTAATTTAAACCAAACATCAACTATAAAAAAAAATGTTCTTTCATCCTAATTTAGAAAGCATAGAAATTCAGTCCAGCTTTTTTATACAGGAAAATTCTACTCATAGTGTACACAAAATATTTTAAAAATATTTTTTTTTGTATTTCTTTATTTAAAAATTAAAATATTAAAATTTTTTTTTTGGTAAAATATTTTTTTTTACACTAAACAAATCTACTTAATTTTATACATAAATAATAGTGAATTTCACAAACAACAAATTAATATGAATGGAGAAATAAAATTAATTTTTTAAAATATCAGAAGGGATGTAAAAGTTATTCTGGTATAGTGTATAAAAAGATAAACTCTATTAAAATGAATTAAAATTCAAATTATATAAATTTTTATTCTTTTAATTATGAGTTTTTATGAAACAACATTTCAAATAGTAATAATTATTTTTTTTTTTTAATAATATTTTATATCCAATTTAATTTTAATAAAATTATCCTTTTAACTATGCAGTAAATTTTATAAAAAAAAATTGATGAAATTTTCTTTATTGTAAAAATGTATATCAAAGTTTTAAATTTTAATTTCCATATCTATAAAAATTCAGTCTTAAATCAGTTTAAAAAAGTTTAGTATTAAAAAAATTATAGCATTATAGTATCATATAATGCTATAATATTTATAATACTAAAATTAATAGTATGCCATAAAATTAATTAAAGTACGCCATAAAATTGAATTAATAAATTTTTTATTTGCTATAATACAATATAAGCCCTTTCTTGTGTTAACATTTTTTGAAGAAAATTTTTAAGCATAACTAATTTTCAAAAACTTCTTAAACCAAATTTAAATTTATTAAAAATGTATGTAAGTTTATATACTAGCATTACAGTATAGGAGCGTTAAATATTTGCATAAAAAGTGCCCTCATATCCCTATAAAAAAAAAAGATCATTTTTGCTATATAAATTCTTACTTGAGGACACCTGAGCGTGTTAAGTTCTCCAATGGAGGGAATAATACAAAAACGAACTAATTAATCAAAAAAAATTAGAAAAGGAATTAAAAAATGCTTTAAAAGGATACACAAATTGAAAGCAGGATAAAATTAGATATCGCAATAGAAAATTGTTTAAAATAAAATAAAATTAATGAACCCAAATTAAGGTACTAACGAGAGAAGAAGAATTGCTGGAATGGAATTCCCTTTGACTTGCTATAAATTAAAAAAAAAACTTTAATTTAGATATTATTAATTTTTTTTTATTATTATTAACATAAACAGTGATGAATTTTTTAATAATAAATAAATTTACACAAATGGCTGCTGCTGGACGAGGCAATACCTCAAGCTCAAATTAACTTCTTGTTAGTTCTTACTTTTCCGAACATTAACTGAACACTGATCGATTGCCTACCTTACCTCATGGGGTCGACAACTATACACGATCAGCTTAATCGATCTCTGTAAATTTACAAAAAATATTTTTATACGAAATAGTTATTATTTTTTTTGTATATCAATAATAAGAATTTAAATGAATAACAATTAATTAAATAAAAAATTTGGTATTAAAAATCTTAATTAGAAAATAATAAAAATATTAATTTTTATTAATACAAAAAATATCATTTAATTTATTGTATTATATTTTTATAGTAGAATAGTAAATATTAAAGTAGATTTTATTATTGGAAAACTTTAACAAAATTGAATCCCTAATGAAATAAAGTCTCTAGCAGTTAAATATGTACGAATGGAAATTGACCACAGTTCTGATACGAGGAATTTACAAAATGGTCTGCCCGAGGTTTCTACAAAACACATTTAAATGGACCTTGGAACTTTTGTTACAAACAAATAAAATTACTTAACTTTATCTCAATATTGTAAAGTTATTTTCAGACCACAATGACCAAGCAATTAGAAGTTAATTATGGGCTAATATAAATTAAAAGGCAAATTCTAATAAAATTCCAATTGAATTAAGTATATTTTTATAGAGGATAAAAATAAATTTATAATTAATTCTTATTTTCAGAAAGTAGTAAGAATAAATTTGTATATTCTTTATTTATATATAAATTACTAGGATAATATTTAAAGGACTTTCATATACTATAACTTAAGCATTTTACTTATGAACATATCTAGATGAGAAAAAACCGAAGATAATCTATATTTTTTTATAAAAATATCAAAAAATATATCTAATATATTGTAATATTTTAGATAGAATATGTTCATTATAAAAAAAAAATAGACAAATACATACTTATACTCTGAAAAAGTTAAACTTTAAGCTAGTTGTTAGGATGTGAAAAGCATTTGAGAATGTGAATATATTCTGTTGTTAGGATGTGAAAAGATTACTTATGAACCAACAACGTTTTAACTATGATACCAAAAATTATATTGTAGAAAACATTAAATGATCAAAAAATAAAAAAAATTTCTAAAAAGAAAAAATAGAAAAATCTTCATTATCAAATAAATAATAAAAAAAAATTAATCAAAATAATTAATTTTTAAAATTTGAACTTACAAAGAAGTTATTTTCTTGTACATAAACTGTTAAAAATAATTGTGAATATATATCAACTAAAAAAATTGAAACTCCTTTTAATATTATACTATAAAATGTAATTTAAAAATTCCATAATATTTAAATTCCTTAAAGTATTACAAAATATTTTATCTTTTATCTCCAGAATTATTTACATTCGCTTTAAAAATTTGATACTCTTCAAAGGCGGAATTTATGTTTATAGAAGGATAAAGGAATGTAGATTGAGTTAAATCCCATAGAATTACTCAAGTCATACCCAGTAATAAAAGTTTTCGAAAATTTACATCATCACTATTTGAATGAAAGCTGACAAAAGCTTATAAATCGTTTTCGTCTTCCCTAAAAATTCTACCCAAACATTAGATTTTATCGTATGTATGAGTACTCTTACTAGTCGGAAACTTCCTTCTGACAAGAAATTTTCTAACTAAATAACAGAATTCTATGCAATTACTTAATTTAAGAATATAATTTTTTTTTTATAAGCTAAAATATAGCCTTGCTATAATCATAAGTGCTATTTTTCAACAATACAACTACAAACGGATTTTCCTTAAAAGTATATCCTTCGCGATTAGTATAAACTTAATCCGTCCACCAAGCGAATAACTGAGGGAAATTTTTCCTTCGAATTTATACGACTAAATATTTTCATCATCAAAGCGAAATTGTTCATTGTTAAACTTTATCCTTGTTCGGTTAACACAGCGTGACAGTATTTAAAACTATTTAACAAAAAATTATTGTTCATAAATTTCAAAGGACTTAAAATTTCGTATCTTATCAAATTTTTTTTTTATTGTAATATTTGAAATGTTTACTATTAAATGAAATTTTATATAAAAAATATTTTGACTAATTTATAGTTAATATTATTGATAAAAATAAATATTTTTATAATTTATTTAAGAATATTACAAGGGTTTTTTGATTATTTTGTATTGTTGAAAAAAGAAAAAAAGAACATCCTTTTTTCATTAAATTAATTTGATTTTTTATCATAATCTCCTTTTAAGGTCATCGATTTTCTAAATTTTCTTTTCTTTTTTCTTAATAATAATTATTTTCTTGGTCTTCAAAATAGGCAAATAATTCGGATATCTCGTCCTTATTCGACCATATTTTTTTTTAAAACCAGCCTTTTTTATACTTAGGGATGTATAATATTGGAGTGGACTAGGTCCGGAAAATAGGGTGGCTTAAGTAGGATTTAATAGAGGGTGCTTGATCCGGAAAATGAAGCAATAGTGGATAGCATTGTTACGTCAGCTTTTTTGCAATAACTGCCGATGTTTCTCTTTAATTTCATTACAAAAGTCGTCCTTTAATATTGTATAAAATATCCTTGTTTTACCAGGTGATTTTTTTGCTGTTTGGTTTTGCATATTTCTATTTGAGATAGATTGCGCTTAATATGTGACGTTTGTTAAAGTCAAAAGTGCTCATTAAGCATTGCCATTTTTTTTTACAAAAAGAAGTTATCTGAAAAAGACTGGTCTGTTGTTGGTAGTATAGAATATTGGGAATTTTGTTAAATTTTGTAGAGCAGATTAGTAGAAGTTTAAATAGAGGACTAGGGAATGGAGTTGTTGAATCCAGGAGCGCCACAATGGGAGAAATCCTGCTCGCGGAGTAATTCTTGAATAATAGGGAAATGGGATAGGCATAAGGGACGATTTGTGTTTCCAAAAAGAATGTTATGAGTGAGAGCAGTATGCCCAATCCGGATTTTAAGGAGCTTCCGCGCCCAGAATTTTGGTATGGATGTTGAATAGACTGGTTTATTGGTGGTTATCTAATGGGTCGACAAAAATGTGTCGCTATTGGTTCAGTCATCGTATCTGCGGATGGCTGATGGTGTTAGTTGCCATTTTGTTAGTAGGCGAGACAGATTGGAAATTATTGGTCGACGAAGTGTGTCTCTAGCCAATGTGTCAGCACTTTCATTGCCCCAAATTCCTACATGCCCCGGCATCCATTGTAACTCGACACTCCTATTGGTCTGTATACTAGGACGAATTGCGTTTAGAACTGGATCAATTGATGGGTCACAAATGGCCTTGAGGCCGGCAAAGATATTTCTAAGAAAGCACTCCGTTGAGTTGGAATATTGATCGCAATTTCAATTACTGTTTTGATGGCCCACAGCTCCCCGTCATATAAAGCTGCCCTTTAAGGGAAGATTCCACAACAAAGTGCGTGGGTTCTGCAGCAAAAAAATTTCGCGACCGAAAAAGATCGGTGTCGGTGTCGGCTTCGTGAACAACAGTCGATAATCTTTTTATCCATCCAACTGTTCAAGGAAAAGTTTCCTTTATGTGGACGGACCAGTAAAAGCTTTCTTAAACCTGTCAAGAGAAGCAGACAATTTTAACTTTGTTCCTAACCACGGTTTCTAATCTTTATGTGAAGAGGATGTTTGGAAATCCAGGGGGCAAATGGGGGAATTGCCTTCTAGGTGGAATATTAATAATGATAGGGATGATGACTTCCTTTTTTAAGCTGGAGGAAATGATAATGTTTTTGATTTAACGATTAGAAGGGGGGGGGGGGTGTATTGGGAAGATATAGGTTCTTGTAAATTAAGTTTAGGCTGGCTTTTAAAAAAAACAAACAGAAAAAGTTTATATCTCACCAAAAGATTCCTGGTCCTCCATTCGGAGGACCAGGAATCTTTTAGGTGAGATAGCCAGGATTTCCATGGAATCTTTTAGGTGGCGAGGGAACGGGTCTAGTAACGAATCAAACACACTATCAATTTTTTTCCTGCAAACATGAAGACAAGCTGGGTTTGGTGTAAAGATTACCGCACCGTTTATGCTGGTCCAAGTGTTGATGTTGCGGATGGCGTTATTGATTTGTTGCTCAAGATCAGTGCCAGATACAAGTATAAAAATATGGTCAGCATATATGTACTTCTTAAAGGATATTAGAAAGAGATCGTAGATAGACAGGATCATTGTGGGATGACATTTTCTATTTCGCGTTTTGACTCTAATTTCCACTCTGGACTTTTTTTTTTTTACCGTCAAAGGCACCGATGATTTTGAACTTTTTTTTACCCAAAATGTAAGAACTGCATCTGGTCGATATGTGGTTTCAAAAAGACGGTGCTACATGCCACATAGCTCGTGAAACAATGGACATATTGAGAGATGAGTTCGGTGAGCAATTTATCTCATGTTTCGGACCGATAAGTTGGCCGCCTAGATCGTGCCATTTGACCCTTTTAGACTATTTTTTATGGGGCTAAGGGAAATCACTTATCTATGCCAATAAACAAGCATCATTTGTAGTCCTGGGAGACAACATTACACGTGTTTACAGCGAGATGCTCGAAAAAGTGGTTCAAAATTGGATCTTTCGCATAGACCACTTAAAACCAAATCGTAGCCAACAATTATATAAAATATTCTTTAAAAAGTAAATGGTTTCAAATAAAAATTGTGTGCACTTTTTTTTGGAAATTTGAAAACCAAACACTTAAAAAATCGCCCGTTCTTTTTTTCTGAAAATCTCTCAAAATGATTTCTCTTATATTCCACAAAATAATTACCACGATTTTCTGGGATATAAGAAAAATCATATTGACAACCTTGACTTCATATGGTGTAAATTTTCAGGCTGAACTCCACAGCTTAGGCAAAATAAAATTTTTTTATTTTATTTCGAAACATGTATTTATTAATGTTGATGTTAAATTCCAAGTAAACATGCCATCCATCTTTCAGACAATATTATATTTTGCAAATAGTCACATAAAATATTATGTATCCTTCCATTAAAATTGTAATTTTTAAAAAAATAATTTCACATACCTTAAATTATTCTATCTTTTGCCTGTTATCCCTCATACTATATTTTATTCTTTGCCAATGATTTATGTGTAGTGACTACCTTCAGGACGTTTAGCGTCGATTATGCTTCCGTGGCGATAATGCGACTTAATTTTAAATCATTTATAAACAATTTTAATTAATAGAAAAGAGTCACCATAATGAGTCTTGTAAGCTGTCAACTGTCATAATAGTCTGAAAATTGTTATGTGATCATTTCAGGATTGCCAGATAAACTTATCAAACAACCCTCTTATTAAGGTACCAAAAACTTTTACATTTATAAGGTAATTTTCGCCAAAAAAAAAACACATTTTCTTTAACAACAAATAAAAAGAAAATTTTAATAATATGTTTTGTGTAATAGTGCAAAAAAAAAATTATTCAATATTATCTATTCGCCTACAGTAAAATTTTCTGATGATAAATTATATGAAATTATATCGTACACCAAAATTATAATTTCTGGATTAATCAAAAACGAAAAGAAATATTTCATAAAATGTGGCCCGGTCTTATGAGAAATACATCTCAGAGATGACACGTTTCTGAACAAAAACCTCAACCTCTTTTCACATAACTCCTTGTTTCTTTTTTATGAGAAAAAAAGGAATGTAAACTTTATGAGGATAAACTCTTACATATCATTTATAAAAAATAATTGGAAAATACAATAATTACAGATAGAAGGTAGCAATTTAGTTCTTGTAATTTTCTATTAGATTTAGTGTATGTTCACCGTAAGCAAACCGTATCCCAAAACTATGGAAATTCAGTGTCCTTAATTGTTTGACAAAAAATTTAACTGAAAATTCTGTTTTTTAAATATTTAATATAAACTTCAATTCATCGAAGTTGAAAAGGATAATAACAATCTTGGATATGTGCGACTAATATGGGTGGATGGCAATGCTATTTTGTTGGTAATTCTATGAGTATTATCAGGTAAATATTTCGGTGATGATGTCGACGGTAGTTTCGCCATAATAATGGTGCAAAAAGGACTCATCATTGTGTGAAAGAAATTGCGCCAATGGCAAACAAAAGGCATGCGAATCACCGATTCACGTTTTTAATATTAAGGGATGGGGATTCTAGAAGAATTTCCGCAAACTCCTATTCTGCTTGGATGGGTTCCGTGCGAATTACCGTGCGAAATAATGAGATAGTCAGGCTTGGTATGGAATTTTTCTCGTTTAGCATAAATGTTCGTTGCATGCAAACAATGAAAGCGTGGAAGATTCTTCCTTTTATGTTTAGTATTCAACATCATTTGATTGTCGGGTCGTAAAAATAGAATAAAATCTTGGCATTAATTCGATTTTCCATTGTTTACTCTTCTTTCTATTGTGACTTTTTCATGTAAATAAGGTGGAACCGGACGGAGGGTGAAAATCATTTACTTTTAAGGAGTATATCTTAAAATTTTATATTTACAAATAATATTTTATAATATAACAACAAAGGACTAACCCTACATTATTCACGAGTATTGAAAATAAAATAAACGAATCAAATATAAATTTTTATATATAAGAGCATTGATTTATGGAAAAAATTTTATTTTACTATTTTGTGATCGTATAAAATTTAAATGGACTTTATGATAGTTAAGATAAATCTTAATAGAAGATGATATTATTTTTTAGAAAATATAAAATGTAAATTCAATTTAATATTAATGAAGATCTAGTAATAAATTTTTTTTGATATACTCATTATAGATAGTACGTTTAAGGGAAGATTTTACGACGGTTATTCAAGAAGTACTTAGCCTCACCGCCCGATGGAACTGCTGTCACAAAAAAAATTTACCATCGTGCAGTACATTCTTTTAGTAGCCTACTGTCAAAGTTTCAGTTGATTCCCTTTATTAGTTTTGTTTTGAGACCCTTTGAAAGCGAGCGTGTCGGTCGGTTGCACAAAAATGGAAAAATAACAATATCGTTCGGTGATTAGATTCTTGTTTTTGGAAGTGAAAACGCGCAGCGAAATCAAAGATCGCTTGGATGCTGTGTATGGTGACTCTTCTCCTTCGATGGCGACCGTCAAGAATTGGTTCAACGAGTTTGTTCGTGGCCGCACGTCGGTTTTTGATGAGCCACGCCCAGGTGCCCCGAAAACGGCTGTTACGGAAGAAAACGTTAAAAAAGTCCACGATCTCGTGTTGGCAGACCGTGGATTGAAGGTTCACGAGATAGCTGAGACTGTGGGCATCGCAGTAGGAACAGTGCATCATATTCTACACGACGAACTGGGCATGAGAAAGCTGTCGGCGCGATGGGTTTGCTCACACCGGAAAACAAGCGCAACCGTGAGACCACATCGGCGACGTATTTGGCGCTGTTTCAGCGCAATCCAGCGGAGTTCTTGCGTCGTTTCGTGACCGTCGACGAAACATGGATTCACTGGTACACACCAGAGACCAAGGAACAGTCGAAACAGTGGACTTCACCCGGCGAACGTGCTCCGAAGAAGGCGAAGACTGTTCGATCGGCCGGAAAGGTGATGGCCACCGTTTTCTGGGATTCACAAGGTGTGATCCACATCGATTACCTCGAGAAGGGTAAAACAATCACGTGGCGCTACTATGCTGACTTATTGGGCCGATTTGACGTCGAATTGAAGAAAAAGCGGCCCCGCTTTGCGAAGAAAAAAGTGATGTTTCACCACGACAACGCGCCGGCTCACACCTCCGCCGTCGCCATGGCCAAAATGGTCGAATTGCGCTACGAATTGCTGCCCCATCCACCGTACTCCCCAGATTTGGCCCCCTGTGACTACTTTTTGTTTCCAAACCTGAAAAAAGGCCACGTAGGCCTATTTTGCTTCCCTCGAGAAAATGTATTTTTTGGACGGGTTAAAAAAGTTAGAGCATCGCTGGGCCAAGTGTATCGAGCTTGAAGGAGATTATGTGGAAAAATAAATTGCCACCTTTCCAAAATTTTCGTTTTTCTTTTGTAGGCTAAGTACTTGTTGAATGACCCTCGTATATGAAAAGGACTCAATTTATTAAGTCCAAAATAAATATTTTAAGAGATTTTTATTATTTTTTTTTCTTTCTTTTAAAGATTATTAAAATTATTTACGTATAGTATATACGATTTTAAAGAAACTTTGCTGTAATAACTCATGACTTGCACTGGTATTTCCGATGTCGTACCTCGTCGGTTTGTTTGTGTTTTTGTTATTAGTTTTAGTAAATTAAGTACTGAAATTTGAATTCTCAGCGCTACGACACTAAAGACCATTTGATAATCATTTTTTTTTTTTTTTTGGTTTTTTTTTTGTATGGTCTCTGAGACAAAAGCCAGAGACCATTCTGTAGCGCCATGACCATGAGGGCATTTGGCGATTTCATGTAAAGTGTTGGTTAGCATTGCCAGCTTCCCTAATGAAACTAGTCGATGGTAATTTGTACAGGGTGGAAATCTTGGGTAATTTTGGTGTGCCCAATTCGAACTCTAAGAAGTTTCCTTGCCCCCCTTAAGAAGACTGGGTTTCCGGTGTTATAAGCCATGTGAACAGCAGGCCAGGTAAGCTTGGAATAACAGCGATTACCGGATGGTAGAGAAACTTCTCCGCTAAAAAGTCAGCCAATTCATTACCCAGGATGCCAACATGACCGGGAACCTAATGCATTTTGCCATTTCTATTGTTTAACAGATTGCAACGCATCACATTGAGCACCGGATCATTTGACGATCAATGAATTGCTTCGAGGGTAGATAGGCTATCAGTAAATATTTTGCTTTGAACTGGGTAGTTGATGGCATACTCCACTGCCATCTTAATCGCCCACAAATCCCCTTGGAATGATAAGCATACGGCTGCAAAAATTCTACTGTATAGTTCACGGTGCGTAGTGCCAACGAGCTGGATGACAGCAAAAGATGTTGCATGGTCACCAAGAGCTGCATTCGTGAATATTAGAACTGAATTACCGAGTGCATCTAGCAGTTCCAGGAACAGTTTCCTGTAGGTAGGTGGACTGCTTTTTGATTTACAGTACCTGCTGGGTCACTCAGACACCCTTAACTTGACTTCCAGCTACGGTTTCCACTCCGGATGAAGAAGGGTGGTTGGACAATCGCAAGAAAGGGTGGATGGATCTCATTCTAATTCAGAGATCAGTAGAGAAATGGAGGATGAATTTCTTTTAGAGTAGGCGGTAGAAGGGATGTGCAAAGGCAGTTTGGGACAGGTTTCCGATCAGTTTCAATATGGATAGAGTCCACCGGGGAAGTCCGTGGTCAGCAATTGATCGCTACGTCAACTTGCCTTTCCCTTGCTACTGGCATTTTGACGCATAAAGTGATGGAATAGAGTTACGTACCGTCCAAGAGGGCGTTGGTTACTCTGATTACCTTACTTTACCTAATCTTTCTTTTAATACCAACCAGAATCTTCACCATATTAAGAATGGACTTCACCATCTGTAGAATCCATCTCTCTCTACGGGTAAAGATAATAGCTAGCATTTGGTGATTATTTATAGCCCTGCGACACACGGTGTTCACAAACGGTTATCCATAAAAGTACTCAAATCAACACCAGTCCTGCTTAGATTCGGTGCCCTAACGAGAATCGGTATATCCAGAACAGCAGGTCTCATATCACCAGAGACACCTGAATCTATACAATATTATATCAAAAATGGCAAATTTCTTTTTTTCTCATTTCTTTGTCGTAGAAAAATATTGTCCGCCCTTTTCTATGTTGCGTCTCTATTTATTCCATTAGCACTCCATATTATGATTGACTGAACTAAGTAACTTTAGGAGAAGAGAAATCTGACCTGCTACTATAAAGGAATTTTGCTTTTCGAGAACTTGCCTTTACTCTTATCCAGTGCATGGGGTACCATTTTCGTCAGGCGGCATATGGTATTTTTCCTTTTAGGGCTGCGTCCTAATACTTCAAACTTTAGACCTTCAGAATTATCATTAATTCAGCATACATTTTCGATGCTCATCAGGGAAGAACTTAGAGTATCATTTTTATTTATACCGATCCGCATTTTGCAATCGAAGCCACAATGGTCAAAAAGAACGATTATATTCGTTACCTTTGGCTTACTAATAAGCATATTGGACTTCGATGGGTTCCAGGTCATATAGGAATTTTAGAAAATGAGCAGATTGAATTTTTATTAGATTTTCTAATATTAATTTTTTTTAAAAAGAACTCTAAATGCTCAGCTATTTTACAATTTATTAAATAGCAACAACAAAAAAATCCATAAATAAAAAATTATTGTGCTATAAATCCAAGGAATTGACAAAGAAATCATCATATTAGTTATCATTATTATATAATGTGTACAAAAAATTTTATCTCAAAAAGTAAGTCCAGAATAAACTACGAATAATAAAGAAAAAATGGTCTTTTAACTATAAGCACCTAATAAAGTTGAAATAATTTTAACTGGAAATAAACTGAACGCAACAAAGAATAATATTTTTATATCCTAACAGATATTATTCTAGTTAACTTGAGATAAAAGTAAAAACCACATAGATATAAAAGAAATAAGCACGATATTATTATTTCTGTTACTACTATTATGATAAAATTCTTATAATAATAAATTTTTAATGTTGATGTTATAAAACATTTTTCAGAGAACGCATTTTTACAATTATTTTCCATCTTTTTAGTATTTTATATTGTTTAGTACAATAAAACTATTTTTATTAAGAAAAGGAAATAATATTTATCAAAAATAGAAGCAAAAAATCTGAGTTGATTTTTATTTTGTCTTTTATGTAAATTATAATAATAAAATATTTTGAGAAAATTAAGGACATTTTTTCGTCCTTTCTCTATTATATTATGAAATATAAACAATAGTTAGTAAGTGGTATGTCATATAAATGATGACAGCAAACTTTCCATAAAAGAAATTATGTTTCAAAACGAATCCAGAATATAATTTCTACTATTTTAGTAATACTACAAAGAAATATGAAATTGTAAAAATATGTTGCCTAATTTTTCCACAAAGTGACAATAATAAAACGATGAACATTTTTCGTCAACTTGAATAAACCAAAAATAAAAGTCGACATTTTTGTTTTTCTGTACACAAATATCTATTTTATTTTTAAGATAAAAAAAAAAAATAGGTAAATGTAAGATAATCTAAAAGGATACAAAAATTTAGCACCTGTGCATCAAGAGAGGTAGGCAGGCGGCAGTCGTTGTGTTTTGGGGCAATTTCTAAAAAGTCTGTGAAAAATAGCTCATGAAAATATTCTATTTGTATTATTTTAAAATATGTAAACGACGTGCTATGGTAGATCTTTGTTAACCCTTAATGTTACAGATTTTCCTGTTAGCCACAGTCATATTTTATATTAAGGAGAAAAAATAGAAAGGAAAAAATAAGGGAAAAGTAAAAAATGTAATAAAACAGATGTTCTACACTGATTTAAAATCACAATTTCCAGTATGAAATATTCTAAAAATATTACTTAGAAAATCTACATTAATGTAGTCACATAAATGTAATATTTTAAATTATAAAACCAAAAATATGAAAGGTATAAAAAAGAAAGTAGAAGTGATTAAAAAAAATTTATCTAAAAATAATGAAAATTATTATATATATTCTTGGAACGCCATTTTAATAACTTCATATTTTGAACAAATTTTTACCAATGGTATCTGAACTATTCGAATTTTGTTGAACTTTTCCAATAATATTATTCAAAATTCAATTAGTTATGAGAAAATATAAACTCATAAACATTGTTAAAATATTTCCATTATAAACTTATTTAATTATTGTATATAAATTAGGTATGATAAAATCAAATAATAAATTATTATTTTACTTCTGGTTATTTGGCAAGCTTTAAATATTGTAGAAAGTATTTCCATCAAACAATAATGATTTTACCAGAAAAGTTTATTTTGTTTTTCAGAGTTTTTGATAAATAAAATTAAGCTGGAAATTTACTAAATTATTTTTAAATACTTTCTTTAGGAATTTCTATTTAAAAAAAAAAACTAAAATTAACAAATAGTAAACATTAATTTTAAAAAAATATCCCTTACATAATTTTTAGACTTATTATTTCTTAATTCTAGAGTGAATTAGAGTACATTGAATATTATTAAAAAATATTTATAATTTTAGGTGTACGAATTTTTCTGGCACTTTTCTCGACATTTCTTTAAATAAGAAAACTTTCAGTTATCACAGACTGTAGATTTTGTTTAAAATAAAAAGCAAACAAAAAATTTTTTAAGTGATATTCTGTGTTTTTTGATGAATGTCATTTATATGTAATATTCAATATCCGCCAACTACCGAACAGGATTCACGCGAAAATACAGGATGTATTTTCATATACACCTGAACAATATCGACAAAAATCAATTTTTAATATTGTTCAGGTGTATCTCATTTATAACGAGAATGGTTTTTTCTTTTAGTTTTTTTTTTTATTATTATGGTATAAGAAAAATTCTTTAAAAATAATATTGAAATTTGGGTTAAAATTAAAATCTTCCGAACGTTACGTTCTACAAGAGTATGATCAATGACGACCATACTCAGAGAGCACATGTTTCAGGTAGGCATGCTTTATGGGAAGATTGAGGGGGATATGTGCTGACACCCAGCATAGACAAAAAAAAATCATGCCGGAAAATAAAGGGGATAATGGAGATACCCGAAGGTGTTAAGTTCTTCATGGGAGGGGAAAAAGAGAAAAAAATGCTGAAAACTAAAGAAAAATTACCAAAATAAATTAAAGAAAAATGAACCAGGCTAAAAGGGAAAGGAATAGGATTTGTTAGAAAGGGTATAAAAATTCAGAAGAAGAAGAAAATGCATCAAGAGAAAAAAATAAAAAAAATTATTTTAACAAAACATAAAAAGCACAAAAACTAAAAAAAAAACAGAAAAAAATACTTTTGTTTATATAAAATTTTTACCAAAAATGGAAAAAGTTATTTATTATTATGAATAAAAATTAAATTTTATTAAAATCGTTATTAAATTCTATTAAAAAAAAAAACAAATCACCAAACGCCCGCAGAAAAACGAAATCCCACAAAATACGTTGAAAGGCACAATCCAAGACTGGCTCTCATCTGTCGGTCGTTCATAAGATCGTACGGTTGGTTTTGCCATTGATTCGACGAAGCGCTATCAGATTATGGCACCTGCCACCTTAGGTAACAAACTGGACGAAGATTTCATATATGGTCTTGCTGATTAGGACGCCATCTCCTTGGTAATAACCAAAATCATATGTAACTTCAAAGAAAGAATTCCAATTGTGCCGAATTGGAAGGTCTCAGCGACTAGTTGTTATAATTTTTTCGTGACAATAAATGCGTTCTGGGAGCCCAACCCGTCTACTCGACAACCATATTAAAACTTTGGTCAAGAAACTGCTCAGAATTTGGATAAGTCAATTTGTACTTATACCTAAAATTTCCTTTTCAATAATTGTTTCTACCCTCTCTGCATGTCCTGTACATTCCCAAAAAAAAAAATTTCAATGAGATTCCCTTTTTTTTAAGCGTTTAGATTTGTCAATATACCTTTTAAGTACTCCTCGATGCCTCAATATACCCTAAACAATGTCCAAAAGACTGTACAAACAAACAAATAAATAATTTATCCTAAAAATTTTCTTCACAATGCGGCCATTGTCTAACACGCTGTATGACACGTGGCACAGTTTCAACATATATTGTCCAAGTCTTTGTTATCCAATCAGGATATAAAAAATATCCGTCAGGCTAAAATCCATACCAAACAGTGACGAAATGTGACTAGATAGCTTGCCCTTCAATTTTGAGTATCCTAAAAGTGGCAGTTTTGCGCCATCAACTTCTTCTTTTCGAAAAATCACCATCAACAATTGATAATTACATGGCGCTGCTAATAGAATCTAGGTTTCCTGTGTCAATTGAATTTTTTAGATACATACTCGTATATTGTTAAATTTTACTAAGTAGTGCTGTATGGAAGGTCCAGTTCAGCGGCTATGCACGACAACTAATTGAGGTTCTTGGTACCTGGGCCCAAAATCTCTTCCACGGCAGCAGCATTTTCGGTCGAACGATCCATACGAGGACACACTGGTACTTTCAGACTTTGCACCAACTCAGATCTTTTAATTTACAGCACCAAATGGCCTGTTGCTGTCTCATACGGGGGTCATTGAACAAGTACTTAGCCTACAAAAGAAAAACGAAAATTTTGGAAAGGTGGCAATTTATTTTTCCACATAATCTCCTTCAAGCTCGATACACTTGGTCCAGCAATGCTCTAACTTTTTTAACCCGTCCAAAAAATACATTTTTTCGAGGGAAGCAAAATAGGCCTCCGTGGCGACGATGACCTCCTCATTCGACCCAAATCTATTCCCGGCGAGTGATTTTTTCATGTTTGGAAACAAAAAGTAGTCACAGGGGGCCAAATCTGGAGAGTACGGTGAATGGGACAGCAATTCGTAGAGCAATTCGACCAATTTGGCCATGGCGACGGCGGAGGTGTGAGCCGGCGCGTTGTCGTGGTGGAACAGCACTTTTTCCTTCGCAAGGCGGAGCCGCTTTTTCTTCACTTCGACGTCAAATCGGCCCAATAAGTCAGCATAGTAGCGCCCCATGATTGTTTTACCCTTCTCGAGGTAATCGATGTGGATCACACCTTGTGAATCCCAGAAAACGGTGGCCATCACCTTTCCGGCCGATCGAACAGTCTTCGCCTTCTTCGGAGCACGTTCGCCGGGTGAAGTCCACTGTTTCGACTGTTCCTTGGTCTCTGGTGTGTACCAGTGAATCCATGTTTCGTCGACGGTCACGAAACGACGCAAGAACTCCCCTAGATTGCGCTAAAACAGCGCTAAACACGTCGCCGATGTGGTCTCACGGTTGCGCTTGTTTTCCGGTGTGAGCAAACGCGGCACCCATCGCGCCGACAGCTTTCTCATGCCCAGTTATTCGTGTAGAATATGATGCACCATTCCTACTGCAATGCCCACAGTCTCAGCTATCTCGTGAACCTTCAATCGACGGTCTGCCAACACGAGATCGTGGACTTTTTTAACGTTTTCCTCCGTAGCAGCCGTTTTCGGGGCACCTGGGCGTGGCTCATCAAAAACCGACGTGCGGCCACGAACAAACTCGTTGAACCAATTCTTGACGGTCGCCATCGAAGGAGAAGAGTCACCATACACAGCATCCAAGCGATCTTTGATTTCGCTGCGCGTTTTCCCTTCCAAAAACAAGAATCTAATCACCGAACGATATTGTTCTTTTTCCATTTTTGTGCAACCGACCGACACGCTCGCTTTCAAAGGCTCTCAAAACAAAACTAATGAAGGGAATCGACTGAAACTTTGACAGTAGGCTATTAAAAGAATTTACTACACGATGGTAAATTTTTTTTGTAACGGCAGTTCCATCGGGCGGTGAGGCTAAGTACTTGTTGAATAACTTTGTATAACCAGTTATGTTAACCAATAAAAACAGGGAGTGCACAAAACGCATTGCTTGCAGAATGACCATTTTTATAAAAATATGGATTACCTTCAACTGTCAACTAGTGATTAAATCAAATAAAACCTATAGTTGATAGGGACCTGAGAAAAGATTTGAAAAAAAATATGAAACCTTAGAAGAACTAGCTGTCAAGGTTACCATTAACATTAAATCACCCTATTTATATCACGTTTGCAGAAGTGACCAATTCGCCTAATGTCATGCTACTTATCTGGTATCTACTAACTCAAAAAAGTTCGGCCATTTTGAATGTTCAATTAATTTTTGACAGCTGCTTTGCTTGCACGTATTTTGGCTCATCGTCGATTTTTGCCCATTTTCGACCAAAAACAGCATTGCATTAACATTGGACTCTGTCCGTGACGACCCAAATTTGCTCCAGAGGGTCATACCTGCCACATGAGCCAAGACCGAAAAAAGCGCGCCAAGTTTGATCGAATGTGAAGGTTTTGCTTACAGTTTTCTTCGATGGGTTTTGTCATTTTTGACCAAAAACAACATACTAATAATGCCGCAGCCACCGTATTCCCCAGATCTGGCCCCCTGTGACTTTTTCTTGTTCCCTAAACAGATTCTTTGATGCATTTTTTGTAATGGGCAAAAATCGAAGACGAGCCGAAACACGTGCAAGCAAAGAAGTTGTCAAAAATTAACGGAACATTCAAAATGGCCGAACTTATCGGTATAAGTGAGAGACATAAGTACCAACATAACGACAAAAAAAAATCGAAAATCGAATATACGTAACCCGCGAAAATTCAAAATTCTTGATACTTTTTGAACAGACCTTGTATTGCCATACGACCACTATAAAAATATCTTCAAATAATTTTTTACGAATTTCTTTACGAAATCTAATTCTTCCTCAAATTAAGATGGTATTAAATAATTTTTTAATTGTTATTTTTTTTTTTCAAAAATGTTACCTCAAATGACAATGAAAAAGAAAATAAATAATAACGATTATCATTTTATTGGTCCTTATTCTAGGTTTTTGAAAAAAAAAAATACAAAATTATTCTTATACTATAATAAAATCTTTTCCCTTTCAATAAAATAGTATCATAAAAATGTCATAAAATTAAGTACTTTGTTAAGAAATATAAAAACAAAAATATTCATATTAAAATAATAAAGTCGTAAAAGAAATCTTCACTTTTAGTACACAGTGAATTTGCCATGCTACTTAAATAATATACAATGTAATACGAGAGAATTTTGTGAATTATTTAATAATTTCACTTAAACAAGCGCCAATACACAATGGGGAAAGTTTGAATGTGCAATAACCGTGAGGCATACTATATACACGTACACCAAACCCCATATGTCTAAATGGACCTCATAATATATGTACGAGTATATGAAGTTTGGTAAGAGACGATAAGCACCGCCATTACACATTAATATATTAACCGAATGGCTTTTAACTAATGCATTATGTCAAGAATTGGATCCAAAACTACGAACAGTAATCGAAATTCAGAAATTAATTCATAAAATACTAAGTAAGTGAACCAAAAACTAAAAGTCCCAAAACGTTAGCAGAAAACTGATTGTCGAGCTGTTCATATTGAAATTCCCCTAACGTGAACGATTAACTGGAATTATGGGTGTAATTAATGTTGTCATTTTCCAAATTTATGGCAAATTGATGGACTATATTTTTCAATCATGCAAAATCAAAATATCCCAACATAGAAAACATACTCATACATGTTCGTCTACACTAGCATGGCATAATTTATATTTAAACCAAACTAATCCTATTAAAAATATGAACTTTTATAGAATCGTTATTGTATAAGGCAATACGTTTCTAGTTTGCATTTGAAATTTTAATGTAAAGTTTTATTGATTTATCTTTAAAAACAATAAATATAGTTTATTACAATTTTATTCATTTATTCAGGATTTATTAGAAAATTTCATTTAATTCATTATTTTTCTATTAATTTTACATGTCAAAAAATCGTCCATTATTAATCATTTAACAAAAAGGTAACTTTTTTTTCAAATCCTAAAATTTTTTTATATATGAGATGTGGCAGAAAAAATAATAAGATTTTTTTTTTGTTGCCTTGTGTTCGGTTAATCAATGACGGGGGGAGGGGGGTGGTTTCAAATATCATCAACCGTACCACCATAACATCCTTTTAGGTGTTTTTTTTTAAATTCTGGGGTACAAAAAAAACAATTTAAAAAAACTTTGAATCCTTTTTCCGACAAAAAACAAAACTTCCTGAATAACCTGACCGCGTAACAGGGGTGTTGCCATGGTACACCAAGTACCTACATTTTTACTGACCGTTTTGTATAGAAAACTGTGTTAACAGTTTGTCCTAAAGTCACAATATTTTTGTTACGATCACGCAGCTGTTGAAAAAAGAAATGATCATGAACTAAAGGAAATCTTGAGTGAGGTTTGTTTTCCATAGCGTAGAGTCTCTAAAAAAAATAGATTCACTAAGTTTTACATAAAATTTTATGGCATATTCTTGCACGTCACTTATTACGAGGGTCATTCAACAAGTACTCAGCCTCACCGCCCCATGGAATTGCTGTCATAAAAGAAATTTACCATCGTACAGTACATTTTTTTAGTAGCCTACTGTCAAAGTTTCAGTCGATTCCCTTCATTAGTTTTGTTTTGAGAGCCTTTGAAAGCGAGTGTGTCGGTCGGTTGCACAAAAATGGAAAAAGAACAATATCGTTCGGTGATTTCAATTGGTTCAACGAGTTTGTTCGTGGCCGCACATCAGTTTTTGATGAGCCACGCCCAGGTGCCCCGAAAACGGCTGCTACGGAGGAAAACGGTAAAAAAGTCCACGATCTCGTGTTGGCAGACCGTAGATTGAAGGTTCACGAGATAGCTGAGACTGGGGCATCGCAGTAGGAATGGTGGATCATATTCTACATGAAGAACTGGGCATGAGAAAGCTGTCGGCGCGATGGGTGCCGCGTTTGCTCACACCGGAAAACAAGCGCAACCGTGAGACCACATCGGCGACGTGCTTGGCGCTGTTTCAGCGCAATCCAGGGGAGTTCTTGCGTCGTTTCGTGACCGTCGACGAAACATGGATTCACTGGTACACACCAGAGACCAAGGAACAGTGGACTTCACCCGGCGAACGTGCTCCGAAGAAGGCGAAGACTGTTCGATCGGCCGGAAAGGTGATGGCCACCGTTTTCTGGGATTCACAAGGTGTGATCCACATCGATTACCTCGAGAAGGGTAAAACAATCACGGGGCGCTACTATGCTGACTTATTGGGCCGATTTGACGTCGAATTAAAGAAAAAGCAGCCCCGCTTTACGAAGAAAAAAGTGCTGTTCCACCACGACAACGCGCTGGCTAACACCTCCGCCGTCGCCATGGCCAAATTGGTCGAATTGCGCTACGAATTGCTGCCCCATCCACCGTACTCCCCAGATTTGGCCCCCTGTGACTACTTTTTGTTTCCAAACCAGAAAAAATAACTCGCCGGGAATAGATTTGGGTCGAATGAGGAGGTCATCGTCGCCACGGAGGCCTATTTTGCTTCCCTCGAGAAAATGTATTTTTTGGACGGGTTAAAAAAGTTAGAGCATCGCTGGGCATAGTGTATCGAGCGTGAAGGAGATTATGTGGAAAAATAAATTGCCACCTTTCCAAAATTTTCGTTTTTCTTTTCTAGGCTAAGTACTTGTTGAATGACCCGCGTACATCCTATAGGATCGCGTAGATACCGGACGAATTTGAAATTTCTACTGCAGATCTAGAAAGGACTAAATCTTAATGGAACCGAAGTCCGCACCATTGGCATATCACTTTTTTAATTAATTTTTTTAATCAGAGAAAAAAGTCTACAGTATATTTAAGTTTATTAAATTTCAGTAAAACTTTTATATTTTAAATGATTGTAGAAAATTATCCTATGTCCTTTGTTCGCTGTTGGTCTTAATATACTAACCATTAGCGAAACATCAGCAAACCAGTATACTTAATAACCCACATGATTTCCTCATCGGGAACCTTCGTCATATTTCATGCCACTACTATTAAAGGGGTTTCCAAAAAGAGTGATATGATTTCTTTAAAAAAAAAACACACTAATTGTTAAGGAAATTCAAATGTTTTTTATTTAATGTAAAGTACAATCGATACAATTAAGTTCTGAATAAAACGTCATTCAAATGGCCTCGACGACTTCTTTTGCAGGAACGAATTCGATGAACCCAATTTTCGAGCACTTTTTCCACTAAATCAAGTCGTACGGACATACGTGAATAGCTCGTTCAATATTGACTTCGAAAGCTTGAAGAGAGTCTGGTTTATTGCTAAAGACCAATGACTTCAAATAACCCTACAAGAAATAATCTAATGGTGTTAAATCAGAACTTCTTGGAGGCCATTCAATGTCACAATTTCTTGAAATAATCGAATCTCCAAACTTTTCTCCCAATAATTCGGTTGTTGCACTTGCTGTGTGGCACGTAGCCCCGTCTTGTTGGAACCAGATGTTGTCAAGATCAACTTCTTTCAATTTCGGCCATAAAAAGTTGGTTATCATCGATCTATACCGCTCTCCATTCACAGTAACGGTGTTACCAGCTTCATTTCGAAAGAAGTACGGACTGATGATTCCACCGGACCAAAAAGCACACCAAACTGGTGTAATTTATAGATATTCTTTGCACCAGAATCAACAGTTTTGTTTATTTACCGCAACACTCAGATGAAAGTGAGCCTCATCGGAGAAGATGATTTTCTTAAAGAAATCCTTATCATTTTCAAGTTGTTCCAAGACAAAATCAGCAAATTCACGACGTTTACGGTAGTCCAATGGGTTCAGTTCTTGAGTGATAATAATTTTATACAGATGCAAGCCCAAATCTTTTCTGAAAATCCGCCAGGTTGTGGTTTGAGACAGTACCAATTCTTGAGAACGTCTTGGCATCGATAAATTGCGGTCTTCAGCAACACTTGCCTGAACGGCAGCAATATTTTCATTACTTCGAGTAGTTCTTTATCTTATTAGCACTTGAAAATTATGTAAAGAAAATGTACGCTCGAAATTTTTAACAATTCGACGACAAGCGAACACAGTTGGACGATTATTACGACCATAAAATGGCAAAAGCGCACGAAAAGTTGCAATTGGAGAACGATTATTTTGATAATAAAAATGAATAATTTATAAACGTTGTTCTTGCGTATATCTCTCCATGATGAAATTGTAAACATTACTGAATACAATGACAAATAAAATGGAAAATCATGACATATTACAAATGGCCAAAACGTCACTTAGAAATCATATCACTCTTATTGGAAAACCCTACATATATAATTTACATGCACATAGCCTAATCCAGAATAGGACTTAACCCAGAATAGGACTCCTTCCATTGTGAAGCTTTCAAATTTAACGATTGTTTTTCAAACCTTTTTTTTTTAATTTATTAAAATTTTAAATATGCTCTACAAAAATTCAACAAGCTTTGGCTTTAAAAAGCTTCGAAAGCTTTACTTTATTTCGTTCAATAATGAAAATCCAATTTGGGATTACAGCCTCTACAATATTTCGATAGTAAATTTCAGTTAAAAAAGAAAATTATCATAATAATAAATTAATAATTTTCTTATATTAAATATAATTGAAAATATATTTTCCCAAAATGTAATTTATCTTATTTAATCGATCTAAATTCAGTTTTCGTTAAAGCTTGAGTAGAAATAATCAACAACTATTTTGCTAATCAAAAATCAATAAATTTAATATTATTAAGATTATCTAATTTTAACAATAATTACAAAAACTTTTATTTAGAAATATATTTTGAGTTTTCAATAAATAAAATATAAGAAGAAGAAGAAAAAAAACTCATTTAAGAATTAGAAATGATCTTTCATTCAAATCTAACTCAGGTATTTCAAATGAAGTAATTAATGAATAATACATATTTTTTTTTTGTTTTCTGAAAATGTTCCTATTATATAATATTCGTTTTTAATTGAGAATAAGTACTCGTATTCGTTGAGGAAAATTCATGAAACAGTCACATCTGGCTTTTATATTAATCGCACAACGGCATGAAACCAAAAATCAAGCCTTCGGAATTCGAACGAAAATTTCCTCTAGAGTTATAGCAATTACATGCCATTTCTGGGTGGAATTCCAACGCAGACGTAATGGAATTATGGCCATTTAATTATAATAAATTTACTACGAGTCCTATATACAAAATGGCTATAATTTAGCAATGAATTTTATAAAGAAATAACCAACTTTTACTACTTACAAATTAAATTTTATTAAGTCATCATGACGGAATTATGCATTCATAGACGACGATTCTGATGAAAGTTGTGATGATGATGATGATAATGGTGATGATGATGACTCATAATATGCGATTTTGTTTGTATGAGCAAACTTAGTATAAATCATCATTCTAATACTATTTAACATAGTTAGTTTTGCAAAAAATCCTGTAGTACTTAATTTTTTCTCAAGATTTTCTTCACTAAATTTCTTACAATAATTTTACACAAAACTCATAGTACAAGTACAAATGTATTAATAAGTAATTGTTTTCTTTTTTTGGAAAAATACGAATAGCACACATATTAATTATAGGTTTTTAAATGCGATGAATTGGATTTTTGCATGATAGTTCTGATCAGGAAAAAAAAGTTTCAATACTTCTAATATTATATATAAAAAAAAATTGAATTCTAATCTTAAAAAAATTTTTTTTTAAATATATATAAAATTAGAAATTTTACACTATTGCCAGATAATTTTCTACATCTGATAGTAAAGTTAATTTAAAACACACTTAAAATTCAAAATTGGGTCAAATTTTTATTCCATTATACTTTTAGAATTTTCTATTATACATAAAAGATGGCAGCTATGAGACTTCTTGCAGGACTCGCTCCTTTTGATAATAGTTTTGGCATATTTAGAACTATAATTCGGTTATAATTTAAAAGATGTTTGTTGTTATATATTCAACAGTTTAAAAAATTGTCTGTGTAAACATTGTATTCTAACAGGTGATTTTTTAAGTGTTTGGTTTTTCAATTTTCAAAAAAAAAAAATAGACGAATAACAAATAATATGCATAATTTTATTTAAAAATAAATCAATTTGTGCCATCTACTATAAATAGCTATTTTATATAAATATTAGCCACGACTACGTTTTAAGTGATCCAATTTTTTTAGCATCTAAAAAATAGTCCAGAGGCGTCAAATCGTACGATCCACGCTGCCAACTTACCGGTCCGAAACGCAAGATAAATTGCTCACCAAACTCATATCTCAATATATCCATTGTTTTATGTGCTCCGTGGCATCTAGCACCGTCTTTTTGAAACCACATGTCGAACAGATGCAGTTCTTGCATTTTGGGGAAAAAAAAAGTTCGAAATCATCGGTGCCTTTAACGGTAACGTTGCGGCCAACGTCATATTTAAAGACAAATAGTAATTTTTTCTACGTACAATGTCAGCTCTTGTTTTGCTTGTGGTTGGTCATTAAACTAAATACGACAATTTTGCTTATTCACATACACATTCAACCAGAAATGAGCTTTCGTGGCTGAACGTAATTTTTATGTAAAAAAAAACGGATTTTCCTTAAGTTGTTTTAAAGTTGTTTTTGCACGAGCTATATTTTATATGGTTTCAGACCAAGGTCCTTGCGTAAAATTTTCCATATAGTCGAGTAATACAATCGCAATTGCTGTGAACAGAGATTGATAGCCAAGTCACGGTTTTTACCAACAATGGACGCTACGGCAGCAATATTTTCCTATGTGCACATTCTACGCATACGGGTTAGTGGTTTGATGTCCAATAGCGTCAAATTGCTGCAAAATTTTGTCACTATTTGCTTAAATTGCTTGCTCAGTAAGTCGATTATGATGACCATAAAATGGTCAAAGTGCGCAAAAGACATTATTCACAGAGCACGAATTTTGGTAATAAAATGCAATAATTTTTAAGCGTTGTTCGCATGCAAGTCTTTTCATGCTAAAATAGAAATTCTAACTGAGCATTTTTGACTTTGACACACGTTACGTGTCATGCGTGATCTGTCAAAAGTAAAAATATGAAAAAACCAAACAGCAAAAAAAAATCATCCGATACATTGTTGTACAAGAAAAAATATAACCACTTCAAATCGCATAATCCTGGACGCCAATTTGTATTACAAAATCTCGAAGCTATAGGTCCCTCGGAGCTTTTCGAAAAATAAAGTCAAAATTTGTTCTACTGTGCAGGTTTTTTCGTCGTCTTATTTAAACCGTAAATTTATGGCTATATGGGAACCGACTTTTATTAAAATTACAATAAAATCCTTAAGTTTAGACCAAAGACAACTGTAGTTGAAAATGAACTTCTGCAAATACAATGGCTTTTTCATAATTACTTGTTGGTTTTTAGAGCCCTATATTTAGCAATTTTCCTAATTAACATAGTTACCGAGCAAGAATCAGCATTATAAGGTGGTTGGTGGGTAGTTTATTAATCTACATAATAGAATGCTAGAATTAATTCTAAATAAATTTCGATGGGGAGGGAAGTGGTATCATTTGTGGAAGCAGTTTTATTACAATGAGGTCAGTGATTACAATTTTTTTGTAGGAAGTGGCGAGAATGCAGGAGACGATTGTCACTTTTTATTTCAATTATTTATTATATTTAATATTAAAGTATATTCGCATAAACTAAGCTATCATAAACTGATAAAATTTTCATTAAAATTTTATAAAATTTTTATAAAATTTTTAATTAAATTTTTTTTAAAAATTTTTAATTAAAATTTTTATTATTTTAATTTAAATTTTTAGTAAAGCGCAATAATAATAATTTAAATTACTTAAGAAAACATTAAAAACACATCTGCTTCGACAGATTATTAAATTGTTTTTTTTTTTTTATATTTACTGAGAGTAAATTTTTGTTAACAGATACTTTAAGGGACACACCAGTTGCGTTGTTCCTATTGTATACGCAAAGCAACTGTACTGGATGGACAAGGATCCCTTCAAATGTCAAAGTTAATACCGGCGTTTTGTTGTTGTTGTTGTTTTTTTTTATCAACGCTAAAAATTTTCCTGAAAATTATCCGAAATACCAAATTAATCGAAAAAATTCTTTTAATTTGTTTCAAACTCTTCTGCATATTTATTCAGATTTTAATATTAATATTCAATGTAATTATTTAATAATATAATAAAATAATCACCACATTCTCACATCAGAAAAATAAATTTAAATTCTTTATAAAAAATTATCTATACAACAATTTTCTTTTAGATATACTATTTTCTTATCTAAATTATTAATAATTTTTTATTAATCGTGACAACGGTTTTGTAGCTTTTTGTAAAATGACTCGGGGTCGTTCTATTATTTTTAATAAAATATTATTTTATTTTTTTAAAAGTATAAAAAATTTTATATTTAATTTCTATGTAAATAATTTAAATATAAATTCATAAAAATAAATATATTTTTCTTTAAATTAGAAATTTTCATTTCTTATTTGCTCCTCGTACGCTAAGGAAAAATATTGTAGATCTTATAAATTTATCACCTTAGAAAGTTATTCCCTAGATAAATTCTTCAGAAATTTCACCTATGTGCATGTCACCTACAGTAATTTCAATTTTACTTTTTTTTATTAAACACATTTTCACAAATACTCTTGACAATATTCTGTTTATTTATTTTTTTCAGTGCTTTTATTTCAACCTTTCAGACAAAAGTTAAATAGCACTTTTATTTGATAAGTCTACGAACTTTTCATCATATGCACTTTTTCATAGCCCTTAAGTAAATATTCTTAAAAAAAAACACTGTACTTGTTTGTTTTTTTTGTTTTGTTTTTTATAAATGTTTCATTTTCTGTTGAAAATGAAAAGCTTTTAGTGCAATTTATCTTTTGTTTAAAATGCACTAAAATAAGCGCATGCGAAAACTTTATAGGGTGTTCAAGTGTAGAACGCAATATTGCCACAAAAACTGAACTACGTGCATTTGTATGGTCAGTGGTAGTCCTGTACTCGTACAATCTACTTGGCTTTCATGATTATATGAATTTGCATATATACTTTTACTTGCATGATTCTTGAATAAAGATTATAAAAGTTTCTGTTCAAGGTTTTATTTTCATATATTTAAATTGTTTTTGGAAAACTTTTTTAATGCGATGTATATAAATGGTTTAATATTAAAATTCTGTTATTATTTAAGTTTTACAATTATTATTTTAGTTTTTCGATGATGGTCTAAAAAAAAATCTTATCAAAATCTTTGAAGTATTTTAACCAAATTTTATTTTCTAAGAAGAAAATTTTCTTGCGATTCTTAATATAAGAAAGAACATTTTCACAGCATTAAAATGAGATACTTGATAAAAATATTGGAAAATTTAATGCAGTTAATTTATAATAATATATATTAAAAATAATTATTTTCGAACAAGCTCTTAGGAACTATTATAAATATCACATATTGTACGAGGTATGACAGGTCAATTAATGAGACTTATTTTTATTGTTTTTTGCATATTATTTTTTTGAACATTAATTTTATCATTTTTAAAGAGGCTTCTTTCAGCAGCTGTACATCGGTGCATTTTCTTCCTTTTTTTTGTACTTTTTGTAGCAGTACTGAAAAGCTTTAACTGCAATCGCGTTTAGCAATCCGATTACTCTCCTCTCGATGTTATCCTTTTAAGTGTTTTTTTCATTTGATTTGATTGGAAAGCAAAAAAACAGTAAAATCCCCCTTTTTCCAACAAAAACTCATTGATGAGACAGAGGGCATTTTCAAGGTGGAGCATCCAAGTGTCTACAATAACCTTATCTAAAATAAAATTCTTTTTCTAAGCCTTTCAAGGATTTTTTATTTTAAAAAAATGTCTTGATAAGTTCTGCAGCTTCCGATGTTGAAAGTCTTTTACTACTTTTTGGCTCTTCAAAAATCAAGGACAGACATTTTAAATAGATAATTTCATCATAATTGAGAAAATAAATGTACTTTATGACAGTTAACGTAAATGGAGATTATCTTTTTCATTTGTGCTATTTTTTTTTTAATAATAAAAAAAATATTTTAAGGTACCAGGTGTATAAGCCTAAATCCGCTGTTTTTTAGTAAATTAAAATACATGTTTTTTTCATAGACAGCAAAAGCAAATATATTCAAAGTACTTGCCCTCGCTAGCTACAGATTTTTCTCATCTCTTCCGAGGCAAACCACACATTAAGCCATTTTCGGACGTTTTCGTAGGAATCGAAGTGCTGCTCAGCGAGCGCGTGGCCCATCGACGAAAACAGGTGGTAGTCGGAAGAGGCCAGGTCAGGTGAATAAGCGGGGTGGGGTAGCACTTCCCAGTTTCGGTCCATTTTTGACGTGTGCGATGGTGCGTTGTTGTGGAAGAAAATCAGCTTGTCATGTCTTTGTTGATAATCCGTCCGTTTTTCACGCAGAGCACAGTGCAATTTGATCAGTTGTTGGTGGTAGCGGTGGTCATTGATAGTTTCACCAGGTTGCAACATCTCATAGTAGACGATACTCTGTGATTTGGTCTTGGGAGAAATGTTGATGGTTGGCAGGGATCAACCAACGATTTCGTACGTTTAGAATTCTCGAAATATATCCACTTTTCCATCGCCTGTCACAATCCGATGCACGAACGACTTTCTTTTTTGTCTGGCGAGCATGATTTTGCATGTGTTTTGGCGTCGCTCCATTTGCCTATCGTTCAATTCATGACCCATTTTCCGATCATTTCAATCTTCCCCCCCCGGCACGCAGATGTATAGAAATGGCTGGTTGAGTAACACCTAATTGCTCGGCGAGCATTTTTTGCAATTGGGTATCGTCTTCGTCCAGAGGAGCCTGCAATTGATGGTCCTCAACCTTCCTAGGCCGATTTTCACGCTTCTAGTCCCACAAGTCAAAATTGCCGTCTTTGAACCGACGAAACTAATCTCGGCACGTTGTTTCCGACAAAGCACTATCACCATAGACCACCATAAGCATTCGATACGATTCGGCAGTCGATTTCTTCAAATTGAAGCAGAAAAGCAGAGCTTCCCGGATATGCTCTTTTTCCGTCACAAAACTAGACATGATTACCAAACGAAAAATGTATGTTGTTGCACGAAATTGCTAACAATGTGCACTAATTAATGTTGACAGATGTCAAACTCATAAAAAAAAAAGTATGGCGTGCCCATGGTAGCTTAATACACTCACTCACGCCATCTATGATCAAATAGCGGATTTATGATTATACACCTGGTATTTTATATTTTTATGTCGATGTTTCCACTTGGTGGACTTGACCTGGTTGACTTGAGCTCTTCGTATTTTCACTGGTGGACTTGACCCGGTTGAAAAATAAATTTATTTGACATTTTCAAGATGGTGGCAATTGATTTTTATGAGTTAGATCGGTGGTAGAGGTCTGTTTGGAATCGGAACACTGCATACAGCGGCAGCGTATGTATATGTCAAGAGTTTTCTATGGTTTATTTACTATTCGAAATTTAGCTGTGGTGCTATAAATTTGTGTTGAAGTTTAAAAAATAAATTAAAAAAGTGAATAATGGATACGGATAATGAAGATATTGAAAGAGTGACGGTAGCAACTGCTAACACAACACAACCTTCTTGCTCGGCAGCTCGAAAATTATGATATTATTTGACATATATGAAACGATTGTAAGGTAGAACATGGAACGAAACGGTTGAACGCAAAATATTTTTCAAAAGTTTTTGGTTTATTTCCCCCCGACCCGCACTCTTCGTCTCGCCTACAAAAACGAGGTCAAGTCCACCAATGGAAACAAGCACTATTGGTTAAAATGTAAAAATATATATTCTAAGAGAAATAACAAAAGAATTTTTTACCTCATTAAATTTACCTTAGTAGGAGTGAACATTTAGAATTTTCTGAATCAAAATTTCAAAACTTATTTAAAAATCTTAGATATAACAGAATTCTGTACATTTCTATAATAATTTTAAATATAATTTGAACAGTTGCTGCTAATCGAATCACGAGTTTATATAAGTTATTTTCACATGTTACCTAATAAATGGAAAAGTGTTCTAGACAATTCATATTTAAATATTGAAAAACTCTTTATAATATTTCGATTATATTTATTGTCAAAAGTTTTTTTTTTTTTCTAAATTAGTTAAATCAAAGTAATATTTTTTTCATCCATGTTGATTATATTTGATAATCATTTATTATTTTTGCATAATTAATATAAAATTCATTATATAAATTAATTAAAAAAAGAAAAAACCATCAATTTTCCATTAGAACAATTTTAAAATGTACATCCACGTATGTAGTTATCCAAACATATATAATTTATATTATAATAGATGAAGGATATCCTTTTTGGTATAATAATCTATTCATAAGATTTACTTTTCATTTTTTAATAATAACAAAATTATAAATTTTATTTATTTTCTGATATCAAAAGAATTTCCATTTTTTTCTTCATGAAATTATTAAGAAAAGTATATCTTAGTTTTGTTGTTGTTGTTGTTATTGTTGTTGTTGTTGTTATTGTTAAGAATATAAAGATAGAAAAGTTAAAAAAAATATCTCAACAACCATCAACATTTAAATTCTAAATAATAGAATAGCCTCAGAAAATGTTCGTTTTTTTTCTCCTTCTTGTTATGTCCTCATCAATTTATGTATACCATTGGATATGTTCTGGTTGTTATGTCTAATGTTCACTGTTATAACTTTGACTCCGAAGATAATCCCTTCATTACAATATAATATCATTAAAGCTTCGTTTAGATTGGAATACATAATTGATAAAATTCCGGGTAAAATTATTAGAAAATATTGTTTTGAAAGCATCGAATTTACTATTTATTAATGGTAATCCTTGGGAATTAGTATCTAGCGTCCGATTTAGGTTATTTTAGTATTTAGCTTGGTATGCAAGGATATCATAGACTAGATAGGATAGTCACGGTAAAAGTAATGGTAAATTAATGATAGAACAAGACAGAATTACTGAAAGAAGAGCAAAGATAACGGGGACATGTCAGAAGTCAAATAACCAACAGGCATATCAAACCACACTTGGGATTAGGAGACGATATTTTTTTCAATTAGAATACGTCGAATGTTTATGCACAAACACTTATCCATATGGACGTATATACATTTACAATAGTATCTATTCACAGGATCATATATTTGTATGTATATTATTATTATTTGTATTTTTCGGTATACATATCAACTTGTATATGTTTATGCCAAGGGAAAGAAAATAAGATATCCTTGGATATACAAATGTATATGGTCGCGTTTAGTTATTTTGCCTAAATGATTATTTTTATCATTATTTTGCTCTTTGGGACTCCTCAAATATCATATTTTATATCTAGGTGAAATAGGATTTACTTTCGGATTTCTAAGAATATTTTTCAATTTAAGTGATGAAGAAAACTCCAAAAGATCTGGGCGGTTGTAATTTAAGATTGTTGGCTACTGGCCAAAAAATATCCACTTACACAGAAGTATTTGTTTTGAAAAATATTTCCTCATAAGCCTTAAGTAACATATTATTCTCTTCTACTTTTAAGGATATTTTCTCTTCTCTTTTCTCTTTACTATTCTATTATTATTATTATTATTATTATTATTATGTTGATGATGATTATTTATTTTTTGAGTGATTTTGATAAATAATTTATATGCGAGCAGAAATTTTTTTCATTTTCTACATGATGGATAAAAAAAATAATAAGGATACATAAATAAGCACTCATACGATTATATAAATGATAGTAATTTCAAATATTATTAGTTATGGTAGTTATTTTTCTAAATAATCTCATCGCTTAATATATTATTTTTAAATGCTATTTAGTATATTATTAATAAATTTAAATTAGACTTATTTATATCATTTATTATATTTTTTTAAATACGAGGGTCGTTCAATAAGGCCTTAGAAAATCCGAGAAATTGCGCTCGTAGTGTCGGTAAAGATTTTTTGTAAGTAGCATTATCGACAGGAAAGCTGTCAAATTTTCAGCTCGATCCACAGCGTAGGTCAATTTCTATCGTCGATTAAAGTTAACGACATTTATTTGTGCATAACAATGGAAAAAAGCGAGTTCAGGGCTGTCATCAAACATCTCCATTTGAAAAGCTTAAGCCCGAAATAAATCAAAACCGAGTTGGATGCAGTTCATGGCACATCTGCACCTGTGTTTGCGATGGTTTACAATTGGGTGAATGAATTTAAACGTGAGCGTTCATCCACAAAAGATGAACATCGTTCAGGACGCCCAGTTGAGGTGATTCCTGAAATCATCGACAAAATCCACGATCTGATTTTGAACGATCGGCGAATTAAAGTGCGCGAATTAGTTGAGGCCACGGGCATATCACAAGGTACAGTCGCTTCAATTTTGCATGAAAAATTGTCTGTGAAAAAAATTTCGGCAAGATGGGTGCCGCGTTTGCTCTCAGAGGAGAATAAGCGCAATCGTGCAGTGGACTCTGAGGCTATGTTGGCACTCTTTCATCGCAATCCTGCCGAATTCCTTCGTCGATATGTCACTGTGGACGAAACCTGGATACACTACTACACTCCAGAAATGAAGAGACAGTCATCACAGTAGATTTTCAAGGGTGAACGGGCTCCGAAGAAGGCAAAAACTGTGCCATCGGCCGGCAAGGTGATGGCCACGGTCTTTTGGGATTCGCAGGGCATCATTTATATCGACTACTTGGAAAAAGGAAAAACAATAACAGGAGCGTATTACGCGTCGTTATTGCAATGATTGAGCGAGGAAATCAGAGAGAAACGCCCCCATCTGAAGAAGAAAAAAATCCTCTTGCATCAGGACAATGCGCGTGTGCACACCTGCGCTGTTTCCATGGCCAAAATTGTGGAATTGAGAATGGAATTGTTGTATTCACCAGATTTGGCCCCGAGTGACTATTTTCTTTTCCCCAATCTGAAGAAATGGCTTGGCGGACGACGGTTCACTTCCAACGAGGACGTCATTGCTCAAACGGATGAGTATTTTGCAGAACTTCCGAAATCCTATTTTTTGGACGGGATAAAAATTTTGGAAAAACGGTTGCCAGATTGCATAGAATTAAAGGAGATTTTTAAAAAAAAAAAGTTTTTTTTCCATCTTTTTCTAAAGACTTATTGAACGACCATCGTATTAAATTTTATTTCAAAAATAATAATAATACTAATTTAATTTGGTTATCATAAAAATAAGTAAAGTTTAATTTGATCTTATAGAAATTTATAATAGAAAAGACAAAAAATAATTTGGTAACAAGCAAATTTATATTGGGTGTATAACTTAAAAATGCGGGATTTTTGGCAAACTTTGAGTGTTTATTTTGAAAAATTGTTACAATATATTTGATTCAAAGTATTGTCCATCTGAAGCCACTACTTTTTCCCATCTTTCTGGCAACATATGGATTCCGCGCCAAAAACACTGCTCCGGTTTTGAGGCCAAGAATGAATCGAGCCAATTTTTGATGCCCTGTTCTGAAGTGAAGCGTATTCCGGTGAGGGCGTTTTGCATGGATCTAAACAAATGGTAGTCGGACGGGGCAAGGTCTGGGCTATAAGCCGGGTGAGGCAAAACTTCCCAGCCACTGTTTTCTAAATAATTTTAACCGGTCTTGCAACGTGAGGCCAAGCGTTGTCATGATGGAAAATTATGGCTTCGTGTCTGGTCGCATATTCCGGGCGTTTTTCGGTTAATGCTCGATTCAAACGGTTTAATTGTATTTGGTAGAGGTCACCTGTGATCGTCTGGCCTGATTTCAATAGCTCATAATAGATCACACCCTTCTGATCCCACCAAATACAGAGCATTACCTTGGCGCCATGGATATTTGGCTTTGGCGTTGATTTGGCTGGTTGGCCGGGCTTCACATATGATTTTTTGCGCTTTGGGTTCAAGCAGCATTTCGGACATGCAAAATCGCCTTTCAACGTCTCTCGGCTTCAATTCATATGGGACCCAATTTCTTTGCTTTTGGATGAATCCTGCTGCTTTCAAACATTTTGAAATGGCTGCTTGAGTGACTCCCAATGATTTGCAATTTCGTCTTGAGTTCGACAACAGTCTTCGTCGAGTAATGCCTCCAAATCTTCATCTTCAAACTTTTTTGGCTGACCTGGTCGTTGTTTGTCTTCCGTGTTAAAATCACCACTTCTGAACCGCACAAACCATCGCTCGAACGTTGAAATCGATGAAACATATTCAGGATAAGCTTCGGTGAGCAATCGATGTGCTTCAGCTGCACTTATTTTCAAATTGAAGAAGTAAATCAACACTTCCCGTAAATGGGACTTTTTTGGTATGAAATTCGACATTTTTGAAGCAAAAAAAAACTTTGTTGTTTACACTATTTCGGTCAATGACTAATCGAGAATGAATGACAGATGTTTAACCTCCAAAATATGGAGGTTATAAAAGTTATGCCATCTGTTGTTAATCCCGCATTTTTAAGTTATACACCCAATATAATATTTTAATTTTATGCATCATGAAGTGGGAGTAAACACCTATAACGGAAGTTAGATTCCTCTAGAAAATCTCTGCCATAGGTCATTGTGTCTTAAGTGTCTGATGAGCGTTTCCGGGGAAAATAGTATAGGATAATTCTCTCACAACTGGATTATGATAGTACGATAAAAGGTGATTACGTTGTTAAGAACTTAAAAGGGGTGTCAAAAATTTTACGGAGGATCTTGGATTGTAAAGCCTGGACGCGATAGGAACTAGAACGTTTCGTTTTACTCCAAAGTTCAATATGTCCAAATAGGTTTTATAAAAGTATCCTTTTTATTGATAGTTTCGAGTGTTTGTGCAGTAGTGTAAGAAGTTGTAGGAAACGTCTAGATGCTTCAACCCTTTTTAGTCTAGTATGTGGGTTCAATGTTAAACTCTTGTCCAGGTAAAGTCCCAAATAACGTATTTTATCATATTGTAGAATTATGTTGCTATTAAGGTATAAAGGGGTAGGTTTTCCTTGACAATGAGTAAAAGTAATTTGAGCACTCTTCTCTTCTTTTTACCCTCAATCCCCATCTCTTCTTCTTTTTAAATCATACAACAAGCAGCACCATCTATTGAAAATTTGCAGCATCCTCTTTTAAACGCACCTAAATTCATGTAAATCGGATGACATATGTGAAAGTGACAGTCATTTCAATAAAATAAAAAGTGTGCTAATGTTACAAAACAAAAATGGAACAAAGAGCAAATATAAAATTTTGTGTTAAACTTGAAAAAAAATCGCTGAGACATACAAATTGATGGAAAAAAATTTATGGTGATGATTGTCTGAGTCTTACTCAAGTTTATACGTGGTTTACACGATATAAAAATGGTCGTGAGGATTTAAAGGACGACCTAAGGACAGGTCGTCCAGAAGCTAGTAATAGTGCTGAATTGGTGGAAAAAGTCCGTGAAATCTTTGGTATCGATTCAAATTTTACTATGAGAATGTTGGCTGAGGAATTAAATACGAGTAAAAACACTATTTGGAGAATTTTTACTAAAGAATTGGGTAAAAGAAAGGTCTGTGCACGTATTGTTCCACATAAATTAAATGAAGACTAAAAAAGTGAACGAATTTTTGATGAAAAAACGGATTTCTCTCATCAACCACCGTTCGTATTCACCTGATCTATCACCATGTGACTATTTTCTATTTCCAAAACTGAAAACCAAGATGAAAGGAGTATTTTATGATGATATCCCAGCCATTTTGGTTTTGTAACATTAGCACACTTTTTATTTTATTGAAATGGCTGTAACTTTCACATCTGTCATCCAACTTATATGAATTTACGTTCGGTTGAAAGAGGATGAATGTATCTTTTTCATGCTGTAAAAAATTTAGATGGCGCTGCTTGTTGTATGATTCGGTTATTTTTGGGACACACATGCCAGGATTTGTATGGGTAGCAAGTATGGCCGTATCATATACATACACGTAAGTAGCAAAGATAGGGTATAAATATTATATAAAATGGGACCAAGAAAACTGCCTTGTGGGACTCCAGCTAGACTAGGATATATTTTCTAGGATTCTGAGTTAATTGCAACTTATAAATGACGTTGGGAGAGATATGAACTTATGATATGATAAGGTATATGTTGAAGACAGAAAGCTCTTGAGTTTCTATAGGAGTTCAGGATGCCACACATGATCAAAAGTTTGGGAGATATCTAAAAATACTCTTGGGTAACGCGATGGCATTGCTGGATTGTGAAGTATTCAGATTGGAAGTCAAATTAGGACTGGGTAGAGTCATTTTAATAGGAGTTATTTTAAAAAAAAACTTACCAAGGATTGATAGGAGGCTGATAGGTCTATAGGAAGAATGAAAATTAACGGATTTATTTGGTTTAGATATTATTTTTAAGACAGAAAATTTCCAGAGTAATGGAAAATAGATTGTGCCCAGGATACCAATGAAAATGTATTCAATTAAAACGAAAGCTTTTTAGAAAATTTGCTTCAGAATAGGAGCTGTTATTAAATTCTAATCAGAATCTTTTTTATTGGTGAGGCGAATAATAGTAGATACAATTTCCGAGGGCTTAAAATTTTTGGGAGGAAGACTCATAGGGACTGGGAACATTATTTCTTCGATAATTTTGTTAGTATGCGATTTGTCTTCTATATCATCATTTGCAGGATAATTGATATCAATAAATTTTGAAATTACGCATAGAAGCCAATTTTTCTTATGTTATGTTGTATGGTTTGTGGTGTTATATTATTAAAAATACTATAAAGTACATTTATTATTAAATGATAAAAGAATTTACCTTAGGAAATTTTCCATTAAATTTAATTTTTTAAATGAATTTTTCTACAAAGTTTTCTACAAACTTTAATTAGAAAACTTATACACGAGGTCTGCTCAAAAAGTATCACAAATTTTGAATTTCCGCGGGTTACGTATATTCGATTTTCGATTTTTTCGAGCCAAAACACATGCCAAAACACGTGCAAGCAAATCATCTGTCAAAAATTCGAAGACGAGCCAACAAAATGCAAGCAAAGTAGCTGTCAAAAATTAATTGAACATTTAAAATGGCCGAACTTGTCGGCATAAGTGAAAGACATGAGTACCAACATAACGCCATAAAAAATCAAAAATCGAATACACGTAACCCGCGGAAATTCAAAATTCGCGATCTTTTTTGAACAGACCTCGTATATATAAACTTTATTAATTTTTTTGCTACTTTAAAATTAAAATGAGATTTTATGTGCAAAAAAAAAAAAACAAATTGCAATTATTTAATTAAATGCTAATATTTATATTTGAAACAAATACCAAATATAATGGTATGAAAAATTACCCATTTCCTAAGATGAATAAAAGTATTCATAATAATCTCCAAATGAGAGATGAGAGAAGAGTTCTAAATATTTAAAATTCCTTTTTAAGTATAATGACGCCATAAAATTTTCCTAGGATTTAACTTAAATATGTACTCAAAAATGTATCATAAAAATTGAAATTTTCCATATTAAGGAAAATGTTTTCATAATCAATGCGAAAATGACGGGAAAAATTATTACTTATTTAAATAGGCAAGTATGAACGATAAAAGTACACTAAACAATAACAGAGAATACCATCACCACCTCTACACCTACACAATCTAATGACAAGCAGATAAACTTTTCCAATTCAATTTTCATTAAGCGGAAAGGATCGAAGATAAAAGGAACGACTTCTATTTATGTTAAAGACGCTTTCTGCCTATTTTAATTATTTACACAAAAACATGTGAAAATGAAATTATTTTCAATTGATTTCAATGTATACGCTAGTATTTAGTATTTGTTTTTGACGTTATAGTTTAGCAGGAGTGAAAGTATCAAAGGTTCAGTAACTTTATGTTGATCGCAATAAAAGCTAAGGAAAAGTGGAAAACTTCTGGTAGAGTACTACGATTTTAAGTATGGCAATTTAGTCAAGACATCGAGAGTGCACAGTCAAAGAAAGAAAAAAAAGTACTCTGAGAAGAATAAAACACTTACAATATATAATGGAGCCATTGTTTGTATACGAATAATCAAAAATTAATGTGAAAAGTTTTCCAAAACTTTTCCAAGCCAATCTCCCAACAAAAAAAAAGAACCGAGAAAATGTATCTTTAAAAAAAAAAACCCCTAAAAAATATGCTTAAATAAGATCTACTGCAGATATCGGCATTCTAACAAGGATATAGGCATATAAGGTCAATGGGTTCTCCCATTTTCACATTTGTTTCTTGCAGCATGCTGATGCAGCTCCAAACTTTGAATATCGAAACTTAGTCCTAGAAAATAAGACAAAATGAAAGATTTCAATTAAAATGTTTCTTTTAAAAAAATAATAAAACTTTCCAATTAATAAAAAGTAGGACTATTCAATAGACTTTTTTTCTTATGAATATGGATTCTAATTGAATTTAAAAACTGTGTTAAAATAAATATAAGAATACAAAAGTTATTTATGATATATTATTTTAAACAATTTTTATTAATTATAACTCTTAAATTTATGTATAATTTGGAAAGATATCTTTAAATTAAGTTCTTATTTTTATTGAAAGTTTTTTTCGTCATTAAAAACAAATGTTTAATAAAAAGTATTTCTAAAAGTATTTTACTTATAAGAATTTTTCTATAAACCAATTTTATCAAATTTACAAATTGTCAATTTATTTTTTTAAATATATTGAAAATTTAAAAAAAAAATTTAGTTGTTTTTTATTTTTTTTAAATAATTTTCTAGTGCAATCGATAAATTTAAATGAAAAAATTCTTTTAAATTAACTTATAAAAAAATATAATTTATTATACAAATACAAAATATTCCATGGAACTCTCATTTGTCCCCCCATATTAATATTGACTCTTATTATAATAACATTAAAAATTGTCTACCTAAACTTGAGACTTGAATAAATATAAATTTTACTATAAAAAAACTTTTCTTCCTTTTTATTTATATTTATTTGATTGGACAAATAATTCAAAGTGGATATCTTGATATAATTTTTATGCAAATTTATTTATAAAAATTTTATAAACAAATTTTTGGAAATTTTTAATAATTAAATAAATTTTTCGAAAATATTCTCAACAGTAACTTTTAAGGGAAGTCTTTTCTTTAGTTATGAAAATATACTCCAAGAAATTAATTTTTAAGTATAGGTGATAGAAAAATAATGAAACTGGCTTTATTGATAGCGATCTGGCCATCAAATTTTTTGTTAAGCTTGATGAATCTGCGAAATCTTACCTTTCGAGAAAGTTCCATATCAAGATCACAGGTTCGGCGGTATAAAGTAGTTTTGGAGAGCGTAGAAATAGTGGAAGGCGATCCTCGCTTAGAGAGACCTTCAACCTGAAAAACTTCAGAAAATGTTACTGCTTTTGAGGTGAAAACGTCGATTTTCATTTTTTTTTTAATAAAGAAGAGTCCTTGAAAGATGGGTTCTTTGCGTCAGATGCTCTAATATTGGGTTGATCGGAAAGTAATTTCGTCGTTTCCCAACAGAGGAATTAATTGTATTTTTTCACAACCAACTTCATACTTAAGCCGCATAATCATATGTATTTTGATAGCTGATATAGCAAGACCTGTTTGTGAAAAAATTTGATTGATTCTGCAAAGTAGTTTTTGGTTAATATCCTTTTAAATATAGAAAGTGGAAAACAGTATTTTCGGCATATTTTACTTTTTTACTATTGAAAATATAAAAATGCTGTTTAAGCAAGAAAAAAATTATCCGAAAATAATTTGTTCCGTCGCATTGACGTTTGTGGTTTGCTTCTCAAACGCCAAGGAAATGATCTATTTTTGAAGCGTATCATCATTGGGGACGAGAAATGGGTTGTCTACAAAAATGTTCAGCACAAAAATCCTGGATTTTTCCAGTCGTGGTGCTAAGAAAAGATGAACCGGCTCAAAGCACTTTGAAAGCCATTATTTATCAAAAAAGGCTTATGCTACGAGTATCTGTTTGGTGGGATTTCAAAGGAATCGTTTATTTTGAGCTACTACTGAGCAATACAACGATCAATTCTGAAGTATATTGTCATCAGTTGGACAAATTGAATGATTCACTAAAAGAAAAACTGTCAATAATCAAATAATTGGGTTGTTCAGAAAGTAATTTCGTAATGATACGAAATTACTTTTCAAATAACCCAAAATTTAAATAACAGTAAATGGCAATATTTATATAATATAATAAAATAAAAAACTAATTGAATTCGGAATTTTTAGTGATTTTTAAAGAAATTTAAAGAAATATATTTATAGTCTCTTAATTATAAGATACTGTAACGTTTGCATCCTTTTTCTAGCCAGACGGCCTTAGTTATAATGGCGCTTATAAAATATTAATTCACTATAAGAAAATCGTCTTTCATTTTTATAAAAAAAAACGGAATTACTTTTGGAAGAACCCAATATAACCATTCCTTTTTAAGGTCCAAAACAGTAAAACCGGAAAACGAATCCATTTGAAGTTTTTCTGCACTACTACGACGAGTGAAATATCTAGTATTGAAATTCTATAAAATTGCCAGTTATGAAAAAGAACACAATAATATAAAAAAGGACATTAAGTAGATGCAAGCAAATCATTTTCAACACAAGCCCATCTAAAAATTGCAATATCTAAAATGAGCATATACTATTTATATTCAAAAGATACTTGTACATTTTTGATTTTTCACATAAAAATCTACAAATACCAAAAAGCTTTTAGAGGTATGACATAAGATTTTTAAAAGTGGAATTCTTGCCATATTTCTTAATATATCCGCTTCCGTTTTAGCTTTCCCATACGGTTTTAACTCTTCCAATACGAAGGGCTTATTCTTTAAAACAATATTCAAAAGTATAGAAAACTTTACTTAGATTTCGTGTTATCTAAAAAGTTACTTAACTTTTAACTTTTAAGTTTTATTTAAAATTATTTTTATTTTTTTTTTTTACCATAAATATCTTACCAGTATAGTTTTAAATTATTTGGAAAAAATGTTTTCTAAGAATCGATAAAAACTTTTTCAAATTTTTCTTATTAAACAAATTTTTTTCTATTGTAAATTTAAAAAGTTCATGGAAAATTTTTAAAAACGAAATTTTAATTGGAAAGAATTTTTTAAATAGGATAATTTTGTTTTCGTCTACAACAATGAGCGTTTTTATATTATTTTCTTATAATAATCTAATACGTATACTCTACATTATTGGCCAATTAATATTTAATTGGGATGTATTTTTTTTTTTGGATTTTCTAGTATATTATGTATAATATAAAAAAAAATTTAATGTTTTCATGTAAACTGAAACAGCTTCTCATTAGAAGAGAAACTTTTTCCATCAAAGAACGTACAAAAAAAAATATCATCTGCCTTTTATAAAAAAGAAATCTTTTTGTATAGGCGAAATACCTTCTTGTTATAAATCTTTAAATACAATAGAGAATCCTTAAGAATATTTTCAATGGAAAAACGATTAAAAAAATTTTTCCGAATTAATCTAAAAAGATCAGCGTTACCGTCTGCTTGACATGAAAGAGGAAAAAGAATGGCGGGAGGACTTTAAGGACTACTTTTAAGTACTAATTAATTACTTTGCACAGACAGAATGTAATCTTTTCATTATGTTTCAAAGCTTATTCATCATCGTTCACTTTTAAATAACTAAATCTATTCACACACTCTAGAAATCTAAAGATTTATAACAATTTTTTTTAAAAGTTTTGTTTTTTTCTTTATTTATTTCATTTTACTTGTGTCGATGGTTAGCTTTTGTTACAAATCTATTAAGTCCTTTATAGAAAGTTAAATTACTAAGTCTAGACAATTGCTGAGGCGAAACATTTCTCAAATGTAGAATTTCGTATAAGAACAATCTTAAATCTAATGAATACTTACCATACAGCTTTAATTCTACTAAAAAACCAAAGCTAATATGTTTAGTAAAAGTTTGATTGTATTCACAATCTATAGCCATAGAATGGCAGATATTAGAATCAAAAGTTATTAAAGTTCACTAGCAACGACATGGATTTTTACATGACTCTAGGCTATCAAAAATTAAGGATAAGCTCTCGTACAAAACCTATCACATTCAGGCACGTAAAATTCATTTCGAATTTACTTAAGTTTTCGCTCTGTTCTCATTGTTTTTGGTAATTTTTTCATGTTGCTTTTCATTTATTTATGGTTTTTTTTACGCATACCCTGTAGCAAATTGATTTACATTATGCTCTTAAGATTTAATGTTAATTCCAAATAGAGATCCATAAAAATGCTTTTCTCAAAAATCACATTCAATCACTAACACTATGACTTTTATTAAATTTCAGCAAAAAGAAACTTTTTATAAAAAAAAATTCATCTTATTTATAAAAAAAAAAAACCAACAAAAAAGCAATAATAAAATAATAAAAATGTTGAGCAGTAGCATTATTTATTATGTAATAGCTTTTATACGAACTTTGACAAAATAATTAAAGCTTAATTTAAAAAAAAAATATAATTTAAGATTACAAATTTTTTGTAATAAAAATCACAGCTTGAAATTAGCAAAGATAACAGTTTAAACACGAAGTATTAAAGCTTATGTTTTTGAAATAAAACACTATGAAAATATATATATAGTTTTTTTTAAAAATACCTTTCATGTTAATGAGTATCAAATTAAATTTAATGAAAACATGATAAGATTTTATCAAAAAAAAAAAATAAAAAAATAATAAAGAAAACAAAACTCATTTAATTATTTTATTAAATAAAATAATTTGTCATGTACTCGTGAACATAGTCAAAAATGTAGACAAATTTTTAAGTTGATTATAAATAATTTATGAAGGATTTTAGCTAAACTTTAAATTACAAATAAATTCAAAAATTTCAAGGATTTCTTTCAAAGCTTTATGAAAATCTTATATCCCTGTTGGTGATAATTTCCACGAAAATTTCTATTCATTATGCCCCGATTTAGTGGCACTAGTCGGATTTAGCAAGTAATATAGTCAGGACGACACTCTGTTGTCGTGGTGCTAAGAACATAAATTTATCTATAAAAGTTAATAGAAATTATATTTAAAAAAAAAGTTTTATCACTTATACAAAATTGACGTTTCTAGAATTTCTATTAGGTTGTCCGGAAAGTAATTTCGTTGTTTCTCAACAGAGGGTTTAATTGTATTTTTTCTCAACCAACTTCACACTTAAGTCGCATATTAATATGTATTTTGACAGTTGACATAGCAAGGCTTTTAAAAAATTCGATTGATTCTGCAAAGTAGTTTTTGGGTGATGAAGACACAATAGGGCCATTAATTGATGCAAACCGGGGAATACAACTTGTGAGATCGCCGAGAGATTAAATTTATTGAATTCGACAATTCATGATCATTTGAAATGGCTAGCTTTTAATATCAAAGCTCGAAATATAGTATGGGTTCCTCCTCTTCTTACGGGTAAAAATTTGTTCCGTCGCATTGACGTTTGTGGTTTACTTCTCAAAAGCCAAGGAAATGATCTATTTTTGAAGCGTATCATCATTGAGGACGAGAAATGGGTTGTCTATAATAATGTTAAGCGTACAAAATCCTCGAGTAGAAAAGATAAATCGGCTCAAAGCACTTCGAAAGCCAATATTCAGCAAAAAAAGGTTTTGCTATCTGTTTGGTGGGATTTCAAAGGAATCGTCTATTTTGAGCTTCTACCGAGTAACACAACGATCAATTCTGAAGTGTACTATCATCAGTTGGACAAATTGAATTATTCACTTAAAGAAAAAAGGCTAATAAATAATTGAATTGTTCAAAAATTAATTTCATAATGAAACGAAATTACTTTCCGGATAACCCAATAGTTTCAAAGAAGATAAATTTTTAATGTTTTTTCTATGAGATTACCAAATAAATCCTTGAGTAAAAAGTTTCTCTATTCTACTTACTCATCCAAATTATATCATTATTATTTTAATTGATGTTTATCGTTACAATTTCATATCTTTCAAATAGAAAAGTTTAGATGGTTTTGCATTCTAAACGATCACCCTTATTTTTCTATTCATAATTATTTTATAATACATAATATTTTCTATTTAATTTATACTTTAGATTAAATTTTATTAATTCATTATTTATAATTTTATATCTAAGAAAGAGCCATTATATTCGCAAAAAGTAACTGTCTGGGGTGCATTTTTATCAGAAGGTATCATTGGGCTTAATTATTTTAAACAGGAAGATGGAGAGACCGTTTCTATTAATCCGGCATGCTGTTGCTATACGAGGGTCATTTAACAAGTACTTAGCCTACAAAAGAAAAACGCAAATTTTGGAAAGGTGGCAATTTATTTTTCCACATAATCTCCTTCAAGCTCGATACACTTGGCCCAGAGATGCTCTAAGTTTTTTAACCCGTCCAAAAAATACATTTTCTCGAGGGAAGCAAAATAGGCCTCCGTGGCGACGATGACCTCCTCATTCGACCCAAATCTATTCCCGGCAAGTGATTTTTTCAGGTTTGGAAACAAAAAGTAGTCACAGGGAGCCAAATCTGGAGAGTACGGTGGATGGGGCAGCAATTCGTAGCGCAATTCGACCAATTTGGCCATGGCGACGGCGAGGTGTGAGCCGGCGCGTTGTCGTGGTGGAACAGCACTTTTTTCTTCGCAAAGCGGGGCCGCTTTTTCTTCAATTCGACGTCAAATCGGCCCAATAAGTCAGCATAGTAGCGCCCCATGATTGGTTTACCCTTCTCGAGGTAATCGATGTGGATCACACCTTGTGAATCCCAGAAAACGGTGGCCATCACCTTTTCGGCCGATCGAACAGTCTTTGCCTTCTTCGGAGCACATTCGCCGGGTGAAGTCCACTGTTTCGACTGTTCCTTGGTCTCTGGTGTGTACCAGTGAATCCATGTTTCGTCGACGGTCACGAAACGACGCAAGAAACTCCGCTGGATTGCGCTGAAACAGTGCCAAACACGTCGCCGACATTACTATATGTGGTCTTAACAAAACAGCACCCACACTACAAGACAAATTTGTCATGCAAAATTTGCAAAAAAGTCAACAAAAAAAATTACTTTAAAAGAATCGAGTCCTGTAATATTGTATGTCATATGATATTTTTTTAATTAAAAATATATTATTTTATATAATGGCAATATTTTTGTATTATAGTGAAATAAACAAAAACGTGTTTAATAAACTTTAATTTTGCGTATCGTAAACTGAAGAACCCTTTGGTATCGTATCTAATATATGTTTATGATAGAAGAAAATAATAATAAATAAGAGTATAATAGTAAAATTGGTTGAATATATTTTAAACTGTGAGGCAATTTACTTTTATTCACTACATTCCCTCCAAAAGTAAAGCTCCTTCGTTAGTTTTTCAAAACTTACAAAATTAACGACGTACATATAGGAAATTTGAATATCAGTAATAGTCTAAGAAATATTAATTTATGTTTAATATTTTATGCATTATTTGCTGGTAATGCATCTACAAAAGTTCATTAAGATATTCTCGTACATCCGACAAAGTATTTTGCGAAGCTGGCAGACATACGAGTATAATTTGATGATCCTTGTCGCAGAATAAACAAAATGTTCATCGTCAACATTAACATAATTTTTTTTTTTACATATAAAATAAGGGAAAATCTAAGGAACACTTTTTAAGTAAGATTACTTACTACAACTACTCAAAGGAATTTTAGATAATTTTGAAAGTTTTAGCTTAGCGAAATTTCGTTGAAGAGTTTTTAATTTAAAAGTGAAATGACATCCTGGGTGCTTATGTAAATATATTCCTATCATAGCTTGTCGTATCATATGCTTTCCAACCTTCTACTATCATGTCATTGTAGTATGTATCATGGGACATAGTAACTTTGTTATTCGAATATGGAAAATTTCGACTATAATCTTTGATGATGAAATAGCGGATGTGAAAAGTTTTCCTATTCTCATTTCCTGCAAACTATTATATTCTCGTTAGCTTTAAATAAAATTCTCATTAGCTCAATTATCAATGAACGATTTGTAATAAAATATATAAACTCAAAATCCTCTTATCTACTCTGATTATTATTATTCTGATACAGTTAAAAATTATTTAATTTCATATTTAAAAAATTCATATTTAATTAGAATATTCCAATTTGTTCGGTCTTTTACTAAAATCTACAAACTAAATGAATTTTAGTTTCTTAATAGAAGGAAAAATGAGTAATTTAAAATTGTATTTGAATAGAGGAAATTAATTATTAAATTGAAATTTGTTTTCCAACAAGTGGAAGTACTTTTAACTTTTCAACTTTACGGAAGTTTGACAATAATTCTTTATGATTTTTCGTTCAAAACCCACCTTGTATAAAACATAACCTGTTCTTGTAGTAGCAGGTGTAAGTACTTTTTAGTGGATGTACTTACGTCAATTGCAAATTATAGGAAAAGTATCGAAATTTGCATATGAACTGAAGCACTTCATCCTTTTATAGTTTGTTTGCCATACAGAAAGAAATGTTAATAGTTTTTACATAGAATGAGAGAAGATGTTATTATTTATTTGATTTTTTTTTTAAAGAACATATCTTCTCTTAAAAATGGTCAACATAAAAAATTTCATCTTTCGAAAATCACTGAAAGGTCAACAGAAAAATGGTTACCATAAAAAATTTCAAGATTTGTAACGAAATAACTTTAAAATTTATTTTTAAAATATTGTTGAAAAAAAAAGTCGATTTTTATTGAAAAAAAAAAAATAAAACAAAACATTATCCATTAATTTTTGTAAAAATATTTAAAATTCAATTTCATAAAGAATAATTTTCAATTTTTTATTTTCCATTTAAATGAAAATTCATTTAGAAAAATTACTTTTAGAATAAATCAATTATTATAAAATAGAAAATATAAATGAAAAATTATTTTTTAAAGAAAAAGACAATCCAATGCCTAAAATATAAGAGAAATTTTTAGTAAAATTTTCAAATATTTTTTTCAATATCTTATAAAATTTTGTTGTAAATAAATAGTAAAAAATATGATCAACTTAACGTGGAGGCAAAAGTAAAAGTAAAATTGAATTCATTTTGAACTTGCTCTAAACTTTTCTACTTTCGTCCTGTTTTCCTTGAAATGTTCTACACGATTTACGGAGTAATAGCTCCTTTTCTGCTGTTTTGTAAAAAAAAAAAAATTGTGCTTGTACTAGAACTGTTTTAGCTCGTATCCAACATAAATAAAAATTTAAAAAAAAATTGAAAGAAATAAGAAAGTAAACTTGTTCTATTTTTATGCTTACACGCGTTTACTTTTTAAGTATTCTTATATGGTCGGTAAGTGTTATTACAAAATAGAAAGAAACTCTTCAACCTAGGCTCTCTATAAAATATGCTGGCAAAAATTCACATATGCATATACACTATTTTAGTTAAAGTTCATAAATAAACATACTTATAATAACTAATCCTCATACACTTACATTTGGACAATTTTTTTTTATATAATATTTGGTCTCGAATTTCCTAGGATGAAGTTGCTTGAATTTGTATCATGCCTCATTAATTCAATGTAAAAGTTTCGTTTGAGAGTGAATAAAAAATATATATACTTTTATGAAAAGTCTGTCTTACGAAATATTATATGAAATTATTAAGTATAAAATATTAAAATGGTTAAAAAAATATTTTTATAAATAAAAATGGCTTTTTAGTAGTTATTTTTTGTTCTCCCTTTTTTTCCCTTTGAATTTGTAAAATATTTTTAATCAATTTTATTTCAAGAAATATTTTTCCTAAGCTAATATAAATTTTTCATTATTTTCGGGATTCAAGGTAAGATCAAGGATAATTGTATGTATAAGCAAAAAAAAATACATTTTTTTAACATAGAAACATAAGAACTTTTGGAAAATTGCGTAGATTATGAGGACTCTTTTTTTGCTTTTCATTTTTATTTTTCTTAATTGTTACAAATATTATCCAAGGACATTTAAATTTAAGGAATATCAAAGCAAACCCACTACTACACCTACATCAGATATCCCTGAAGCATATTTATCATTGCAAGAAGAAGGAAGAATAAAAACAAATACTATACAAAAGGAAAACAAGCAAATTCTGCGAAAACATTTAAGAATTTTATAAAAAACATTTTCGAAAGTCAAAAAATATTGATAAACAAAAAAATATTGAAAAATTCACATATGCAGTAGGAGAGATTTTAATGATTTTCAAGAGACAAACAAGATTTTATTTTTTAAAAAATTTATTAATAATGGAAGAAAAACAATTTTTTAATTAAATTCACTTCTTCAAGGATCAAACATCTGCAAAATGAAATTTGAACATATTTGCAATGAGTAGAACCTTGAGAAAAGTCAAACATCTCCAAAAGGATTTTGAACAGATTTGCAATGAGTAAGATTTGGAAAGTAGAATTCAAGGAATTAATACACTGTATTCGAATCGCCGAAAAACAGCCATTTTTTAAAAAATTTGAGGTTTTATTGGGGGAAAATGCTCGCATATTCATGCTTCAAAGTATTGTCCATCGCTGATCACAGCCTTTTCCCATCTTTCTGGCAGTATACGGATTCCATGTTGAAAAACTGCTAGTTTTTTTTGGTCTCTTTGTAAGATCGGAAGTGCTGCATAGCCACGCCACGTGTCATCGTAGTCGAAAGGAGCGGTTTCTAGAAAATACGGCGGGTAGGGCAGGACATCCCATTTCAGTGTTTCCAGATAGGTTTTAACCACTTTAGGACTTTGTCGTATATTTTCTCGTATTGTGGCGGTTTTTCCTTCAATGGTCAACTCAAACGTATCGGTCGTGCTCGGTAGGAAGCTCCTGCGTTAGTTTCACCCGGTTGCAACAGCTCATAAAATACCATGCCGAACTGGTCCCACCAAATGGTGGATGCATTAATGTCGACGGCATGAGCTTCCAGGCTTGGCTGTCGATATTAATGCATCCACCATTATCTTTGCTTTGGATTATCCTAATGGATACACTTTTCATTACCAGTCACAATACGATGCATAAAACGCGTCCTTTTTTGCCGTTGGAGCAGCTTTTCGATCGGAAATGACTTGTTGAGTCACGGCCAATATATCTACAAGTTCTTGCTGCATTTGACATGGATCTTTATCTGGTAATGCCTCCATTTCTGCGTTGAAATCACTACTTTTGTAGCCTTTGAACTATACACAACAGGTTCTCTCACTAATACAAGCCGCAACATAAGTTTCAATAATCATTCGACGCGCGTAAACCGCAGAGTTTTTCAAATTAAAAGCAAGAAAGGAAAACTTCCCGCAAATGACGCCTATTTGGATAAAATTTCGACATTTTCATACACAGAAAAATAAATAACGCCAATAATAAGTCACAAATGTAATGATGAGGAGTTGTTGACAGATACCTAACCTTACGATTTGACGTTTCCGATCTGATATTTTTGACCAGCATTTACTGCAGGCGCCATCTATTGGAAAACGATTTCCCATTTACAATCCTAATATAATTAACATTAATTTTTTTTGATTTAAATTAAACTATAAGTGAACCTTTTATTAAAAAAGGGTAGCCCCTTTCACGTATATATACATTAAAAAGGAAGGGAAATTTTATTTTATTTTTACAGTACATATGTCTCATGACTTAGCGGAGACGTTGTTTCTACTCTTCGTAGTAGTGTTGAAAGTCTTCAACTGGAATCGTCCTCAGGTTCTCGTTTATAATCCTTTGAGTGTTATCAACAGTATCAAAATTACGTGATTTCTAATCTTAGAAAATTTTTTTATATTGAATGCAAAAAAGAAAACTTCCCAGAGATGACTTAAATAATAAAAATATCCGATAAGAAAATATAAATTTACAAAAATAAAAGTCTTTTAATCAATAATTTCTGTTGCTCTACCGAAGGCAGGGCCTAACTATTATTCTGGCAGCATAAAAGGAGCCACTTTAAACTTTCCGGGCAGGATCGGATTGTATCCAGCGCCCTACAGTCTATTGAGCTATCCATAACCGGGCGGTCACGGTAGCGGTCCAGGATCTCATAGATTATTATGGGTGAGGCACAAAAATTTTCGAAGGATAATCTTCTCAAAAGCCGATAAGAGTTCTCAATGGTTTTTGCGGAGAACCAAAGTTTCCTGAGAATAGACGAGAACTGCAGGTTTAGTGTCTTATACAGCAAAAGGTTGACTTAATATACTCTGTTGGCTATCAGCAGTCGAGCGCTAATTTCTTCCTCCAAGTTGTTATCTGCCGTGGCCCTTAACCTCAAATAGGAAAATGATTTAACTCTTACTAAGTCTAAGCAATCTTTCTAGGCTACCGAACATTATAAACGCGATGAACGAATAATAAATATTGTAGATCTGTTGATCATATTCTGACAGTTTTTTGATCCTTTGTTGATTAACCTTGAGTGAGGCCTCTCTGGTATGAGCCAATAATTTTCCGGCAAATGGCGCTATTTTATTGATGAACCGTTTGGTGAAATGGGTCCCCTGCGTAGTTAACCAGTTCGCTATTGATCCCTTTTACACCCAGATGGATCGCTTTTGTCTTTACCTCAATGCTTGGTGGCGGCAGCATGTCTTCTTCTGCTGCAGGACCTCCAACTCGTTTTTTAATCAATTTTGAAGTTCCATCGATCGTCTTAATACACTCATTGGGTTGGAAATCAGATCCATTTTTTCTGCGGCATGATGAGAATCGAGGTGTAAATTATCCTTCGCGCCCATTCGCAAACTTGTTCATTCTCTCAAAAATTTTCTTTTTTCCGTAAATACTCTTCTCTGCTCTTCACAATTTATGATAATTCTCTACACGTGCCTGCATTCTCTAAAATTTATTTTTAAACTTCAAAGTTTATATCCACTTATCAAAATTTCAAAAGAAAAAAAATTATTTTTAATTTACGTCCTTACGTAAATTATGTCATCATGAACATCATCAAACTTATATTTTACGAAATATTTATATTAAAATTCATTCATGATTTCCAAAGAAGATACCATTATTATAAAGAGAGCAAAAAAATAAAAATATTTATTTTTAAGAAAGTTATTCTGAAATGGAGATTTACGTTTAAATTAAAAACAAACAAATACGTATCCTCTGAACAAATTTTCAAAAATGTTCATTGGCAACAAATATGTTGATTCCATTTTTGTTTTTTTGTATTTTCTAAAGTGGCGGCGGATTTATCATAATTGAGAATTTTCAGTATTTTCTTATGAAATATTTTTCCCCAAAAAAACTTTGAAGGCTATTCCAAATAAGTATCCAATTTTTGTCAGAAAATAAACAAAACATATTTACAATACTTGAAATATGCAATTATACTTAAAAACAGATTATCCTGGTTGAGTATGAGTTCTACATAAATTAAATACTTGTTATGTATTTTCATATGATAAAATCAAATAGAATTTCTGCATAAAAAGGTACTTAAAAAAAAAAATAACAGCAACAACAACTTCTATTTATGTATAAGAAAATATTTATTGATGGAGATTTTAAAAAAAACAAACTTTTTATAGCCTTTTTAAAAATGTACATTTTTTTGTTGACTTCAATTTACTTGAGAGAAGAATTTCTTGAGTGAAAAATTTATTCCTTTTCATTTGATGTATTATTAAAAAATATATTTATTCTATAATCTGTCAATTATCGAATGAAAATCAAAAATAGTCAATTAAATTTATAATAACAAGAATGCTTGTAAAAGTCAAGGATATCCCTGAAAGATTTTTAAGTCAACAAATTACACACCCACGTCTAAAAATAATTCCTCATTATAATTTTTGTTTGTATTTCAAATCCTAAAAATTACAAATTTGTTTATTTCCAAAAAAAATCAAAAAAATCACAAAAAATGAAGCTCTAACAAAAATAAAATCAATTCGCAAAAAAAAGAATTTTTCAAAACTATATTTTTTAAACTAGAATATTCAAAATATAAAATAGGAAAAATTACTTGAATTTAGGTGTTGAGATTTTCTTAAATCATATTAACAGAATAAAATTTATTCTGTGCATTTTAATTAAGCAAAGTTTTGTTAATAGTGTTTAGCTTCAACTGGCATATTAGAATAATTACTTATAGGATATTGTTGTTGCTCGTCCTGATTACGATGATGATGTGCAAGAGCTTAGAGTTCAGTAGAGTGTGAGGAGAGGACTTACTTAAAGAACAGATTCAAAGCATAGACAATACTCAAAATAGGGTGGCTGGAGAGCTGAACAGACTACAGTCTACCGAAGCACATCGATGTGCCTTGTGGAAGGAAAACTTCTTAGCTATTAACCTTGTTTGCTCCTTTATTGCACAAATAGCATAGTGCAAGGCTAACTTGATATTCTTAGCTTTAGGATAGTACTGAGGATTTATTATCTCGACTGGAGTTGATATGAAACTATGACTTGTGCATGGTACACGTTACAGAGACAAACTTTGGTAGCAATGGTCAGCACTAGCAAATTATTTTGGTATTCTTGAACTTGATTTGGTATTCCTGAACATAAAACAAATAGTGCTTAATGGACATTTGCAGTTTATAGACTTTACTATTTTTCGGTCTTCTTTTCTCGTTCTAGAAATTTGTAAAAATTTTCTACTGAACAGACCAAAACTTTCTTTAATTTTTCACTTATACGAATATCGTCTGACTTTAACAACTTACCCACGTATGAGTATCATAATGCACAGTAAGCGAATTAGGTAACTCGAAATAGTAAACTCTCATTGGAATTGATTAGTGAATTTTGCTTAAATTCGAATGAATTTTCATGCGAATATATTCGAGAAGCTTCTTTGTTATCCCACACAGAGTTCGTTGATGGTAGAATTTAACAATTTCATTTCATAGAACATCTTAAAACTAGAGTGCACGTTCTCTGTTTTATGCACACACTTCAGTTTTTAAGCACTTACCATCAAAATGTTTAAATTAACTTAAATTCAATTCTTGATCCTTTGCAATTTTACTATCAAACTATAGTTTGTGGTTAGCTCAAATCACTTTCCACACGTAATACCTTTTAAACTTAATTAAACTGATCAAGTAAAATTTTCGGCTAATATATGTCAGTAATCATTGGATATGAAAAGTTTATTTTCCATTTTCAAATTAAATAAATACACTATTTGGATGGGGCATTTAATACGTTTGCATAATTTATAAATCAATTCGATATTTAAAAAAAAACCATTACTTAGTATATTCTTTTTGATGGGGTTTCTTGACTTATAAAATTATTTTTACTCATGAATACTAGGTCTGTTCAAAAATTATCACGAATTTTATGTTTTTTTTCAAAAATTATTTATTTATTCATGAATATCTATTTTGTCTCCATCAAAGTAATCCCCACCTAATATTATACACTTGTGCCAACATTTTTTCCAATCCTCAAGGCACTTCAAAAAATCATTTTTGTGATCTTGTTCAGCTCTTCCTCGTCGTCCTTTCATGGGGCTCTTCAATTTCGGGAACAAGAAAAAGTCACAGGAGGCCAGATCTGGGGAATACGGTGGCTGCGGCATTATTAGTATATTGTTTTTGGCCAAAAATTCCTGCACAAGCAACGATGCGTGAGCAGGGGCAAAAGCAAATTTCTATTCTTCCACAAATCCGGGCGTTTCTGGCGCATTGCTTCACGCAACTTACGTATAACTTGCAGGTAATATTCCCTATTGACGGTCCTACCCTGTGGCAAGAACTTACGATGCACCACATCTCTGCAATCGAAGAGAACTTGGCGCGCTATTTTCGGTCTTCTAAGAACATTTTGTACCACCGATAAACGTTGCTTCGGTCCAAGGTAGCTTTACCATATATCACAGTCAACATTCGGAATGCGTCCGCACAATTAATTTTGTTTTTCACATAAAATTTTATACAGATTCTTTGATCCATTTTTTGGAATAGGCAAAAATCGAAGACGAGCCAAAACACATGCAAGCAAAGCAGCTGTCAAAAATTAACAGAACATTCACAATAGCCAAACTTCTCGGCATAAGTAAGAGACATAAGTGCCAACATAACGCCACAAAATATACGTAACCTGCGGAAATTCAAAATTCTTTTTGAATAGACCTCGTAGTCTTTGCAAAATTTTATATACGGAGCTGTGGCAAAGAAACCTTTTTATATATCAGTGTAATCCCTTTTCAAGTAATTACCTTGGAATAGTGCTATTTCCACTCTTAGTAACAGTACTGGAAGATTTCAAATAGCTCTTTAGTAATACTCTTTTGGTACTAAAATAACGTCCTTTTAAGTATTTTTTTTATAGAGAGGGGTTCAGGAACTACAGGAACCCGTTTTTATAGCACTGAAGTGGCCTTTTTTGAACGTTTAAGACCTACCTCGCTGAGCAAGGATCATCTTTCGCTGCTAATTGACACTCTTAAAATTATTAATGCTACCAGAAAACTTTTGTACTTTATAAGGAATTTTTCTAATAGAGTGGTCGCAATTTTTTATTAGTTCAACTTGGGGACCATATTTAACACACTTTATAAACACAACTTCACTTATCATACTCCACATGTATAAGTATATCTCCTGAAAATACCAGAAATAGGAGATTCGAGTCTCTCAAATATAGTATTTTCAGGAGCTATACTTAAAATCCAGATTATTTATACGTTCTGGTACTGTACAACTAAGAAGGACTAGCGCACAAGTTATGTAGGAGGGGAAGTTTGCAGCATTGCCACATGGCATATTAATTGTCTGCTTCACCTCGTATGCATGTAAATATTAAAATAAATCCCTTATTTTAGATAAGAAAAAATATATATATACACATTTAATATAAATAGAATAAAATAAGAAGATGAAAAAAAAACCATAATCAAAACAAAGGAAAATATATTCAAATTGAGTTTAAACATTTTCGTATTGTTAACTTTTCAATAAAAAGCTTAATGTTACTTCAAAAATAAATTGAAACAAACAACAAGTACTTAACTCTCTACTTAACGTTAAGACAAAGAATGAAAAAAAATGTAATCTATTCAAAAGTACTGAAAAATATTCAATATGAATAAACAGACAAACAATTGTAAAAGTTCGATACTAATTCTTCAAACAAATGTTTTTTAAGGAAATTTTATTCAAATGGAAAGTGTTAAAAATAAGAAAACAATTCGAATAATAAAACAAAAATAAAAATAACATCAATTATATGTTTTTTAAAAAAATTATTATATTTTACTGGTTTTTTTTTCTCTCTCAATATTATCCTGAAAGCATTATTTATTCTAGCATAAAGTTTTTAATTGAAATGGAAGTAAACACTTTTACTTATGAGAATTTTAACAGAGAGAAGAATTTCATTTTTAATTTATACATTTTAGTTTTATGTATTTTTATTAAAAATTTTCTATACCTTCGCATTTAAGGCATACTACAATATAATAACGATATAAATACATATAAAAATTTTATCTTAAATAATTCTTAGTGTAACGATAATAATAAAATATAAATACTACTAAAATTTCTCTCTTAAGTATACTAGACTGTTTATTCTTATATTATATTTTTAAAAATTATTAGGGTTGATTAGAAGCCAATTAAAAATTAAGACGAGAAATCTATTTTTATTTTTTTATTTTTCAAAATAGTCTCCATTAAGACTTTGTCCATTATCTATCGAACGCCTTTAAGAAGTTTTAGTGGACGAAACCCAGAAAATTGGCGATTATTTCTTTATAATATTTTTTCCAATCTTCTATTTTTTGCATATTTTGAAAAAGGAAAAAATGGTTGTGGCTAAATCCCCAGGATGAGTAAGTGAATGAGAAACTAAGCTGTTTATAAATATGATGCCATCGGAAAAATCCCACTGATTAAATTTCACTGTGGTTTCTGGCGTACACTGATGGATCCAATGATAGTACGTCGATGAAGCAATTCAGAACGATTATGATTAAAAAGTGCTAAGTAAAACTTTGAAATTGTCACTTGATATCGTTTTTGATGGATAGTAAGCAAACCTTCGGATACTTAAACTATATCTAAATAATTATCTATAAGAATATGATGCATTTTTTATAAAATTATGAAGTCATCTCGAATTCACTTTTAAATAATTGCTACAAATTAACTAATTAAGCTGGGCTCACTGCTATATCAAAGCTGATCTTTTGATAGTAATTTAGTTTTATTTAACGTGGCATACATATGAGGTCTGTTCAAAAAGTTTCGCGAATTTTGAATTTCCGCGGGTTACGTATATTCGATTTTCGATTTTTTGTGGCGTTATTTTGGTACCCATGTCTCTCACTTATACCGACAAGTTCGGCCATTTTCAATGTTCAGTTAATTTTTGACAGCTGCTTTGCTTGCACGTGTTTTGGTTCGTCTTTGATTTTTGCCTATTCCAAAAAATGGATCAAAGAATCTGTATTAAATTTTGTGTGAAAAAACAAAATTAATTGCACGGACGCATTTCGATTGTTGACTGTGGTATATGGTGAAGCTATCTTGGCCCGAAGCAACATTTTTAGGTGGTACACAATTTTCTCAGAGGGCCAAGAAGATGTGAGAAAATGTTCCCAGAGGGCCAAAATGTTCTCAGAGGGCTGAGAAGAAAAGGTCGAATGTGAAGGTTTTGCTTAGAGTTTTCTTCGATTGTAGGGGCGTAGTGCATCATGACTTCTTACCACAGGGTAGAACGGTCAATAAGGAATATTACCTGCAAGTTATGCGTAAGTTGCGTGAAGCATTCCGCCAGAAACGCCCGGATTTGTGAATTTTGCACCATGATAAAGCCCCTGTTCACACATCGTTGCTTGTGCGCGAATTTTTGACCAAAAACAACATACTAATAATGCCGCAGCCACTGTTTTCCCCACATCTGGCCGCCTGTGACTTTTTCTTGTTTCCGAAATTGAAGAGCCCCATGAAAGGACGACCTTCAGTCAACTCCTCTACTATTTCTTTCTGCCAACTGAAGGCTTACCTAAGCCAAACTATTATCATTTGCAGTCATAGTACCCGCTATAACTGGTATCCCTAACCACTAGCCCGAAGGATGTGCCCGCGATGAGGGTTTGGATATGGTATGACCATCATGCGGTACCCAGCCCCGGGTACCACTTTTTGTTTTAAGAAGACACGGGAGCTATATGAAGGAACCTTGTTAATTCCATGCACTGCTAGGTATTGATCATAGTTTGGAAAAAGCACTTCTGGTATTGATCATAGTTTGATCTTTCAGCCAGAAATTCTTTTGACAACTAGTACCAATTGGGAAAATTATAATTATCATATTAGTAGTAATATCTAGCAGATTTTTTATTTTCAAAATCAATTTTCTCTTTAATTCACAAGAAGTTAATAGTTCTTATGAAAAATTGCCATAAATGAGTTAGAAGTCAAGAACCTTCTCCCTATGTCACTAGCAAATCATCTCTTTAGACCTTAATCAAAACATTATTCTACATGACAATTAATTCGTAAGTTGGGATTTACCTCGACGGTCAGAACATAAATTTACAGACCCATCTGAACTTACAGCATTAAATTTCAATTCCCTTCGCATTCTTTCCCCTTAACCTAAGATCATGTTACCAATCACAATTTAAATGTCCGCCTCTCAAACATCTTGCAATATGCAAAATTATAAAATTAAATACGTTAAAATAACCAAAACTGTGAGCTATTATAGAAATCAATAAAAACAAAATTTTTTAAGCTTCAAAATCGAAGATTTATTGATAAATAATCGAAAACGAAAAAATATATGCTTGGGAAATTTCCAACATTTTCCAGAATTGTTAGTAATTGCTGCCAACCGAATAATCCCATTTTACGATTGAAATCATTTTCAAAAGTTTATTATTAAAATATCATATATATTTAAAAAAAAAAACGAAATTTCAAATCATTTTACATCAAACAAATAATTTTTAGGCACAAAGAGTTTCCCATTTTTAGAGAAGAAAAATCCTCTACAAAAACTTTTCAACATATTTAATCTGTTCGCATAGTATTCCGTTCATTTGTTTGCTGTTGTTTTTTTTTGGAAAATTTTATTCTTGAAATGAAAATATTGATTTTAAATATTGTAACAAAAAAATACCAAGTATATGCATAATATCACACAAGAGTAAAAATCATAAAATCTGTAAAATGGTGCTAGAGCTGTACGGGTAAACGACAATATCGGGATTTATCCTGAAACGACAAAATGTTCCGCAGAGACAAATCTGTTAGCACAGACAATCTCTGCTTGTAAAAGTTGATATTATAACAAACAAAATATTCTTAAGGATAATTTCTCTTGTTCGTATATTCTTGTTTAAAATTTGTTGTTGTTTTTTTTTAAACCGTGGTTACCCACAAAATCTATGATATTTGTTTATTTATTCAGTTGGTAAATTGCCTTTAAAATATTTAACAGGATTCAGGGTTGCATTATAGTCGCATGGGTTTCCAATAGTATACAGTTCGTTCTGATTAAATTTTTTATGCAAGACAGAATCTTTTATATAGCCCAATATTTCTTTGAACTGCGCCCCATTTGGGGTATAATCTGATTTGAGGATTCGCACGTACACATTTCAGTTTAAATCTGATGCAATCCAATCCGAATTTTGCACTAAAATTGTGGCATCTTGTATCCTTTTTAATGGATGCCAATCGCTTTGTCTGCTGAGATGTCTGTCGTCTGCTTATGAACTTTATTTGTCTACTTGTCTATCTGTCTGTCTATCGGAATATTTGTCCATATCTGCCGTAGTGTCTTCAGTTTATTTATCTCGGCTGTCTTTAGAATAGATAACATCCTAGTTAATGTATTGTGACTGATCAATTTTTGACTTGGGAATATACAATTTGTTCGATTATTTCGATTTTTTTATCTAGAAATACGTCTTGACTATGGAAAAAATATGAGCTTTTAAAACATATTTAGATTATATGAAAATTTTACAGATATTTTAAAAAATTTCGAATTTTAAATGCTTTTTCAACTGGAACTTTTCATATTTGTCTTCAATTTTAAATATCTCTTCTGTAGTTATTTTGGATACACATTTCAATAAAAATTTTTGCTTAAATAAATTTTAGTGGCCGCAAAGAGGATATGCTCTTTATTGCAGATATGACGTTCATAACTTCTTATTAGATGAGTGATCTAGTCACCGACAAAATGAAGTCTCACCAGTGTGACGTAAATTCAAATAAAAAGTGAAGACTTGCGGACCCTGTTCTGAGTTCAAAATAAATTTTGTGCTCGCCAAATGGGTTTATTTACGTTTGTAGATCTGAAGTGGCTGGCTTCTTATTGGACGAGGGATCAGGTAGCCAAAAGAACTTGGTCTCGCCAGTATGACCTAATTTCAAAAAAAAGGAGAAGACTCATGCAAAGCCTGTTCTAAGTTCAAAAAAAATTTGGTGCTCGCCAAATGGGTTTATGTACGTCTGTAGATCTGGAGTGGCTGGCTTCTTATTGGACGAGGGATCAGGTAGCCAAAAGAATTTGGTCTCGCCAGTATGACCTAATTTCAAAAAAAAGGAGAAGACTCATGCAAAGCCTGTTCTAAGTTCAAAAAAAATTTGGTGCTCGCCAAATGGGTTTATGTACGTCTGTAGATCTGAAGTGGCTGGCTTCTTATTGGACGAGTGATCTAGTGGCCAAAAGAATTTGGTCTTGCCATTAACACCTACTCTTAAGTAAAAAGTGAAGAGTCATGCGGACCCTGTTCTGAGTTCAAAATAAATTTTGTGCTCGCCAAATGGGTTTATTTACGTTTGTAGATCTGAAGTGGCTGGCTTCTTATTGGACGAGGGATCAGGTAGCCAAAAGAACTTGGTCTCGCCAGTATGACCTAATTTCAAAAAAAAGGAGAAGACTCATGCAAAGCCTGTTCTAAGTTCAAAAAAAATTTGGTGCTCGCCAAATGGGTTTATGTACGTCTGTAGATCTGGAGTGGCTGGCTTCTTATTGGACGAGGGATCAGGTAGCCAAAAGAATTTGGTCTCGCCAGTATGACCTAATTTCAAAAAAAAGGAGAAGACTCATGCAAAGCCTGTTCTAAGTTCAAAAAAAATTTGGTGCTCGCCAAATGGGTTTATGTACGTCTGTAGATCTGAAGTGGCTGGCTTCTTATTGGACGAGTGATCTAGTGGCCAAAAGAATTTGGTCTTGCCATTAACACCTACTCTTAAGTAAAAAGTGAAGAGTCATGCGGAGCCTGTTCTGAGTTCAAAAATAATTTTGTGCTTTCCAAATGGGTTTATTTACCTTTGAAGATCTGAAGTGGCTGGATTCTTATTGGATGAGTGATCCAGTGGCCAAAAGAATTCGGTCTCGTTAGTATGACCTAATTTCAAATAAAAAATGAAGACATGCGGAGCCTGTTCTGAGTTCAAAAAAAAGTTTGTGCTTGCCAAATGGGTTTATTTACGTTTGTAGATCTGAAGTGGCTGCATTCTTATTGGATGAGTGATCCAGTGGCTAAACAAAATCCTGCCTTCCCAGTATGACTTAATTTCAAATAAAAAGTGAAAACTGTTGCGGAGCTTGTTCTGAATTTAAAAAAAATTTCTGTTCGCCAGGTTTATTTACCTTTGAAAATTTGAACAGGCCGCTTTCTTATTGGAGATAGTGACCCAGTGACCAAAAAAAATCCTCTCTTGCCAGTATGATCTAATTTTAAATAAAAAATGTGGACTCATGCGAAGCTTGTTCTGAGTTCAAAAGAAATTTCGTGCTCGCCAAGTGGGTTTATTTACTTTCAAGATTTTAACAGCGCGCTTTCTTTTTGGATCAAAAAAACCGTTTCAAAAAAAAAGTTGTGGAATCAAGATAACCGTTTTTATGTTCAAAGAAATTTCCATGGTCATCAAAAGAGTTTGCTAACTTGTGAAGATAAGACGTGAAGGATATCTTATTGTATAAATGATCCAGTGACCGAAAAAATATAGTCTCCTCAGTGAGTATATTTGAAAAATACAAAGTAACGAATTTTAATATTTCTTTTTTTTAAATTTACTACAAAATATGAACTATGCTGTTTTTTATTTGTACATCGTTATTGGAATATTGAAACAATCGAAACTCTAACATTTCTTTTGTAACTTATAAATAATTTATTTAATAAAAAAATTCCTTTCTAAAATAATACACTTCAATTATTTGAAAAATGGATCTTCGTATGACAATTTATTTTGTCTTTCCAACTACTTACTTATTTCTTCTATAGTTTATATCAACAACTACGTGTATATTTTGTTTGTATCGTTTTGAGAATTTTGCAAAAACGCACTGAACCATTTACAATGAATTTATTATCTTTTCGTACAATTTAGTTAACTATTCAAGTAAAAACTTGACTTCGAAGTCAGATACTTTTCTGATTTGAGACAATATTTAAGTCTGGAGCAACTGGAGTAATAATGAAAGGGACAAGGGATAAGTAGTCTATAGTATCGTATCGATATATATCGAATTGGAGGATTTATTTTGAAAATTTAATTTTCTTCTTGTTTATGGCGTATTATATTCACAATTCTTTTATTTGCATGTAAATGGAAGGTAGATATTTCTTGCGAAAGTTTTTGATTGGAAAACTTCTCCAGTCCTTCTTGAATATATACATATTTATGCATTTTATATACAATTTTCTTTATAAGAATTTTTTTTACCAACATTCGATCCATAGATATTTCTATGCTAATTTTTTTTAAATATATTTTACATAAAATTTTACAAAAGAAAATATGAATACATTCAAAGAAAAAGTTTTGACACGATTTTTACGGAAATTTCAGTATATTTTAATTATTAATTATTTTTTTTAAGACGTTTTCTTCTTTTATAATAAATAAAAGTTTTTTTTATTGTACAAAAATTATATGATTTCCTCTTTAATTATATTACAAACATAAATTTCAATTGAAATTTTTTCTCAAATTTGAAAATTTCTATCTTTTTTTTAAATAAATAAGACTTATGAATATTTTTGTTATTATTTTAAATAACCAAAGTAATTAATTCTTAACTCTTAGTGCTACGAAACTAATAGAACCAGAATTTTCTAAGCCATATTTGCGTGCCAAAGGATAATTTATAAAATATTACTTTTATATTAAAGATTAAAAATTTTATTCCAAAAACTATAATAAAAGAACCACTTTCTGAATCTAAAATAATAAGGGAAAAACCATTCAACACCCATCGAATGTTGGACAGATTGTATAATTTCTTTTTTGTAATATAAATATTATCGTCATTTAGAAGAATTATTTTTAATTTATTTTGCAACTGACAATCTGTCAAAAAAATATACTTTCATATTTCATATCATTGTTATTCTATTTCTGCACAGAAACCATCTAAAACCATTCTCAAGATTAAAATGAAATTATAATAAAATAGATAATATCTTTTATTATTGATCAGTAATATTTACAAATTTTTGCTATATAAAATAAATGTAAACTAAAAAAAATTTTCTACAATAATATATCAAAAAAATTGTATTAAAAATATATGCAAATTACATATAAATTCCAATAAGATATATTATTATCATATGAAAATAATTTATTAACGTTTATTTTTATATATTTATTTTGTTTTATATACAAAAAAGTTGTTCCCATTGGTAATGTTGGTTTTATATTATCTTAACGACTAAACTCTGCGGTTATTTGAATTAAGAATAAAGATAACTTACAGACCCTAAATTTAAAATGAACAAATAAAATATTCGTTTTTTTTGTAAAAGAAAAATGGTATATTTTTGCCGCTTACAAATAGTAAATTTAAATATTAATAAATAATTAATGATATTAGATTCAAAGAATTTTCATAAAATTTACTTCTATGCTCCATTTTAGTTGAATAATTAAAATCAATGTAACAATATTCAGTGACAAATTATAATCCTTCTTTTTCCATTATCCGAACAGATAAATTATTTAACAGGAAAGCCTTTTCATGAATATTTGTTAGGAAATTTTCACATTATATAAATCACCTTAGTATTAAAAATTGGGGTAAGGAAAGGCGGATAAATTGGTTTTTCTAATCCTACAGACTTTCCAAATGTTCCATATAAGTATGTATATTGTTAACATATTAACACATTCGAAATGTAAAATTTATTAAATATACGAACATATTTTGGAATTTTATTTTGCTGAATTTCACTATTTGTAAAGGATTCTTATATTGATTCTTGTTACTTTCACTTCGATTACTTCGTTATATTCTTATCCATTCAAATTGATTTTATCTCTTCCAGAATATGTTGATATAAGATAGAAAATAAAGTTTTCCTGTTCCTCAAAAATGTTTTAATAAAAAATCAAACGAAATCAATTCATCCTTAAAATTCACTTCACTGAATTTTTGAATAACAAATTATAAAAGAAAGTTCCTTTCCTAAGAACTTAACTGATAAATAGTTCTTATCGGTGTATATATATACAAATTCATACCTAAGGGTTGGAATTTTTTAAAAAGCATGCATACCCTTCAATATTTTTGGGTCCCAAATAAATATGCAAAATATTAATTCAAATACTTTTTGGGTAGTACATACACGTATGTAAACATTAAATCTATCAGAGTCAATCATTTTGATATGATGAAGAAAAATATTTCCCTTTCACAGATTGCTAATCTTTATATTAAACATTCATCTACTCGTATTAGGATGGTTTTATTATGCATTGGTTATTTTTGTATAAATTCGTATTTAGAATGTTTCTCTTATTACTATTTAGATAGAAATATGATTTTTTTTTTTAGAATTCTTTCGAACAGTATTGAAAGCTTCTAGCTTTTGTAGATTGATTTCATTTAAAAAAAAAAATATGTTTACGATTTAATATATTTTTATTCCAAATTTGAAAAGGAATTTATTTTATCCTTTGATTGATAAAATTGTTTACTAAAAATACCATACTTTCTTTACAAAAAAAAAAGAGACGGAAATGAATTTTCATAGAAGCACACTTCGTAAGGGTAACTTGTTGAAAACTCAACAGAACTGATTTTTTTAAAATTTTAACAATATGCAAAATTTATAAATTTCAAAAATAGGAGTTATTAAAAATATAGGGTTTTCCAATAAGAGTGGTATGATTTCTAAGTAACGTTTCGGACATTTGTAATATGTCATTATCTGTCTTTTTTTTCATTGTATTCAGCAATGTTTACAATTTCATCAAGGAGAGATATACGCACAAATAACGTTTATAAATTATTAAATTTTATTATCAAAAAAATCGTTCTCCAATTGCAACTTTTCGTGCGCTTTTGACACTTTATGGTCGTAATAATCGTCCAACTGTGCTCACTATTCGTCGAATTGTTAAAATTTCGAGCGTACATTTTCTTTACATAATGTTCAAGTGTCAATAAGACAAAGAACCGCTTGAAGTAATGAAAATATTGCTGCCGTTCAGGCAAGTGTTGCTGAAGACCGCAAGACATTCTCAAAAATTGGGACTGTCTCAAACCACAACCTGGCGGATTTTGAGAAAGGATTTGGGCTTGCATCTGTATAAAATTGTTATCACTCAAGAAATGAAGCCATTGGACAACCGGTAACGTCGTGAATTTGCTGATTTTGTCTTGGAACAACTTGAAACAACTTGAAAACGATAACGATTTTTTAAAGTAAATCATCTTCGCCGAAGAGGCTCACTTTCATCTGAGTGGTGCGGTAAATAAACAAAACTGTCGATTCTAGTACGAAGAAAATTCACAAATTATTCATGAACACCCATTATATTCACCTAAATTGATAGTTTAGTGTGGTTTTTGGTCTGGTGGAATCATCGGTCTGTACTTCTTTCGAAATGAAGCTGGTAACACCGTCACTGTCAATGGAGAGCAGAGATTGACAATAACCATTTTTTTATGGCTGAAATTGGAAGAAGTTGGTCTTGACAACATCTGGGTTTCACAAGACGGCGCTACGTGCCACACAGCACGTGCAACAACCGAATTATTGCGAGAAAAGTTTGGAGATTCGATTATTTCAAGAAATTGTGACATTGAATGGCCTCCAAAAAGTTGTGATTTAACCCCATTAGACTATTTCTTGTGAGGTTATTTGAAGTCATTGGTCTTTAACAATAAACCAAACTCTCTTCAAGCTTTAGAAGTCAATATTGAAGGTGCTATTCATGACATACGACTTGATTTAGTAGAAAAGTGCTCGAAAATTGAGTTTGTTTTATTCAGAACTTATTTGTATCGATTGTACTTCATACTAAATAAAAAACATTTGAATTTGCTGAACAATTAGTGGGTTATTTTTAAAAAGAAATCATATCACTCTTATTCGAAAACCCTTTATAAATGAGTTTTGAACCCAATGGTGAACGCTTTATAGGTCGGACCCTATTTTAGTCTATTGAGCAAAATGTTGGATTCACATAGTCAGTCGAAAACCACATAACAATCGTAGGCTTGACAGAAGGTCTCAGCTCAATTGAAAAGGACTTAGAATTTTTAGAAAACATAAACTCCAACGAAGAGCGCATTATAGATCGGATCCACCTATCGGTTAACTTCGGGGTATTAATGTAAATGAACAAGCCTCTACACAGAAATTCTGTTTACTTATTTAATAAAATACATACGAAAGTACACACCGCATTAATCATTTTTGTTTCCGATAAAATACTTTAGGAACTAAATTATTGATTTAAATATAAATAATAGATAAAGTTATACTATATTGTTCGCAAAAACTTGAAATTTTAAATAAAAACAAACTTCAAATTTAATGTGCCGATATCTGTCAAAATTAAAAATAGAGAAAAATGGCGTTTTAATACTTTCTCCAAAAAAATTGTAGAAAAACAGAAAAAAGGACTTTTCTAATATTTAAATTGTTGTTCTCTTTGAAATAAGTCAATTAAAATAGATAATAAATTACGCTCTTGGAATTATGCAGGTTGTTCCATTTATCGCCGTTAGGAGTAAATAAGACGTAATGGAATTATTTAGTAGGGGCCTACCCAAATGCGATTTCATCTATTAGTTGTCGTTGGAATTGTATTCGGGGCTGTACTTGAATTTCATTATTTTTGTTGTCACCTAATAAATTTTCCACATATTCTTTTTATACTCAATTCCTATCTGTCAAATAATCTAGTTTCATTTAAAAATCTCTCTCACTCTTTTCTTGATTATTGTTTGCAACGCTTCTGCCCAAATACACCCACACTTCTACGAATTTGTCTATGCGTAATTTGTTTAATCTCATTTTGATGAATATATTTTATTAATTTTCTTAAACAATGACTCTCATTTTAATCATAAATTCAAAATTGATAATTAATAAATTTTTGAGCAAAAAAAAGCGTCTTCTTTTATCGAAAGACATAGCGTGGAAGCTTAACCTACTAAAACAAACTTACTTGGCCACATATCAATATCTTCCCAAGGAACCGCCATCAGGCATTACTTTGTGGGGCAGGCATTGATCGAAATCACTATTTTGGTGAATTATTACTTTCGTTTTCTTTCGCGCTTATCCAGACGTGCTTCTTTTAGAATTGTTGCCGCAAGGACCTCGAGAGCCTCCCAAGACCACCTAGAGTTCAATATCAGGGTCACTATATTCTCTAGTATCAGGGAATATACACTTTTGACCCTCTTCTCTTTCCGCATTGAATCGAGCGCGGTAAAAAAGCACGTGCTCCGCGGTCTCCAACAACCCGTGACGTCTCGCGGCTTATTCTTCGTACGTGGTGCGAAGATCCTTGATGATGGATTCTGCGTACTCTGCAACTCTGTTCCAAGCCGACTGGCTCTTCAACATGCATTCCATTTTGTTTTCTGGGCCGATGGAATGGTCCAGATTTCTCTCCAGTTCTGCCCGTGTCTCCTCGTAGGAGGGGCATTGGAAGAACACGTGTTCTACATTTTCGATCACATCGCGGCAATGATGACAGTTTGGGCGGTCAGTTCTCTTCAATTTGTGCAAGTATGCCCGAAAGCATCCATGCTAAGTCAAGAGTTGGGTGATATAATACCCGACTTCCCCTTGTAGGCGAGTGGCCCATTTGGTGACATCTGGGATCAGCCGATGAGTCCACCGGCCCTTCGTCGAGCTGTTCCATCTCTCTTGCCAGAGGCGAAGACTCTCCGGTCTCTCCTCTTTGCACAGGACCTTTCGCCGCTCTTCCTTTTTCCCACGATGTTGACGTTCCCGCTCTCCTGTCAGGATGTCGATGGGTGGGCATGATCACCCTGTACTGCCGATGCCTTCCTGCTAGCGCTGGAGATATGCTCCTTGTAGTTGAGTCTGGCATCCAAGACCACTCCTAGATACCGGATGTAAGATAGCGACTGGATGTCGTGGTCGCCTACTCTTATGGTGATGGTCTCCATTTTCTTGCGGCTACTCACAAGGAGTGCCTCGGTCTTATATTTCGCCAAAGACAGGTCTGCCGATGTCATCCACTGTCCTATCCTCCGGATGGTGGCGGAGAATGCGGCTTCCAGTTCCTCTAGGTGTTTGACTACAAGGACAACCGCTACGTCGTACGCAAAAGCCACGAGTGTTGTGTTCGTCAGTAGTTCCAGATGGTGTAGGCCGTCGTACATGACGTTCCACAAGAGTGGCTCCAGGACGGAGCCCTGAGGTACCCCTCCCGTGGCCCCACGCACAGCTGGTCCCTCATCCGTTTCGTAGCGCAGTAGCTGATCACTGAAGTATGATCTGACCATCCTCCGTAGGTAGCAGGGCACCCCCTGTTCTCAAGAGCTTCCAAGATTCGATCCCAGAGGGCCGAGTTAAACACGTTCTTGATGTCTAGGGTGACAATGAGGCAATACTTTTTGGAATCGCCTTTTCATCTCTTTCCTGAGATGTCTGTGTGTATGTGTGTGTGTGTATGTGTGTGTTCGGATGTGTGTTTGTGTAGGTACATAAGTGTATAGGAAAAGTTTGAATGTACCACTTTGCCCAATAATAAATTTAGTAAAAAATTGAAATCTGGAAAATTGACAATATTTTGTGCGTAATTCATACGTAATACTCTTAGTAAGCTCAAAATTTGAAAGTTTTTTGTTCATACGTAATACTCTTAGTAAGCTCAAAATTTGAAAGCTTAAACGTAATTTAATAAAAATGCGTAAAAACTGAAAATCCGTTAACCGGGGAAGGTGTATTTTGGGTTTATTAAAAACAATATAATGATCTCACTTGCACAATTATGGCAAAATTATAAAATAATTATTCTTTTAATTTATGTAATTTTTATTTCGAAAAGTTTTTTGTTCGAAATACAAACAAAAAGTTTATATTTAATTGGTTGGGTCTGCTTTATGGTAGAAACACAATTCCGACGGTAACTACAAACTGTAACTACAATTGCTGTCAAAAATTGAAAAATTTCGCGCGAATCAACCAATTTAATACAATTTCAAGAAAGTTTATTATTTTCTATTATAATAAATATAAAAAAACACTGTAAAATGTCTGGCAATACTTTACTCTCATAAAATTGTAAATGTTTTAAAATACAATTAAAAGGTTTTAATTGTGAATCAGTTCACTTCCATAAAATTGTGAAGTTTTTAAGATTTTTACAGCGCCAACCAATTGTTAGTTTAACTTGAACTTCATTTTCAAAATGTCTAATTTACTATTAATATTCTATATAAAAATAGATCTTTGATATTATTTTACTAGATAGCAATTTATACGTATTTATAAACATTACTTTTATTAACAAGAAAATACCAAGTAACAGCTTTCCAGTTTATGTACGAATTTGAAATAATTTTCAAGTAAATAAATCTGAATGAAAAATGAATTAACATCAATGTATTCAAGTTAAAAGAAATTATATAAAATGTGTTGAAAACTATAAGAGACAATAAAGGAACTGAATGGGAAAAAAATCTTAAGTGCATAACTGGAAGACGATGAAAATACAATAAAATTACTAGAAAAGACAGTTGAATTTCGTGTTCAGATCTTTATACTGTATACTATAATAGTTTGGATAGAATAGTGTAGATCTGTAAAAGTGGACCAGTGTAACCAAACAAGGAATCTACCCTTAATCCTGGAAAATGCAAATGAACAAGGAATCGACTTGCTTGCTTAGAAAAAACAAGAAGTACAGTCGGGTCGGATGCGCCAGTCCACACCCATATTTTTCCCTCATCCACTCTACAAATGCCATTTAGTTTAAGAAAACCTACAGTACGATTCTAGAGTACACTCTAGTTTTATGAACCCATTCTTAGAGATACAAGTTTTCAAATTGGCTCTTTCCGTGCTAATGCATTTGCATACACAGCATGTTCATTTCCTAGTTGATTTTCTTAAGTTTTTAACAAAATTACATTTTTATTATACGAAATACTTTTGATTAAGTGGATTTTTATAATGGAGATATTTTGCCTTTTTATCAGATAATGGAGATATTTTTTTTGCATTTGAAATGTGTTTTGCTGTAGTTTTATAATATTCCATATCAAATATTAGTAAAATAAATCGTCAAAATTTTTGTATATTTTAGAAAACAATTAAATTGTTTTATTTTTAAAATAAAAATTTAAGCCTTTTGGGTTGTACTACGCTTTACAAATCCCGCATCCCTAAAATGCTAGCAGATAAAGCAGAAAAGTAATGGGATCATTTTTTTTTTGCAACAATTTTATATTATTTTCATTCATCAAAGTTGTACCCTTCAAAGTTGTACTCCTGGGCAGCTATATATCGATGGAGGCGTCATTTCCACACCTTATATCAATGGAATTAAATATTTTATAAGAAAAACTCCTTTTAAATGTTTTTTAATCTTTAAGGAAAAAAATTCTTACGAGCTTAGATCAGGTAAATAAGAAGGCTGGGGAATCACAGAAATCCAATTTTCACACAAAAACTCTTTATTAGAGATGGCCGTGTCACAGACGACCTTGTTTTGGTGGATCATCCAAGTTTCTGTAATATACAATCTGATGCGAAGAAACCCCCTTTCTGAGTCTTTCAAGAACTTCTTTATAGAAAAACTTTGTTGACAGTTTATCCTGAAGACATAAGAGCCCTCACTTGTTTCACATTTTTATTGGTTTTTAATATTGGCGGCATCCCGGAATGAGGTTTATTTTCCATTGCAACTCGACTCTCCAAAAACACTTTATGCCACCGAAAAACGTATGCTCTTGATAAGGAATATTCCCCATAGGGTCGATAAAACTTTTCGTATGCAGAACTTGTGCATCCACCAAGCATAACAAAATATTTGATGGCATTGGGTGATTTTTTTGCTGTTTGGTTTTTTATGTTTTTATTTTTCATATTTTTACGCGATATATGTCAAAATAAAAAATACTCAGTAAGCTTTGATATTTAATCTTGAAAGTTTTTGTATCCGAACGACGCTTACAAATTATTGAATTTTATTATCAAATTTCGTGCTCTGTAAAAAATGTGTTTCGCGCACTTCGACCATTATATGGTCGTCATAATCGACCTACTCAGCAAGCAATTCAAGTCATATTAACAAAATTTTGCAGTAATTTGACACCATTGGACATCAAACCACCAACCCGTGTGCGTAGAGTGCATACAGAGGAAAATATTACTGCCGTACCGTCTAGTATTGGTGAAGAGCACAATTTGTCTATTCGTCTCCGTTCACAGCAATTGAGATTGTTTTACTGGACCATGTGGAAGATTTTACCCAAACATCTTCATCTGAAAGCATATAAAATACAGCTCGTGCAACATTTAAAGCCGAACGACCTGCCAAAGCATCGAACTTTCGGTGAATGCGCCTTAGAACAAATTGAAGAAAATCCGTTTTTTTAAACAAAAAATTACGTTCAACGACGAAGCTCATTTCTGGTTGAAAAAAGATGTGAACAACAACCACAAGCAAAACAAGAACTGCCATTGCACTTAGAAAAATGCATTGTTTGGTGGAATTGTCGGTCCGTCGTATTTCTTTAAAGATGAACCCCCCCCCCCCCCCCCCCGCTCTTTGATTACAAATTGTTTTTGACCAAAATGCAAAAACTACATGTGGTCAACATGTGGTTTCAATAAAACGGCGCTATATACCACACAACATGTAAAACAATTGACATATAGATAGATGATCGGTGAGTTTGTCGCCTAGATCGTGCGATTTGACGCCTTTAGACTATTTTTTACAAAGTCTACGCCGATAAACCAACGTCATTTGTGTCCTTCGAAGACAACATTACATGTGATATTAGCGACATACCAGCCCCGATGCTCGAAAAAGCGATTTAAAATTAGACCTCTCGTTTGGATCACTTAAAACGTTATATAAAACGATCTTAGAAAAATAAATAACAAGCATTAAATTATCGATTTATAGACTTTTGCAATTTTTCTGTATTGTTTTGAAATTTAAAAATCAAACACTTAAAAAATCATCCGTTAAATAGTTTCGCCTAAATTATGTTTCTGCCATAGCTCATATTTTCACGAGCTAGAATTGAACTCCAGACTATTCATATTTTCCGGTAAAAATAATCAGAATATTATTACTGATTTATTGTTTTTATACAAAATTACAAACCTCTTAAAGAACTTTATTATCTTTCTGTAAATATATTTATAAAGCACATTAGCCATGCTTTTTATTTAGTATGAATAACTAAAATAAACTTATTGAATGAGAATTTCTTACTAAAGTCTAAAATTAAAATATTTATTAGTAGGAAGTTTACTTGGCTTCAAAAAAGAAAAAAGAAGAAGAAGAAAACTTTATCAATATAAAAACAGGCACTCTTATACTCGTACCTTCAATGTAGATATTGAGGAAGTCATCAATCACAGGCAGTTGTGTATTGTTGTGAATTTTTTGTAAAAAGTTGTCAAGAACAAAATCAATATTGTCATAATCTATTGTGCAAAAAAATAGCAGATGTTTAGATGAATTTCATTTAACTTTATTCTGGGTGTTCTTTTTCTTCGTTCATCTAAATAATAAATAAAAAAACCAAAACCTATGGTACATCTATAATATAAATTTAATATGAAATAATAAGAAAAAAAAAATATTTCTATAAGGTATGGTGTAGGGTAAATTTTAACATTGAAATATGTTTACGTCTTTTCGAAATTTGACGATGTACCTGTCAAAATCATTGCTATCTATTTGATAAGGTAAACTGAGAGTATATTCAAAATTTCCCCATTTTATATAGACGTTTTTTTTTTACCATCCTTAATCTTGTTCTATAGTCAATTTTAAAATTCAACATGAAAAATAATAGTCATTTTTTTATATTTCAATCTATCATTCCAAGGGCTTTAACGACCAAATATGATATTCAAATAAACATGTTTTTTTTTTATTATTTATTTATATTTTTTCTTTACTTGATACAAGCAAAAAAAAAAAACAGAACTAGGATAGAGCTGCATGTCAGTATTAAAACAAACATTATAAATTGAGGGTGGAAAGATTAATGCAGGCAGGGTATAAATGTCAGATTTTCTGTCGGATATAAGTGTTACAACTTTGATAATCCTTTCTACTGTTATATTTGTTTATGGTTTTTGTTATATATGTTTTCTTTCTTCTCTCTTTCTCTCTATCGAAAAGTGATATCAAATTTTCTTTTAGATAAGAAACTTATAAGAAAAGTAGATTCATAAAATAACTAAATTTTTTCTTAGACAAAAACAAGATGTAAGAAAATAATAAAATTTAATAAGCTGACAGGAGTGAAAGAATTTTGCTTTTACAGATGGTAAATTTATATTTTTTTTTCTATTTATAATATTAAATATTGTTCAATAAAATTTATCTAGTGCATTACTCATAATATTAATATTACTCAAATATTAGTTATAAGCCATCTTCCAAGGCTAGGTCGTTTTGAGATAATTTTTTAATGTTTTTTTCGTCACATCATTCCAAGAGCTTTTACAATCACAAAAATCTCAAAATTATGCGTTCTGGGTACTTTTTGAGTAGTTAAACCAACCCATTACAAGTTGTGCGTCTTGTGGTACCATTTTAGTAAACTTATATCTTCGTTTAAATTAAAATCTAAAAGATATGACTAAAAAAACGGGCAACGTACTCCAAATTGACAGTAACAGTCTCTTCTTCTTCATTTTGAAAGATACATGAGCGAAAATTGTACGCCAGTCAGTCAAATTTAGTGGATACCAGGGGTATAAGCTTAAATTCGGTGTTTGGTCATAGATGGCGTGAGTGAGCGTATTAAGCTGCCATGGGCAAGCCATACTATTTTTTATGAGTTTGACATCTGTCAACATTAATCAGCACACATTTTCAGCAATTTCGTACAACAACATACATTTTTCCTTTAGTGGTAATCTTGTCTAGTTTTGTGTCAGAAAAAGAGCATATGCGGGAAGCTCTGCTTTTCTGCTTCAATTTGAAGAAATCGCCTGCCGAATCGTATCGAATGCTTATGGAGGCCTATGGTGACAGTGCTTTATCGGAAAGAACGTGCCGAGATTGGTTTCGTCGGTTCAAAGATGGCAATTTTGACTTGTGAGACAAGAAGCGTGAAAATCGGCTTAGGAAGGTTGAGGACCATCAATTGCAGGCTCTTTTGGACAAAGACGATACCCAATCACAAAAAGTGCTCATGGAGCAATGGGGTGTTACTCAACCAGCCATTTCCATGCATCTGCGTGCCATGGGGAAGATTGAAAAGATCGGAAAATGGGAGCCGCATGAATTGAACGATATGCAGATGGAGTGACGCCAAAACACATGCGAAATCTTGCTCGCAAGACCAAAAAGAAAGCCGTTCCTGCATCGGATTGTGACTGGCGATTAAAAGTGGATATATTTCGAGAATCCTAAACGTAAGAAATCGTCGGTTGATCCCGGCCAACCATTAATATCTTCCCCAAGACCAAATCACTGCGGGCGGAAGATGATGCTGTGCGTTTGGTGGGATCAGCAGGGTATCGTCTACTATGAGATGTTAAAACCTGGTGAAACTATAAATGCCCATCGCTACCACCAACAACTAATCAAATTGCACCATTCTCTGCATGAAAAAAGGACGGATTATCAACAAAGACATGACAAGCTGATTTTCTTCCACGACAATGCACCATCGCACACGTAAAAAATGGTCCAAAACTACTTGGAGATACTCAACTGGGAGGTGCTACCCCACCCCGCTTATTCACAAGACCTGGCCTCTTCCGACTACCATCTGTTTTCGTCGATGGACCACGCGCTTGCTGAGCAGCACTTCGATTCTTACGAACACGTCCTAAAATGGCTGGATGAGTAATTTGCCTCGAAAAAGAAGGAATTTTTGGGTGTGGTATCCACAAATTGCCCGAGAGATGGGAAAAATATGTAGGTAGTGAGGGCAAGTACTTTGAATAAATTTGTTTTTGCTTTCTATGAAAAAAAAATGTGTTTTTTTGACTAAAAAACAGCGGATTTAAATTTATACAATTATTTTTATACAGTATTTTTTAAGATTGAGCCATAGATTTGGCAATTTTGCTCATTGACGTCTCCAGTGAGCGATAAATGAGCCTCATCGTTATAGAAAATTTCGTCAACAAATCAGTATCCAAAGTCTTTTGTTCGAGCAGCCAATCGGTATACATTCTAGTAATTTTATGGTCAATTAAAACATTCATAATATAAAATAGAATTATTTTAGACTAAACAAATTAATTCCTATTGAAAGCATACATATGACAGATGTCACATAATAAGAATGTCTTTTTTGAGCCACAAATGGACAATCGGTCGACAAATCTATAAAACTCAATCAATTGTTAATCAATTATGTTGTTTTGATTGAATGAGATGTTTTTCCGAATAAAATTTTCTATTTTCGAAGCTCATATACCCTAAGTGGATGTTCAATCCCAATCCTATGCTATGATTTTCGATATGGAAAATTGTTTTGTTTACGAGTATCGTCTATGAAATAAACAATGTACACTATTAGCTTTGGATAATAAAATCATTTAGGCAGAGCTTTATCCACTATCGCAATATTAATATACAGAATTCTATACATATCTAAGCTAATTTATTTAGGTAAATGGCGATATACAGTCATAGAAGTTGCTGGTGGGTAGGTAATTATAAAGCTAAATTATTTAAGCAAATAGTGATTTTCTGACTAATATATTATAGCTTCTACTAGTTTACGAAATATTTGAATATTCATTTATAAATTACTATTCTGAAAAAAAAATGGATTTAAATCGTATTGTATATTGGATTAATATTATTGAAAATGTAAATAATTATTTAGTGAAAAATTGTACTTATTTAACCAAAAATATATTGACATTTTTTATATTTGCAATTACACTAACTCGTGTAATCCGATTATAGCATAGAGAAAACTATATTTATACTATATTGTATTTTTAGATTATAATCGTATCAGAGTTTTGTTAATGGAAAGTAGCAATTTCGACTTATACAAAAGCAATACATTTTAATTAATAAACCGTATTTAATGGAATTTTATTAAAAGCTCCAATAATTATTTTTGAATAAATTTTAATAATTTTTTTTTTATTTGCTAACATTTTACAAATAAACTTTTCAACGTATTTTTTTAACAAAATATCTGAAATTATAAAATGAAATACTAAATATTATTTTGTTTGAGATCCGTTAAGCTTTTTTTTTTAAAAATTTCATAGAAAAGTTGCTTTATTAGGCAGCAAAATTGAAGAATTGTTCTGGCAAAAACGACGATTTTCCTGGTCAACACACTCCTTCTGTATCGCCCCAATAATTCTTTTTCACCTTTGCGGAGGAAATGCTTAGAGCACAAGTTCGCGATACTCAAAGAAAACAGTGAACACCACTTCAATTTTTAAGTAAATTTGTAGTGGTTTTTCCAGTTTCCGCTCATTATGGAAGTGTCATTCGCATGCTTTTTATCTGATTTGCATACAAAATTCGATTTGTGAGATATATTCAAATACTGAGCCATATCTGTTAAGTTAAAATTTGTCGATTTTGTTCCAATCTAAAATACTTAGCCTACAAAAGAAAAACGAAAATTTTGGAAAGGTGGCAATTTATTTTTCCACATAATCTCCTTCAAGCTCGATACACTTAGGCCTATCGATGCTTTAACTTTTTTAACCCGTCCAAAAAATACATTTTTTCGAGGGAAGCAAAATAGGCCTCCGTGGCGACGATGACCTCCTCATTCGACCCAAATCTATTCCCGGCGAGTGATTTTTTCAGGTTTGGAAACAAAAAGTAGTCACAGGGGGCCAAATCTGGAGAGTACGGTGGATGGGGCAGCAATTCGTAGCGCAATTCGACCAATTTGGCCATGGCGACGGCGGAGGTGTGAGCCGGCGCGTTGTCGTGGTGGAACAACACTTTTTTCTTCCCAAAGCGGGGCCGCTTTTTCTTCAATTCGACGTCTAATCGGCCCAATAAGTCAGTATAGTAGCGCCCCGTGATTGTTGTACCCTTCTCGAGGTAATCGATGTGGATCACACCTTGTGAATCCCAGAAAACGGTGGCCATCACCTTTCCGGCCGATCGAACAGTCTTCGCCTTCTTCGGAGCACGTTCGCCGGGTGAAGTCTACTGTTTCGACTGTTCCTTGGTCTCTGGTGTGTACCAGTGAATCCATGTTTCGTCGACGGTCACGAAACGACGTAGGAACTCCGCTGGATTGCGGAACAGTCGAAACAGTAGACTTCACCGGCGAACGTGCTCCCAATGTGGTCTCACGGTTCCATGTTTCGTCGACGGTCACGAAACGACGCAAGAACTCCGCTGGATTGCGGAACAGTCGAAACAGTAGACTTCACACATCGCCAATGTGGTCTCACGGTTGCGCTTGTTTTCCGGTGTGAGCAAACGCGGCACCCATCGCGCCGACAGCTTTCTCATGCCCAGTTCTTCGTGTAGAATATGATGCACCGTTCCTACTGCGATGCCCACAGTCTCAGCTATCTTGTAAACCTTCAATCGATGGTCTGCCAACACGAGATCGTGGACTTTTTTAACGTTTTCCTCCGTAGCAGCCGTTTTCGGGGCACCTGGGCGTGGCTCATCAAAAACCGACGTGCAACCACGAACAAACTCTTTGAACCAATTCTTGATGGTCGCCATCGAAGGAGAAGAGTCACCATACACAGCATCCAAGCGATCTTTGATTTCGCTGAGCGTTTTCCCTTCCAAAAACAAGAATCTACACGTAATCACCGAACGATATTGTTCTTTTTCCATTTTTGTGCAACCGACCGACACGCTCGCTTTCAAAGGCTCTCAAAACAAAACTAATAAAGGGAATCAACTGAAACTTTGACAGTAGGCTACTTAAAGAACGTACTGCACGATGGTAAATTTCTTTTGTGACAGCAGTTCCATCGGGCGGTGAGGCTAAGTACTCGTTGAATGACCTTCGTATTGACTCTATGAATACATTCTATCATTTAAATCCTTGTTTTCAGTCTTTTTTAGCATTAGCAATGATTGACCGTAAAAAAATTTCATTAGCAACAAAAAATTTCTGGCAAATTCTCCATTCGATGTTTTTTTCATATTAAAAATTGCAGAGCACACTTTGACATCGACTAACAAAATCAACAGCTGATCCTAAACAAACTGCCAGATAGCATCAAAACTCAATGTGACAATTAGGTACATTGGTACCAACTGAAAAGCAAAATATTTGTTTTTTAAATTAGCATTTCCGGAAAGAAAATTCATTCTCCCAATCTTTCAATAGATTCTTATTCCGAAAATCTATGATTTAACTATTTTTATTTTCGCCTGCAATGGAAATATTTAATAAAAAATCTACTTGACAATTGATTAACAAAATCAGTAGCTATACACAAACCTTAGATTAAAAAAGAACTGGATAGGCTTCTACACAAAAATTCTGTCCAAATTTTTTTGGCAATACATTCGTGCAATACAACAGAAACGGCGTAAATCATTGGGCGCCAATTTAAAAGTTCAGTATGCGATTGAAGCGGTTCGTTCAAAATCATTTTCATATGTGATGTCATTTATGCGTAAACGAATAGATTTTTTAATATTGCGTATTTTGTTATTTGATGGAATTAGTTTTGAAACTTTATAATAAAACACAGTATTCTATTTTAAAATATTATTTATTTATTTATTAGATATTTCACTATATATTATTTATTAAAACAGAATTATAAAGTGGAACAGCATATAAAAATATAAATTGGAAGTTATTTGATTATATGAAAACAATTATGTGCACAATAAGAAGATAATCGTATACAACATTAAAGGAAATGCTTTAAAATTAAATTGCAAGATGAAAAATTTAAGTACATAAATTAAAAATTAATAAATAATATTCTAAAAAAAAAAAGAAAACAATATTATTTAATAAATACATTATAATATGGTCTAATAGAGCAATCAAAACAAATTTATTTAAATAATAAGCCTACCGAAGAATATACTTTATTTATTTTAACACTATAGCTGTATTCGATTGGACCAATTTTGCTACTCTGCAGTAGTTCGCAGTAGATTCTCAATAAAATGAACAATTTACTGACAGCAGTAAAATATAACCTCAAAATAGTCAACAACAATACTGAGTTTACTCACACATAAACAATAAAAACTGAGTTTATTCACACATAAAAAATACTGACCAAAATATGACTCTTCAACATAACCAACGAACCCGCAAAACTATCTATTTTCACTTTAGCAACTAGAATCCACCTAACGTAAATTGTATGCGCAACTCCTGCGACAATCTACTGTTCTGTTCTAGGTACAATAGATGATAACAGCTACACAACTACTGCAGTAGCAAATTGGGTGCAATCGAATACAGCTAATGAAAAGAGCAATGAAAAATAGACTGAAAAATTCGGTACCTTCAACTTTCTTACACACACTTTACGTACACCGGTAGTGAACTATTTTCTGGTAAACATTGAACTGTCAACATCGGATTTGTTTACATTTATGTAATGACCAACTTTTCACTTTTTCACCACTTTTTGGATAAAATAAATTACTAATAGCCATGGGCTTAACATCACAAACTAAATATTTGTTATTTTGGTTAGTAAAAATGAAAATGTCAACTTACCGAAATAAAGAAATTCCCGGTTTCCTCTTTTCGTCGAATTTCTAGCAATTTCTAATAAATTACATAATTTTCTGAAATAAAAACTTCGTATTAAGTTTTATCAAAAATATAACTATTCATAAAAATACTTACTTTTTCGTAAATACTTGTAAATATGTAAAAAAAAAACACTTTTAATTGCACTTTCCGATGTGCTAAAATAAAACTTCACAAATGACAAGAATAGCTCTTAAGTCTCCACTTTCATGGAGAATGAAAGTTTTCAAAATCTCCGAAAGTCTACAAAATTGAGACGCTTTATATTTGATTCATATTTACGGAATAAATAATAAACCTAAAATAGAAATCCATTTCGTATCAAAAGATTGTACAAAAAATAAAAATTGCCTATCGTTGTATTTAAATTGCATTTTTGTTTTCAATAGGTGAATTAAAATGAATATAAATTATTATTTTGTAATTCAATAAATTTCTATTACGACAACTAGATGGCAGTAGTGTCATGTCTATATAAAAATTTTTTGACAACAATATCCCTTTTTTAATAATTTGGACACAAAAATGCGTATACATATACGGTAGAGGCCTATCCAGGTATTCTTTAATCTAAGACACAAACTATGTGTAGTTGACAGATCACACCAAAACTCAATGTGACAATTGACTAATAAAAACCAATAGCTGTTAACAGATGGCGATAAAACTAGTAAGCAGATCATACCAAAGCTCTACTCATTGTATAACTTTAATAATATAATCAATCAATTGCGAATAAATTTCGAATATTCTTATAAATTTATTAAATTAATACTATAGATATTTAGGTGAAATAAGTCGATGGTAAAAAAAACACATTTAATTTAAGTTAGCTAAAGGTATAAATTCAAATCGATTTTTATCAAGTACTATTGTCAAGGATAATCATTAAACTTTCAGAAATACAATGAAATTCATAGAAGGAGAGTGAATTCATGTATTTGATATAGTCTAACTATGAGGATTATGGTTCTTTGGTTAGCTTTCCGAATACATTCCGGAAAAGGAATACAACTACTATTGTATTAGTAAAGCTGTTCCGGATCTTCTTCTTCTATTTTGTTACTTGGCCATTTAAATATTTTACCAGGCTGTCAGTGTTCATAAGTCGACACTATCAATTCGAATCCCTGACAAGAAGACTGGATTTTGTCACGTTTTCGGTTTCGTTTTTCAAAAATACGTGACCAGTTCAATAGAAGACATTTACTTTTCAAAATTTATCTTAAATAAACACTAAATATTTAACAATTATAATTGCAAATGCTTTTTGGTCTTATGTCAAATTTCATTTGTATCATTTAACCTTTCTCTATAAAACTCAATAAATCAAGTTTTTTGGTTCAAATTTAATACTTTTATTATTCGTAACGCATCTTCAATATTTAAGCGAAAAAGCATAAAACATGAATATTCCCGTGAACCAGTTTAGAATGAAAACTAATCCCCAGTTAATAACAAACGGAAAATGTTAAAATCTCAAAACAAGCTTGTAAACTTGATCTAATTGAATAAAATTCATAATGTAACAAGGGATCAAATAATTTTCTTTAGCATTCGCCTTCCACAAATCCCCATCATACTTCGATTTAAATAATACAACAAATATGAAAATATGAAAACATTTTATTCCATTTCCATTATTTCATAATATTTATGCTAATGTTACAAAGATAATATAATCTGTATAACATATATGTACATATAAGCATATCATAAGAGTACGACTATAAACATATGTATACATTAGTATATAAGGATATTTCCCTTTAGGATAACTGGAGGTAAATATAAAAAAAAATTCTTTTAACATTCTTTCTTTTCGCATTTTCAAAATCTGTTAACTCACTGGAAAATATTCTCTTCCAAGGAATTGACTTTTTTTTCGTGCACAATTAAATTTCTTGAAGAAATCCCTATTGTAATGTTGAGTTACGAATAATTTATCGAATTTGCGAATTTCTTTTTTAATAGATTTTCATTTTCTTTTTAACATATTAAAAGTCATTCAAAAAGGGGAGCTTCTTTATTTTCTCCAAAAATATATGAAAAAAAAATATAATATACCAATTTTGGTACACAGTAAATACTTACCAAGAAACTGAAAATCTAAAGGTAATAAATTCGCTTATTTTATATTATAACTTTTTATTTAACAATTTACATATATATGCACGCGGGTATATTCTTATTTAGATACTTAAACAAAAAGCTTTTATAAATATAATTTTAGTAGAATTAATAAACGAAATGTCACGCAACTCATTCGTCATGCACGATTTTATTAAAACTGTCACTTGGACTAATATTTTTCATTCGTAACTAGCAGAGACTATATTATACAATATATACAATATAATGTATTATTTATCGATAATAGAATATTTTTATTTTTGATAAAACAAATAACACCATTCATATTATGTAGATGGAAAGTTTCAATTATTTTATGACAATATTTATCGATATTGATCAACTTACATTATTATCATATATAAAAAAAAAGTATACAGCAATGATTTCCGTGCGAGGATACTTAAAATTTGATCGAAATTGAAAACAAATCAAATCGAATATTTACCAATAATATATGATATTATAATATAAAAGAATAATTACAATTTAGGAAAAATCTATTTTTTACACTTGGTTAATGTTTATTTAGAAAATATACAATTGCGTGTGATTTAATTAACTTAAATAATGATATAGGTTCAAATTATAGAAAATAAATTTTTCTTTTCTGAAAATAATATATTTTATACTGTTTATTTTGTATAGTAGAGTTTTCTTATATTTATTTTCATAGCAAATAAACTTAAAAGGAACTTAGAGCAAATTATAATTTTCAGATATATCATCCTATCCTGCCAAACTTGTAAATGGGAAAGTTGATTGGGACATTTTTAGACAGAACTTAGACCAACAGATTCATTTACAACAAAGCCTTAAGAACGTACAAGAAATAGACGATGCCGTAAACGTCTTGACTGTTTGCATACAGAACTCAATCACTAACGCCCACATAACTCATAACAAACCAACCATACGGGAACATGACTATAATCATCCGCAAAAAATTGGCAGCTTGATAAGCGAGAAACGTCGAGCCAGGGCCCAGTGGCAACGTTCAAGAATGCCAAATGAGAAGAAAAAACTGAATCAACTACAACGAGAACTGAAACCAGAAATAATTAATTATAATAACGAACGATTTACTGAATACACAGTATCACTGACAACGAATAAGTCACTTTGGATAGCTACCCGACGAATTCTCAAATACAAAACAGCTACACACCCGTTCCGGAATACCGACGGAACCTGGGCAAAAACGGATAAACAGAAAGCCGACATCTTTGGCAAACACTTAGAAAACATCTTTAAACCTCACGAAGATGTCCAAGACATTCTGCATGACGAACAAATATTCCGACAAACATCAACTCAGTTGCCCATAAGTCCACCTCCTAAGTTTTTCACGCCTTCCGAAGTTAAATTCACAATAGAACACCTTTCCAATAAAAAAGCCCCAGGATATGACCTAATAACTTCAGAAATCCTGAAGCGAATTTCCAAAAAAACCCTCGTCCTTATAACCTATATTTATAATAGTATCCTCCGCACATCATGTTTTCCTTCCCTGTGGAAATTTTCAATAATTAAGATGATCCCAAAACCCAATAAGCCCAAAAACCTTCCTAACTCATATAGACCTATAAGCCTCCTTCCCATGTTATCAAAAATCCTAGAAAAATTAATCCTAAAACGCCTTTATCCCATTTTTGAAACCGAGGGTGTCATTCCTCAGCATCAGTTTGGATTTCGCCCTGAGCATTCCACTATCCAGCACTGTCATCGCGTAGTCGACTACATAGCGTGTTCGCTAGAGCGAAAGGAATACTGCCCAGGCGTGTTTCTTGACATTTCGCATGCTTTCGACCGTGTATGGCACCCTGGATTGCTTTGGAAGTTGCAGCGAGTCCTACCCTCGGGTTATTTCCACATCCTTAAATCTTATCTCTCAGACCGATATTTTCAGGTAGCTGAAAATATTGAGTACTCTGACATTTATCCAATTTCCGCCGGTGTCCCTCAAGGAAGTATCGTAGGTCCTATCCTATATAACATTTATACCCATGATATTCCTTGCCACAACAACATCCTAACCGCAACATATGCTGACAATACAGCCATCCTGACACATCACAAAGATCCTTCCACAGCCATTAATATCCTACAGAACCATATCCACTCCTTAGAAACTTGGTTCAAAAGGTGGAGAGTGAAGGTAAATTAGCAAAAATCTGCTCATGTAACTTACAATTATTACGTCTCCTAGACAGTAAATCAAAACTTACAACAACAAGTAAACTATTACTATACAATACGGTTCTGAAACCAATATGGACATATGGTCTAGAACTTTGGGGTTCAACTAAGCATTCCATCTCCCTTCCAATCCAATCCTTACAATCCCGAATCCTTTGGAAAATTGTCAATGCCCCCTTTTATGTGCGAAACACTGTTATCCACCGTGACCCAAATGTTCCATTTGTTCGTGAACTATGCATCTCCCGATATAAAAAATTCCATTCGCATCTATCCTTCCACCCTAATCCTTTAGGAAGGGAGCTTTTCACTCCCACCCTTCCAGTATACACCCATCGACGTATAAAATGGCGATGGCCGAGAGATTCTCTAAAATTATAAAATAAAATTACCCTGTTCTAGAGGTAACATCGATGGGTGTTTTCCTCCACATGTCCTCATGTCCATGTATATTCCCTTAAAAAATCTGCTTGTTACTAGCATAAGTAGTTGAAGATAACATTTAAAATAATAAAAAAAAAAAAGATATATCATATTAAATTATTGATATTAAATGCAAATAAATGTTAGAAATTTGTCAAAAGTTCATTTTTGTTTCAGAAAAACAAGAAAAAAATATTCACACAAGGATAAATACAATATTAAAGATATTTAATTTTATATATATAAGAAAGTTTTTCTTAGTCTAAATTATTGTATTTTAAAAAATACTCCTTAAATTCTCTATCCGATCTAAGTTATAAATTCGCGCTTCTGCTAGTATGTTTAGAGACATTATCCTGTATAAATACCCATTTTAATGGCATTTCATCTTCGGGCTATAGTAGCCTAGTTTCAAACTAGTTTATGATATTAGCAACTTTAAAAATGATGTCAGTAAAAAAATTATGGCACCACCATTTTTGATTATTTTTAAGGTATGCTGATCCTTATATTCATTATGTGGCAATACCCTTTAGAATAAACCAGGATAAAATTTAGATTTCTTGGTCAAAAAAAAAAATGTTTTGCTATTTTTCCAAAGGCTAATTAGCAGCATGCTCCTTTGGGAAATTCAATCTATAATTATGGTATTGCTTAGTTAATAAAAGAATCTTTCTTGGTTAGTTAGAAATGGTCAGCTCGTTAAACTAAGCGCCTTTTAATTGACCTTTTACTTATTGCTATATATTAAATTGATTTCTTATACTTATAGCAAATATTAAAAGGTATTTTTTTCTAACTAAATTTACCATTATTTATTTGTTCCAATCTAGTCAAAGTATAAGTCTTTTCTACGACGAATTTATATATTCTTGCTGTATTTAAAGGCCTTTGAAATCATTTTTGCAGAACAAATTTCTGCACTTCTTTATATGTTTTTTCTTCATTAGTTAATTTATTTTTTAAACGATTTTGCTAATTTTCAGGAATATTGCTTAAGGCAACCTATTAGACTAAATAGTTTTAATTCATAATAATTAAAAATCTTTCAGAAAAATACCAATTAAATATAAAAACAACTAATTTCTATGAAGAGCTGCAATTATTTTCCCATATAGTCTTTGCATATTATTTAAAATTTTTTAAATAAATATAATTTTATCATCTAAAATAAAATATTAAGCATATTTTTTTCTTTTCAAAAAACGCTTAATATTTTATTTTAGATGATAAAATTATATTTAATTAAAAATTATCAATACTATCTATTGGGTTGTCCGGAAAGTAGCTTCGTTTTTTTTTATAAAATTGAAAGACAATTTTCTTATAGTGAATTAATATTTTATTCAATTAAATATTATTCAGTCTAGTAGCATGATTCCACGCTCATGAAATTTTTGTTCTTTGCTGGAAAAAAAATGATCCAAGTGATTTTTGACCTCCTCATTTGAATTAAACGTTTTACTAAACGTTCATTTTCTTGGCGTTTGAGAAGCAAATCACAAACGTCAATTCGACGGCACAAATGTTTTTCCGTAAGAAGATGAGGAACTCATATGTTCAGCTTTGAGATTAAATCTAGCCGTTTTAAACGATCATGAACGGTCGAATTCGATATAAGAGATAAATCTCTTAGGTTTGCATCAATTAATACCTTTATTATGTCTTTATCAGCTTCAACTGGCCTTCCAGAACGTGGTGCATCTTCGAGTTTAAAATTGCCAGATCGACATTTTGCAAACCAGTTTTGGCACTGACACTTACTTAATACATCTTCTCCACACACATCGGATAATTTTTTTCTTGCTTGAACAGCATTTTTATCTTTGCTTGGACAGCATTTTTTAAATTACTATGTCACCTGTCAAAATACATATGCTTATGCGTCCAAAGTGTGAAGTTGGTTGTGAAATAATACAATTAACTCTTCTGTTGGTAAACAACTAAATTACTTTGGTACAACCCAATATTATAGGAGATATAATGCAGTACATATTTTTAGATATTTTTATTCAATATATTCAGAGAATTTTATGGATATTAAAGGTTTTACAAAAATTCTATTCCAAAAACACTTAATATTTTATTATAAAAAAAAATGCAAGTACTAATACCTTCAAAGTATTAAAAGTTTATATATGAATAAATGTTCCAAATAATATTTAATAATTAGTAGAAATTATCAACTGAAAAGGATTTGATCCTTCTAGTATATACACTTCATGATACTCGTAGTCAACAATGTTTACGATTTCGTTACGTGTGTATTCCAAATTTTCGTTGTAAACATTTTCACTTTACTTGTTTAACTGCTGCTAAACTCATACATAAATAGATATAAAGAAAATTATATAACAATTTCGAAAAGGATTAATGCATGTAAGAGAAATTGTTGGAAGTGCTAAAATTAACTAGTTAGAAGTGCTTTTCAAATATATCATGTGTCGGCAGAAACGGTAGAAATTTTAGTTTTCTCATAAATATGCTGTACAGTTTACGTGAATTGGTCTAACAAGGTAAACATCCTTTCAACAAATAGAAAATACTATAAAGTAAAGGATTATAATTCAAAATTGCTATGACAGTACTTTTATAGCTACAATCGTATGTACATATATAGCCGCATACATCCATAAGGGATAATAAGAGTGTAGAAAAGTTCTTAGCTAAAACCACAATACTGTAGCTAGAAAAGTTCATTAATTCTGATTCTTGATTTTAGGAATATAATTCCGGAATATAACAACGCTAAGCTAAAGATAATCTAAAAGGATAAAAAATATATATATAAATAATATAGTTCAAACACACAACTCATGAAAACTTCAAATTAAGGCTGTTCTAATTTCGAGTAGCTATGGTTTGTGCGTGACAGCCACTAAATGTATATGCAAAACATGAAGTTAACAATTTGTTTTTAGTTTCTGACTAGTTCATATCATTCTCAATGTCATCAGACATAAAATTTTTTTCTTTTTTCTGTCATATACAATTTTTTTTTTTTAATAATTTCTATACAAAGTCATCTGAAGATATAAAATACTTGTCAGCAAATAAGCGTAGACAATTATTTCAAAATGACCTCATTTTCTTTAACCACTTGTCTAATAGATAAATATTAATTAATTTAGTTTCATTTGAAAATTCTACAAATAAATTTTAGATAAATAATAAATATTTAAACAGGAGGAAATGAATTATTTTTTAAAAATCTCTATTCGGTTTATCCATTTTATATTTTGTTAAGTACAGTCTTATTGGTTGATAGATACTTAATATTAGTTGTAGTAAAAAGAAATCCATTATTTTTGCATTAAATTGAATGTTTTTTTTAGCATAGATAGAATGATACGATTTAGATCAAATATGCACCGTTTTGTTGAATAACTTGTTGCCATTTTGGAGGTAATTTCATAATGCCTCCCTCATAGAAACCCTTGTCCCTATTGGCAAAAAACTGGGACAGTCGATTTTCACAATCTTCTCTTGAGGCGAATTTTTCACCTGCAAAATCAATCGTCATAGACAGGAAGAGGTGGTAATCACTTGGTGCCAGGTCCGGACTATAAGGTGGATGCATAAGAACATACCAAACAAGGTCCTGAAACTTCTGGCGAGTCACTATCGATGTATGCGGCCTGGCGTTGTCCTGATGGAACACAATTCCTCTCCTATTGGCCAAAGCTGGCCGCTTCTGGGCGATTGCTTCTTTCAGACGGTCCAATTGTTGACAGTATAGGTCCTTATTAAGAGTTCGGTCGTAGGGGAGCAGCTCATAGTAGTGATTCCCTGCCAGTCCCACAAAACACACAGCAAAACCTTCCTGGCTGTCAATCCTGGCTTGACGACCGTTGTCGCTTGACGTTATCGTAAGTGACTCACTTTTCATCACCACTAACCATCCGCTTCAGAAATGGATCGATATTGTTACGATTCAGCAGCGATTCGCAGATGGAAATTCGGTCCATGAGGTTTTTTTGCGACAACTCGTGTACATCGAGCTTCTTTTTGTATCCAGCCTTATTTAAGTGGTTCCAAACGGTTTTTGTGCAATGTTTAGCTTCTGGGCAATCGAAACAGTGCTTACGTAAAGGTCGGACTCGACGATTTCCATTAATTTATCGACATTTTCGACGATTGGCCTTCCAGAGCGTGGTGCATCTTTGACATCAAAATTACCGGCTCAAAATTACCGGCTGACTCAAGTAATCACAAAACTGTATCAGAAGCTCTTTTAGTACGGAATTTTATCTTTCTAACGCCATCTAGTGCAACCCGATCGCACTTTTACAACGGGAGATACAGACTCCTAAAGCCATCTATTGTCAAAATAATGTCAGAATACTTACTACACCTTATATATTAAAAATTACAAGTAAATATTTGTTTAGACAAAAATTTGAAATTTTGTATTATAAATTATTAAAATACAAAACAATTCGGTTCAAATGAAAAATCTTTTTTCAAAGAAGAAATTTTTGGCGGTTATGAAAAGAGGCTTATTTCTCTGTCGATATAGTACATAAATAAGGCTCACAAAATCCCCAACTGACTGTTTTAGCAAAAAAATTCTTTGACGTTTTTCGTCAAAACCTTTTGAAAATTGTTTTGCTAAAATAACGCCACAAGCCACATAATATGACACATTTTTTTTTTAATTATCAAGACGTAAATAATATCTTATTTTTAAAGTTTATACAAAATCTAAATTTTAAATATACTTTTTTGGTTTTTACTTTCCGAACAGTAAATTTATCAATTTTTTATATATTTAATAGCAATCAAAAAATATTTTAAGATATTTGATACTTAATAAAATCATAAAGATAAATATTTATAGGAATTTTTATATTGTAAAATTCCTGTAAATATTAGAGTTAAATTTATTTTACTAAAATTTAACAACACAATATATATTTAAGTGGCAAAAGGAACGAATAATAAAAAAAAATATATTTTATCTTAACATTAGCTACCGTAATAATAAGTATTTCATTTTATGTTAGAATATAACAATATTCACTTAAGATATTGTGCTAATATTTTTCTTAAATTTTCTATATCCTTCAAGTACTTGTTCGTCAAGTAAAATTAATTTTTTCCATGACAGAAAAAAATTGGGTAAATTTGTTACTTTCACAATTTTTCTATTACGAAATTGAAAACACTTACCAAACGGGTCAACTAAAGAGCACTTACTTATAGATGAGAATGACAATAAGGAGAAAATAAAACTAAACTAAAAAAGAAAGGACAAAAAAAAACCCAACAAACAACTCTAAAGGAAAGAGAAGGTTTGATTATGTTTATTTAACTGACTTTTGGTACTACCTTCGATATACCAAAAACACATTCATCCATCAGAATACTGTTAGCTTAATGACAAAGGTCATTCCTTAAAGTTTATATTTCATTAAGTTATCCGCACCTGATAGGTATGGTATGTGTATTGGGCAACTTTCTTCAAATGACTCCCCTGTGAATTACAACCATGGTAACACTTTAGAAAATAGTCCATATATCCCCATCTATACTCGTAATATACTCAGTATGTCAATGCTGGATGTTGAGCCGGCAGCTATTGATTGTCCAAATATTAAACAATTTCGTTTTCAGAAATACTGTGTTTTTAGAATTACGTCAGCTTCCTAGTCTCTAGGAACTCAAGGAAGAGAAGCTGGTGGATGTTTTTAGTCCTAGTCCAATACGCAATTGGAGTGCTTAGAAGATAGAAGATGTTGAGTGTTCGTGCCAGTCCTTTAGCCAAAGGAGACTAAACTAGTGTTTCTAGTGGGGTGCCTCTTTTATATATGTTGCAGTACAATTTATCGTACATTATATGGAACCTCCTTCGTTGCCGACCTCTTGACCTCTTTAGAGGTGAACATTCATATCTCGTCGTCGTCAGAAACATTTCATCTCGGCTTCTGATTCCTACTATCAAAGTTTATTTCCATTTTACTCTGTTTACCTATTTTCTTCTCATTCAAGTTCTTATTTTATTTACTATTTTGTTAAGCTTTTACTAAGAAATTCTTATCGGTATATTTTGCTTGTACACGCTTATACGAATTATTATATATACTCGTGCATATATACAATTACAATATTCGACCAGCTTCTGGGCATTATTATTGCGGACATACTGAATATGCCATAGAAGACTAACGTACTGTTTTATCATATCAACCCCAAACCACATGTTAAGTTAAGTTAATATATTTGAAGCTTTCGGTTGAGTACTATTCATTGTACATGTATAAGTGGTACAGCAAACTTTGCTATAGTATTGCACAAACTAGAATTATGTAAACGGTCGCATAAATGTCTTCTAAATAATCCAAAGTGAACTGACTGGATGAGATCACGATTTCATGTACCGTGCGGCGTCCTCTTGTCAATCGTGTAGTCTAGGTTCAGAGTGTCACTTCAGCATCCAGCATCAACATCTCATAGTGGATGTGCATCACGTAGAAAATTGTATCAATTCTCTTACTCTAGGTACATACGAATATGTATATTGTTTGCATGTACAAATTATTTGATTGTACACAACAACATACATATTCCCGTAGTAGGCATAGAAGACACTTGCCAAAGGATTTGTACAAGACAGTCATAATGCAGAATCTACAAACTATTTGTCTGTAATTCACTTGTGTCTGATCCTAGATATTTTCCAATTTTTTCTAATTTTTTTCTATTTGCACAAATGCTAATAAAAACTTGAAGATTATGAAAGTTGATTGCTCAGCAAATTATTCATATTTATAGATTTAAATGACTGGTCAGCAGTATAGAGTGTAATGCCTATCGAAAAATACTTTCGGCTTAAAATGTCTGGTGTGATAGTACGAATATTCACAAAGCTTTTGAGATTAATTTTAGCAAAAAAAAAAAACCTCAATAAAATTTGTAATTATCTAATTTTCTTTAATTACTAAATATGATATTTAACTGAAAGATTGTTCAAAAACATTCCAAATTAAAATTCAAAAATTAAAATTTAATTTCAAAAAGAAAATTGTTTAATAATAAAAATTGTTGATTTTCTAAATATTTATACAATTTCAATTATATCAATTATACTTATTATAATTTAAGGCAAATATATTTAAATAGCACTTCATCTGAATTGATCCTTAATAATATTATTCACGAAACTTTAAAATTCATTTATTATGCTTCTATTTAGAGAATTTTTTTTATTATAAAAAAAAAAGTGGAGAAGAGCAAAAAAAAATTACATAAAAAATGTCTCTCTTCTATTATTCTTTTTTTTTTGCAAGCATTTTTATTTGCTTAAAACTACTATCGTATAAAAAGAAAAAATAGTCAGCTTGAACTAACAGAAAATGAATTTTAAATTATTTTTTTTTGCCAATGAAAATAAGAAGTGGAAAAAAATACACAAACTAGAGGAACAAACAAAAACTTTCCATCAAGTTGAATAGAATATTTGCATACCTTCTTGACATATCCTTTCAGTGAAAACATAACAACAAAAAAGTACCTTTCCATTTCTGTATGATATGAGAGAAAAATACGTAAAAAGGACAAAACTTTATGTGGACATAGCAAGGCGTACAGAATAAATTTCGAGAAGAGAAAAGATTTTCCTAAAATCCTGATATTTTTTTTGTGATTTTCTTCCGTAAAAAATAAATTATTTATGGTTTTTTTTTTAAAAAAGTTTTTTATTTTATTAAATTTTTATTATTCATTTTAATTCATTTAAAAATCATTTAATCTATTTAAATGCAAAATTATAAGAAATTAAAATAAATCATCTTAAAGAATAATTATTATCGAATAAATTGTATTTATAACAAAAAAAAATTACATTTTTTCTTTTGGAAAATATTTTTATTTACTAGAAAATTTAAAAGGAAATCCATTCAATTAAATTAAATATCAAGTAAAACTTTTGCTATCCTTATAAAGTATAAAAATAAATCATATTCTTAGAAGAAAGATTCATAAATGGGAAATTGAGAAGTGCTTCATTTCTCCTATGAAAAGGAGAGCATTTTGTTACTTTATTATCCTTACTACAAAATGAAAGTTGGTAGATTTACTTAAAAAAAATTGTTAAGTGAAAGATCCTGAATGGAGATATTTATATCCCCTTTATTAAAGTACTTATTTTTTAAATAAAAATCTAAAAATACACAAAGGAAAAGAAGTCCCTAATTTGAATCTATTTTCTCAGAAATCATTCTAGAATCGATTTTATTCAAATCTAGAGACTCTATTATCAACTATTTGGTTACAAATTTTTAATATACGAATTATTATATATTTTCGAAGTGATTTACTAAGTGTCGAATACTTCATGATTTAAACGAATTAAACTCCAATAAATTTAATTATTTTAATTAATAATAATGAATTTTCATATGCATTTCGATTATTTTAAATGAATTAATATTTAATATGTTAATAATTTATTTCTTATATGCTACTCTATCTATTGTATTTGTATATTAAGAGGGTCGTTCAATAAGTCCTTAGAAAATCCAAGAAATTGCGCATGTAGTGTCGGTAAAAATTTTTGTTTTTGTAAGTAGCATTATTAACAAAAATTGTCTGTGAAAAAAATTTCGGCAAGATGGGTGCCGCGTTTGCTCTCAGAGGAGAATAAGCGCAATCGTGTAGTGGACTCTGAGGCTATGTTGGCACTCTTTCATCGCATTCCTGCCGAATTCCTTCGTCGATATGTCACTGTGGACGAAACCTGGATACACTACTACACTCCAGAAACGAACAGATTCATCACAGTGGATTTTCAAGGGTGAACGGGCTCCGAAGAAGGCAAAAACTGTGCCATCGGCCGGCAAGGTGATGGCCACGGTCTTTTGGGATTCGCAGGGCATCATTTTTTGCGACTACTTGGAAAAAGGAAAAACAATTACAGGAGCGTATTACGCGTCGTTATTGCAACGGTTGAGCGAGGAAATCAAAGAGAAACGCCCCCATCTGAAGAAGAAAAAAATCCTCTTGCATCAGGACAATGCGCGTGTGCACACCTGCGCTGTTTTCATGGCCAAAATTGTGGAATTGGGAATGGAATTGTTGCAGCATCCCGCTTATTCACCAGATTTGGCCCCGAGTGACTATTTTTTCCCCCCAATCTGAAGAAATGGCTTGGCGGACGACGGTTCACTTCCAACGAGGACGTCATTGCTCAAACGGATGAGTATTTTGGAGAACTTCCGAAATCCTATTTTTAGGACAGGATAAAAATTTTGGAAAAACCGTTGGAAAAGTGTATAGAGCTACAAGAAGTTTATGTTGAAAAATAAAATTTTTTTTTTTTAAAAAACAGTTTTTTTCCATCTTTTTCTAAGGATTTATTGAACAACCGTCGTATTTATAATAACTTGAATTATTCGAAGAAGTTTTTTTTCTTATTCACTTTTAAATTTTAAGTAAATAAAAATGGGAGTATGCAATTTTATAAAACCATTTAAATTCGATCATTCCAGGGATGCTCTTTAATATAATACCATTCTGGTTAGTCGTCTTTATTTTAGTTAATATTTGATATTCATTCGGTGTAAATGAGTAAAAACAGTTTAGGATAGACCGAATCTCGGACGCACAATTGAGAATATTGCTGCGCTATAAAAAAGTATAGCTAAAGGTTTGGGGGCCTACATAAGGCATCGCTGACAAAGATTGAATATTTCTCAAATTTTGAATAATTGCATTTATACCTGTAGAAAATTCAAGTAATACCGGTACTTCAGCTCAGAGATTATATGCGTGACAAGACCCTAATTTTTTTACTGAAAATTCATAATGAGTAACGAAGCGTGGCATGGTTTTTTGTCCAAAGGTGACATTGGTCTATAGTTTTTTGAAGACTGCTATTGCCAAAGATATAGCGTTGCTTGGGAGTGATATTGAGAGATGCTTCATAACTTTTCCATCCATGAATTGGACCAATGTGGTTCCAATAGGAGAGCGCCACATTACATACTGCATACGCTACAATGGACATTTTTTAACCTCAGTTTCTTGAATTTTGCTAATTATGTCTTTGCTCCCCAGAATAAACATACCATAATTTCTGCTTATAAAAATACTTATAAGGAAAGATTGACGCTAAACCAACTGCGCATTCTTATCCTTGATTACACTCATTTGGATGTTATTGGCAGTAAAATAATGATGACCCTTTAATGTGTTTTTTTTTGGTCTTATTAAAAAAAGGGCTGGGAAGTCACAGGAATCAATTTTTTGAGATAAACTCGCTAATGCAGATGGCTTTGTTGCAGTGGCATGAATACGAGGGTCATTCAACAAGTACTTAGCCTCACCGCCCGATGGAACTGCTGTCACAAAAGAAATTTACCTTCATGCAATACATTCTTTAAGTAGCCTACTGTCAAAGCTTCAGTCGATTCCCTTCATTAGTTTTATTTTGAGAGCCTTTGAAAGCGAGCGTGTCGGTCGGTTGCACAAAAATGGAAAAAGAACAATATCGTTCGGTGATTATATTCTTGTTTTTGGAAGGGAAAACGCGCAGCAAAATCAAAGATCACTTGAATGCTGTGTATGGTGACTCTTCTCCTTCGATGGCGACCATCAAGAATTGGTTCAACGAGTTTGTTCGTGGCCGCACGTCGGTTTTTGATGATCCACGCCTAGGTGCCCCGAAAACGGCTGCTACGGAGGAAAACGTTAAGAAAGTCCACGATCTCGTGTTGGCAGACCGTCGATTGAAGGTTCACGAGATAGCTGAGACTGTGGGCATCATATTCTACACGAAGAACTGGGCATGAAAAAGCTGTCGGCGCGATGGGTGCCGCGTTTGCTCACACCGGAAAACAAGCGTAACCGTGAGACCACATCGGCGACGTGTTTGGCGCTGTTTCAGCGCAATTCAGCGGAGTTCTTGCGTCGTTTCGTGGCCGTCGACGAAACATGGATTCACTGGTACACACCAGAGACCAAGGAACAGTCGAAACAGTAGACTTCACCCGGCGAACGTGCTCCGAAGAAGGCGAAGACTGTTCGATCGGCCGGAAAGGTGATGGCCACCATTTTCTGGTCGAAAAATCACTCGCCGGGAATAGATTTGGGTCGAATGAGGAGGTCATCGTCGCCACAGAGGGCTATTTTGCTTCCCTCGAGAAAATGTATTTTTTGGACGGGTTAAAAAAGTTAGAGCATCGCTGGGCCAAGTGTATCGAGCTTGAAGGAGATTATGTAGAAAAATAAATTGCCACCTTTCCAAAATTTTCGTTTTTCTTTTGTAGGCTAAGTTCTTGTTGAATGACCCTCGTATAGTAGAAGCATTCAAATATCTGCAATAACCGATCTTAGGGGAAATATCATTTGTCTGAGCTTTTTGAGGATTTTTCTGTAAAAATAGGCAGTCCTTTAAATTCATGACAATATCATTAGTTTGCGATGTTAAAAGCCTCCCTGACGCAGTTCGTCTTCCACTGCTTATCGACCCTCCAAAATTGTATTTTTACCACAAAATTATGTGTGTGCCACAAAATTTTATGTTCCTCGTAGATTTATCAAGCTTACAACGAAATCTGATGGCACAACGTTTCTCAAAATTTGGCTGTCTAATTTTTCATAAGGCACTACAAAAATAAAACTACACTTATCATCATCTATAGGATCGCATTACTTCTCTACCACATCTCATTTTTGTTTGCTTGGAAAAAAATCCCTTTTCAAAAAAGTTATTATTTTCCTAAATACTATAAGTCGACAATAATTGAATTTTTTTTTTTTTTTGAATAAAACATTTCCGTAATTATTTTGTTAATTATATTTTATGAACTTGCTCTAAAGGTTACCACTCAATTTTATAACGTGTACTTAATTCCTTCAAATGCCTTTTACAGAAGATATTAAATCGAGAAAACTTAATTTACATTCAAAGACACACTTCATATGTCAGTTTTAATGGGAATGTACTGAACTTTTTTTTTCAATTTCTTTTAGGATAAATAGATTTGTATGTTCAGTGCACATTTTCAATTAGTTGATATTTACGTTTTTTCCATACGTTTCTGTCAACAGCAGACTTAAAGGTATATGCCCTTACAACCACTACCTGTACTCTCACAAAAAGTTTGTCATTTTGACTATTAAATATACAACAACTCATTTGAAACTTTGTACGTTCATGTGTATTGTATAAAGCTGAAAAAATGAACTTCTGTCATGATGGGGTCTTGTAAAGACTTGGTAGTGTTCTCATCCAGTGCGAAGTGAAAATCAATTGTCAGAACATGACTGCAATTTAGTTGATCTGAACAACGTTTTTCCGATTGAACATGGCTCGAATTGTTTGTTTTCCATTTGTCTGCCACATATAATGTTTGTGTTGTTATTTTCTTAAGCATTTATTGCCTTCTATGAAAGAAAAAATTCCATTTCTATTCGAAGTTAAATACTGATCACAGACGCTGTCTCCACACTATCGAGATTCTCTTCACACTCTACGCCATGTCATGTCGGCATTTATTGTAGCTGTAAATATCTTCATAATCCCATGCAATCTACTGGCCAGCAGACGCATAATTTTTCCACATTCAACACTCTTTGTCGAGACCATAAAGCTGTTCATATCTAACAATTTTACTTGATCAGAATTATCACCATACTTGTATGAGTACGACTGACTATAAAATTGCATTCCATTCACCACAAACTAGTGCAAGTAGTAATCGAAGAGAATTTTCTTTGTAGAAATCTTAAGACCACATCAAAAGAAATCAAAGATTTTCAGATATAAATTTAGATTCCATACTAGATAGTACCATGTGTTTTTATTATAATTTCAGAAAAGTTCTTTTTGAATAGTTCCTTTTAATTGTTTAGTCAGTTGTTATCCGACAGTTAATCTATACAATTCGAGTGAGTGCAAGAAAATTCTTAAATTAAATTAAATTGTTAAAAGAAGAAACAATTAGAAAAATTTATTATATAAAGAATTTTAACATAAAACTGGTATTATTAGTTATAAATATTAAATGAAATTTCAAATTTCTATCAATAATTTAATGGGAAAAGTTATGATTGATTCAATTATGAAATTAGTTATTATTGATATTTTGTTTTGAAATAAATTATGTACAAGTGATTATCAAAAAATTAAGTTTTTCTAATTTATTATTATTACAATAATTAAAAACTTTGATAAAAGTAACCAAAGTCAAATAAAAAAAAATTATAATACAACTAAGGAATTATCTAATTGAAATTTTGGAAAGTAAAAATCTATAAAATATATTTAAAAATACAAAAATATTGCCATTGTAAATTAATTATTAATATTTTCAAATATTTGCAAAAAAAATAGTCTTGCTGGACTCAATTCTTTTGAGGTAGTTTTTGATAACTTTTTCGCGCTCATTCCGCACTGTAATTCACACAACATCCGTCCACATGATAAATATTGTTTTTTAAATGTTTTTAATGATACGGTTTATCTAAATGTGATTTTTAATGTTGTTTAATAATAAAAAAAAAAGTCCAATGGCGTCAAATCGCATGATCTTTTAGTTTAATTGACATCGACAAATCGTGAAATAAAAAATCTGTAAAATAAAACTGGAATATTTGGTTAACAAAGAAGTACGGGTCAATTACATCTTTAAATGAAATGCATACTAGACAGTCAATATTTGTATGTAAAATAGCTTCTCTGTAATCATTTGTGGGTTTTTAAGCCTCATTAAACAAGATCTGTTCAAAAAGTATCACGAATTTTCAATTTCCGCGGGTTACGTATATTCGATTTTCAATTTTTTTGTGACGTTATATTGGTGCTCATGTCTCTGACTTATGCCGACAAGTTCGGCTATTTTGAATGTTCAGTTAATTTTTGACAACTGCTTTGCTTGCACGTGTTTTGGCTCGTCTTCGATTTTTGGCCATTTTTGACCAAAAACAACATCGCATTAACATTGCTAAGGTGCTGTTGGACTCTGTCCGCGGCAACCCAAATTTGCTCCAGAGGGTCATAACTGGTGACAAATCATAGGTTTATGATTATGACGTGGAAACCAAACCTCAATCATCCAAATAGAAGCTACCGCAAAAGCCAAGACCGAAAAAAGCGCGCCATGGTCGGCCAAATGTGAAGGTTTTGCTTACAGTTTTCTTCGATTGCAGGGGCGTGGTGCATCATGAGTTCTTGTCACAGGGTAGAACGGTCAATAAGGAATATTACCTGCAAGTTATGCGTAAGTTGCGCAAAGCAATCCGCCAGAAACTCCCGGATTTGTGGAAGAACAAAAATTGGCGTTTGCACCATGATAACGCCCCTGCTCACGCATCATTGCTTGTGCGCGAATTTTTGGCCAAAAACAACACACTAATAACATCGCAGCCACCGTATTCCCCAGATCTGGCCCCCTGTGACATTTTCTTGTTCCCGGAACAGATCCTTTGACCCATTTTTTGGAATTGGCAAAAATCGAAGACGAGCCAAAACACGTACTAACAAAGCAGATTCAAAATGGCCGAACTTGTCGGCATAAGTGAGAGACATGAGTACCAACATAACGCCACAAAAAAAATCGAAAATTAAATATACGTAACAGATAGCAATTTTGCTTCTTCTTATCCTACAAACCAAAAATTAGCCTAATCGCTTAAAAATTTTGTTTCCTAAAAAAGTAATTCCCGCTGCGGAAGAATCACAAAATTTTGTAGATTTTTTTTAAAATAATTTTTGCATAATATTAAGTAATTTAACTAAATACTTTTTTAATTAATGGCTTATCTTAAAATAACATAAATATTATCATAAATGCTATATAAATTTAATAAAATCTCAAATGACAATACTATACTTTCCAAACAGCAAAATGGATAACTTGTTATCATTAGTTAATAAATTTATAAAAAAAACCAAATCTATCTTAACTTTTTTGAGTTAAAGATATTATTTTTATAAAAATAAAATAAATATTTTATGTTAATTATGAAATTCTGTTATTGATATTTACCATTAATAATTGAAGTTTTACGAGTGCAAAGAAAAGGGGTAATGTGCACTCTGAAAAGTGATTACAAATTAATGTGCCAAGCCATCTTCTACTGTGTTCAAATAATTTTGGGTTCATTTTACTTACACTTTATTATCAATATTATTATTGAATTTCTATACAAAACTAAACTTATATACCCGTATTTATATCCATTAAAAGAAAAGTATATATATGGCTGAATGGCAATTTTCTATTGTAGATAATCTTACAAATGACACTGATTATTTATCTTTATGTCTAATAGAATTTCGATATTATTAGACATAATAAAGACATAATACAAGGGCATCCTAAATTTGATTATGATTGATTCGATGTCATCGTTTTGATCAAAAAATCAACGAAACAAAAAAAGACAGACTACTAGTACTTAATCATTATATCTAATAAATGTTATATATCAAAAATAGTTACAGTATTATTATTATTGGAGAATATTAGATTGAAAATGAAACCATATTTTTATTGAATTGGTTTTTCTCTTAGATTTTTTTTTTTATTTACATTTAATATTTTTACGAAATATAATTAACGATATATGAGAAAATACTATATAGATTTTTATTTTTCTATTTTATTGATATTTATAGTTATAGATGTGCTTTGTGTGAGACTATTTTATTATACGATAAATAATTGAATCTTATTAAAAATATCTGAACAAAAATATATTATCTTTATTAAAAAAATTATCATTATAATTTTTATAATAATAACAATACGAGTAACTTAACAACTTTAATAATAATAGATATTCTATGTGTGATATTTGATATAAATTATTAGGGAAATATTGTATTTATAAACCTAGGTAATAATTTTATCATTATAACTTATTATTAAATTAATTCGTAACATTTAAAATAACAAAAGTATTTTATCAAATACTATTTGAACCTTAAAAATCTTTTTTGATAAAAATAACTTTAAAAAAAGACGACAAAAACTATTTTATTATTTTAATATTGAAATTATTTACATATATTGCAGTAAAACTTTAACATATTCATCATATCTAATGGCAGATATTTTTGTTCGGTGATCAAAAATAATAGAAGAAAAAAAAGTAATAGAAAAATGAATAGAAAAATATATTTTTTATTTGGTTTTATTCAGGGTGCTCTACAATTTTTGAAAATTTATGGTAATCCACATGTTATACCAACATTTTGTGGTGAAAAAGATTTGGTAAGTATTAAATTGATAGAAATTTTTATATTTGATATTATTTCAACAGGATTAAAAAAAATTTATATACAGTCAAATGGAGAAAAAAAAATTCTTTATGTTAAATTAAAAACTGGATTTAATTCTTTGCATAAATAAAACATTAACGAATTTAGATTTGAGTGGTTGTGAAAAACAATATTGGAAGAATTAGTGCAACAGAGCACATTTTGCAAGTGGATCTGTTAAGGAATGGGAAAATTGTCATCAACTGCCGAGTACTAATAATTTTTTTGCTGCGTGTCATATTAGCTATAATTCATGCGTTTCAAAATAATTTGACGTACCAAATATACCCGAAGCTTCCAAATGCCACATTCAATATTCCTAAATATTCAATATTCCAAATCCCTGAATCCTATATTCACGGCTCAGTAGTTGATTCGATGAATTCATGCTGCAAAATCATCACACATGATGATGTTTGTATGTATTTACAACGCATTCATCTTTCGGATGAGTCAATATTTGCTTGGACTATAGCGACGCCATATGATCGGAGAAGATTCAATGGAAACAAATGGATTCACTTTAGTGGAATCGAATAATAACAACAAGTAAACGATTGAAATGTACCATGGTAAACTTTCCAAGTGGATCCCCGAAATTCTTCCCCGTCTGGGAATGTTCATCTCGTATCGCATCCCAATCGAACAGAGCTTGTATGGGCAGTCACTTTGGCGTGCAGATTTACCATAAATTTTGTGCTGGCATTAAGAATGAAAACATATGTAATCCCAGTCGGTCTGCGTAAGGATATGATATCAAGTCCATGGTACGTGCCATCCGAGCATGAGAAGCAATACGAATGAATTACTTCAGTTGATGCCCTCTAACCTATATAACATAAAGTCACTGTTGAATACAACTATGGGAAGAGCATAAATATGGATAGAGATTATTCCAATAATGAATTGTACGGAAAGGTTATGATCTGCCCATAACAGATGCAGCTTTGAACCATCAAATCTGACAAGGCATATTCATTCGCTAGCAGACAAGCAATGCTGATCAAGCTTAAACTGATTCCACTGTCTGCCAATTGTGGTCAAAAGCAGACCTAGTCAATTGGATGTCAGCTGGGAATTAGTGTCAGAAACGATTTCACTTCCTAATATTATGAATATTATACTATGAATGAGTGAAATTGTTATTTAATTCAATTACTTTGTTGGTATCAATAAAATTATTGATAGAAATGAAAAAAATATTTCTATTAAAAACAATTATTGAAAAATTTACTATGTCCATTTTGAATTAAATATGAAATTTGATAGAGAAGTAATGAGACTGATTTTATTTTAATTTTAAAGTAAGTTCTCTTGAGCAGCTACACAAATCCGGATGTGTTGTTTCCACTCACCATGACTGTGCTAGAAGACGTCAACTAGAATCACTTTTTAACTTCCTTGGCTACATTTTTTTAGATATTATCTTTTCAAATGTTTTTATGATTTAAGAGAATAAAAAAGAAACCACATATGTTTAAGTAAAAATGGGAGCTTGGGAATCACATGAATTTTTTTCCGATAAAATTCATTCATTGAGAAGGCCGATAAGGGGAGTTACACTCAAAGTGTGTTCAAAGATATCCAAATGTCTGCAATATTCGATCTGATACGAAGAAAATTTTTTCTATGCTTTTCAAGGACTTACTCACCAACTTCAGTATTAATCGAGGATCTGACCTCATAAAATTCCTCATTCGTTCCTTTTTTTTATCAGTTAACGATAGTGAAAACTTCTCTGAGCGAGGGTCGTCTTCCGCAGATTCTTGGCCCTTCAAAAGTGCTTTTCATTACCCCAAAATATTCGCTGTTCCATTTTTCGTAATGCCCCACAAAAGTAAATCTTCGTTTTTCGTGCTTTGTAACATCTAGAAGACACTGACGTACCAACTATGCGAAGATGCAGTCCGCAGTGTTGCCAGATTGTTCTCTTCTTCCATACCTCGTATAATAAAATATTCGATATTTGCGAAATTTTAGTTAGTTTTTTTAAGAGTTTTAGAAGTTTAAAAAAACAAAAATTTTAATTTTGGCATACATATTTTTTAATGAGGGATAATTTCTTGCTATAGTGTTTTAAATTTGATTTTCGGAATATGTTACGATCCCATCTTGGGTCTCTTTGACGAAACTCCTCTGATCGGCTCATCGTTGTTACGAGTATACCCAACTCTATTCGTTTTTAACTCTATTTAACTGACGTCTTCTAATACATCAATTATTGCTGATTTGTTGGCGAGATCATAACAAGAAATAACGTTGCTAGTTTGTTATGGAATCGCACGGTTTTGGAGGCTGTAAATAGTAATACTTGTATGATCAATAGAGTAATCCTGCTGAAAACACATACAGTCCGCGTCAATATCAAAGTTTTTTAGATGGCCTTATCGAAAAGGCGCTATAAAGAAGCGGGTTTTCAGACATGCCTAAGTAGTCATATATATCATTGATCCCTTAGGCATGTTCGAAAACTCACTTTATGGTATTTTTTTGTTGTTTGGTTTCTCATGTTTTTATTATTGACAGAACACGAATGACACGTGACGTGTGTCAAAGTCAAAAGTACTCAGTTAGTATTGCCACTTCATTATGAAAAAACTTGCACTCGAACAACGTTTAAATGATTGAATTTTACTATCAAAATATGTTTCGCGTACTTCGACCATTTTATGATTATTGTAATCGACCTACTGAGTAAGCAATTTAAGCCATAGTAACAAAATTTCGCAGTAATTTGACGATATTTGACATCAAACGGCCAACCCGTGTGCGTAGAGTGCGTACAAAAGAAAATATTACTGCCTTAGCGTTCAGTATTGGTGATGACTGCGATTTGTCCATCAGTCGCCGTTCACAGCAATTTGAAGAAAAAATCCGTTTTTTTACCAAAATATTGCGTTTACCCAAGTGAATAAATAAAATTCTGGTTGAATGGGCAAAATTGTCGTATTTGGTCTGATGAACAACCACAGGCAAAACAAAAACTGACATTGCACACAGAAAAGTGAACTGTTTAGTGGGGTTAATTTGCCCGTGGAATTATCGGTCCGTATTTTGTTGGAAGATGACGCCCGCTATCGCTCGATGATTTCGAACTTTTTTTTACCTAAAATGGAAGAACTGCATCTGTTCGACATGTGGTTTCGACAAGATGGCGCTACATGCTACACAGCACGTGAAACAATGGACATATTGAGAGATGAGTTCGGTGATCAATTTATGTCACGTTACGGACCGGTGAGTTGGCAGCTTAGATCGTGCGACTTAATGCCTCTAGACTATTTTTTATGAGGCTATGTGACCACAATCGTCTATATCAATAAACCAGCATCATTTACAGCCTTGAAACATAACATTACACATAGTTATTAACGAGATACCAGTGGTTCGAAATTGGACCTCTAATTTACATCACTTAAATCATAGTTGTAGCCAATATTTATATAAAATTATCTTAAAAACGTAAACGATAAGTATTAATTTATCGACCCTAATAAAATGTTTATATATTTTTATAATTATTTAGTAGTTTTTTTTTTAAATTTAAAAACCAAACATTTAAAAAATCAACCAATACAAATATGATGCATACAAACAATAATCGTTTATCATAGAACGGTTACGCTACCCACTGACTGTAACGCACACTTTACCCTCTTTTCGGAAGAATAGGACCTGACAATTCAGATGTCATGTAAACTACACCAAACAGTGTATTTTTGTAACAGTTCGGCTGAGAAGTTTATAAGGTTGACGTCTAGATGGCGCCTCTTGCAAAAATCACAAAGCATCATCCTTCAAATGATTCCTGTCAGAATTTAACAGCAATCGGTCGATTGGTTCGTGAGATATAGCATTTTGAGTAAAGCAACTTTTGTTATTGAAAAAAAATGGATAAAGACGAATTTCGTGTATTGATAAAGCATTGCTTTTTGATGAAAAAAAATACAGTGGAAACCAAAGCATGGTTTGACAAACGTTATCCGGACTCTGCTCCAGCTATTTCAACTGTGAAATATTGGTTTTGTCAATTTCGAACTGGTCGTACGAGCACAGTTGATGCAGAACGCAGTGGACGCTCAAAAGAGGTGGTTACGGCAGAAAACATCAAAAATATCCACAAAATAATTTTAAATGACCGTAAAGTGAAGTTGAGCGAGATAGCTGAGACTCTGAAGATATCGAAAGAGCGTGTTGGACATATCGACAAACCGAATCCAAAGCGTTGAAAGACGCAACGGTCGGCTGGCAAGGTGATGGCGTCTGTATTTTGTGATGCGCATGGTATAATATTCATTGACTATCTCCAGAAGGGACAGACGATCAACAGCGACTATTATATAGCGTTATTGGATCGTTTGAAGAAAGAAATCGCTAAGAAACTGTTTCATTTGAAGAAGAAAAAAGTGTTGTTTCACCAAGCCAATGCACCGTGTCACAAGTCGATGAAAACGATGGTCAAACTCAATGAATTGGGCTACGAATTGCTTCCCCATCCACCGTATTCTCCAGATCTGGCCTCCAGCGACTTTTTCCTGTTTGCAGACCTCAAGAGAATGCTCGCCTCCAAGAAATTTAAGACCGATGATGAAGTGATTGCCGAAACTGAGGCCTATTTTGAGGCAAAACCGAAAGAGTACTATAAAAATGGTATCGAAAAGTTAGAAGATCGCTATAATTGCTGTATCGCCCTCGAAGGCAACTATGTTGAATAATAAAAATGAATTTTGCAAAAAAAAAATATTTTTGCTGTGTTATCTTATAAACTTTTCAGCCGAACTGTTAATCAATAAGTCAAAAATCATCACTGATTTATAAAAAATATATTTTCGAAAATTAGCATTAAAGAACAAACTATAAATATTAATAATTGGCAATCGAAAAAAATCAAAAACTACATTATCGTATAAAATGTGAATACTTTGTTATATTTACTATCGAATTGATAAATAAATTAATGGCGGCACTACTTCGGCTAGTAAAAACGATCAAAACTTTCCAAACAAACTAATATAAACTCTAATTAGATTTTCTAGAAGTTTTTTTTTTTTTTTGTTATTTTCTTCTGTTAATAAAAGCACTAAATTATCTTTCTACCATTTTCAATAGAAAATTTCCCTCTAGTTAAACTTTTCAAACAATAAAAACTTTCTTAATCTTTATTCATTGTTTTATAAGTAATTATGTATAAACGAAACTCTAAAACCATAACAAATTATCCCATTTTAATTATTTGTAAATAGGAAATAGGAAAATAAGAAAATTTCCTTGCAATTATTCAAACAGCAAATTTTCGGTACAATGGCAAAAATTGAAGTAAACTTAGCGGAACTTATACTAAAGTCAACTAATTGATTAAAGCGAAAACTTTTCAATAAAATTTAATCATACCAGAAAGGCATCAACAATACCTAACAAAATATCTCTCCCGTTTATATATATTATTAAAAGCTTAATTTTAAATTTATTTCTTGTTTATATACAAAAATATACAGAATATTTTTGTGATAGTAACCAACCAAACTGAATCAAAAAAAAAAGGCCAACCAAACTGAATCATACTAAATCGACTTTACTGCCACAAATACAACTGAACGAAGTATACACTCATACTCGTCTGTAATAATAATTATATTGTAAAAAGAAAATGGCGTATTATTAATATTTGAAACGCTTTCAAATAATAAGGGTTTATTCTCAATTTAGAATCCATTATGATATTTTGCCATTTTTTTTTTGTATTTGAAACATTAAAAGAAGCACATTTCAAAGATTAAGCAATAAATAAATTAAATCTTCTTTAGACTAATTAATGTCAAAAGGACATTTTATTATTTTTTGATAAGATAAAATATATTCATTTACTTAAAATAACTCATTAATATTATTAAAAAAAAACTGCTTCTTAAAGTTTTATATCGTTTATTACTTAAAAAATAAAATCTTTGAAATAGTATTGGCAGAGTTACAAAGTGTCTATATAGGCAAACGTTTTACTAAAACAATTTTTTTTTTAGATAAGATTATTTTTTCACTACGAAAAATTATTAGAACTATGAGTCATTAAAAGAGAGAATTTTTTAATGGGAGAATAAGAGTGATAGGATAATCGGTAATGAAACTTTTTATAACGAGCAACACATAAATTACGAACAAATAGAATATTTAAGTTACGATGGACAATTTTTTTTTAACTTCGTCCTGTATCTACGTAGGCCTACAGTGTTTTGGAAGTGAAACTATATTTTTGCAGTGCATTACAAAAAAATGGAACACTAAAATGTAAAGCAACGATGTGCCATCAAATTTTGTTTTAGCCTTGGTGAATTTTACTTACAAAAAAAAAAATTGCATCGAGCTTATGAAAAGGTTTCCTTATCAAGAGTAAAATTTTTTTGGTGACATAAAGAATTTTTTGAAGAACCGAGGATGCATCTCGCTCAGGATACCTTCAACATTGAGAACTTAAAAAAAAGTCAGGGTTTTTTTTGAGTTCAAAGCGTCAATCAACATTGAGAAAAATATTGTAGTATCTTTGTCAGATAACAATTCCTCTTGTGATGTGTCCTTCTTCATCAATAAGTTTTTTACGGAAAATTATATTTCTTTGGTTCCACATCAATAAATAAACAATTGAAAGGATATCATCTTGATACTGTCGACAGAATTCAAAGGAGTGGAACCGAGAAGGTAAAGACGATTCTAGGTGAAGCCTTTCTCCACGATTACAAAGATTGGAAAAAAACCTCCGCCATTTTTTTTGACGTACAAAAATTAACTAAATTTGTTGCAACAAAAAGTTATTCTCATTACTTTCCTATTATATTTGTTGCAACAAAAAGTTTTCGACACGCATTAGAAGGCTTAGTAGAACACAAGAGTTCAATATTGTAAGTCCAGATTGGTTCGAAAATCGTTTTGTAGAGGAAAAGTCTTTTATTGAGCGTCTGTTTTGATTGGTTATCCAGTTATCTTAGTAGTGGTCGACAACATCAAATTAAGTTTAAGCCCGTTTAGTCTTGTGTAGTGGTTCCACATTAGTCGTGTGTCCAGATAGCATACATTGTTACTTAGTGAAATAATATTTCCATTAATATATACAGAAATGGATGATTTTTAACAGAGAGAAAATATTTTTTCTTCTCATTTGTCTTTACACCTTATTTTGTAAACTAGTCTAAATATAATTTTTAAATAATATTAAATATTAAGTAATTAGCTAAATATGAACAACAAGAAAAAAATATATTCGATTAAATAATTTCGATAATAGTGAATATTTTTATATACAATTAATAATAATCCTATTAACAATTCCGTAATGCTACAATAGTTTAAAAGTAAATTAAATAAAAATATAAATATTTTTGAGAAAAGTCGATATTGGATCATAAATATTTACACCTACAATTTTTTAATTTAAACTCAATTTAACTACCATTCTAAATACTTTACAAAAATGTGTCTTTTCTCTATAATAATAACACTTTTCACATAATTACCAAAACCACATAAATCTCTTCGATTTCAAATGTACTCGTAATTCTATCTGCGTGATTTAATTATTTAATTGTGACTCATTTTAATTAATTTCAAATCACTTTCTTCTCCAGACCGCTAAGATGTTCCTCTAAGCGCCTAAACAATTTCCAGAACTCGACTGTTATTAAAGCATCTTAAATTTAAATAACCAAAAGACTACACCTTAGAGTACATAACATAACTCGACAGTGCACACCCCAATGGGAAGAGTTCTTCCCTTAATGAAATATATTAACATTCACTAATAGTTCTAGTAGTTAACACGTTCGAAAATGTAATTAATTAAATTTAATTTTTGTATTTCCAAAGAAATGGTGAATTAAATTTCTTTCAGAATACGTGAACTTGTATATGATAGTTTTATCTAAAAGATACTATTGAATACAGTAAAATCAGTATTCCTTTATTGTATTTAGTATATTTTATTAAAATTAAAATTTCTTAAAAAAATAAATACAGATTTTTTTGGAAAGAATTTTATACGTTACGGAAAATAAAACTACAATTAACTGGTAAAAATTTAAATATTCATCATTATATTTTAGCTCTTTTTGTTATCCATTAAATTTATACCTAAATTGTGGCCACCAGATAAATGGTTGTTAAAAGAAATTTATATTCACCGCAGGCTTTACCATCAGAAGGATATTACTAGGGGATGGAAAAAAAATTAGTATTAGAACAGAAGAGAATTCACCATCAGTTGTGCAATTCATTAGGAAGATTTTTTTCTTGTCTATGCTCTTCTGCGTATTAGTTAATGACTATCGCGGCAATGTCTATTAAAGTAAGCTGATATTTTCTTCTTTATTACGATCCCTTTGAGGAACGTTTTTAATTAATGGAATGACCTACTAAGAACCAGCTTACTTGTATCTAAGTCAAGTTTAATTTAGCCCAACACTTGACGTTGCTCATTAGGAAACTATCAAGAGTGAAAGAATAAGTGCTTCAATATAAAAACCAACTTCAAAAAGTGTTACTATAAGTAGTACTTTACACTACTAAAAAAAAAAAATGAGCATTTGTGTATGTGTGTATATGCTGCTAATATCATCATTAGATAAAAGTCATTAGATACACTATCATGATCTTCGTTGAGAAGTGAGTTCACTATTCGAACTCAACTTCAGATTTATTCTCACTCGTGTATACTACAAAAAACAAAACACATACTGAAGATGATTTCATCATTTACTTAAAAAAAAAACAATAAAAAACTAAAAACAATCTTATATGAAAATCCACTTAGATGAAGTAAAAATATAAAATGAAAAATAAAATGTTCTTTGCACAGTTCATTTCTTTTTATTATACGATTCGAGTAGAAAAAAGTCCTTCTTAAATCAAAATTATTATTTTGAGTATGAATAGGATCACATTTCTACAATTTATATATATGCGAATATTGTTGATGGGAGAATATTCTATTCTATTTTAATAAGAGTACATCTACAAGAATATATACGAATGTAATAAAATCTAAAATTTCAACGTACTTTATATTCAGAGAATTGCTGGTCTATATGTACACGTATGTTGATGATTTTGAGCGGAAATTTCTTCTAAAAATCAATAAAATCTCTTAAAACATTATTGTATAAAAAGGAACAGGAACAAATACGAATATTATTATATTCGGTATGGCTTCGTTGGGGGCAACGCAACGGCTCATGAACCAGTCACGTAAGGAACTTATTGCAGATTCAATTGGCCGCATGAAACTTGAGATATTTGACAGAAAGGCCGAAGGATATACAATATAATACACATACATACATCTAAAGTATAGTGTGCGGTTAAATTATCCTTTTTATATATTTCTCTTTGCTCCATTCGGTTTTGCCATCCTAAAAACCATATTTTTACCATTTTTATATTTCAGAAGATGCCAACCCGGCCAACTAATGTATGGGAAATTTTCACGCAATATAAAAATAATCAATAAAAATATTCGTTCATATTCGAGTCGTTGGAAAGAAGAAGAAAAAAACTGAACAAAAAAATGAGTGCACATTCGCAAATGAAATTTTCAAGGAAGCACGTCGCAATTACGCTGATTTGTGGATAGAATTAAATGAAAATCATTGTCTGCGAATGTAGTAAAATTTGATTTTAATAACAAACTCCACTAATTCTCCACTTCTCCAATGACATACCCGATACGTTTATTTTCTCATATATAAAAAAATATTCTATTACTTACAACAACAAAAAAAGGAGACCTTGAAATTTTTTCCATAATTGAAAAGAACTTAATTTAATTCCATAAACGAAAAGCGATTAAGTTCTTATTAACTCTAATACACACTAACAAACACTTAATGACATATTAATTAATACATTTTGGCGCATCTATTCTACAAAATTTTTAAATATCAACTAACATAAATAAATTTTTTTTCAAAAACGGCAAATGCCAATTTATTGTTTTTTTTGGTTGATAACATAAGTATTAAAATTTATCTTCTGCAAGAGAATCTGATATTATTTTTAAAATTTATATTTCCTAAAAATATCCTGTTTATAACAAATTTTTTTTTGTACACATCTGATTATGATCTATACTATTTATTTTTTTCATTGTAATAAATTGTGGCAGGAAGATTTTATAACGCCAAGCACCTCAAATGGGGTTGCCGTGTTTCGAATTCTCCAAGAAGTCCTCTCCTGTATCACTTTCAAAGTTGTAGTTCCTTTCTCACTCACCTACACATATTGGCCTACCAGTCCATAAAAAACTTACTGTTATCCTAAACTTTTAATTATCACACCTATAAATTATTACCACACCTATTAAGTCACTCTGCACAGCTACCAGATGAATACTTAAATACAAAACAGCTACACATCCTCTAGGTAATACCGATGGAACCTGGGCAAAAACGAAACAAAACGAAAGCCGATAGTTTTGGCAAAAAAATTATTATGTAAATATCCAAAAAAAGCCTAGTCCTACTAATCTATATCTATAATAGTATCCTTTGCACATAATTTTTTCCTTTCCTTTGGAAAGCAAAATGATCCCAAAAACCAACAAACCCAAAAATCTTCCTACCTCATGTAAGCCTCATTCCCATTTTATCAAAAATCATTAAAAAAATTAATCCTAAGACGCCTTTATCACTTTTTTAAACTCGAGGATTCCACTATCCAGCGTGTTCTCGAGAGTGAAAGGAATACTGCTCAGGCGTATTTCTTGATATTTCCCACGCTTTCGACCATGTATGGCATGTTGGATGGCTTTGGAAGTTGCAGCAAGTACTACCCCTTTCCGCTTGTTTCCATATCCTAAAATCTTATCTCCTGAAAATACCTGAAAATATTGAGTTTTCTACCATTTATCCTATTTCTGCCGGTGTCCCTCAAGGAAGTCTCCTAGATCCAATTGTTTGCAATATTTATACCCATAATATTCTTTGTTACCGAAACATATGCTGACGATATAACCTTCCTTACACATCACAAACATCCTTCCATAGCCATCAACCTACAGAACTACATCCACTCCTTAGAAACTTGGTTCAAAAGGTTGAAAGTGGGTGTAAGTGAGAAAAAATCTGCTCATGTGACTTTCACACTCTACCGAGAACAGATCCCTGATTTGTTCTAAATGGCAAAATAAAATTCAAAGGGTCCCCTCTTAGAGAAAAATTGGTTAGAAATGGCTAAAAATTAAATTTTTTCAATTAAAGATATTTGCTCCAGCCGAAGCAGAACTTCACAAAATACGATAATTAATTTTAAAAAACGCATCAATTTGGATAAAAATTTGTAGAAAATAAATTTTTTTAAAGAAAATGTGGTGAAAAATAATAAAATTCAAAGGAAAAAATTGGCTAGAAATGGCAAAATAAGAAATTTTTTCAATTGGAGATTTTTGCTCCAGTCAAAGCAGAACTAGTCAAAATACGAAAATTATTAGAAAACCGCATTCATTTGGAAGAAAATTTGTGGAAAAAAAAATTTAAAAAAACACGGAGAAAAACATAAAATTCAAAGGGAAAATTTTACGAGTTGTAGCCCAAAATGAAATTTTTTCAATTGAAGATTTCTGCCCCAGCCGAAGCAGAACTAGTCAAAATTTAAAAATTATAAAAAACCACATCAATTTGGATGAAAATGTGTGGAAAAGAAAATATTTAAAAAACGCGGAGAAAAACATAAAATTCAAAGGAAAAATTTTACGAGTTGTAGCCCAAAATGAAATTTTTTCAATTAGAGATTTTTGCCTCAGCCGAAGCAGAACTAGTCAAAAAACGAAAATTCTTAAAAACCACATCAATTTGGATGAAAATTTGTGGAAAAAAAATATTTAAAAAACGCGGAGAAAAACAGAAAATTCAAAGGGAAAATTTTACGAGTTGTAGCCCAAAATTAAATTTTTTCAATTGAAGATTTTTGCCCCAGCCGAAGCAGAGCTAGTCAAAATTCGAAAATTATAAAAAAAACACATCAATTTGGAAGAAAATTTGTGGAAAAAAAATCTTTAAGAAACGCGGAGGAAAACATAAAATTCACAGGGAAAATTTTACGAGTTGTAGCCCAAAATGAAATTTTTTCATTCGGAGATTTTTGCCCCAGTCGAAACAGAACTAGTCAAAATTCGAAAATTATAAAAACACATCAATTTGGAAGAAAATTTGTGGAAAAAAAATCTTTAAGAAACGGGGAGAAAAACATAAAATTCACAGGGAAAATTTAACGAGTTGTAGCCCAAAATGAAATTTTTTCAATTGAAGATTTTTGCCCCAGCCGAAGCAGAACTAGTCAAAGAACGAAAAATATTGAAAAACCGAATTAATTTGGAAGAAAATTTGTGGGACAAAAATCTTTAAAAAACGCGAAAAAAAACATAAAATTCAAACAGAAAATTTTACGAGTTGTAGCCCAAAATGAAATTTTTTCAATTGGAGATACTTGCCCCAGCCGAAGCAGAACTAGTCAAAAAACGAAAATTCTTAAAAACCGCATCAATTTGGATGAAAATTTGCGGAAAAAAAATCTTTAAAAAACGCGGAGAAAAACATAAAATTCATAGGGAAAATTTTACGAGTTGTAGCCCAAAATGAAATTTTTTTAATTGGACATTTTTGCCCCAGCCGAAGTAGAACTAGTTAAAATACGAAAATTATTAAAAACCAAATCAATTTGAATGAAAATTTGTGAAAAATATATTTTTTTAAAGAAAATGCGGTGAAAAAAAAAAAATTAAAAGGAAAAAATGGGCTAGAAATGGAAAAAAAAAATTTTTTCAATTGAAGGTTTTTGCCTCATCCGAAGCAAAAAAAATAATTCTGTGGAATAATATTCCATAAAAAATGAGCATGCGTTACCTTGGATTTATATTCAACAAACGGTTAACCTGGAATCCTTACACGAAAATTAAAAGAAGTGAACTTAACTGATGGTAGATACTAAACAGTAGATCAAAACTGATAATAAAAATCAAACTATTACCGGTACTGAGACCAATATAGACATATGAACTCGGACTTTGGGTTTCAACTAAGGTTTTTCCAATTCCTTTCCAATTCAAAACCTACAATCCAAAATACTTCGTAAAAAATAACTAAAAAAAACCCAACATTTAAGATTGTGATTTATTTAGAGCATATTTTATATTTTATCGTAAATAAATATAAATTTATTGGGATATTTTAAATAAAAAATAACATAACAACAATTGTTAAAAAAAAACTCATTATTTCGTAGGAGCTTATTCGAAAAAGTATGTAATAAATTGCCCATCAAATAAATATAAACAAAATCAAATAACATAAATTTTTATTGCTCTAATTAAATTTCCAATTTTAATATCTATTAATGTGTATGCGTTTGCAGTACATATTTGGACTTTGATAATCATAAAACGGGTAAATTTTTCTTACAACAAATTTCATTTAAACATATACGATTATGTATCCACTTTCATCAAGGATGTGGACACACACCACATGGTGTAAGTTGAATATTTTTATAAGAAAACATTTTTCAAATAATGGCTATTCATAAGCTCTTAAAAAAAATGTTTACTTAAATTTTAAACAGCGTCTTTTCTCATATAATCACATATACGAGTAAGAAATATTTTATATATTCTTTCAGTATTGTATTTTTTATTACAATACCATTATTCTATTTGATTACAATGCCTTTTTTCGTAGGTACTGAAATTTTTTACCTTCAAATAAGAATAGAATTTCGATTTGCAGGTATCGCAGCAACAAATTAGATTGTTACAGTTTATACTTTTATGACAAAAATTGGAAAACATTTTAACAAATATGCATCTATTAAGAGGGTTATATTCATACACCTTACACTCAATTTGATTATATTTATTTTTATTTCATAAACGTTCGTTAGTATATATACGTTAACATTTATATGATCGTATCTGTAGAGAAATTTTTCTCATTTTACAGACATTTACATAACATATTATATTTCGAATTTATATGAATATGAAAATTTTATTCAGACACATTGAATTTTGAATATATTTTGAATATAAAAGAAAGCTTTCTAAATATACAAATAAGTTTCATTTAATATGATATCGATTGGACATATCATCTTAATTATTATTATAAGATAGATTTAACATACGAGGTCTGTTCAAAAAAGTATCGCGAATTTTGAATTTCCGCGGGTGACGTATATTCGATTATCGATTTTTTTTGTGGCGTTATGTTGGTACTCATGTTTCTCACTTATGCAGACAAGTTCGGCCATTTTGAATGTTCAGTTGATTTTTGACAGCTGCTTTGCTTGCACGTGTTTTTGCTCGTCTTTGATTCCAAAAAATGGATCAAAGAATCTGTATCAAATTATGTGTGAAAAACAAAATTAATTGCGTGGACGCATTCAGAATGTTGACTATGGCATATGGTGAAGCTACCTTGGACCGAAGCAACGTTTATCGGTGGTACAAAATGTTCTCAGAGGGCCGAGAAGACGTGAACGACGAAAAGCGTGCCGGACGCCCGAGCACGTCAATAACAGACGAAAACATTGAGAAAGTGAAGAAAATAGTATTGGCCAATCGTCAAATCACCGTTAGAGAAGTTGCTGAGGACTTAAACATATCGATTGGCTCATGCCATTCGAACTTTACCAATGATTTGTGCGTGAGACGGGTCGCCGCGAAATTCATACAAAAATTGCTCCATTTCGACGAAAAACAGCATCGCATTAACATTGCTAAGCAGCTGTTTGACTCTGTCCGCGATGACCCAAATTTGCTCCAGAGGGTCATAACTGGTAACGAATCATGGGTTTGTGGTTATGACATGGAAACCAAAGCTCAATCATCCCAATGAAATCTGCCGCACGAGCCAAGACCGAAAAAAACTCGCCAAGTTCGGTCGAATGTTAAGGTTTTGCCTACAGTTTTCTTCGATTGCAGGGTCGTGGTGTATCATGCGTTCTTGCCACAGGAGAGAACTGTTAATAAGGAATATTACCTGCAAGTTATGCGTAAGTTGCGCGAAGCAATCCGCCAGAAACGCCCGCATTTTTGAAAGAACAAAAATTGGCTTTTGCCATTTTTGGCCAAAAACAACACATTAATAATGCCGCAGCCACCGTATTCCTAAGATCTGGCCCCCTGTGACTTTTTTTTGTTCCCGAAACTGAAGTGTTTTGTTCCACACAATGATTTTTTGAAGATTTTTTCAAGATCACAAAAAATGATTTTTTGATGTGCTTCGAGGATTTGAAAAAACGTTGGCACAACTGTATAATAACTGGTGGGGATTACTTTGAACGACACAAAATAGATACGTGGGCTACTATATATATTTCTGGCCTAATAATGAAAATGCGAATATTTATCAACGAAAAAGGTTTTATTGTTTTTCAAAATATTCTCCATCAAGATTTATACACTTTTGCATGCGCTCAAACCAATTTTCGAAGCACTTTTTCCACTCCGATTGAGACACCTCCAAAACATGGTTTTTGAATGCTTCAACAGCATCTTCTGGCGACGAAAATTAAAAAGAAGTCATTGGGTGCCAAGTCAGGGCTGTACGGAGGATGACCCATCAATTCGACGTTTTGTCCGGTCAAAAAGGCGCTGGTTTGAGCCGATGTGTGAGAGCTCGCATTGTCATGGTGCACAATGATTCGACTTCTCTTGTTCGTTTTTCGAATTTCTCCGAAGACTTCAGGCAAACAAATGGTGGTGTACCACTCAGAATTGACCGTCCTACGTTGCACAAGCGGAACAGTCGCCACATGACCAGTTTTGCCAAAGAAACAAGCGACCATTTGCTTCGAAGTGCTTCTTCCACGAACAACTTTCGTTGGATTTGACTCGTCTTGGAAGACCCACACGGTCGATTGCTGTTTTGTTTCGGGCTCATACGCATAGATCCATGATTCGTCACCTGTGACGATCTTATAAACGTCTTTTGAAGCACCGCGATCGTATTTTTTCAGCATTTCTTTACACCAATCCACACGAGCCTTTTTTTGAGCGATTGTCAAATTGTGCGGGATCCAACGAGAACAAACCTTTTTTACGGCCAGGTGTTCATGCAATATCGAATGTATGCTGGTGGGAGAAATGCCTAGGCATGCCTCTATCTCACGGTATGTCACATGACGGTCTTGCATTATCAGTTCACGTACGGCATCGATGTTTTCTGGAACAACGGCTGTTTTTGGACGACCTTCACGGAATTCGTCTTTGAGCGAGCGTCGGCCACGATTGAATTCGTTGTACCAGTTTTTCACAGTGCTATAGGATGGTGCTTCATAGCCATACAAAGATTTAAGTTCATCGATGCACTCTTGTCGTGATAATCCACGTCGAAAGTTGTGAAAAATGATCGCACGAAAATGTTCACGAGTTAATTCCATTTTTTTGCCAAATTGATTTTTTCAAGTCACTGTAAACAACACAAATGATAGTCGTACGTCAAAACGTTCTGAGTACGTTTATGCTAAAAAATGTCAAACTTTCCAATGGAAATGTCAGATCGCACCTGGCAACACTTAGTGTTGCCTAGGCCAGAAATATATATAGTATTTATGAATAAATAAATAATTTTTGAGAAAAAAATACAAAATTCAGAATAATTTTTGAAATTCTATTAATATTATTTAATTTACTTATTTATCAAAACTTTGTAAAAAATGCTAGAAAAATTTGTATAAAAATTAAAAAAACTTTAGAAAATGCTTATTGTTACTTTTGATTTTTCTTTTAAATAAGTATTTGGAATTTTTATTTAAAAATTCCATGTAAAAGAAATACATTTAAAAATCCCATGTGAATAAAATGTTTTGCTACACACTTGGCGCCATTATACTCGTTGACAGCTCGCAAAGTGTTTCAATGCGATCTGTCAATGAGTATGCGTACCGCTGTTGGTTTTATTAGTCGATGTCAAGTGTGTTCTGCCATTTCTATCAATGAAGATAGAAAATTGCTTAAAAGAAATAGTTTGGGTCTGGGGACATGTCTCAAAAATCCGTTTATTCGCACCATTTTAGTTGATGTTTTGGATACGACTTTTTCTGGAAGAACAGATTGTTATGCAACACGTTGCTTAAGACATGCTTGAACGGACGAATTTGGATTCTACTCTGAGAAAATGCATAGTAACGATATGATGAATTAAGACAATGACATACAAATCATATAACAGGGTGTGAAATTAAGCTTTCATAATAAGCCAAAAAGCCGAAACAACTGGCGTTGCCCATTCAACATTTCTTCCGAAGGACAAACCGTCCACAAACAATTTTATCTGAGTATTGCAGAACAATTTTTAGATTTGGAACCATGATAAAAGCAACTTTTTATTTACATAGTTTTTTGCAAAAGCTCAACGAATATCACCGATTAAGCTTTGCGTGGTTTTTTCTATTGCTCTACCAAAAATTACCACTGTTGTGAGAAGATGTTGTGAGTCCACTGAAGTCATAAAAGAGTGTTTCCAGAAGTAGCTGAAGGCAGTACCAACAGAACTACTTTAAATACTTATTTGTTACTTACAAAAAATTTAAAAAAATTGATAAACATTATTTTTTTAATACTGAAAATTTTTAACTTTATTATGGTTCCTAGTAAAAGCAGAAACCTTAAAAAAATTTCTAAAATTTCCGTACTAGATAAAGAATTTATATACTAAAATTTGATTTACCCTCAAAAATTTCTTTGATTAAATTACTCCCATAATATTCTACGTGTATATTAATAATATTTACCATAATAAAGTAAAATATTGGGTTGTCCAGAAAGTAATTTCGTTGTTTCCCAACAGACGATTTAATTGTATTTTTTCACAACGAACTTCATCCTTAAGCCGCATAATCATATGTATTTTGATAGCTGGTATAGCAAGGCTTGCTTATGAAAAATTTTGATTGATTCTGCAAAGTAGTTTTTGGTTGATACCCTTTAAATGTGGAAAGTGAAAAACAGTATTTCGGCATATTTTACTTTTTTACTATAGAAAAGATAAAAATGCTGTTCAAGTAAGAAAAAAATTATCCGAGTGCCAGTGCCAAAACTGGTTTGCAAAATTTCGATACTGTTATTTTGATCTCGAAAGTGCAACACGTTCTGGAAGGCCAGTTGAAGCTGTTGAACACACAATAAAGGCGTTAATTGATGAAAACCGGTGAATAACAACTCGTGATATCGCTGAAAGATTAAATTTATCAAATACGACCGGTCATGAGCATTTCAAACGGCTAGATTTGATCTTAAAGCTCATCTTCTTGCGGAAAAAAATTTGTGCCGTCACATTGACGTTTGTGATTTGCTTCTCAAACGCCAAGAAAAGTAGCCATTTTTTAAGCATATCATCACTGGGGATGATAAATGGGTTGTCTACAACAATGTTAAACCCAAAAGATCCTGGAGTAGAAAAGATGAAACGGCTCAAAGCACTTCGAAAGCCAATATACATAAAAAAAAGGTTATGATATCTGTTGGGTGGGATTTCAAAGGAATCCTTTATTTTGAGCTAATACCGAGCAACACGACGATCAATTCTGAAGTGTACTATCATCAGTTGGATAAATTGAATGATTCACTTAAAGAAAAAAGGCCACAATTGGTCAATAGGAGAAGTATAGTGTTCCAACAGCATAATGCGAAACCACATACAAGTTTGACCACTCGGCAAAATGTTTTAGAGATTATATAAGAAATACTGCCATATCCACCATACGCTCCAGACCTAGCATCTTCTGAATATCATTTGTTACGGTCTCTACAAAAAATTTTAGACGGTAAAACGTTTAATTCAAATGAGGAGGTCAAAAATCACTTGGATGAGTTTTTTGCCAGCAAAGAACAAAAATTTTATGAGCGTGGAATCATGCTACTGACAGAAAGATGGAAAAGGATATTGGAGCAGATTGGACAATATTTAATTGAATAAAATATTAATTCACTATAAAAAAATCGTTTTATTTTTATGTAAAAAAAACGAAACTACTTTCCGGACAACCCAATTACATTTTTATGTAAATCCACTACATTTCGTCAAACCCGTTCATTTTTATTAATTTTTTTTCCATTTAGTTATAAAATTTTTTGTAGATTAATTTTTCATTATTTTCAATAAAACAATCTTAGTTAACGTATTTTTTTTCCCAAGTAATTTAAGTAATTAAAGTTGGTGTTACCCAAGGCTGTATTTTTGGTCCAATTCTTTAGCATTCGCTCATATAAAATATAAAAACTATATTTTCGTTATTTTTAGCTATTTCACTTATACTGGAATAGTTCAAATTAAATTTTTTACGCAATTATTTTATATATTTGTTAATATTATTCAACATTTATTACGATTTATTTATATTTTAAACTTATTAATTAAAAAATTATTTTTTATAATTTTTTTTAATTTCAATATTCAATTTTTATAGATTGAAGATGATTTATCTGATGAAGATAGTATATTCGATAGTGGTTCAGGTTTGAATTGCCTATTTGATTGTGTAAGTTTTAATTTCAGTATTATTATTTCTTTGGTGATAGATTTGTTTTTGATGAAAAATCGTATTAAAAAAATACATATTTGTTCAACTTCTTACTAAAACCTCAACAGAATGCTTTACTAAAATTATTTAACTGCTTAAACCTATCTTCAAGGTGTTAATTCTACTAAATATTCAAAACCAACAATTTATTTATGAAATTTATTATTAACTATAGTTACTTAAGATTTCAGAGCAAAATGTACTAAAGTTTTTTTTTGTTGGAATTAATTATGGTTTTTCACTTCTTCATAAATAAATAAACTAAAAAAATATATTAACTCGTACATCAAAAAATATTTTTCCATGAAAGATTTTTGATAGGTGAAAAATTGAATTCTTGACAAAGGTACTCGTCTAGGTTTTTTCTTCTTTTTTCTGTATCCCCACCAAATGTGTTCACGGAAATCATTAAGGAACCCGGTTATATGTACTTTCCGTGACTTGACATATGTAGGCCACAATAAGGGTCGTTATACTGAAAATCGTTTATAAATATTCATTACCTAACACAGCAGGATTAGATGATGAAGTGTAGATTGAAAACATCAAATAGAAATATCGAAAATACGAGTGAAAACATCAAAAAAACACATCTTAAAAATTCGAAATTTTCAAATTTCAACTTTTATATTAGAATAACTTTTTTTTATGGTGAGAATTTATTAAAAAAATGTTGGCTTTTTAAATAATTTTAAATTAATTTCATTTTAAAATATTTGAAAATATTTTTTTTTTTTAAATTATTCTAAAGAAATCTTATATTTTTAGGAAAACATTTATAGAAATTCAATATTTCAAAAAGTTACCTCTTATTAAGCATAGGATAAAAAGAAATAATTATTTTTAATTAAGAAACAAAGTACAATTTCCTTCCTAAATATTAGTAAATAAATATCTGGAAAACATGACTATAGAAATTTATTACTTTTGTTTTATTACACCAAATAGGAAAAATTCTTTTCGCACTTATTATTCACACTGTTTTTGTAATGTGTTTTCATTAAAAGTAGACGAAATTCTCACATACCTAATTTCTTAAAGAAAAGGGAGAACCGCATTAAACGTATAACTAAATTATATGCATAAATATTCTGATTTCTATAAAATTTCAATAATATTTTCTAATACAATTTTATGGATATTACAACTATTTTTTTATGAATATATTGTACTATAAATTGTTTCCTGGTTTCAATATTCAGAGTTCTGTTGTTCTCCATCATAATAGTTCAGACTATTTCTAACATAAAAAAAAAAGTTATAATTAGAAAAAAATTACTCCTGATAATTAATAATAACATAAAAAATTACTTGGTCTATGGATGAATTTTTTGGTAATATTTCTTTTTGATCAGGTTTTCGTACAGAGTATTTTCTACAAGGGAATAAAAATTCGTTTGATTCATTTTCCTCAAACGTGCATAGAATTTACTAATACTTTCAACTATAATACAAAAATATATTAGGCCTTGAAGAAAAATGTTGTTGTGAAAATACTGATTTAATAGCATATCCTATGCTTCATCTTATATTGATAGTCAAGGCATAATAACAATTTAGTAATAGAACGTACTGTTTATTGGAAATCATTCACTTTTTAGGCATCTCGGCCTTTTATTTTTCTTAATATCAAAATTGAAATCGAAATCGTAATTTTTCTAGTAAGACGTGTAAAAAATAAATCGAAAACCAAATAATCTACCGGAAGGGATTTCATCAAATACACTCCTGCGAAGTAAATTCCATGTAAAAGAAATTGTTTCGATTCTATAATACTAAAAACCATAAAGCAGTTCGGATATATCGATTACCACTTAACTTTCTATGAAGACTTTATTCGGAAATATAAAACGATAGAATTTATATTATTTTCATGTATAAGGTACAATTTCATTCCAAGAAGGATTTATATCATCTAGTAGTAAATCAGGATACGAAAAATAAAAGCCTAAAACTACTTAACTCAAACATAGAATTTATAGTTTTCATTAAAATTTCATGTGAGTCAAAAGAGAAGGTATAAATTTATTTAAATGGTGCTCTTCTATTTTTTTCTTTATTCTTTATATTTATTTATGTATATCTCAAAAAACCGAAGTATTATTCTACTCTGTGCAATTTTCGAGAAAGGAAAGAGATTTGAATTAATTTTTTTTTCAGTATAAATTTAAAAAAAAACTTATCATTAAAAATATTTTTGTACTTAAAGAATGGCGTCAAAGAGGTTTAATTCTGGATGAATCTTTTGCATAAATCAGGCTAAATATTACCGATAGCTTAAATAATGTTGTTCATTAGCTGGAAAAGTATTGTTGGTTTATTAGCATAGACAATCGATTTAACATAGTCTCATAAAAAAAATTTAGAGCCCTAAATTGCACGGTTTTGGCGGCCAGCTGACATTAGCATTTCTTTAAATAATGCGACATGCAATAAGTTTTTTTTTCTGCTTTTGTATCGTAAGACCTATTGGAAGCAGATATTCTGCAAGCCCACATCGTCCAATTGAGGCCAAATATATATATGTTATCATTGCTTGATATATCTCGCATTAATCGATGATGACTAGTCGCTTCAGCCTCATTTTTAAAGCAGTTGATGCAGCCTACCAAAATCCGCATCAGATAATAAGCTTTTCTGGATACAGAAGAAGCTCTTGGAATATTGCTTATTTACATAGCCATTCAGCAGAAATGCGCATCGTCGCTAAAAATGATTTTTTAACCAAATCTGGGAATTGAAAAAAAAACTACTCCAGATGTCTATCTTTAAGCAAAATTTTGGTTCAGAAGAGCAGTTTGCTGACGAATAAACATAGGCCGATTTCCAAATGAACCGAAATTCCAGATTTAAAAGTTGAATAGAGGTCACAAAAGGATTTACAATTCGAACGTCATTCAAAATTTTCGTTTAACGGAGCATTTTGCTGACGAACAAACATTGGCCGATTGCCAACTGAAACGAATTTCCTTATTTAAACGTTGAATTTTGCTCTCAATAGGATTTCCAATTCGACAATAAATTCCATGCAGTCCACGTAACGTCATGCATCCTTTGAGCCATCAACGCAAAATTTTCGTTCAACGGAGCATTTTGCTGACAAACAAACATTGGCCGCTTGCTAACTAAAATGAACTAACTGTTCACGAAATGTTATTCATCCTTTGAGACCTCAATGCAAAATTTTCGTTCAATGGAGCATTTTGCTTGAAGCCGTCAACGCAAAATTTTCGTTTGAACGGAGCATTTTGCTGACAAACAAACATTAACAGATTGCTAACTGAACTGAATTTCTTGATTTAAACGTTGAATTGTGCTCACAAAAGGATTTCCAATTCGACCATAAATTCCACGCAGTCTACGCAACGTTATGCATTCTTTGAACCATCAATGCACAACTTTCTGTCAACGGAGCATTTTGCTCACAAGCAAACATTTCCAGATTACCAAATGAACCGAATTTTCGGATTTAAACGTTGAATTTTGCTGTCAATATAATTTCCACTTCGACCATAAATTCCACACAGTTCACGTAACGTCATGCATCCCTTGAGCCATTAACGCAAAATTTTCATTCAACGGAGCATTTTGCTCACGAAAAAATATTGCCCAATTGCTAACTAAATAAAATTTCCTGATTTAAACGTTGAATTGTGTTCTGAAAAAGATTTCTAATTCGAACATAAATTGCACGCTGTTCACGAAATGTTACTCAATGCAAAATTTTCGTTCAATGGAGCATTTTGCTCATGAACAAACATTGCTTGATATGTAACTGAATTGAAGTTCCTGATTTAAATGTTGAATTGTGCTCACAAAAGGATTTGCAATCCGACCATAAATTCCACGCAGTCTACGTAACGTCTGGCGAACTGAGCACAAAACTGCATAATAAATTTTTACAATTTCGACGTCGTGGTATTCTTTATCGTTAAATAGTAAAGCAAAATATCAACAAATTCTAAACGAAAAATTATATCTGAAAATTTCAGATATTTCAGTTTTTTCACAGATTTATGATTTAAATGTTGTTTGAAAATTTATTGCACTCCAACTATTTGAATAATCATCACACTTTTTAAATAATTAATCTGATACACCTTTCCTATTTTAATGCAAGGATAAATATTATACATGAAAAGTACTTATAATTTATCATACTTAACAAACAGAAAATGCACTTTGAAAATTCTTTGTGAATAGTCAATTTTATGTTGAAAATGAAATATATATGAAAGTATGTAAATAAATTTAACAATTACAGTAGGAATTTTTAGCATTAAAAAAAACTGCAAAATAATAAGTATACAGTGAAAAATAAGTAGCATATTAAGAACAAAAGTATGCGGACTAGTGACATTTTGATAAATGGTAAAAAGTATAGGAAGGAAAATGTCAGCCAAGAGCACAAATAACTTGTCAGATAAATTTATGAACTGCCATGACATTTGGTTTGCTTGGCGGCAAGGATAAAATAAAATTTATTTCATGATTTGAAAATATAAGAACGAGGAGCTGAAATTATGTGAAGACGAAAACTAGATTGAGAATAAGGAACCAGGAACCACTTATTCACTATTATACAAACACACAAGTATATGGGAAAAAAGTTGTGAACATTTTAGGAATTTAGATAAAATGAAGGGTGTTAAATATACAACATGAGCACAATCATATTATAAGAATGGATATTATATGATGACGAAAATGAAACCGTATTCTTCGGTTTATTTATTCGACAAATAATAATAATGCAAGTGGACACACACAATAATAGGGATAACTGATAATTGAAGGGATATGATAAACTTTCATTTGATGGTATCTTTATTCTCAAGAAGACCACATTCTCAACAAAAACTGATAGTAATTTTATTATTTATGTTTAGACCTAAAATATTTCTATTTTAGGAAGGGGGCATTTTCATATATGTATATACAATATTTTACTATAATCGATTGTAAATAAAGTGTTCTTAGTTTTAAAGAAAATATACATACCCTTTTTGAAGAAGCATGTATTATAATTAATGGGAATTGTTGTCAAATTTAATAGTATACTGTCAGTTTTATAATTAATTTGAAAATTAAACTAAACAATATAAAATATATTATATGATTCTATCAACTATATTATCAGCTATTTGTTCTAATATATTTCTACCCATTTGTAATAGTTTTTACATATATGTAAAGATATCCTTCAATTTATTTCATAAGAACATGTATGAAATTTATATTCACTCGTAAACTTTTAAGAATTTATCCTATTTTTATCCAATTATAATATATATACACAAATAATCGTAACTACTATCAGCCTAAATATTTTTATACTTAATATAATATATTGTCTCAAGTCTACTTTTAATTACTATTTACAAATATATAATATATATGAGAAAGTAAAAACTTGTTTTTTTTAAAGGAAAAATTGATTCATGTTCAATCTATTCGTATCAAAGCTTTCATGTTGTACAAAATAACTATGCAAATTTTCGAGGAAAATTGAAACCATAGTTTAGTTTGTTAGATGAACAGCTGCCAAAATAGTTTCAAACAAAAATTTTCAATTTCATTAAATTAAAGCATCTGCTCAATGTAAATCTATCGATTTTCGTTTAATTAAAATGCCATCACCAACAATTTCTACATTGTTTTAATACAAAACTCCAAATTATCTAGCAACATTTTAGGCAGATGTTTTTCTGTTTTCAGCATCAAGCAAAAAGCTCTGAAAATTTGATGAACTTCTGAAATTCTTCGGCAGCCTATTTTAATTGTAACAATTTATATGTTATCCTTTTTTCTTTTTTATTGCATTGAATTGAATTTTCTTCAACGTAGATAATATAATAGAATAGGAATTTTTTTTTTACCACCTGAATTTTATAAACTTAATTAATATTTGATCTGTTAAAAAATATTCTCTTTGTTTAATATTAATTGTTATTTTAATAATAAACTAAAAATAAACTCAATTAATTGAGTTCTAATATAATTAAAAGTTCAAAGAAAATTCAAAATATTCAAAGTATTTTTTTTTTTTGGAAATATATGCAATTATTTACAATATCTTGTAAATTTTTAATTGGGGGAAAATTAATAGTACAAAACAATTTAGAATTTTATAATTAAAGTGATTAAATTTATGAGTAGAAATTTTTATAATACTTTTTCTTCAAAATTAAAATTAATGTTGAAGTAATTAAAATTATATAGTAAATTTGAAATAATATATATTTTTAGCTTAAAAAAAAGGATATTTTTCTTATTATTTTTTTTTTTGTTTTTTTTTTTTAAATAATACTTTTTTTTCGAATAGAAGCACTTATAAAGTTTTAATGAAGCAATTTCTTCAAAGATAATAAGTTGTTAGGAAAAGTTTAAGAAGACAAGAGGGAAAAAAATTATTTCAGTTAATTTAAGGATTTTCTATATAAATTCTTAGAAAATTCTCTTATGCACAATATAAAAAATCGTCATCGTAAAAGAGAGTATTTTTTTTTCTTTATAGATGATCGAAAATTTAATAATCCAAATTGTATATTTCCAATATTTCCTTCTTATATTATATAAAATTGGAAAAAATATTTTAATACTTATTTTTATTAAATATTTTAAATACAATTAAATAGAATATTCTAAATTTTTTATACAATTTCCAAATTTCAAATGAATTGTTTAATAATAAAAGAAATATTAAATAATCCAATAAGTGTGGTATTAATAACGAATTGAATATTTTCTCATTTGTAGAATATATAATTTCAGTCACATAATATCAATGCTACTATTAAATGTGAACTACTACAATATATTTGAATAAGACTGGAAAATGGAAATTGCCAATAGCATGATTTCCAATTGTCAGCATAAATGTTGCCAGTTGACAACATGCAATATTACCATTGTTTACTAACTAAATTGCAAAATTGTACATTCGATTGCTTCCATCGTATATGTTTGGAAATTTTTTCCATCCTTTTTCGATTTGAAAATTCTACAAAGACTGACTGCATATGCACAATCATAAATCCACAGGTGATAGACGTAAACAGTAAGGATATTTTCAATATACATGAATGCAATGACTTAACAGATATTGCAAATGTCTATGCATATTGATTCAACATTCTTAAGACATATTGCATGCATACATATATTTATGTAAATGGAAATGTATTTACAAAATATTCTAAAAGTTAGCCAAATAAATTCATGAAAATACTGACTAAAATTTACATGAACTTTTCCATTCTTTTTCAACATAAAACTAGTCTGGAGAAAAGGTTTTGTGCATTTTTAAAAAAAATATTCTTTGTGTTCTAAATTCATAGTGGGAAAAAAATTTCGAATAAAATTAATAAAAAAAGTTTAATTTATTAACAAGCTTTATTAAAATACTAATAAAAATTCTAACCAAAATTTCAATTTAATGTTAACACTAATTTATTTAAATAGATTAAACCAAATGGGGCTTTATTATATAAAAAAAAACAATTTTTAAATAAAACAAAATTATCGTAAAAAAAATAGAATATTTTTGATTTTTCAAATAAAATATAGAAAAAATTAACAAACCAATTTAATTGAAGATGATTCGAACTATCCCGATTATATTATATTTTTGTCAATATAAAAGCTTTTGTTTATAACATTTATTAATATTATTATAATTAAACAATTTGTGAAAGTAACTCTTGTAATCTGATTACAAATACCTTTGCTTATGATATTTATTTAATTGGAAATAATTAAATCTTGCATAAAATTCAGTTGTTAAAAATGAATTCTTAATTTTATAGAGTATACACACACACAGATTCATATATAAATTAAAAAATATACAATTATGTTCAATATTTATTAAATATAAATTTTTGTTTTATTCAGGCAACCGATGACGAATATGATAGTAATGGAAATCATCAACCATCTTTGATACCACCGCCTCCACCAGAACGATGTAAGTAAAAATTTCTAAAAAATTTTTTTTTAAATCATTACTAATTTCACTATAAAATTATTTATAAAAAAAAATTCTATAATTATAATTTATTTGTTAAAAAAAAAATTAACTTTTCTGTTAAAAAGCATTTCAGAAAAGAAAAAAAACATTTCTAAAGAAATATTATCTTCAGAAAATTCGATTCAGAGAAAGTCTATTAATAAAAATATCTTATAAGTCCATTATTAAAAAAAAAAAAAATTATCATACTCGTAACGTGTGAATATTTTATTGATTTTCCAAATTTATATCTTTTGGGATTTTTACCTTCATCATTTAAAGATTAAACACGGTAGGAAAGATGGTTCCATTGTAAGAATAAAAAATGCCAAAAAAAAAAGTAGATGAATAGTAAATTTCGGATCTGATAAAATAATTAATATCAATACGATATATTCGTATAACTAAAAATAAATAAATATATTCTATTTGGTCCTTAAAATCTTTTATGTATTAGTGTCCTTTTGATATGACGAATAATATTCTATTTTGTTTAGTAAGTGGTTTATAAAAGAAAACGTCGATGGAGTTGCACTTGTACATAAATATTATAGTTATTTTCTATGTATTGGGTTTTAGAATGATCTTGATTTGTACAGATGTATGTGTAAGCTTGCAAACACAGTTGGTGGCATTGGTTTGTTTTTTAAATTTTTGCGTAAAAAATCATAACATTTATGCCGATAAAGCAAGATTTATTAAAAGTTCTAGTTCATTACTATATGAAAGTGTAGTACACTACTAAGTTGTAGTAAAAAGAAATCCATTATTTTTGCAATAAATTGAAGGTTTTATTTAGCATAGATAGAATGATACGATTTATGTCAAATATTCACCGTTTTGTTCAATAACTTGTGGCCATTTTGGAGGTAATTTCATAATGCCTCGCTCATAGAAACCTTCGTCCCTATTGGCAAAAAACTGGGACAGTCGATTTTCACAATCTTCTCTTGAGGCGAATTTTTCACCTGCAAAATCATTCGTCATAGACAGAAGGAGGTGGTAATCACTTGGTGCCAGGTCCGGATTATAAGGTGGATGCATAAGAACATCCCAACTAAGGTCTCGGAACTTCTGGCGAGTCACTATCGATGTATGCGGCCTGGCGTTGTCCTGATGGAACACAATTCCTCTCCTATTGGCCAAAGCTGGCCGCTTCTGGGCGATTGCTTCTTTCAGACGGTCCAATTGTTGACAGTATAGGTCCAAATTAAGAGTTCGGCTGTAGGGGAGCAGCTCATAGTAGATGATTTCCTGCCAGTCCCACCAAAGAAACAGCAAAACCTTCCTGGCTGTCAATCCTGGCTTGATCACTGTTTGCGCCGGGTGACCGCGATTTGACCACGGCCGTTGTCGCTTGACGTTGTCGGAACTGACCCACTTTTCAGGTCGATATTGTTGCGATTCAGCAGCGATTCGCAGATGGAAATTCGGTCCATGAGGTTTTTTTGCGATAACTCGTGTGGCACCCATACATCGAGCTTCTTCTTGTATCCAGCCTTATTTAAGTGGTTCCAAACGGTTTTTTGTGCAATGTTTAGCTCCTGGGCAATCGAAACAGTGCTTACGTGACGGTCGGACTCGACAATTTCCATTATTTTATCGACATTTTCGACAATTGGTCTTCCAGAGCGTGGTACATCTTTGACATCAAAATTACTGGAACGGAATCGACGAAACCAAAATTGCGCATGATTGACTGTAACAGTATCAGGACCATAAACACTACACGTATTCACATTTTCAGCTGCCTGGCTTGCGTTTTCGCCTTTATCGAAGAAAAACTGTAAAATATGGCGTATTTTCTCTTTGTTGGTGTCCATCTTTGACGCGTACTAAAAAAATACTGAGTCAAGTAATCACAAAACTGTATGAGAAGTTTTTTTAGTACGAAATTTTATCTTTCTAACGCCATCTAGTGCAACGATTTAACGATCGCACTTTTAAAACGGAAGATACAGACTCCTAAAGCCATCTATTGGCAAAATAATGGATTAGTTTTTACTTCAGGAAGGTTCAGGTGATCATGCTTCATTAAATGAAAAGACGCAGAATCGTTGATATTTTTTGATAAGGATCCAACTCAAATGGTCAAAGATTTATCAATTCCGTTATATATTAACGTACAAAAAGTAAAAAATTGGGTCCTAGATCAATTGAAGGGTTTTTTGGATCATATTATTATGCGACAACCCTAAATAACCCTTATACGACAACTCTAGTAATGGATTTACTACGTCAACCCTAAATAACCTAAGAATCAGGTCCACCATGGGTCGAAGGTCATGCTGCAAAACTGATCCTAAAAAACTTGGAAAGAGTAAAATGAGACCACCCATTACTCCTTCAGATTTCCACTTATTCCAGTCCATCTAGCCGGAGAGCGGTTCACTTTTCATTAAAGGATCAAAAAATGACTTGATGAATGGATCAAGTCAAAAGTTCCAGAATTTTTCCTTCCAGGCATACCATTATAACCGGAAAGATGGGTGAAAGTTGTCGCTTATGATGGGAAATTTTTTTAATAAAATCATATTAATTATTATTATACGTGTATAAATAAATGAATAGCTTTGTTCAAAAAAGGTCAAGAATTTATTCCCAATGAACTATTCTCACAAATATAAAATGTAATACAATTATCACTGCCATATATATTAATATATGAATATTGTTCCTTCATTTATACGAAAGATGGTTTACTTCTTCTACTTAAAGATGTATATAAAAAAATCACAAACTCAATATATCACATCCTTTTCATATAAGTCCATTTCCCATGAACGATAAGATATGATTTATTTTAATTAACGTTTCCCCTATGGAGCGACAAATTTCCGATGTATTATACCAATTATCACTTTACCGACTACATGCGCACATCTTTAAATATATCTATTTGCATGCTTTTTCAGACATTCATATAAAAGATATTTTCAGGTATTTAGTATATAATTTGCATAAAATTAGCACATATATTCTTATCAGTATAGTTCCACTCACAAATAAACCATTCTATCATCAAAAAATATTTTTTAATAATCGGTATTTAGTTCTGTTATAATTTGGATAAATTGTTTTAATAAAATTTATCAAAATTAACACCTTTTAAATCGCTCAATCATTTTGCACAACAACAAAAAAACTTTAATATAGATAGTTTTTGTTTTTTTTTGTAAATTAATAATATAAAATTATTGCTTGTTTTTGAAATTAATCTCAAGATAATTATCCATAAATGTAAAAATTATTTTTTATTATGTTGGAAATGTCTTATGCATTAGATAACAACAATGAAGGATTATCCAATTTTTGTATATAAAAAAGTTTTCAGTTTATTAATATTATTTTTTTATTCAAATTTTGATAATAATTTTTATTTATTATATAAAATAATGCAATTTATTGTAGTACGTTTTCTTTTTTTTTGGAAAACTCAATCCTTTTAAGGTACTTTTCGATGACATTTTCGAATATTCAGTGATGTAATTTGAAAGGAATTTAAAACTGAAATGCACTAAATTTTAGAATTGTCCTAAAATAGATATTTATTCGCAGAGCCCTACAAGAAAAACTCCAACTACGTCAAATCGTTTGAAAATCGGAGGCCAAATGATATCACCAAAACTCAAATTTACGTATCCTGACAAATTTTTGCTCAATCCAGCCAAATTGTGATAAAATTTATCTAAAATTACATATAGTCCAAATAAAAATCTTCTAGTTCACGCCAAAAAAATATCGGGTATCATATAAAAGATACAAGAGCTTCTTCACAGTTACTTGTGGTATTTTAGAGCCCCTAATTTAATCTCTGAAGAAAATTTATTCGAAAGAGCAGCATTCAAAGCTTGTTTGCACTCCTGAACCTCCGAGTTGAATTATATAAAATAGCAAACCTTAAACTTAAACATAATTTTTGTATCTCGGATAACATATATATTTGGCAGCTATTAAATTGCACTATTAAAATTGCAAATAGAAAAAAAGAGTTTCTTTAGCAAAACTTCGATAAATTCATAAATCAGTTTTAGAACAAATAAATCGGACAGTTTTTAATCGTATATGCTTTTTGTATAGGTGTATAAGCTTAAATCCGCTGTTTTTTAGTCAAAAAAACACATGTTTTTTTCATAGAATGCAAAACAAATTTAGTCAAAGTATTTGCCCTCGCTAGGTACACATTTTTCCCATCTCTCGGGCAAATTGTGGATACCACGCCAAAAAAATTCTTCTCTTCGAGGCAAACCATTCATCAAGCCATTTTCGGACGTCTTCGTAAGAATTGAAGTGCTGCTCAGCGAGCGCATGGCCCATCGACGAAAACAGGTGGTAGTCGGAACGTTCCAGGTCTGATAAATAAGCGGGGTGGGGTAGCACCCCCCAGTTAAGTGTCTCAAAGTAGTTTCGGTCCATTTTTGACGTGTGCGATGGTACGTTGCCGTAGAGGAAAATCAGCTTGTCATGTCTTTGTTGATAATCCGTCATTTTTCCACGCAGAACACGGTGCAATTTAATCAGTTGTTGGTGGTAGCGTTGGGCATTGATAGTTTCACCAGGTTTCAACTTCTCATAGAGACGATACCCTGCTGATCCCACCAAACGAACAGCATCGTCTTCCGTCCGAAGCGATTTGGTCTTGGGGAAGATATTGCTGGTTGGCCGGGATCAACCGACGATTTCTTGCGTTTAGAATTCTCGAAATATATCCACTTTTCATCGTCTGTCATAATCCGATGCAGGAACGACTTTCTTTTTTGTCTGGCGAGCAATATTTCGCATGTGTTTTGGCGTCGCTCCATCTGCCTATCGTTCAATTCATGCAGTATCCATTTTCCGATCATTTCAATCTTCCCCATGGCACACAGACGCATAAAAATGCCTGGTTGAGTAAAACTAAATTCCTCCGTGAGCATTTTTTGCGATTGGGTATCGTCTTCGTCCAAAAGAGCCTGGAATTGATGGTCCTCAACCTTCTTAGGCCGATTTTCATGCTTCTTGTCCCACAAGTCAAAATTGCCGTCTTTGAAGCAACGAAACCAATCTCGGCACGTTGTTTCCGATAAAGCACTGTCACCATAGATCTCCATAAGCATTCGATGCGATTCGGCAGCCGATTTCTTCAAATTGAAGCAGAAAAGCAGAGATTCCCGCATATGCTCTTTTTCTGGCACAAAACTAGACATGATTAGCAAAGGAAAAATATATGTTGTTGTACGAAATTGCTGACAATGTGCACTGATTATTGTTGACAGATGTCAAACTTATAAAAAAAAGTATGGCGTGCCCATGGTAGCTTAATACGCTCAGTCACGCCATCTATGACCAAACAGCGAATTTAAGCTTATACCCCTGGTAAATAACAAATATTTCTTATTAAAAATAATGGCTTTAACAATATTTTAAATAAAAAACTATTCAAACTTTTATTTCTTTAAAAATTCGCTATTCACTAATATCAATATTATTTTAAATCATTAAATAATTTACACTCAAATAAATGCTAACTATTGTTACGATCCAACCTAGATCCCGGTGGATATGGTAAAACGCTACATAAATTACAAATTAAAATTCAACACTTTATTTATAAATTACGAAGCGTCTACCCTAAATCGCTTACAATTACTGTCCTCAAATAAAAAAGGAAAATTAATAACAAATGATTTTTAGAAAAATGCATAGAAATTGTCAATTTTTCTGCAGATTTTCTTCTAGAAGTCTAAAAAGTTATGGCAAAAGTTCAGACAAGTCTGTAGTAGATTAATAATGTTACAGATTAAATTCATTCCATATAATTAGGCTATATAAAAAAATGTCATTTAATTAGGCTAATATTTATATAAGTTTTTAAAGAAAAAGTAAAAAAAAAAACCACTTTGAATAAATTTCAATTTTTTCGAAAAGAAATTTTTTGACAAATGCTCTCAATTGAGATCTTTAAGTTTATGTTACGAAAAAGCTTTTTTTTCCCTTTAAAATTTCTAGATACAATAAATCAATGACAAGAAAAACAATCCCATTGAAACGTATTGATTTTAAGCGTATGTATTTTTCTATATCTTCAATAAAATATCCAAAGTTATATTCAAATAAAACTTGAGTTACGTTTTGTTAACAAACAAAAAAATAATAAAGAAAAAAAAATTCAAAATAAAAACAAAAACAAAATGTAAATAGTAGGAAAATCCATTATAAAATATATAGAATAAAAAGTTTACTTTTCCCACTGAAATTTCTATAAAATTTTACACATTTTTCATTTCAAATTAATAAACTTTTACGTTTTAAGGACTGAAAAATATTAGAAATATTGAAGTCGTAATATTTTTTTTTACTCTGTTTTTTTTTTTTTTTAGTATACCAGAACAAATATGAATGTATATATCAATATTTATTAGTTTAACCTAAATAAAGTTTGATTTTATTTAATAAATCAAATTTTTATGATTTGATTGAATGTTTAGAAAATTTAGAGAAAGTTTTTATTTTTTGCCATATTACAACCATGAATCAGTTGGTAATTATTTTGAAAATTGTCCCCTTTTTTAAAAAATTATATTAAATATTCTAGAAAATTTTGTATTTGTTCATATATGAAAAAAAAAACAAACAAAAAAATTAATGTTATTTCTTCTCATTTATAATAGTTCTGATTCGGTGAACTTTTCTCAAAAACAAAATATTTCTAGGAAAATTGGAAAACTTTTCTGCTTGAAAGTTTTCTAATGCTGACTACAGTAGTTTCAATTCAGACAGAAAGTTCCTCTAAAACTTTAAATGTAAAGACAAATTTTATGAAAATGTATTTTTTTTCAAAATGTCCATGATAAAAAATTATTTTCGACTTCCTTTTAAAGAAATGGTTAAAGAAATATTTTGTAGTCACTTTAATGTCAAGTTGGAATATTTTTTTTTTTGACGTCATATTCAATTTCACGCAAAAATAATTTGAGAAGATATTCCCAAATCAAATGCAAAATGTTCACAATTTCATAAATACTTTAAGAGTATCTGAACATACATAGAGACGTATATGATTTTAGTTATAAGTAAATATGAAGATAGCCATAATAATCAAAAAAGAGGCTACAAATAGAGATCATCTTTCAGCCTGAGGATAGTACTTCCAAAGTTTGATAAGAATTCCAAGTAGTTATGAATAGACAACTAGTATAGGATGGCTTCCTATTACCGATATCATTTTTCATTTTCTTCGAAATGGATTCAATTTTTGTTTGTTCGTTTTGTACCATTTTGACAAAAATATATTGTAGAAAAAATATTTCATAGTTATATTCTCATCATAATATGATGTATGTACTTACATATTAAGAGAATAGGTTTTTTTCTTTTGAAAACTTTCTTCAAGTTTAGAAAGCTTATTGGAAATATACGGAAAATAACAGCACAAGGGAAAATAACGCAAATAGTGATAAACAAAAATTACCGACTATAATAATAACTCAAATAAGAAAAAATTTATAAAAATAAGGAACATATAATAAAAATAATCGCAACAAATAGAGCACTTTGGACAGGCACTAATCAACCCTTAACTGGTTATACATAAGTGAAGGTAGACAAACAAAAAGCAGACACTTTTGCTGAATATTTAACTGACACGTTTAAGCGATACGATAATATCCAAGATGAAGCTTACGAAAATAAAATACATAAGAAATTATGAAATCATCACCTCTGAGTCTACCTCGGAAAAATTTCATACCTTCCGCAATTGAAAACCTCATTCAATGGCTACCTAACATAACAAAAAATCCCTTCGCTATGATCTTGACGAGTCCCTTGACTAATTATAAAAATAGCATTTATTTTGCTAATTTCTTTTAATTTAAAAAAAAAAAAACTTTATTAATTTCTTTTCTCTTATTAATCCATTAATTTACTCCGAACTCTTGCCAAAATAATGAAAAAGAAAACTGCCTAGCCTTAGTTTTGACCATAGCACAGGGATTTGACCGAGTATAGCATTTTGATTTACTTTGATAGAATCCTTTTTATCCCATACTTCCCTATAATAAAATTTTACTTTTAGGTAAAACGATATTTTTAGATAGTTGAGAATGTCGAACACTCGGAGATATCGTCTATTTGAGCAGGTGTTCCTCAAGGTAGTGTCCTTGGTCTTGTATTATATGACATTTTAATCCATGATACTTCAGCTAACCATAAAAATTTAATAACAGCACATGTCGATGGTACTGCTATCACAGCTCATTACAAATACCCTTTTAGATCATATAACAGGTGTATAAGCTTAAATCCGCTGTTTTTTTAGTAAGAAAAAACCTGTCTTTTTCATAGAAAACAAAAACAAATTTATTCAAAGTACTTGCCCTCGCTAGCTACATATTTTTCCCATCTCTTGGGAAATTTGTGGATACAACGCCAAAAAAATTCCTTCTCCTCCGAGGCAAAGCACTCATCAAGCCATTTTCGGACGTCTTCGTAAGAATTGAAGTGCTGCTCAGCGAGCGCATGGCCCATCGACGAAAACAGGTGGTAGTCGGAAGGTGCCAGGTCTGATGAATAAGCGGGGTGGGGTAGCATCTCCCAGTTGAGTGTCTCCAAGTATTTTCGCACCATTTTTGACGTGTGCGATGGTGCGTTGTCGTGGAAAAAAAATCAGCTTGTCATGACTTTGTTTATAATCCGTCCTTTGTTCACGCAGAGCACGGTGCAATTTGATCAGTTATTGGTGGCAGCGGTGGGCATTGACAGTTTCACGAGGTTTCAACATTTCATAGTTGATCCTACCAAACGCACAGCATCGTCTTCCGCCCGAAGCAATTTGGTCTTGGGGAAGACGATTTCTTGCGTCTAGGATTCTCGAAATATATCCACTTTTCATCGCGTGTCATAATCCGATGTAGGAACGACTTTTTTTTTAGTCTGGCGAGCAAGATTTTGCATGTGTTTTGGCGTCGCTCCATCTGCCTATTGTTTAATTCATGCGGCACCCATTTTCCGATCTTTTTAAACTTCCCCATGGTACGCAGACTCATGAAAATGGCTGGTTGAGTAACACAAAATTTCTCCGTGAGCATTTTTTGCGATTGGGTATCGTCTTCGTCCAAAAAAGCCTGAAATTGATGGTCCTCAACCTTCCTAGGCCGATTTTCACGCTTCTTTTCCCACAAGTCAAAATTGCCATCTTTGAACCGACGAAACCAATCTCGGCACGTTGTTTCCGATAAAGCACTGTCACCATGGGCCTCCATAAGCATTCGATGCGATGCATCGAAGGTATCGCGTGCCCATGGTAGCTTAATACGCTCACTCACGCCATATATGACCAAACAGCAGATTTAAGCTTATACCCCTGGTACTATCCTACAAACTTATATGAACTCCTCTTCCAAATTTGTGCAAAAAGTGGAGTGAAAGTAAACGAACTTTTACTCAATGCCGAATACCATTTCATTTTGTGTCCTTAAACGGCAGCACTATTTTACCGCAGACATGGTATGGACAAACAATTTTTTGCATACAAAATTAACAAGCTACTTTACGATACAGTACTGAACCTAATCTGGTTGAACAGTCTTGAACTGTGCAGAACAACGAACCGTTCCAGCTAGTATTGAATCCAATCGTTAATATTATTGTACATAATCTGATTATCCACACTAACTTAAATGTGCATAACCCATTACAAAATATTGCCTTCTCACCTAGATAACCATTATAACCGCCTTGCTCAAGAGCTATCCTTAACTCCCCTTCAAAAATAAGCAACATCTTACAAAACAGCAGAAGCTTTGTGGTCTTCAAACTTGATAAAATAATAATGATAGGCAGAAAATCATTGAGGGTTGTTTACTCCTTTGTCATTAATTTCCGTCAATGTGTCCTTGTTAAGAAAAAATTTCCACTTTTCATAGTAGTGCTGGAAGGCTTCAACAAGAATCGGCTTCTGCTCTTCGGTTTTACACTCCGCCTATTTTCATCACAAGAATTAAAATCAGGTGATTTTAAATTCCGTTTCCAAAAAAAAACTTCCAATTGTCTGCAAAGTCCGGTTTGGTACGAGAAACCCTTTTTCTGAGCATCCCAGGCCCTCGTTCCATATTTCTACCAGTTTTTGATGTTGAAGAACCTCCTTCAACCTCAAATGAAAAACCTCCAAAATATTGTACTCTTGATGAGAAAGTGCTCCCTATAGACTCCTCAGAACTTTTTGCCCGACAAACTCTCAGATTCATCAAGCTTAACAAGGATAAGGTTAAAACCCCGCAGTACTACCAGATCGCCAGCCATAATAATTTTCTGGTACATCTCGTATCTATCAAAATTAGAATAAAATAAAAAAATTCAAAACTTATGTTATGAAATATTAAAAATATTTTTGACTGATTAAATGCAATCTTTTCGATTTTGAAATTCGTCACATATAAAAATCTGAAGAAAAAAAATGGAATAGAATAAATTTTATAAGTACAAAAATACATATTGAAACATAATTTTTTTTTTAAATGGAAAATATCGAAATTTCTTTAACATTTAATTCAAATTATATAATGAAAGTTAATACAATTTTTTTTTGTTAAATTTAAAATCTTATATCCTTCTTGTAATAGACGATTTCCAATTTCCTCTCATATCCGGTTCGTGTTTGCAAAGCAAATCGTTCACTTTTCATCTTAATCTTTATCTATGCAGTGTGTGTATTTAAGGAAAACGAGGAAAAATATTTTCGATATAAGATATTTCTCTAATATCAGGTTCAACCATTGATTCTTTTTGCCAAATGAACAGATTACCTGCCAGAAACCAATTTCAAATATAAAAATACTGATTTAAAGTCCTTGAATGGAATATGAAATATTTTTCGATAAGAAGGAAATTGACTTTCATTGCTACAGAGTGAAACGATCATCTAATATTTTATACACATGGGAATTTTATTTATTTTCTTAGAAGATATTCTTCCGCATTTGTAAAATATATAATTTCACTAACATATTGAATATAGTTTTTTTTTAAATATTTTCATTTGGTAAATTTTTTTCACTCAATTCTATATGTTTTTTTTTGCAAAGTAAGTTTTATTGTCCATTCGACAAATAGTTGATGTCCAAATATTTCTAAAAGTAACAAAAAAAAATTTATTATAAATAAAAATGTACAGTGAACTCTGCTTCGAAATAATTCGAAGAACCAACCAAATAAAACTGACTCAATAGAAAATGTCATTTATGTTATTCTTATTAATCTTCTTTTAGTTTAAATTAATAAATCATGTAATCTTATTTCATATTTTCATAAATGAAATTAATTAAATTATTATTTTTGAGAAATGCCGGAGTTTCATAAATTTATTTCTATCAAAATTGAAAAGTCGAAAAGTTTCTTCTAAAATTAGACTTAAAATTAGTCAAAATATTTGCTGATTATAAATTTTTAAAAAAAAAATCTTATTTTATGTATCAGTATGGTTTTTTAAAATAATTTGTTTTCTTCAATTTTTGATAGCTTCAAATTAGTGAATTTATAATTTTTTTTCTAAAGTTCCTTTCCAACATAAAAATTCAACAAAAAAAACAAAACCACTAATGGACAAATGGTATACCAATCTGTTCATGTATGAAGCAAATTCAACCAAATAACTTTGTTTTAACATGGAAAACTTTTTAGAAAAAATTATATCCTGCCATGTCTACAGATTATAAGACAATATTTGCCTGCTAACCATAAAATCGAGCCATATGCTAACGAGCTAGAAACTTTAACATATAATAGAGTCTTATAACAATTTGGGTTTTGAGTTTATATGCATATATACATTGGCTGCTCCTTTTGAAAATCCTTATTTTCCTTCAACAAATTTAATCAGTTGTAAAGTTAAGACAATAGTAATAATATATGGAAATAGTTTTGTTTGAAACTATGTATTTTACTATTCACCATAATCATTTCAAAGTGAATATCCATTCATGTTTCTAAAACAAATGCCATTTAGAGAATTTTCGAAGAATTATTTTTCATCTCATTAATATGTAATGGAAATTTAATTATCACTTAAAATAAAAGTTCAGAAAATATTTTCGTATAGTTTTCTACAATTTTAATTAGTCCCTTAAAATTTTAGACATTTTCCCATAGAATTTTTCACTTTTATCAAATATTATATAATATATTTTATAAATTATTATATTATAATGATTTTCGAAGAGATTTTATTTTAATTATTATCTATTTCAATGTTATATAAATTTTTTAAAGAGGAAAGTAAATTGCTTTTACTTTGTTCAAACTTTACTTGTAATGGTCTCAAATTATAACCTAAAAAAATATATTCTGCTACTATGAGCATATCCGGATAGCCTTAAATAAAGCTTTTTGCAGAATAATTTTTAATATTTAATCATAACTCGTAAAAATATTATAAATTTTTAATATGAATCTGAAGGAAAAGGTTTTTGCATATCTTTGGGGTATATGTACTTATTGTGAAGCTTTAGAAAGTAAAAAATGTTGAGAATAGTTTAAAATGTACGAGGTTCTATCAGAAAATATTAATGGAGAGTAAAAACTTTTCTCGTATAGGTCCAGGATGTAAACATATACCCAAGGTATGTATTTTTTCACCTAAAAAATCTAAAAAAAAAATTGTTTAATACTTTTCAAATAAATTAATTGTTTGAAGTTTTTTTTTTAAAAATTCTTTAGATTAATTTTTAGCACGTCCTTTCCTTCCATTACTGTTAAAAATGGAACTTATTGCGATGACTAACATATCTTGTATTTAATAGTTTAAATTATTCCCATATTTTTTTATTTTTTTTAAGTATTGATCAAAAAAGTTCAGACTTCTACTTGTTGGAAAAGTGGCATTCCGTACTAAAAAAAATTATTTTACAGTTTTTTTTTATTGTCAATTCAGTTATGAGTTATAGGGTGTAAAAATGGAAGTCAACAAATGGAAAATTTGGTATATTTTACAATTTTGCTCTGATAAAGACTGAAATTGTGTATGGTGTTTATGGTCCCGCCGATGTTAAAGAAACACCTCGCAAAGGTAGGCCCGTCATCGAAAATTTCGATAAAATCATCGAAATGATCGAGGTACGAGGGTCATTCAACAAGTACTTAGCCTACATAAGAAAAACGAAAATTTTGAAAAGGTGGCAATTTATTTTTCCACATAATCTCCTTCAAGCTCGATACACTTAGCCCAGCAATGCTCTAATTTTTTTAACCCGTCCAAAAAATACATTTTCTCGAGGGAAGCAAAATGGGCCTCCGTGGCGACGATGACCTCCTCATTCGACCCAAATCTATTCCCGGCGAGTGATTTTTCCAGGTTTGGAAACAAAAAGTAGTCACAGGGAGCCAAATCTGGAGAGTACGGTGGATGGGGCAGCAATTCGTAGAACAACACTTTTTTCTTCGCAAAGCGGGGCCGCTTTTTCTTCAATTCGACGTCAAATCGGCCCAATAAGTCAGCATAGTAGTGCCCCGTGATTGTTTTACCCTTCTCGAGGTAATCGATGTGGATCACACCCTTTGAATCCCAGAAAACGGTGGCCATCACCTTTCCGGCCGATCGAACAGTCTTCGCCTTCTTCGGAGCACGTTCGCCGGGTGAAGTCCACTGTTTTGACTGTTCCTTGGTCTCTGGTGTGTACCAGTGAATCCATGTTTCGTCGACGGTCACCGAACGACGCAAGAACTCCGCTGGATTGCGCTGAAACAGCGCCAAACACGTCGCCGATGTGGTCTCACGGTTGCGCTTGTTTTCCGGTGTGAGCAAACGCGGCACCCATCGCGCCGACAGCTTTCTCATGCCCAGTTCTTTGTATAGAATATGATGCACCGTTCCTACTGCGATGCCCACAGTCTCAGCTATCTCGTGAACCTTCAATCGACGGTCTGCCAACACGAGATTGTGGAATTTTTTAACGTTTTTCTCCGTAGCAGCCGTTTTCGGGGCACCTGGGCGTGGCTCATCAAAAACCGACGTGCGGCCATGAACAAACTCGTTGAACCAATTCTTGATGGTCGCCATCGAAGGAGAAGAGTCACCATACACAGCATCCAAGCGATCTTTGATTTCGCTGTGCGTTTTCCTTTCAAAAACAAGAATCTAATCACCGAACGATATTGTTCTTTTTCCATTTTTGTGCAGCCGACCGACACGCTCGCTTTCAAAGGCTTTCAAAACAAAACTAATAAAGGGAATCGACTGAAACTTTGACAGTAGGCTACTTAAAGAATGTACTGCACGATGGTAAATTTCTTTTGTGACAGTTCCATCGGGCGGTGAGGCTAAGTACTCGTTGAATGACTCTCGTAGACCGGTATGTTAGCAGTCGCAGCATCGCCCAGGACCTAAACATCCACCATTAAACAAGTTTTAATCATGTACATAAAGCTGGATTCAACAAAAACTCGATGTTTGGGTGTCACACGAATTGATACAAAATAACATAATGGATCGAAGTTCCATCTGCGAAGTGTTGGCCAAAAGGAAAGAGATCGAACTATATCTTAAACGGATGGTAATTGGGGAAAAGAAAGGGTCATATACAACAATATTGTGCGAAAACGATCATGGTCAAAGCGCGGTGGACAAACCAGGACTAACGGCCAGGTAGATTTTGCTGGTCATTTAATGGAACTAGAATGGAATCATCTACTATGATCTGATTCCATATGGCCAAAGACTAAATTCGGACCTATACTTTCAACAATTAGAGCGTTGAAAGTATAGGTCCTAATTTAGTGTTTGGTCATATTGACCAGTCTTCTAGCAGTTGACCAGAAGGGGCCAAAATTGGCCAACAGGAGAGGTGTTGCGTTCGATTAGGATAACGCTAGGCCACACACGTCTATTGTGGTTCGCCAGGAACTCTTCGTTGGGAAGCTTTGATGCCAAACGATTACTATCTTTCTTTTAACATTGCCATTAAGAGAAGATTGCGAAAATCGCTTAATCGGGTCTAAATTGGACAATCCGGATCACGCTTTTTTTTATCTGCAACTATAATTTTATTGTAACAAGCAGATTTACATAACATTTTCAATTCTATATGTCCAAATAGGTTTTATAAACGTTTACTTTTTATTGTTAGTTTAGAGCGTTTGTCCAGTAGTCTAAAAAGTTGGCGGTAACGTCTAGTGGCTTCAAATTTTTTTAGTCTAGTATGAGGGTTCCATGTTAATCTCTTGTCCAAATAAAATCCCAAATAACATACTTTATCATATTGTCGAATCAGGTTGCTATTAAAGTATAAAGGGGTATGCTTTCCTTAACAAAGTGTTAAGACAATGTGAGCACTCTTCTGTTCATTTACCTCCACTCGCCATCTCTTAAACCAGGATTGAAGGTTGTGGATATGGGATTGTAAATTGTTGGAAGCTGTGTCAGCATTTGTATGGGTAGCAAGTATGGCCGTCTCATCTACATAAGTAGCAATGATAGTATAAGGATCAGCTGAGATGTCATGGGTTATAAATACTATATAAAATGGGACCAAGAATACTACCTTGTGGGACTCCGGCTAGAATAGTATATATTTCTGAGGATTCTGAGTTAATTGCAACTTGGAAATGTCATTGTGAGAGATATGAATTTATGATAAGATAGTATGTTGAAGGAAGAAAGCTTTTGAGTTTCCAGAGGAGTCCAGAATGCCACACACGATCAAAAGCTTGGAAGATATCTAAAAATACTCCTGGGTAATCGGAATCATATTAAATAAAGTATTGAAATACACGTCAAAACAATGCATTTATTTTTCCTCAACTCAGTATATAAATATTGTAGTATGGCTGATATTTAGTTTATATATTATAAAAGTAATGAAACTGATTTATAGTGAAGCATTCAGATAGCTTCAATGTCTGATCTGACATGAATACCAGGTATTCATGTCAGATCATATAAAAATTTAAGTTTATACCAGGTGTATAAACTTAAATTTGCTGTTTTTTAGTCAAATTTTTTATTTTTTTTTTCGTAGAAAGCAAAAACAACGTGTAGCTAGCGAGGGCTAGTGCTTTGAAATTATTCAAACTACTAGCCCTCGCTAGCTACACGTTTTTTCCATCTCTTTGGCAATTTGTGGATACCACGCCAAAAAAATTTTTTCGCTTTCGAGGCAAACCACTCATCAAGTCATTTTCGGACGTCTTCGTAAGAATCAATATGCTGCTCGGCAACCTCGTGGCCCATCGACGAAAACAGGTGGTAATCGGAAGGGGCCAGGTCTGGTGAATAAGCAGGGTGGGGTAGCACCTCCCAGTTGAGTGTCTCCAAGTAGTTTCGGACCATTTATTAGGTTTGCGATGGTGCGTTGTCGTGGAAGAAAATCAGCTTGTCATGTCTTTGTTGATAATCCGTCATTTTTTCACGCAGAGCACGGTGCAATTTAATCACTTGTTGGTGGTAGCGGTGGGCATTGACAGTTTCACCAGGTTTCAACTTATCATAGTAGATGATATTCTGCTCATCCCAACAAACGCACAGCATCGTCTTCCGTCCAAAGCGATTTGGTCTTGGGGAAGATATTGATAGTTGGCCGGGATCAACCCACGATATCTTGCGTTCAGGATTCTCGAAATATATCCACTTTTCATCGCGTGTCACAATCCGATGCAAAAACGACTTTCTTTTTTGTCTGGCGAGCAAGATTTCGGATGTATTTTGGCGTCGCTCCATCTGCCTATCGTTCAATTCATGCAGCACCCATTTTCCGATCATTTCAATCTTCCCCATGGCACACAGACGTATGGAAATGGCTGGTTGAGTAACGTCTTCGTCCAAAAGAGCCTGAAATTGATGGTCCTCAACCTTCCTACGCAGATTTTCATGCGTCTTGTCCCACAAGTCAAAATTGCCGTCTTTGAATTGACGAAACGAATCAGGGCACGTTGTTTCCGATAAAGCATATGCTCTTTTTCTGGCACAAAAATAGACATGATTACCAGAGGAAAAATATATGTTGTTGTACGAAATTGCTGACAAAGTGCACTGATTAATGTTGATTAATGTCTCATTAAAAAAAGTATGACGTGTCCATGTTAGCTTAATACGCTCACTCACGCCATCTATGACCAAACAGCGGATTTAAGCTTATACAACTGGTATATCTTTTTCTGGTCTTTTCAAGGCCGTTTTTTTTATAAAAATCAGTCATTTTTCAAAAGCAGTTCTTAAATTTTTTTATTGTGATAACTTTTAAGAACTGTAATAAGTACTTTCGTAAGAAAGTCTGCAATATTGCTAGACTGCTCGCCGTGATGGCAGTCTTATTACTTTTTTGACACACCTCCTTATTATTATTATATGTATTATGAACCAGAAAAATTTGTTCATTTAAATTTATATAAGTATATAATAGTGACCAAAAATTTGGATATTTAAAGAAAACATTAACATTCTCCTAGGACATGATAAAAATCGCTTATGTGTCCGAAATAAGGAATCCATTTTTTTTACATCGATCGGAGAAGAATATAAATTCTCTCTTCTGATAAAACTACTCGAAATAAATTTGCACATTCAAAATAAAAGAATTCATAAAAAACTTTTAACGGATTTTTTTTTTTTTTAAGAAAATTTTCAGTTATTAAAAATAATTGAATTTTTCAATGAAAAAAAAAATGAATTTAATAAACTTGAAAGCCAAGCAATAAATGAATTGAACTCATAAGATCAATTTAAGAAATTAAAGAATATTTAAAAAAAACTACATTGACAGAGTGATAAAAATAAGAAGAATCAATGCATTATCACTCCACCAACATTTTATCAATACATATTAAAGTGACTGTTTGAAATTCTATTTCTACAAAATAACAGATGTAAAAATGATTTATACTCCATGACTATCAATAATTTATTACCAAACCTTTTCATTCAAATAGTTGGCCCATGTGATAAGCTGACCAAACAGCATCTGAATGTTACATAAGATACTTTTTTTGGAAATTTTAAGATTTCGTTTTTTGATGATTTTATCTTTAAAAATGTATAGGAATTTTTTTTTTCAATCTCTTTTCAAATATTAAATATATTAAATATTTTATTTAAAGACATAATTTTTTCAATTAAATAATTAAAAAGTTTTTTCCTTTCTTAGCATATCGAAAAGGAGACAAAGGTGACCGTGGCATGAAAGGACCTCCTGGAGATAGTATACGAGGTCCACCAGGCCCACCAGGTCCTCCAGGTCCTGCTGGACCTCCAGGGCCATATCCACCATACGTCGATTTCGGCGGTTCAGGAGACTCGGTAAGATTCCATCATTTATTTTTATTTTTATAATGAGTTAATTATGGAAATTTAAATGCAAGGTTATTGCTATAATTTTTTATGGCTCCGTTTTAAGTAAAATTTTCACTTATACACAAATTGTACGTATTTATTTTGACTAAGCTCTATAATTAATAATTTCAAATAATCGTAATATTTTTCAAAAGCTTTAATTCGTGAAAATTCAAAAAAGAGCATATAATCACCATATACGAATATAACCAAAAGATAATCGATAAAGTTTAGCCTTGGTACAGACCAATGTACAATAATTAATCACTCTAAGAATTATCCTTCACAAATATTGTATAATTTTATTAATTTGAAATTAATTACACTGTTCAAAATATTTTATTTGATTATACCTTTTATCTTATTTAACACTTTTTTTTTATAAAATTTAACTTTTATTTTTATATGAATATAATAAATAGGAACAAAAATTATATATTATATTATTTGGTTAGAATTTTTATAATTTTCATTATTTTTCAACAAGTCAAATAGGATATTTTTTTTCTAAGACGACAGCCTTACTTTGTGTAGCCATATTTACTGAGAATTATCCTCAAAAGAATAAAAGTTTCATAAACGTTAATTTGCCCATCGGGATTATTTCCATAATTATATCCTATTTATTTCCATTTAAATAAATGAAAATTTATTTCCAACTACTTATAATATAAAGGAAAGTAATTTTTAAAGCCACATTTTTCTAAACGTTGATTTTCAGTATTTTTTCCTCTTTAAGCTATTTAGATACGATTTTCGATTGCCTAATATTTTCTTCGTATAGGCCTATTCTTACAAAAATTAATATTTTTCCACTATTATAAATAACTATTATTATTTACTGGTTAATTTATATAAATATATTTTGTTTAACATTTAATAGTGAATTTATAGCAAAAATTGTATAATAGTAGAATTAATAAATAATCGTCAACAATTTAAGGAAGTGTTCTAGTTTTTCTTTTTGATTAGAATTTAAATTATTTATAATAATTTTTTTTTTATAAATAAAATAATAATAATAAATTATTACTAAAATTTTTTCATGCTGCGTTTATAAATAAATATGTTATTTCGTTGTAGAAATCAAAAGTAAGTTAAATTTATTATTTCTATAAAATTAATAAAAATTCAAATAAAAATGAATGAAAATTTTTTCAATTATAAAAAATTCCCTTTTATTTATAAGCATTTGTAATTATTTTTTTTTTTTGTTGAAAAATTTGATTACAGTCAAGTGATCAGTGTTCGTGTAATGCAACAAATATTTTAGATGCTCTTAAAATGGATGATATCCTTCGTGAAACACTACGCGGACCGCCTGGATTACCAGGCAAGGAAGGAAAGACTGGTGCACCCGGACTAACAGTAAGAGAATTAACATTCCGTTTTTAATGGGCAATTTTAACTTACATATAATTAATGGATTTTTAGGGAGCCACAGGGGCGACAGGTGAGCGCGGTGCCCCCGGTTCACGTGGTGACCGCGGCGAAAGGGGCGATCCTGGACCCCGTGGTCCTGAAGGTCTGCAGGGTGCGAAAGGTGAGCCCGGCATGGATGGAGCACCTGGTGTGCCAGGTCTTCCAGGTCCACGCGGGCCACCTGGACTTCCAGAAAACTATGATGTAAGTATGCGTAATTTTCGAAAATTTCTTATTTTATTATTTTATCCTTGATGACAATTACTAATTTGATTCGTTTTGTTTGTATATGAAAATAATTATTTTTGAATTTAATTTAAAAAAAATTGTTAAATTTTAATTAATTAAGAAAAATTTCTTCTTTTATTATTTTTTTCATTTATTTTTTATGTAAGTATGCGTAATTTTCAAAAATTTCTTGTTTTATTATCTCATCCCTGATGACAATTACTAATTTGATTCGTTTTATTAGAACGAATATCCTTTTATTGCCATAAATTTTAGGTATAAAATTCGTAAGCTATTTAACTTAATTATGAATTCTAAGAAATAGTAATTTTATCTTTTAGTTTTTTTTTTTTGCTAAAAATAAAATTATTTTTCAGGATCTCAAAGGAAACTCTTAAAATTGAAAAGAAATTTTTTTAATTTCCTTTTATAAAAGAAAAAAAACTATTAATTATAATTTCATGCCATCTCACACTAACAGATTAATTGGAATCCATCAAGGACGTTTAAGGTATAAGAGTGGTAAACAGTGTAAAAAAAAACAGGAGTACAAAAAGCTATTCCTTGTATTTGTCAAAAAAACATTTTTGTTTATCACCTAATTGGCAATCTGTATTGCTATGGGCAACCTTCAATCAGATAATATTTCCATTATTGTCATTATAAAAATTTTATAAAAAATATAAACCATCCTCAATTTGATAGTTTTTTTGGGGTCAAACGGAAATGTTTTTTTGACATCGACCAAGGAATTATAAATGAATCTGAAAATAAACCGTTCTGTGATAAGATGCTATCTACAATATTATCGGTTTTATATACTAACATAATATTATCTAATATATATTTTCATATAATTTTTGGTATATTTTAAGTACAAATTTAATTAATCGTTTTTATTTTGTTTTAATTTCCCAACAAAAATATTGACAACTAGGAATCGGTTCTGTTAAATACGATGCAAGGAATGCGTGGTGGTACTCCTGGAGTCAAAGGTGAACCCGGCGTGAAAGGGGACATGGGTCTATCTGGTGAACGAGGTCAGGCTGGGCCAAAAGGCGAACGTGGTGATCCTGGAATGACTGGAGCCAAAGGCGAAAGGGTGAATATATAGTCTATTAGTTTCCACAGTTCAATTTCCAAAACATTTTCGTATCCAATGTCATTTTAATTCACTTAGGAACATATTCGTCATGGTTATCTACCACATCTGTTGTTATACTTTTTGTTGATTGCCATTCGACATTTGACTACGAATCAATTTGTTATCTTGTCTGGCATTTAACATAAGCTTGCATTGACCACTATCACCCTGAAACGATATTTCCAAAAATTTCGTATACCATCAAATTCCTTTTTGATTCAACAATAAATTAATGGAAATTTAAAGTGAGTTTATGGATGATGATGGTCTGGAAGAAAATTTATTTCCGGAAATTGTTGTTCGATCGAATTTATTATGTAAAATTTGGTTTTTTTTTGGCTCTTATAAAATTTGTCAAATTTATTTGGTTAAATTTTAAATACTTCCCAAATATCTATAAATACCATACAGAAAATCCAAAGAACTAAATATAAAAAATATAAATTTTAATAAAATAATTAAAATCTAAATAGGGTCATACTGGAACACATGGTCCAGCTGGACCAAAAGGAGAACCTGGTAGTCCCGGTCTACCAGGATTATCTGGACCGCCAGGCTCTACAGGCAATAAAGGTGATAAGGGGTCAATTGGCCAAGTAGGACCGATGGGTCCGTCTGGACCACCAGGAACTGTTATTTACTCAGATTTGAAAAATACTACTGAATGTCAATGCCAGATAGGACCACCGGGTCCAGCAGGTCCACGTGGCCCATCTGGATTCGATGGCGAACCTGGATTGCCGGGTGATGCCGGTCCAATGGGTCTTACTGGTATGCCAGGGCAAACTGGTGAAAAAGGCGAGAGAGGAGAAAAGGGACCAAGAGGATTATCGGGACAAAAAGGTGATCGAGGATCTGAAGGACCACCTGGACAAGCATTCTTTTCCACCGAAACAGGAATCATAAATGGAACAAAAGTAATATTATCTATAAAGTTTGATTTCCACTAATGAAATATTAATCAACAGGGTGACAAGGGTGATAAAGGTATGCGAGGTAGAAGAGGAAAACCTGGACCAACAGGTCCAATGGGACCACCAGGAAAACCAGGTGGCAACGGAGATACTGGAGCAAATGGTTGGCCGGTAGGTTAAAATATTTTTCCAAAGCTTTTCTATTTTCTACATAAACTTTTCAAACATTTTTCTCATATTATGGTGATTTTTCTTTCGTTTCATCTTACCTGCATGTAACAGAATAATAAGGTATGTCAACAAAATAATTATTTTCATATTCAATTCTTCTTCATTTAATATCGTTTTTTTTTTTTTTAAAACAAGGCAATATTTATAAATATCCAGCATCATTAAAAATAAAACATTTTTCTTATAGCATATTAAATAATTAGAATTTATTTTCACAAATTACTAAATCTCTATAATAATAATAATAATAATAATTATAATAATAAAAGCATTAATTAATTTCAAAATGTAAACGTTAACTATTTATTCATAAATTATTAATAATATTTCAATTAAATTATTCACAATATTATGAAATGGAATTTGATTAAAAAGATTTTAACAAAATTTAAAATATTAACAAATTTATTCACCAACAACTATTTCTAATTACTCAATATAATTTCATTATACAATAATATTTTGTCATTATTTTACGTGTACAAAAGGACCTGTTTTTTAATTAATGTTCTAATTATGTGAAATTATTTTTTCTAATTAAATCAATATTCATGTATTCAGGGACGACCTGGTATTCCTGGACCAAAAGGTGATCAAGGACAAAAGGGACAAAAAGGCGACAGTATCTTAAAAGAAGGTGTAAGTAATATTATTTTCGTTATTTTTGGTATTATTTTTTTTTTCAAGAAGGGCTGGGGTAATAGAAACTCATAAATTTGTTATTTTGAATGTAAAATGTATTTTTTTTTCTCGGTGGGGGGGGAGGGGGGGTAATTATTAGGATTCAAATTTTAATTAGATTTTTTTCCAGAATATTATTGGAAAATATTTATTAAAGAAATTTATTATTTATGGTAAATATTTTTACAAATATACCATATAAATTTCTTTATTTTATTATCCTGTGTTTTATGCAATAAAATATTGTGTTGCTTAATTAATGTAGCAAAGTTTGAATTTGTTGCATAAAAATTAAACTTAAAATATTAATAAGAATATAAAAATATAGATTATTTTATAATACACGTATTTGTTAGAATATGTCTTAATTCAGTGCGATTGATTTATTGAAATTGTATCAATTCCACTATATGTAAATGATCTCTTTGAGAAGAGCACATGATTACCGAATAAATCATTTCTGTTTCGCGCAATTTGTCCTTTCTTATTGCCAAGAATTTATATAGACATACAATCGATATTTTCGGTCTAGGCAAAATAACCAACAAATATACCTGATGTTACTTGCATATCTTTGAATTTGCAATAGCGGAACTACAAAACAACAGCATTTATGCACACATCCTTTTGGAATGTGTATTTGCGGCAGCCATCTAATTTATGAACGTAAAAAATTCAAATTGATTCGCATATATCATCAGAAGGTGTGACACTTGAATGAAGATGAGTCTTGGTTCTATGAAAAGGACGAACAGTCGCATAGTTATTCTTAGAAATTTCCACTTGGCAGCTGTGTGCTGAAGGCTACAAACTTAAGCTTTCTCGTTCAGAAATTCAATTGTATACCACCTGTGTCAACTTCATTACGTAAATTAAGGAAATTCACATAATACAAAAAGCTTCCTTTTATATTTTTTTTTATTTTTTGCTCAAAATTATATAAAATTTCCATAATAAAACGTTTTACTTTAAGAAGATTTGTATTATGGATAATTTTTACTATTGAACATATTATTATTGAAAAGATGTTTATCATTTTTGAAAAGGTATATTACCGAACTGAACGAGAATAAGTTTCATAATTTATTCAAATTATGTAACAGGATATGTATTCATACAATACCATTTATTTCCAATTTCTATTCCTTTAAATATTAATGCTTTAAATTCTATTTTTAAATGATTAAATTTTAGTCTAAAGGCGATAAGGGTGATAGAGGAAATGATGGTCGTGATGGACTACCAGGTCCACCCGGCTTGCCAGCAGCTGGTGATGGTGCGCAATATATCCCTGTCGCAGGACCACCAGGTCCTCCAGGACCGCCAGGACCTCAAGGAATACCTGGATTATCTATAACAGGACCCAAAGGTGAAGCCGGTATGGACTCCAGATCCTCTTTCTTTGGAGATGCATCATTTTATGGAAAACCTGGTAAATATCTCACACTCTCATCTTAACTACTCATACCACTGCTTCAAAGCCATTTTAATTCTTTATTATAAAATATTAAAAATTAACAAATTTAAGCTTGTAAATTTTCTACTTTTTTAAAAAAGTTCTGTTATTACTTTTCTTTTCTTTTTTTTGTTAAATCAAAATTTTCTTTTTCTAATGGATGAATATTAAATTAAATTGATAAAAAAAAAGGTGGCCGATCTAGTTTAGACGAAATTAAAGCACTCAGGGAGCTACAAAATCTCAAGGATATTCCTGATACTACTTCTGGTAAAAAGATAAAATCAAGAACACCAAATACACCAAACACAATAATAATATCCGCTTCAATATTTTTAATGCTAATGTGTGTGTATACTTTTATTTTTGGTTGTATTGCAAAAATATGCTTTTTTATTAAATAATATTTTGCTAAAGTTATTGATAATGTTTTAGTTTGGTTTTTCATTAGGTTTATTTCCATTAAGAATAAGTTAATGTGTTTATGTGTGCTCATTTTTGTTTTAATTCTTTACTGACTGTGAAATTAATGTTTTCAACACAATTACGATAGTATAATCCTTTATGCTATATATGAAGAAAAAAAATATATTTTTGAAAGTTTAATTAAAATTAATAAAAATATCCACTAATATTAAATGTTAAAAAAAATTATTAAATATATTATTAAAGAAATTGCATTTATAATAAACTACTGCTCATAATAATATACAAATAAATTAAGGATATAAAATTAGAGTCTGTAATAATCGTAAAATCATAAAATGACAGAAGGTCTGTTTAAAAAGTATCGAGAATTTTGTGTCTTTTCAAAAATTATTTATTTATTTATGAATATCTATTTTGTCCCCTTCAAAGTAATCCCCACCTGATATTATACACTTGGGCCAACGTTTTCTCCAATCCTCCAAGCACTTCAAAAAATCATATTTTGTGATCTTGTTCCGCTCCCCTTTGATGCCGTCTTTATCCCCTCAATCGTAGCGTAGCGTCGTCTTTTCATGGGACTCTTCAGTTTCGGGAACAAGAAAAAGTCACATGGAGCCAGATCTGGAGGATACGATAGCTACGGCATTATTAGTGTATTGTTTTTGGCCAAAAATTCGCGCACAAGCAACGGTGCGTGAGCAGGGGTGTTGTTGTGGTGCAAAAGCCAATTTTTGTTTTTCCACAAATCCGGGCGTTTCTGGCGGATTGCTTCACGCAACTTGCGCATAACTTGCAGGTAATATTTCTTATTGAACGTTCTACCCTTTGGCAAGAACTCATAATGCACCATGCCCCTGCCATCGAAGAAAACTGTAAGCAAAACCTTCACATTCGACCGAACTTGGCGCGATTTTTTCGGTCTTGGCTCGTGCGGCAGCTTCCATTGGGATGATTGAGCTTTTGTTATGACCCTCTGGAGCAAATTTGGGTCGTTGCGGACAGAGGCCAACAGCTCCTTAGCAATGATAATTCGATGCTACTTTTAGTTGAAACTGAGCAATTTTGGTCTCACGCCAAGTCATTGGTAAAAATCGAATGGCATGAGCCAATCGATATGTTTAAGTCCTCAGCAACTTCTCTTAAGGTGATTCGACAAATGGCCAATACTATTTTCTTCACTTCATCAATGTTTTCGTCTGATGTTGACGTGCTCGGGCGTCCGGCACGCTTTTCGTCGCTCACATCTTCTCGGCCCTCTGAGAACATTTTATACCACCGATAAACGTTGCTTCAGTTCAAGGTAGCTTCACCATATGCCACAGTCAACATTCGGAATGCGTCCGCGCAATTAACTTTGTTTTTCACACAAAATTTGATACAGATTCTTTGATCCATTTTTTGTAATGGGCAAAAATCGAAAACGAGCCAAAACACGTGCAAGCAAAGCAGCTGTCAAAAATTAACTGAACATTCAAAATGGCCGAACTTGTCGGCATAAGTGAGAGATATGATAAATTCAATGTCTCATATTTAAATGAAATATTCTTACAGCAGTAGATCCTTTTGAGTTAATTCATTTTCACTCATGCTAAGATGTTTAATTTTATTACAATAAATAGTCCAATTACATCAAATTGCATGAGCTTGAAAATCCATATATCCAAAATTTGTCGGGTTGTGTGGCTTCTGAGCTCCATTTTGTAAAATCTTTAATATAGTAGAGCTTCAAATTTTCAAGTTTAGACCAAAAAAATTTGGTTATCATGCGGTCATAACGCTCAGAGTTGATGGTAATGGTCTATCATTATTACAATAATTTTCAAAAAAATACGGTTCAATAACTATTTCAGACTAAAACTCACACCAAAGTCGTAAACACGAGTACAATGACTTTTCAACAGTTAGTTTTTAGTTTTGTAGAGTTTCTTATATAAAATTTCACTTATTGATGTATCTCAATACATCAATAAGTGAAATTTTATATATTATTATCAAGCAATAAATGTTCCTAAATATTAGTCCTGTTAAAGCGTAAACATGGCTTCGTCAGGACGCACCACTTTTGTAGAAAGCTTTTACAAACTTATCGCATTTTTCCATTAATTGTCAATATTTTTTTTTTTTTAAATGCTACTTTAAATAGTCAATATATATTAAATAACTATAAAATTATATTAGTATACTTATCAAACTATAAAATGGATAATATAGAAAAAAATATATTTCAATGATTATTATTTTCTCTTGTCGGCATTTCTAAATTATATATAAATTTATAGCTTTGTATTGAATATCAGCTTTAGTTAATATTAAATGTTGTCTTCTTTTTTTTTTACTATAGATATTAAATTTAATAGAAAAAAAATAGTTTATTTGTAAATAAAATAAGAAGATTAATTTTTAAATAGAATTGAACTCAAAAGGTATATAAGAAAATAAACTTTAACGCAGTTTTTTTTGTAGTTGTGGGTAAATACATAATATGTTATTTTATAAATGTTTTATATAAATATGTATTTATTTTTTAACTTTATTGTAAAAGTGATTGAACGTGAAAAATATTTTTAATAGGACCACCCGGACCACCAGGACCACCTGGCCCACCAGGAAGAGGAGATCAACCAGATTCCACATTTTCATCAAATATGAAAATAGTTCCTGGCGCTGTGACATTCCAAAATACAGAGGCTATGTCAAAAGTAAATATTTATTTTATGAGAATCAATTTCGTTTTCGTAGAAAAATTAATTGCCAAAGGATATAAATGTGACTTTCAAATTATGTATACCATCAACAAAATAAATCGAAAATATTTTTGATTATATAATATTTCCTAAATATAAGCTTCGGATCTTTAATTCAAATACAAATAATTTTTATTTTTTTATTTATACTTTAATAAGAAAATTTTCTGAATATTTTTCATTATATCTAAGATTAATAAATTATCTGAGATTATTTCTTATATATAATATTTCAATAATAATATTTACAAAACAGATTAGAATATTATAAATGGATTTTTGATAAATAAATAAATAAGAAAATTTTTTATTACTTCAGAAGTGTCTACTCGTATAATTCGATCTTGTAATTATCTTTAGTTTTGTTATTTTCTATTCCATATAATATTATTACAATCATTTATTATATAATAAAATTGTATATTAGATATTCATTGAACAAAATAGTAATAATCCTGAGAATAAGTGCTCATAATATATATAATAAAATCAATATAATCTCAGAATTAAACCATACGAAAAGAAGACTAATTATTACATCATACATACCATATGCTTATATTGTATACAATAAAATATAGCAGAAGAATATATCGTAAGAAGAGAAAAAATTGTTCCAATAAAAGGACTCTTAGTTGTTAATCTACAGCGAGACGGGACGCATATAATAACTATGAACAGATATCGAATGAAATGTACTAAAATTGTAGTTGAGAAACAAAGAGAAAATTTTCGAGCACGCTTTTTCAGAAGGACATTGGGAAACTGATAGATTACAAGATGGTCATGCAGAATTACATATACATGTGTGTGAGTACAGAGCATCCGCTTCCGCTTCAGTTAATGTTACTCGTAATTAATTTGATGGGACCTCAAGGCGCTCTAATGTCACATTCATGTCCTTAGGCAATGATATAGTAAGACTTAATTAAACAATGAAAATTACTATTTAGATGTCAACTCTGAGTCCAGTGGGTACTATTGCATACATAATTGAGGAAGAAGCTCTTCTTGTACGAGTTAATAAGGGCTGGCAGTATATAGCGGTAAGTCCATATCAAATTTAATCATTTTATAGTAAAATTATTTGTTTTTTTTTAAGATAATTTTTTTAAACAGTAATTTTTCATTCTATCCCTTTATTAATATCATTTTTTTTTTTTAAAAATAATATTAAGATTATATAAATTAAATGAAAATTATATCAACCAAAAAAAAAAACAAAAAAATTACGCATAATATAAATTTACGCATTCAACATATAATTTTTCGTTTGTAAAAACAAGAAAAATAAAAGTTTTTTTTTTTTTTTGCTATCGTTTTTGCTCCAACTTTTCGACTTTCATTTGAAAATCTGTGCTTTACGACTAGGACATGACAGCTTTTCATTTCAACTTTTATATCCTTCTATTGACTTTTACGCGTGAATTTTATCCTAGAATTTGGCTGAAACAAGCAATTTCAACATCCGTGATAGTAGCTCTGATATGATATTATTCTCGCTCATAGATTCTAATATTTGCTAGAATAGGAATCCAATTGCTGACACAGATGTAAAGAAAATTTTTATCGTTTTTATCATATTGGATTTTTGTTTTTGTCACCTCAATAAAATATATTTGAAAAAAAAAACAAAAACAAAAAGAGAATCTGCTATATCTTCTTAACAACTTTACCTTAAAAAAAATTGGGTCACAAATATATTGAAGATACTAAATTTTTAATGATATTGATATTTTTTTTAAAAATATATATTTTTAAAATGATCAGCATTATTTGATAATAATAGAAATGTTGGCTTACAGATAAAATTGGTGAAAAAAAAAGAAAATTTTCCTATTAATCTTGTTAACTTCTTAAAAAAGTTGAAGAGAATTAATTTATTTTCAATAGTAACTAGCAGCCAAAAAGTTAAATTTTTATCTCAAAAACTTTTGTAAAATTCATGTATTTTTATAAATAGTTTTTTTTATATGATATATATTATCGTATTAAAATATTAGTGAAGCCCATTCAGTAGAATTTCAATTTTGAATAAAACAAAGTCTGTTCATTAAATCACTATCATATTTTGTAACTATTGAGAAGTCGAACAATATTTATTTAAGCTTATTTTTTTTTAAAATGAAAAAAAAATCTAATATCAATTAAAAGACTTTACAAAAATTAACTTTTTAGCTTTAGAACTAGAAGTTCTACTATTTTCTATGAATATATTTCGTTGACCGTGAAAAAATAAATGAAAACTAAAAGCTCCCTGTTTGACTGATAATACTTTTTATGCAATTGATTTAAAATTTGAATTTATTGCATTCCAAAATATTATATTGTAGATTTTAGCTTTTTGATTAAATAGAAATTTTCTCATAGTTAGAAATAGATTTTTTTTTCTTCAGAAATACATATATACGAGGGTCGTTCAATAAGTCCTTGGAAAAAGATGGAAAAAACTGTTTTTTAAAAAAAAAATTTTTTTTAGCTCTAAACACTTTTCCAACCGTTTTTCCAAAATTTTTATCCCGTCCAAAAAATAGGATTTCGGAAGTTCTGCAAAATACTCATCCGTTTGAGCAATGACGTCCTCGTTGGAAGTGAACCGTCGTCCGCCAAGCCATTTCTTCAGATTGGGGAAAAGAAAATAGTCACTCGGGGCCAAATCTGGTGAATAAGCGGGATGCTGCAACAATTCCATTCTCAATTCCATAATTTTGGCCATGGAAACAGCGCAGGTGTGCACACGCGCATTGTTCTGATGCAAGAGGATTTTTTTCTTCTTCAGATGGGGGCGTTTCTCTTTGATTTCCTCGCTCAACCGTTGCAATAACGACGCGTAATACGCTCCTGTTATTGTTTTTCCTTTTTCCAAGTAGTCGATAAAAATGATGCCCTGCGAATCCCAAAAGACCGTGGCCATCACCTTGCCGCCCGATGGCACAGTTTTTGCCTTCTTCGGAGCCCGTTCACCCTTGAAAATCCACTGTGTAGCAGTGTATCCAGGTTTCGTCCACAGTGACATATCGACGAAGGAATTCGGCAGGATTGCGATGAAAGAGTGCCAACATAAACTCAGAGTCCACTACACGATTGCGCTTATTCTCATCTGAGAGCAAACGCGGCTCTCTTGCCGAAGTTTTTTTCACAGACAATTTTTCATGCAAAATTGAAGCGACTGTACCTTGTGATATGCCCGTGGGCTCAACTAATTCGCGCACTTTAATTCGGCGATCGTTCAAAATCAGATCGTGGATTTTGTCGATGATTTCAGGAGTAGACACCTCAACTGGGCGTTCTGAACGATGTTCATCTTTTGTGGATGAACGGCCACGTTTAAATTCATTCATCCAATTGTTAACCGTCGCAAACACAGGTGCAGATGTGCCATGAACTGCATCCAACTCGGCTTTGATTTCTTTCGGGCTTAAGCCTTTCAAATGGAGATGTTTGATGACAGCCCTAAACTCGCTTTTTTCCATTGTTAAGGACAAATAAATGTCGTTAACTTTAATCGACGATAGAAATTGACCTACGCTATGGATCGAGCTGAAATTTTGACAGCTCTCCTGTTGATAATGCTACTTACAAAAAAAAATCTTTACCAACTCTACGAGCGCAATTTCTTGGATTTTCTAAGGACTTATTGAACGACCCTCGTACATTTAGTATTGTTTTTTTTTTTGTGTAGAGAATATTAAAAGCATATCAAATTTAAATCTTGATTGGATTTTGTATTTTAAAAGTTATTTAAAAATAAAATTTTTACTTAAAGAATCAAGTTTTTGTATTTTTTTTTTTACTTTTAAGTAATAAACTTATATGAAATACGGCAGAAAAGTAATGATACTTTTTCTGAGCTTTTTAGCATCTTTCTTATAAAAAAAAAAACTTAGTTGATAGTTAGTCCTAAATGGTCAATTTTCAATGTTGACCCCCTTCCAGAGCAATGCTTCTCCACCCTTCAAAAAAACTTTATTCCAATAAAAAATTTGTACTCTTAATAACGAATATTCCCGATAGGCTTGTTGGAATTTTTTCTAAGTTAAAGAAAACGAAATTCGATCAAACAACAACGTTGAAATTAGTCCTTCACACCAATTTCATATGACAAAAACTAAATAGAAATCTCTCATTTCCTGGAATAAAAGTTATGTAATTTCCTATTTTAATTAAGTACTCTTACATATACATTTGGAAAAGTTACTAAAGAAAGTTTTCAAACAAATTTCCAACATATTTGTTTGTCTAAAATTTTGAATTTATTTCAACTATTCTTCAACAGTGTCAACTCAACTGAATTCTATTCGAAATTCCATATGCTACCACCACTTAGTCACAGAATATTATTAAAAATAAATTTGCATATGCTTGTTGCTAAATAAATATTCAAAAACTTTATAGTAAAATTAAAAATATAAAATAATATTTTTTTTTTGTTCATTACAGCTGGGAACACTTTTGCCAATTGCACAACCCGCACCACCGACTGCAATTGTACCACCACCACGACCAGATTTGCAAGCGTCAAATCTCCTGAATAATATACCGCAGCCAGTTGATGGACCAAATGTAAGTTAACGAACAATATCCCTTTTGCAATTTATTCCGAATTTTATAATCAATTTAAAAAATAAAAGATCCAAAATTATTTTTATTAATCGTAAACTAATCATTCTATTTTTTAAGTATTTTTTTTTCTACAAAATACTACCAATAATGCTAATTTAGTAATTTTTTTATAAGATAAATTTTAGTTATGAAAATGCATTTGATAATTAAAATATTTATTATAGTATCCCCATTTTTTTTTTATTTGCTTATATCGTAATACTTCTCCAAATGCTTCTTAATTTCCTACTATAACTGATATATTTTTATTTATCGTAAATATTATTACTATAATTTAAAAAAAAATTATATAAAAATAAAAAATATGAAAAAAATTGAAGATTTTCTTGTTGGTGTGTATCTGCAACATGTTATTCGAGGAGATTATATAATTTCTCTTATAAAATTTTACACTTTCATAAACAATCTAAAATATTTAAATAATTTTTCTAGTTTACAATGTCACCGGAATATGAAACGGTAATTGTTATAAAATAATTAAAATTAATCAAACAAAAGATAAAAAAGATTCTTTTTTAATTATAATATTTTTGGTTAAAATACTTTAATAAAAATTACATATTATCTAAGATTTATTCAATATGGATTGATATAAATGATCTAGACTTTCAATAAACTAACATAAACTGTACTTAAATATAAATAGTTTAAAGAAGTGCTTATGAATGAAATATTCAAAATACAGAATCTATGCAAATCAATTTCAATACTTTGGAAAAATAATTTATTTATAAAAATCCTTACCAACACTCATTTTAGTTAATTGAAAATATTTTTCTTTCGGAAAATTTCTCAATTTCCTTCCCTTTTTGTATTTTTAAATAACATATTTACCTTAGAGCAAAATATCTCAGATTTAAGATTGTACATTTAGAAAATTCTTCAAAGCTATATGTATGCATATTTGAAAAAAAATAAATAGCCACAATATACCAATACAGCTAAAAAAAAGTATATCCAGAAGAAGTGAAAAAATCACAGAAAATAAATAAATTCAAAATGGAGAAGGATTTTCAAGACCGAAAAGGTAGCTGCTCGTATGTATAAAGTCTCCAACAATATAAAATGTTAGAGCTTTAGTCAAATAAAGTAGGATTTGTTTTGTTTTTGTTGTTGCTTTTTTTTATGGAGGGTTATGCTAAAACAAAAAGTTTTCAAATAAATAAAAACAAAAGCGGTGATGTTATCTGTGCACCTTCACATGTCATCATGGAAGAATACTTTCCATTTTCTAAGGCTTTACATATGTTTAGGATAAGAGGTTCAGAAAAACTGTTTGCCATTCTAATATGTAGTAAAAAGTATTTGTGGTTAATATGAAAAAACATGAGACAATAGAATCTATAGTGTAAGAACACTTATTTACATATTTGAGTTAAAAAGAAAACAACATGACTTTAGGATGTCCATTTTTATTGGTTGGCTGCTTTGTTTTTTGTTTCAATTGTTTTTAATTTTTACTTTTATTTTTATATATAAATTTAAATAAAGAAAAAATTAAATTGATCAAAAAAAATTTATTGTGAACAATAAGAAAAGAATCTGAAAACATTTGCTAACTTTTTCTCTTGTCATAGAATACACACACAACATTTAAGGGAATAGAACTAAATAGATAATATTCGTTACCTACTTCGGTTAAAGTACTTTTAAGCAATACTCTACTGAAGCCAATATAGACTTACGGACAAGTACTCTGGTGCTGTATCTCGTTATAAACAGTTATATTCACGGTTTCTAGATTATACCAATCCCCTTTTTCAAAAGCTTTGCTCCACTTCCTTCACTAGAAATAATCCCCCTTCTCTGAAAGCATTCCTCCACTTTCTTCCATAGAAATCACCCAATAAATAATTATTCAATTTGTGCTTAAAAAAAAGTCCAATTAACCAAAAAAAAATTTAAAATTTATATTTAGATTCGAATTTTTATTTAATTATATTGCTAAGCCCTTAACATTATGCATAAAATATAACATTTTAAATGGCCGACAAAAGACGTCTTTCTTCATTATATCATTTCTTAATATAGATTTCTTATTTTAAATGATTTAAAGTTTAAAAATTATCTGCATAAATACTATTTTTTATATTGTTTTATAAGAAAAATTTTAACAGAAACGAACTGCACGGAAATTAGATGTCCTGGTACAAAAAGGAAAGCAAAAAATTATCATGTTGTGTGGCTTATGGTGCAATTTTATTAAGACTACATTTAATTTAAATTAAAAACTTTAAATTCAGGCCAAAAAAAAATGGTTATCCTTATGGCCATTAGCGCTCAGAATTGACGATAATGGTCTCTCCTTTTCACCAGGTGTATAAGCTTAAATCCGCTGTTTGGTCTAAGATGGCGTGAGTATTAGGCTACCATGAGCAAACCATACTTTTTTCTTATAAGTTTGACATCTGTCAACATTAATCAGTGCACATTGTCAGCAATTTCGTACAACAACATACATTTTTACTTTGGTAATCATGTCTAGTTTTGTGCCAGAAAAAGAGCATATGCGGGAGTCTCTGCTTTTCTGCTTTAATTTGAAGAAATCGGCTGTCGAATCGCATCGAATGCTTATGGAGGCCTATGGTGACATGTGCTTTATCGAAAACAACTTGCCGTAGCGTGAAAATCGGTCTAGGAAGGTTGAGAACCATCAATTGCAGGCTCTTTTGGACGAAGACGATATCCAATCGCAAAAAATGCTCTCGGAGCAATTTGGTGTTACTCAACCAGGCATTTATATGCATCTGCGTACCATGGGGAATATTGAAAAGATCAAAAAATGGGTGTCGCATGAATTGAACAATAGGCAGACAAAAAAGAAAGTCGTTCCTGCATCGGATTATGACAAAGGATGAAAAGTGGATATATTTCAAGAATCCTAAACGCAAGAAATCGTTTGGTGGGATCAGCAGGGTATTGTCTACTATGAGAAGTTTAAACCTAGTGAAACTGTCAATGCCCACCGCTACCACCAACAACTGATCATATTGCCATATGCTCTGCGTGAAAAAATGACGGATTATCAACAAAGACATGACAAGCTGATTTTCCTCTACGACAACGTACCATCGCACACGTCAAAAAGGTCCTAAACTATATGGAAACACTCAACTGAGAGGTGCTACCCCACCCCGCTTATTCACCAGACCTGGCCCCTTTTGATTACCACCTGTTTTCGTCGATGAGCCACGCGCTCGCTGAGCAGTACTTCGATTCTTACGAAGACGTCCGAAAATGGCTCGATGAATGGTTTGCCTCGAAAGAGAAGGAATTTTTTTGGCGTGGTATCCACAAATTTCCTTAGAGATGGGAAAAATGTGTACCTAGCAAGGGCAATTACTTTGAATAAATTTGTTTTTGCTTTTAATGAAAAAAACATGTGTTTTTTTTGACTAAAAAACAGCGGATTAAGGCTTATACACCTGGTAATTTTAAAGAAAAACAAGCCAATGATGGTATCTTTAAACGAAAATAATAAATAGGCCTTTATACAGTTTTTATGTGAATTTTTAGAGCACCTTAGATGGTACTTTTACCTACACAGTAAGCAAAATATGATCCCCATTACTGACGAGCTTCATCTCCCCTTAAAACGATCAACGTTTCTAAATTTCATCACATAGTTATGTGGAAAGTTCTTGCATTTTTTAACATTTTCTATTTTTAATCCCAACATGTTCTAAAATTTTGATATTACAATATTATATCTCTTTTTTTCTGATATAATAATTATTTATAAAGAATAAAATAAAAGGGCTGAATAATAAAATGAATAATTTCAAATAAAATAAAAATGCTTTTATAGATTGTGTAAATAATTTGAGTTTATAAAAAAAAAGCTCACTTCTCCATTGATTGATACCTAAAATAATAATTATTGTATTATTCGTATCATTAATATTTTCTGTAATTTATTAGTAAATTGATCAAATAAATAATGATTATATATATTTTTTTTTAATAACAATCTAATTAAATACTTACTTTTTTAAATGCTTTAATAAAATTAGCTAAATATAAATGGAATTTATTTTTTATGTTGGCATATAAAAAAAAAGGAAGAAAAAAAATTCTACCATTAGAAATTATGAATATTATGACTCATCTTAATATAAAATAATGAATGTGCAGATAACATAAGCATCTGCATTCCATTCAAAAAGATAAAACAATATCAGATTATTTGCCATAAAAGAAAAATTCATCTCACATGATCTTTAACACAACAGTATATATAGAGTAGATAGCATCAGTTTATTATCAAGACCGTTGGCTCCATAAAGTTACTCTCGCAAGTAATCCCGTATAAAAACCACTAAACATGAAAATGTGCGAAAAATTCACGGAAAATGATGACTTTCGGAAAATCTTCAACAAAATCCCAAAAGATCATCAAACTGTTGAACTGGGAAAATATATTTTCTACACAAAAATTATGAAGTTTTCTTTTTTTTTGTTCTCATTTGTTACCACCGATGTACGTGTATTATACATGTTTACCCAATAGAAAAGAAGAATATGAAATAAAAAAATATGACTATGACGAAAATTTAATAATGAATACCTGAAAAACGGGATAAGCAAGAATTTTTACTAAATAAGCCATCTTGGAATAGAGTACTTATAGCATATACTCATAAGTCAGCAAAGCGGAAATCTTCAGCTCACAACGCTGAAAAAAATTATTTATTTACTATAGCCAAATATTAATCCCAACATAAACCGTAAAATAATGATTAATTTTCAAGCACAATAAATAAATTAAACAGCACCCCTGTAGGTGAACTCAACTGAGAAACTTTCCGCATAGCTAACTGGCAGTTGCCATAAGTTATTGTCATTTCCTGCGTCCTTTAATATTGTCACCAGCAACCGAGGCAAACTACCATTCCCTTATATTCCCTATTGTAGATTCTCATAGAAATCCAGCCCAAAAACCAAAAGGGCCACTCATTATTATTGACTTTGTTTAACTTTTTTCAAGCCATCACCGTGAATTGTTTGCGAGTTCATGAAATTTTTATGGACTTGTCTTCCTTTTTCTATGATGAATTGCATACTACTATATATCCTTTCCCCTTTCCGTACATAATGAATTTCTTTATGCTTTGACTCATATTATAATAGAAAAGAAATTAACTTTGACATAATTGAAAATCAGAATTAGTCCATATTGATACGTGTATGAGTACCAAAATATCTATAACGTGTATTAAGTTTTAAAATAAGTGAAATACTGAAAATTATCATAGCAGAGCATATTTCTACCGGAAATACTAATAAGTAAAAAACAAACAACCAAAAGAAAAAGAAAAAAAGAAATTCAGTCAACTAACAAAGTAGCATAGTTGGTAAAAGCATCACAGTAAGATAGAAACCGGAAGGAATATTCCATTAATACTGTCTATCGAAGAGGATGTATCCCAAGAGATTTAAATTCCGATGGTTGCTGTAATAAGTATTATATCGATGGTAGATGGCGATAAAGCGGAAAATGTGCTCTTAGAGTACTTCCTGTAAATAGGGCAAGGGGCTCGAACCTGATCGAATGGGGTTTATAACGATGTACTAAGAGCATGGGTTCCAGGTCACAAAGCTTAATGCGTACGCTCAGTATAATGTTAAGAGTTTTTCCGAGTTTTCCAAGCATATCTATCGGAATTGTTGTAAATGGATGCTGTGATTTCTTCCCTAGTCCGCTCATTTTCTCTTGTTTTACACAGCGTGTATAAGATTAATTCCCTAAGCAACTTTAAAAATAATAACAATACAGTAAACGACCAAAAAAAAAAAAAAAAAATCTACAAAATATATAATAAAAACAAAATATCATCTGTACTAATACTGCTAGCGTTCTTTCTCTTGGAAAACTTTTACTGCTTTTCTTTTCGAGTATTGAAGTATAAGCAATGTCATTATATAATATATGTAAAATTCGCTACAAGGCATAATGTATATAATAAATTTCTTTCTTTAAATGTATAAAAAAAAAAAATTTACGAAGGTATTTAGAATATTTAAAGAGAACACAATTATGTCAGTCTTATATTCGCTGTTTCATTGAAATTTTTGAAATACCTTCACTGATATATGAGAATTCATCATGAATGTCAATTCACATTTTCTATATAATTATTAAAATTTATGCAACTATATTTTTTGTATCTTTGTATTATACTCAATCTTTAAACTAATATCTTAATAATGTAGGATATTAATTGAACACTTTCAAAAAAAAAAATTTGTATGAATCATCTTTCAGCTCCCTTAATTATAAGCCCATAATTATTTCAATAAAATTTTAAGCTCTAAATAATAATGGGTTAACAATTTCGTGGTTCGCAAATTGCAGTCTTATTATTTGACAGCTGTCTGTTATTTGACAGCTGCCCGTTATTTGACAGCTGTCTGTTATTTGACACTTGGCAGTTATTTGACAGCTGCCAAACATACGAGGTGTTTTTAAAAAGTATCGCAAATTTTGTGTTTTTTCAAAAATTATTTAAATATTTATGAATATCTATTATGTTCCCTTCACAGTAATCCCCACCAAATATTATACACTTGTGCCAACGGTTTTTCCAATCCTCGAAGCACTTCAAAAAAACATTTTTTGTGATCTTGTTCAGCTCCTCCTTCGATGCCGTCTTTATCTCCTCAATCGTAGTGTAGCGTCGTCCTTTTATGAGGCTCTTCAGTTTCGGGAACAAGAAAAAGTCACAGGGGGCCAGATCTGGAGAATACGGTGGCTAAGGAATTATTACTGTATTGTTTTTGGCCAAAAATTCACGCACAAGCAACGATGTGTGAGCAGGGGCGTTATCATGGTGCAAAAGCTAATTTTTGTCCATAAATCCGGGCGTTTCTGGTGGATTAGTCCACGCAACTTGCACATAACTTGTAGGTAATATTCCTTATTGACCGTTCTACTCTGTGGCAAGAACTCATGATGTACCACGCCCTTGCAATCGAATAAAACTGTAAGCAAAACCTTCACATTCGACCGAACTTGGTGCTTTTTTCGGTCTTGGTTCGTGCGGCAGCTTCCATTGCGATGATTGAGCTTTGGTTTCCACGTCATAACTTTAAACCCATGATTCGTCACCAGTTATGATCTTTTGGAGCAAATTTGGGTCGTCGCGGACAGAGTCCAACATCTCAACATCGATATAAAGACCACTATAATATGAGATGCGCAGAGCTTCTTTAATTTGACGCAGCTTTATTAGCCAATCTGAAAGAACTATGTTCAAGGAGTGGCAGCTGTTTTTGATCACCCTGAATGTGGAGCAAATTTGGGTCGTCGCGGACAGAGCCCAACAGCTCCTTACCAATGTTACTGCGATGTTGTTTTTGATCGAAATTGAGCAACTTTGATACGAATTTTGCGGCGACCCGTCTCAGGCCATATCATTGGTAAAAATCGAATGGCACGAGCCAATAGATATGTTTAAGTGCTCAGCAACTTCTCTAACGGTGATTTGACGATTGACCAATACTATTTTCTTCACTTCATCAATGTTTTCGGCTGTTGTTGACATGCTCGGGCGCCCGGCACGCTTTTCGTCGTTCACATCTTCTCGGCCCTCTAATAACATTTTGTGCCACCGATAAACGTTGCTTCGGTCCAAGGTAGCTTCACCATATGCCACAGTCAACATTCAAAATGCGTCCGGGCAATTAATTTTGTTTTTCACATAAAATTTGATACAGATTCTTTGATCCATTTTTTGGAATGCGCAAAAATCGAAGACGAGCCAAAACACGTGCAAGCAAAGCGCTGTCAAAAATTAACTGAACATCAACATAGCCGAATTGGGTGCTGGAATAAAACGCTTTGGATCCTAATTTTTCGAACAAAAAAAGACCCATCTATCACTTAGTATCTATAAATTACTGTGAAGAAGCTATTCTATGCTCAAAAAGTGATTGGTCTGAAGAATTTAATTGGCTCGTATTTATTTGTGGGCACCCAAATTGGCAAAAGCCAACCAATGTGACGTCATGAAAAAAATTTGCTAACGGCTTGTTAACGAGTGTCTGATGGCTGACATTGGCCAAATATGTCCCAAAGTCGTTTGATTCCGTCAGCCAATTTTACCGAAATGATTTATGGTAACTGATGCAAAAATCATGCTATTAGACGGTCAGCATACTTTCAAATCGTTCGTGGCTGACAATTTTTATATTTTTTCTGGAATGGAACTCACAAAAGATGTACTAATAAGTTTAGAATTTTTTGAATTTCACCGATGTTGTCAGCCCTGTTTTGCAAATTCGTGCTACAGCTGACATGAAACTGCGGCTGACGGAACATCTGACGAACCAGAATGTATCTGACATCAGCCAAATATCATAATTATGCTATTAGACAGTCAGTACAAATTGGCTGATTCGCCTACAGCTTAGCTATGTCAACCAACTCCACAAATCAGGATATTAGGTAGTAGCTGATATCTGTCAATTTGTGTGACCATCTAATGCCACTTTAATACGATAAATTTTTGTAATATTACGCAAAAAGTTCCCAAGGTGCTTCATTTCGAAATTGGGTAATATCAATTGGCCTCTAAGATTGTGCAATTTGACACTGCTACACATTATTTTTATTCCAACGTGTACCCACCTTGAAATTGTAGAGCTTTTTTTTTTTTTTTTTTTTTTTTTATTTATTTAGATATTTACAACTACAACATAGTAATAAGCAAATTTTTGCAATGGTATAAATTAACTTGATAGGTTGTGGGGAGTAAACATCCAATGAAGTTCCTCCTCCTAGCGTGTGTTTCTGTCAGGCCTCAGTATTTAAGTAAATCACGCGACCAGTGACGCTTAAGTCTTCGATGGGTATTTCTAGGGAAGGAAGTGGAGGATAGTTCTTGAACAAGAGGATTATTATGATTGAGGACACGGGAACGGAACTTTTTATAACGAGATACAGCCACATCAAAAACAAATGGGACTTTAAGATCACGATGAATAACAGTATTGCGAACATAAAAGGGGGCATCGACAATTGTACGGAGTATTTTTGATTGAAGGGATTGGATTCGACGGGAGTAGAGCTTTTAAATACCAACATCCGTCTCGTAATGACCAAATCTGCAGTTCAAAATATGCGTGAAAATCATCCCAAAAAATCCAAAATATTCGAGTCCTTCTCGGATTTTATTCATAACGGCAAATTTTGATCAATATAATAATTTAAATTTTTTTTTCTATGTAAAATATTTAGTTTAACTTCAGTTTTTAAAGCTCAAATTCGGTTATTTTAATTTTTTTTTTTTAATTTTATTTTTTAAAAACTTTTTAGTAATTACATTTATATTACACTAGAAAAAACTTTATTAATTCAAACATTTTCATAAAAATTTCCTTAAATAATTAATAAACATATTTTAAATAAATAACAAAACTAAATCTTTGATAAAATTGACTAAAATATTCATGATAATGTTATCCAAAATCACATAATATTTTAGATTTTATTTTCTCAAGATTTAACCTTAACAGTTTTAAATGTTTATTTATTGTCACTTATTCTCAAACTATACTAGAATAATAATGAAATCAGGATGAATTTATGAAAATTTCAAAATTCTATTCAATTACTATATAATCCGGATAGAATTCTGCCAAAACTAAGTAATACCAGTAGAATTTATGTTTCTCATTGACCCAAATGGATGCTTTGACCCGTAAAACAACCCCTAATCAAAATTCTCAATGAATTTCATCGAATAATACTGGCCAAACCGTCATATTATACACAGTATCATTAATGTGTATCCCTTGTAGATGAAATACCGATTTCCTGTTAGTACAAATCACGACCAAAGGGATGAAATAAAGGCGATTACCATTAACTTTCATCGAAAATACAAGTTACTAGATTTAATATGATACAATTTTCCTTCACATCCTTACGCTATGCATAGTAAACTGAGTTGAAGGTAATCTCAAAAAGGAAAATTCCACCAGCTCATCCTTTGAGTAAAATATATTTTTGGGCGTCGTATAAGTTATTTACAAATTAAAATTTATCCGATTTATTACAGATTTGATAATAGATTTAATAATGCACATTTTATATAAGATTTATTTATTGATAATTAAAAAAAAAAAGTATTTATAATTTTTTATATGCAAAAAAATTTAAAGCATTTCGAAAATTAAATTATAATAGTATAAACTTTTTTTTTTAAAAAAATGCATAAAAAGCCTAATTTTTATCTTAAATATTTTTTATTTAAAACTTTTAGATAAAAAACAATATTCCAGTATCGATAACAGGTGAATGCGTCCGATGGGGTCAAATATGGCAAAAATGCCGGATGCTGAAACTTTAATTTGGCCAGTTTTTGGTTAAATTTTAATCGATTTGGAAATTTAATTTGTCCAATTTTTTGCTGAGCCAATAAGTCAAAATTAAATTATCCAAAAGCTTTTTATAATAATGGACAGTGTAAATTTTATACTTTTCTGGGTACTCAGTTAAAAGAATGCCTTTTCCATCCCAAAAAACCTTTCTAGTAGATGGAATGCTTTTCGCTTCATTTGGAGGCGATCTGGAGCCTATAACCCACAGCTTTAAATGCCTTTTCTTTTCTGGGGTTTAGTGGTGAACCTATGTTTTATCTACAATAATGAAATATCTTTTAAAATCCGTTAGATTTTTCTTAATCCGTTAGAACTTTCCAAACCAGCGGCTTCTGTTCGGTCTCGAATGCGGTCTGAAAGAACTACGAGGGTCGTAGTGAATAAGTCCTTAGAAAATCCAAGAAATTGCGCTCGTAGTATCGGTAAAGATTTTTTTTTGTAAGCCGCAATATCGACAGGAAAGCTGTCAAAATTTAAACTCGATCCATAGCGTAGGTCAATTTCTATCGTCGATTAAAGTTAACGACATTTATTTGTGCATAACAATGGAAAAAAGCGAGTTTAGGGCTGTCATCAAACATCTCCATTTGAAAGGCTTAAGCCCGAAAGAAATCCAAGCCGAGTTGGATGCAGTTCATGGCACATCTGCACCTGTGTTTGCGACGGTTTACAATTGGGTGAATGTATTTAAACGTGGCCGTTCATCCACAAAAGATGAACATCATTCAGGACGCCCAGTTGAGGTGTCTACTCCTGAAATCATCGACAAAATCCATGATCTGATTTTGAGCGAATTAGTTGAGGCCACGGGCATATCACAAGGTACAATCGCTTCAATTTTGCATGAAAAATTCTCTGTGAAAAAAATTTCGGCAAGATGGGTGCCGCGTTTGCTCTCAGAGGAGAATAAGCGCAATCGTGTAGTGGACTCTGAGGCTATGTTGGCACTCTTTCATCGCAATCCTGCCGAATTCCTTCGTCGATATGTCACTGTGGACGAAACCTGGATACACTACTACACTCCAGAAACGAAGAGACAGTCATCACAGTGGATTTTCAAGGGTGAACGGGCTCCGAAGAAGGCAAAAACTGTGCCATCGGCCGGCAAGGTGATGGCCACGGTCTTTTGGGATTCGCAGGGCATCATTTTTATCGACTACTTGGAAAAATGAAAAACAATAACAGGAGCGTATTACGCGTCGTTATTGCAACGGTTGAGCGAGGAAATCAAAGAGAAACGCCCCCATCTGAAGAAAAAAAAAATCCTCTTGCATCAGGACAATGCGCGTGTGCACACCTGCGCTGTTTCCACGGCCTAAATTGTGGAATTGAGAATGGAATTGTTGCAGAATCCCGCTTATTCACCAGATTTGACCCCGAGTGACTATTTTCTTGTCCCCAATCTGAAGAAATGGCTTGGCGGACGACGGTTCACTTCCAACGAGGACGTCATTGCTCAAACGGATGAGTATTCTATTTTTTGGACGGGATAAAAATTTTGGAAAAAATGTGTAGAGCTAAAAGGAGATTATGTTAAAAAATAAAATTTTTTTAAAAAAAACAGTTTTATTCCTTTTTTTTCTAAGGACTTATTGAACGACCCTCGCATGTTCAAGGAGTAGCAGCTGTTTTTGTTCACTCTGAACGTGGTTCCGTGTTTACAAATTCAACTTTAATTTTATATCCTTGACAATTTTTCTTTTTAAATAAGAAAAACTTAATAAATGCACTAATTCCAATTTTGTTCATTTTCAAAAATATGACGCCAATAATTGTAAAAGTAAAATAAAATGGCCGATCAATTTTATCGCAAATCTACCAACCTAACAATAATAAAATATTTGAAAAAAAATTTAACCTAGTGGCTAGTGTATTCCGTAAGCTTTTAAATCTACTCTCGTCCAAATAAAGTAATTATTGTATTCTTACAATTGCTAATTGTATTAAAAAAAACGCATTAATTATTTTTAATTTCATTTAATAGAAATAATTAATAATATACAATTATGTATACACATATGCATAAATTAATAATAGAAGTTTTAAATTTTTTTCTTTTCTTTTATGTAAAAACTAACAAAAAAAAAACAGTGGTATCCACGAATGGTAAGTAGATATTTTAAAAATTCTCATTGTAATTATTTACTTTATTAATAAGAAATAGTTTTTTATTTTTCAAATGATATAAAAATTCTGAAAAATAATGAGACAAATTTATTTTTATTTTCAGTTAAGAATGGCTGCACTAAACGAACCATACTCTGGAGACTTGCAAGGAATACGAGGTGCTGACTTTGCTTGTTATCGACAAGCTAGAAGAGCTGGACTCTTAGGGACATTTAAAGCATTCTTATCGTCACGGTGAGGATATTTTTCAGTTATCGTATTGTTTTTAGGTTATAAATAAAAAAATTTTTTTTGGAATACAAAATAATCAGAAAACTCAATAAAATACAAACCAAAATCGAAAGTCTTTGCAGATAGAATTCTTATTTTGAGCAGTAGAAATGAATTATAATCTTTAAAAAGAAAATCCTCCAAAAAAACATTTATGTATTAATATTAATTTTATGAATTTCATTATATGAGAACATAAAAAATCGAACAAATTTTTAGAGCCTTCCTGAGAACAAATAAAACATAAAATTTATAGCATGTTTTAATAAAAGTAAATTTTTATTATTTATATCACAAATAAAAAAAAAACTATTTTATTTAATAAAATATGATAATTTTTCAACAAAAAAAAAAATATTTATATTAGATTTATTAAATAAGTACTTAAATTAGTACTTTATTAAAGAACATCTGTTACAGGTATTATAGTACCAATAACATAAAAAATATTCAAAAAATTCAACATTCGCCATGATTTTTGTATCTAAACTTACACACGTTTTAACTTTTATTATTAAAAATTTATGATAAAGAAGGAAACATTTGTATAATTCTGAATTTAATTAAGCCGCAGTACAATTGTAGTAAACACTCAAGTGAAAATCTTCTAATTTAATTGTTTGAGAAATTCATAATGTTCCATTTCCGTTTCCATAGTCAGAAATGGACATTTTATGTTGACAGCCCCCCCCCCTCCTTCCCCCCATCAAAGACAGAACAAAGAATTTGTAAGAAAATTTCCATAAACGTAAAGTGCTTAAGCTGATAGAAAATATTTAAAGAAAATTCTTAGATAATAAAACTAAAAAGCTAAGATGTGGTTATAGTATTGTTATGGAAATTTGCCTCCGGAAAATAAGTAGCCGATAGTTGGTAGTTGCTAGTTGAAGCTAAAGAAAACTTACAAAAATCTATGAAATGAAATGTAGAAAAAATTAAAAAAATAAAAACTGAAAGAAATAAAAGTGATAAAAAGTAAATCAGCTCTTAAGGAGTGAAAAATTCTTTTTATTCATAGAACCGCTTACATGTATGGTATTAGCAGCCATTTTTATATTCTTAAGAAGCATCTCTTATATTCTTGAAGACAATACCTTATTCGATAGAGTATTTATACTTTGAAATGCATTACAAAGAATCTGTGTTAGTTTTTAAACAAAATCTATTTTTTATGAATGACACAAATAAGATGATGATATAACTAAAAAAATTTCCCATTAAAACAACAAACTACTAATATTAATCTAAACTTTAATATTTATGAAAATGTTGATGGAATTTTTCTCTACTGTCCTTTAAGTAATTATAAAATATATTTATTCAAATAATATTCATACCAAACCAAATACCAACAAAAAAAAAATGTAAGCTAAAATAAAATTACCTAAAAATTCTAGTTCCTTTTTAGAATATAAACTAAAGAGGATAACATTAATTATATTTATCCTTGTTTGTGGTATCCCTTCATTATATTTTGATAATGGATTTCTTTTCATTTTTTGTTTGTTTTTTTTTGTTATTAAAATGCAAATTACTTGTATCCTTAGTTTTTTTTTCTAATTTATTTTCTTCAAAGAGAAATGAAATTAATATTGGAGCAATAAGAAAAAAACAATGACAAAGCATTAAAGAAATTAAATGAAAATTTTGTCCAACAAATGTCTAAAAGCTATCATCAAATTTTATTATTTTAAATATGTAAGTTACAGTTGAATAAAAAAAAAAATATAGAATATATTTTTATTATGATAAGTACTTATCAAAAGTTATTTTTGAAACTTAGAGGGATGAAATTTATATGATATGTAATTTTATGATATTTTTTTGGATGCAGAGAATTAGCGATCATCTAATAGACTAAGCAGATATTTATAACAAGGACACATAACTGTGAAATGGTACCACTGCCTGTGTTGTCGAAAATATTTTTATATTAAGCCCGGTATGCAGCTCGAGCTAAGATAAATTTTAACGCGATCTCCACTACTCTCCCATTTAGTGCAGCTAAACGAGAGTGAAAAGTTTTTCTGTAGAGATAAATTTTGACATTTCGGAACTTTTTAATTTCGATGTTAATGTTTTGTTGTTATTTTAAAAATAAATGAAGTGAATAGCTTTTTTAGCTAGATTTTATTCAAAGGATATGATTTTAGAAATTGTATCTTTATCTTATTTAAATATATTTAGTTTTTTCTTATATTTTTTTTCTACAGGATTAACTGTATGTTATTCAATTAATATATACAATGTTTATTATACAATGACTGAAAATTTTAATGTTATATCTTTACATTTATTAAATGATGAGGGTTGAATTATATTTTTAGGGAATAATGGGATTATTATTTATAGCAGTTATTGGTGGAAGTATATTAAATTGATTAATTTGTCCAGTTCCTTATATAATTTGTTTACCTGATTATTTCAAGTTAATAACTTTATTTGTTTGTATTATAGGGGGTATTATGGGATATTTAATTTCAAATGTTTCTTTATATTTTTTAAATAAATCATTAAAGTATAATTTTTTATCAACATATTTAGGGAAATATAATTTATACCTTATATTTCTACTTATGGGATTTATATAAGGTATAAATTTAGACTACTTTCGTCCATTGCAACGAAAGTTATCACTACAAATTTATCTTAGCTCGAGCTGCATACCGGCCTTACTACGATAAAAAAAAACACAAACGTCAAAATTTAGCTAGCATTTATCTTCGATTATTGTCCCGTGCATTTATTTGTAGTGAAAACCAAAGTGAAATCGCGTGGAGATTTGTCAATGCCGCCATCTATTTTTCAGTAGATTAACTCTCCTTTCCACTTTCATTTCACTCTCGAGCTGCGTATTGCCCGGCGAAATCGTGAGCTAAATTTTCCGATTTCGATTTCACTAGCGAAAAATCGTATGAAAATGTATCTTAGCTTGAGCTGCATACCAGCCTTTAGTGGAAGATAGAATAGATACAGAAAGGACTTAATTAATCGAAAGCATAGCACACATACGATAATCTATATTACAGAAATTCTCACAAAATGCTACAAGAATATTTGCACAAATTTTAGTAAGCATTAACGACTTTTTTAAACGAAAAAAGTATCTACCTAAAGTGGCCATCTTTATTTGATAAAAAAAAAAGAAATATCGAAGCCAGTATCTTTATAGTCTGTCATGACTGATTTTAGAGAGGATAATACATGTAGAAATAAGTTATCTTAGGAGTGAATTAGGAAAATAGGGGATACAAGGCAATGGAATTTTTGTAATAGGAACGACGCAGATTCTATTATAAACGTATAAGGAGGCACTAACAATTTTACCGAGGATCTTGAATTTTAAAAACTGTGGGCGTTCGAATTTGAACGTTTTGGTTGAATCGGAAAGTTCAATTCTATAAGTCCAAATAGGGTTCATAGTTTCATTGTATATTTAAAGTTTACTATTTATTGTTAATTTGGAATGATTTGCATATAGTGTCAGTAGTCATGGGCTTACAAAATGGGACCAAGAAAACTACCTTGTGCGACCCCAGTTGAAATAGAATATATTGTACATTTGAATGAGATAGAGGGAAGCCGCTATACTCGTATGCAGATGGTGTCTGAATGGGGGCGTAGAATGGGAGTAAATGTTTCCGAAAGGAAAACTGTGTGTCTGCTGTTGAAGGGTTTTTTGACTCAATATTCGTTTAGAGGCGGTCGGAGTCCGATACGCGCGGGAAGTATGGTACCTTGGAGTAAAGGTTGGGGAGAGGCTGAACTTTCAGCCTCACTTACAATATCTAAGGGGGCGCGTGGCCGGTTTGGTTGGCATGCTGGTGCGAGTATTTCGTAAAGACTGGGGACTTCGATCCAGAGCGGTGAAAGAGTGTGTTTGTTGCGTGTGCAATGTATCCGTCGTGTGTGTGGGCTGACATTATATGCGCCACCAGTATGCAAGGGTGGGCATAAATTCAGTTCAGCGTCTGACTTTGTATGCATGTTTGAATGTATGTAGAACCGTGTTAACCGATGCGATGTAGGTTCTCATTGGAGAAATTCCATGAGACCTGGAGGTGCTGCGTGGCAGCATCCACTACCGTCTACGGTGGGACATCCCGCTTGTTGGTTGTCCGGTTACGAATGAAGAGGTTCAGGATCTTAGTTCACGCTAGCGGCGTGTACTGGTCCTGAACAGAATGTATGAAATTTGGCAACGTCGATGGGATGAAAGTGTGAATGGCAGATGGACGCACATGTTCATTTCGGATGTGTGCTTTGCATCTGCGCATGGATTTGAATTTGGTCTGTACCTTGGGTATTTACTCACGGGACATGGCAGTATGAATGGGTTCCTGTACAGGCGTGGTCTAGCTGCGGAGGCTAGATGCCCTTATGGGGCGACGGAGGAGACTGCCAAGCACCTTCTCATTGAGTGTGGATTTGCGTAACTTAGTTGCATATGGAATGATAGTGAATGATGAGGGTGTGGATGTGAGTGGTGTTTTAGGTAAGAGAGAGAGGTATGAATGCCTTAATAGATTTGCCGTGGCAATATTTGAGAGGAGAGCGAGAATGGTGCGGGAATGAGTGTGTGAATGACATGCAGGGTGACTACAACCGGGTGAAAGACCAAGGTCGGGTCTTGGCGAACCCGCGTACCTGAGCTGGCTTAGCGGTGCCTAGGAATTTACAAGATTTCTGACAGTAGCTCAATGAGCGGAGTACAAACCGAAGTACTCTTAAAATAAAAATTGGTACTACGGGAATCGGGATGCCCCATGGTGTGAAAACACACTCTGCCCGATTTAGGTGAGACGCCATTTGGCAGCAACTGGGTGGTTGTGGTTAATACCCATGTCGCGGGTACGATCTCCGGATCGCAGCTGGGATGTAACTGGCAGTAACTTGCAATTATCTCGGGCAGGTGGAGTAGTCAGCTTGTAACTGATTACTAACTGTTAACTGTCAGTAATGGTGGTGCGTTGATTGAGCGTAACTCAATCCCTATAGTCGTAGGCGACTCGTGGTTTACGGTTTTTCATAACTAGGTCATGTTAAATAACAATATATAACTGTACATTTGATACCATTAGAAAATAACCCTGTAAATGATGTATTAATTTGTATGCTTTACAAATATTTTTCTTCAACAAAAAATAATTTTATTCAAAAAAATTTTAAGCTTATTTAAACATTTTAAAGAAAATCTATTGTAGATAAAATATTATTATTATAATTTTTTTATGAAGAAAAACTAATTATTTTAAATTAAAAATTTAACATGCAAATTGAAAATGTATATGGAAGAAAAAACGCGAACCTTGTTATTATTAATCAGCAACCCAAATCAATGATTTGTATTTTTTTGGATACAATATTTTTAAAAGTGGAGCAGAGAAGAAAATATGTAAAAGTCCATGTGGCATGTAGCCAATAAATATGGTAGAAATTGTGATGCAACTATGAGCTTTAGTGCACTAGTTTTTCAATGTAGTCTTTTTAATGTACACAAACTTTAGGCGTGTCCCCATGAGTTATGTACAGGAAAATTTCGCTTCTCAAGGATATAATGCCCAAAAAGCATATTTTTTTAAAATATCATTGCATATTTTTTGCCTCATATTTTCCCAATTTATTTTCTTTTTCTCTTTATACCATTAAAAAGATGAATGCATTCTTATCTAAAAAAAAAATTACTTGATATTATAGAGAATATTACTCTCGTTTATGTTATTTTACTGTCTGATAAAGAATGCTATTTAGTTCATACATATTTATACTCAGTCTTCAGGTAAATCAAACTTAATACTATACCCATACTAGTAAATATACAATAATTATGGTTTGAGTCGATAAGGGTTCGCGTAAAAACAGTTTTGGGCCGAGTACCATCATCTATTTCATTATCTCTGTTGGAACATAAACGATTTTGTAAACAATGAACTCTTGGGGAAACATACAAAATTTTAAGAAAACACGAATTAGTTGAAAACAAAGAATAACCCTAAAAATTACTGAGGAAACGGAAAAAGGGTTGTTTTCTTTTGCTTTATTTTAAAAAGAAATCAATAGTTAGGGATGCGTTTCTGCGTTGTTGTTGTTGTTGTTTTTTTTGTGCAGAAAAAAATTATTTTTTTTCATCAGGATTAAATTTAAAAGGCTTTTGCTTAAATTTCTTTTTTTACCTTCCTCTGAATCAAATTATTCTACGCTTTTTTGGATTAAGTTTAAAGTAAACTTAAAGCTAATTTTTTCATAGTCTTATATTCATTCATTTGCCTTTATTTATTTATCCTCAAAGATTTTTCTCTCATTCCCCTTTTGTTTATAATTTATCTTAAAAAAATTACCAAATTCTATCTAAAACATTTGTTCATTTTGAAACTGAATTAAAGTCGACCTAGGTTTATTAGCAGCTATCAGTATAGAGAAACAAGGATTAACCCTTTAGAAATTTTATGATAAAAAGAGAAAACTTTTAATAGTACTCTTCATTTGTCCCGTATTTTTTGTAACTAATCCTTTTTAAACATAACCCTAAGTAATTATACATCTTCAACTTAAGTAGATGACAAAAAAATACGACTATAATGAATTAAGAGTAAAACAAATTTTCAATTGAGTTTTTTCTCTTATAGTTTTTTTTTTTACAAATTTTTTTCTGAATATAAATTAACTAAAATATCCTTAATTTAATGAATGGTATTAGAGAATTTTCCACTATTATTTACAACCCAAAAGAAAAAAAAAAGGTCATTAATATACCCCAACAACACCTTCAAAATTCAGTGTTAATAAGTACACGTAATATGACAAAAGTTTTTATTTATTTTGTGAAATTTATTAATGTTCAAATTCTCTTTTTCAAATTGAAGTTAATAATTCATTTATTTTTTGCCATCGAAATGGTAATGGGCGAATTTTTTTTTATTAAACTTTACTAAAATGAAAACGAAGAAAGTCCCGGGTTCAAGGACTTGGAAATTTTAATGGCATCTTAATGATACAAAATATGAAATATTGTTAAAGTTTTGTGGTTAGTATACTCGATTCGATGGTAATAATAATCGTATATTGAGAAATAAGTAAATAATGGCTAAATTCAAATAAAATTTACTTAAATTATATTATAATATTACCAGTAGAAAAAACAATAAAGAATTTTAGTTGAATATAGAATTATAGATTGATTTATTTGCATATATATTAATTTTTCATAGATTAAAAACAAAATTTATACCAAAGAAAAATGTTTTTAATTTCGTAAAATAATGAAAGCTTAAATAAATTTCAAATAAAAAAAATGTTAAATGACTTAGTTTAAATAAAAGTTTTTTTATAATATAATTTTTTAACTTATCGAATTTTATATATTTTTCAGAGTTCAAAATTTGGATTCAATTGTAAGAATGTCTGATAGAGATCTACCGGTAGTAAATACAAGAGGTGATGTCCTATTTAATTCATGGAATGGAATTTTCAACGGTCAAGGAGGATTCTTTTCACAAGCTCCACGAATATACAGTTTTAGTGGGAAAAATGTTTTGACCGATCTAATGTGGTAAGATAAAAAAATCTATTATATAATTCACAAGTAATATTTATATTTTATTTATTAATTAGAAATTAGAAAAATATAAAAAGTTTTATTGATATTGACTGTCTATTTTGTTACAATATTAATGAATGGCAGTGGTACTTATCAGAAATAATCTAATTCATATTCTTGAGAAAGTAAAGGTTTCAGAAAGTAAAATAAAATAAAATACACTTAAAATTTAGAGTTTGATAAAGCTTTTATTTAATTACATTACTTAAACTTTACCATTATAAAAATAGTTGTCACATAATTTTTTGCAGGACTCAAACTTCGTGAGATAATTTCTGATGACTTCTTTATTTAATTTGGGCTGTAAATTGGCTGTTGCTTGACGAATGTTAGTTTTTAAATGCTCTTAAGTGTTAAATTTGATTACGTAAACATAATATTTTGTATGGTCTTACAAAAAAAACTCCAACGGCGTTAAATCACACGATTATGAACGCCAATTGACATTACCAAATGTGGACGCTACGTATCCTATGACCTTTTCATGCAATAAAGCCTAAAATTGTCATGTTGTGTGGCTTATAGTACCGTTTTGTTAAAGCCACATATAGTTTGGACTAAAATCTATAAATTCAAACTAAAAAACGTCAGTTTTTATGTGGCCATAGTGTTCAGAATTGATGGTATTGGTCTCTCCTTATTCGTTTTCAAATCCACTGATACCTTCAGACCCAAATACACACCAAGCAGTAACTTTTCATGGATACAATGGCTTCTCACTTTGTTGGTTCTTAGAGACACCTACGAGGTCTATTCAAAAAGTATCCCGAATTTTGTGTTTTTTCAAAAATTATTTATTTATTTATGAATATCTATTTTTTGCCCTTTAAAGCTATTATACACTTGGGCCAACGTTTTGTCCAATCCTCGAAAAATTTAAAAAATCATTTTTTGTGATCTTGTTCAGCTCCTCCTTCGATGCTGCCTTTATCTGCTCAATCGTAGCGTAGCATCTTCCTTTTATGAGGCTCTCCCAGATCTGGAGAATACGGTGACTGCGGCATTATTAGTGTGTTGTTTTTGGCTAAAAATTCGCGCACAAACAACGATGCGTGAGCAGGGGCGTTATCATGGTGCAGAAGCCAATTTTTATTCTTCCACAAATCCGGGCGTTTCTGGTGGATTGCTTCGAATGATTCATCACCAGTTATGACCCTTTGGAGCAAATTTGGGTTTTCGCGGACAGTGTCCGACAGCTCCTTAGCAATATTAATGCGATGCAGTTTTTTTTCGAAATTGAGCCAAAATTGGAAGACGAGCCAAAACACGTGCAAGAAAAGCAGCTGTCAAAAATTTACTTGTCGGCGTAAGTTAAAGATAAAAGTACCAACATAACACCACAAAAATATACGTAGCCCGCGATAATTTTTGAACAGACCTGGTATATGAAAATTGCTTTTTGACGTCTCATCGCTGACGACCATAACCTCCTTTTGAAAGCATAAAGCATGGCAACGCAGCATGAAATGTTGTTTTGGCACAATTATTTGTATGTTTTTAATCTAAAAAATAATAATACAATATATAAAATATAAAGATATATATCCAGACCAAAAACTGAATAATCCATTATAACTATTTATATATGATTTTCTATAAGGACAATAAATTATAAAAAAAAGCTCTATATTTTCCAAAAATAAAAATAAAAATCTATATCTCAGGTTATGGTTATAAAAAAGTCCTTTCTTATAAATCCATACTGTTTCACCTAGCTTTGTTGACTAATATCATTTTAAAATATTCAAAAATAAATCATTTAATCAAATCCACTATAATAGGGGATATTTTTTGCATTTCCATACCCAATATATACAATAAAATAGAATGACATAATCCTGTTACTGTAAATGGTTTTCCTATTATTTATCTTGTTTGCATTCATTTTTCTTTTATTTTTCTATTGAATTTTATAAGAATTCCTAAAAAAATAAATTTGATTATCCCCACGATCTCAGCCTCGCGTTTTAATGTCCTTAACGAGTAATCATCCTCAAAGAATGCTCAAATAGCCAGTGCTAAATGTACTTTTAGTTAAATGAAAACAAAATAGAACAGATTAATTCGATTGAATCAAAATATGAATTTATATAGAAATTTTCCTGTTTTTTTTTCTTCTTCTGCACGATCAACTTTCCCGTCTTTTCATAATTGAGTTTATTTGCTTTATTCAACATCCACTCTTGTCTATCCTATCCCATCCTAAATTTCTTAAAAAACAAATTTTTCCACATTTTTCTAAGTAACACTCAAACAGAATGTTATATTTTGTGTTCAATAAATTTACAAATTACTTAGGGTAAACGGTTGGAATAAAATTGTTACGATAATATTGAGGGCAATTATATTAAATGGGGATGTTTAGAATGAATTTTGATTTACGTAATAAATAGTTCTATGTTTCCTTAATTGTTCATTAATTTTGTATACTTAGGCTTTATATGAAAAATTATCATAGAAGTGGTAGATTATAGAAAAGCTTCTTCATATTATTTATTGATGAAAAGAAAATGGAAAGAGATGGTACATCATCTCAATTTACAATCGTGAATATTCTATTCCCTTCTTTAAGTACAATTACTTAACATTTAAAAGCATACTTGGATTTTTATTGCCTTATTGAAATGTTCATAATTGAAAACTGCCAAAAATAAACTGGTAATTATGAGCAAATCCTTCTAAATGGAATTCAAATATTTACAACGTATTTGTTGGTCGACTTCTCTATTACAAATAGCTTTTTACTATACCAATTGTCAATTTATGTATCCATTACAAATTACTTAAATTGATTAAGTTTATTTTCTTTATTTATTTTCGAGTTTATTACTTATCCATATTAATGAGTTGAAAATATAAATCATAAAAAATTCAAACAATAAAATGGACATTTCTCCTTTTATGTTTTGGCTATTTACAAATCAATTTAAATACAATTCCTTTTTCTTGTTGGTTTGTAAATTGTAGGTATTTTGAAGCCATACGATTTTTATCGACTCTAGCCACTTTTAGCGGTGTCTTGTTATATTAAAAAAAAGATAAGAAAAAATTTGTAATTTTTCTATAAAATACTGAAATGGGAATTTAAAATAGTAATCATCGTATCTAAGGACGCTGTAATATATAAAAGGTATCTTATTTGAAAAGTTATTTCGATAATTCCTTTCATTGAACTTAAACTTATAGAACTTAAGAGAAGACTAGTTGAGCAATTTCGAATGAATTTTATATTTCGAAAACACCTTCGACCAAAAAAAAAACATGGAGTGGCAGTACTTTATCTTCTTTCATCAAAACGCCACCACAGTCATTTTACTGAACCACCATAACGTAAACGTCAAAAAGACATATAAATTATAGCATATAAGTCTCAGTAGCTATAGCACATGCACTTCTCGAAAATAATAATTATTTTTCACGAACATATCGTTTTCCTTAAATACATGTATTTAGGAATATACTCATTTCAAATAAATATTTTATTTATAGAAAAATTTCTCAGCTATTTTCTAACATATTTTAATTTAAAAAATTTAATAATTGTATGAGAGAAATTATCTTAAAGTCGTTAACAAGATCTTACTGATAATGTACTATGTGATTTTATTACTGTGTGTTGAAATATGCCATCAATATTTATATTTCGTCAACATTTTGATGGCTTTTCCTATCCAGTTTGTTATGATAGCCTTGTCGATAACATTGATAATTTGTTAGTTACACAAAATTTAAAGAGATAGCTCACAAACCACTAACGCAATGCATGGAATCTACGACTAGTTTGTTACCTCGGATGGCACTACTGCCAGAAGGTTCCATGAGCCGACGACGCTTTGTCGAATCAACGATTAAGCCGCAAAATGATCGTATGTATATATTTTACATTCAAGAACTGGATAGGCCTCTACACAAAAAGTTTTCTATTTTAAAATATTTAAAATTTAATAAAATCGCACTGAAATTTTCAATTCGCGATAAATATCTAAATATGAACAAAAGTATGCAAGCATTTCCATAAGCTACCACTTAATTCATGGAGAATGACGTATTTCGAAAACTCTCTGAAAGACTATCAATGCTATTTGATTGATATTTACTAAATAAATAATAAACCTTAAATACAATTGCATTTAATGCTAGCAAATGTTGCCTTCTGTCGTGTTTAAATTATATTTTTGTTTGAAATAAGTGCGTGCAAATAGATATTAATTATGCTTTTGGAATCGAAAAAAAATTCTACTACGAAAACTAGATGTCAGTAAGTGTCATGTGTACATAGAAAAATCTACACAATTGTATGTAAGCAGTACGATTTCTCATCGCTTTTGCAATAATTCAGACAGAAAATTGCATATTCATATACGAAAATCTGACGTACGATCTAGGTATTCTTTAATCTAAGATCTCCAATATTTTGCTGGTGTTCCATAGAGCAGCATACTTGACCCTATCCTCTGCAATCTTCATACATCTTATATTTACATCTGTCCTAACACCTTTTTTGCTACATATTTAGATGATACAGCATGGCTTACATCTAGCAAAAATTCCCATAATGCTTCCGAAATTCTTCAAATGTAAGTTCAAATTCTTCAGAACTGACTACCCAAGTTAAAAATGAAAAGAAATGGACGCAAATGTGTCCACATAACTTTTACTGTCCGCTTTAAAATATGTCCTGCCATATATAGAGTTTTCCAAAAGGAGTAATATTATTTCTTTTTTTTTTTTTTAAAACACGAATTGTTAAGAAAATTCATATGTTTTTAATTAATGTGAAGTACAATCGATACAATTAGGTTCTGAATAAAACGTCATTCAAATGGCCTCCACGACTTTTTTTTGCAGGAACAAATTTGATTAACCCAATTTTCAAGCACTTTTTCCACTAAATCAAGTCGTACGTGTATGTCATGAATAGCACGTTCAATATTAACTTCTAAGGCTTGAAGAGAGTCTGGTTTATTTCTAAAGACTAATGGTGTTAAATCACAACTTCTTGGAGGCCATTCAATGTCACAATTTCTTGAAATAATCGAATCTCCAAATTTTTCTCGCAATAATTCGGTTGTTGCACGTGCTGTGTGACACGTAGCCCCGTCTTGTTGGAACCAGATATTGTTAAGATCAACTTCTTCCAATTTCAGCCATAAAAAGTTGGTTATCATCGATCTATACCGCTCTCTATTGACAGTAACGTTGTTACCAGCCTCATTTCGAAAGAAGTACGGACCGATGATTCCACCAGACCAAAAACCACACCAAACTGTCAATTTAGGTGAATGTAATGGGTGTTCATGAATAATTTGTGCATTTTCTTCGCACCAGAATCGACAGTTTTGTTTATTTACCGCACCACTCAGATGAAAGACAACCTCATCGGAGAAGATGATTTTCTTAAATTGGAGAACGATTATTTTGATAATAAAATTGAATAATTTGTAAATGTTGTTCTCTCCATGATAAAATGGTAAACATTACTGAATACAATGGAAAAAAAGTGACAGATCATGACATATTACAAATGGCCGAAACGTCACTTAGAAATCAAATCATTTTTATTGGTTATCTAAATGACAGTAAAATACCATAAGACGCTGATGCTTGATAATTAATAGTGAACTTAGAGAAACGCTTGACATGGAATTTACACACAGAATCTTGAAGACTATTATTGTTGTTGTTTGTTATAATTTCTAGTAATATAGAAATGAATATTCTAAGCGACACGGCACTAACGGCCATTTGGCGATAAAGGATATCGAGATAAGGAAATTACACTATAAATGGAAAGCAAAACTATTTTTTTTTTTGGCAATTAGCATAGGACCCTGCCTCAGTAAGATTCAAACCCTCGACCACTTATATGATAGGCTAGTACGATTTTGGGCTATCGACCCAAATGGATTTTGGGTTAACATTCTTACTAAAAAAATTTATCAATTCTTAAATATTGTTCAATTATTTCAAACACCGTGAATTTGCTGATTTTTCTCTGGAACAATTAATGCTGATTAAAGCCTATTAAAACCAATCTAGACTTACGGACAGGAAAAATATCAAGTCCAATCCCTCCTGTTTGCAGAATTGTTATTGCTTCCTTTTATGTTCGCAATAATGTTACTTTATGTGCTCTACAAGTTCCCAAAATGCCTGTGTCTGGTTATGAAAGGCTTTATTTTTGTATTTTCCATTATAATTATTCACTTCTTTGAGTGTTGTCCTCCACTCTCTTCGCTATAAACACTAATTGCAAACAAAAAATGGAACCATAGCCCATCGCCTAAATCAATAGTGTAACCGATATCTGCTTGTTACTACTTTATAATTGTAGTAATCGGTAAAATTTAAAATAAAAAAACATTTTCTTCATTAAAATAATCAAATTTTATCCAAAAATATAAAAGCAAAATTTTGTATTGTAGAAACCTTAGAATAAAAAATTCGATTATAATTCAGATTTTTAAGTATTATAAACATAAAAACTTTATTATATTATTGTACAAAATATCAAAAGTAATAAAAAGTTCAGATATCAATTATCCTCTCTTACTTAACATAGATAGCTCATAGAGATAATATTTAAAAAAAAATTTAAAGCCCCATTCGCACAAATATTTAATTTCACATTTATTCAAAAGATAAATGTCTAAAATAAACAGTATAGGATTTCCTTGAAATACATTTTTCTTTTCTAAGAAAATATTCTGTTACAGTTCAGGTGTAACCTCTGACAAAAATATAACTTTTCTTTTCAAGTAAATACGTTTGACATAATTTCGTATGAATCAAAGTAAATAAGTAAAATATCAAATTTCACCAAAATATTCATCATCCTACGAGCTTATTATTATAGACGTTTGTAGTCTTTAAAAACATTGAGTATTCCTACCTAATTATGCATGTATTCAATTTCAAAGAAAATGAATTCGTTATATTTTTCTTTAAGAAAATTACTTTTCTCCAAATTCAACTGAAATGAGCCCAAGGCCATCTAACATGTATCACAACCATATTGATGGGTGGGTGGACATCATTTAAAAAATACATTTTGTATTATAGAAATGGCCTTTTTCTTATTTAATTTTTACCTGTTCAAAATTTTATTATTATTATACCAATGCATTCTAATATATACATTAATTTTGAGGACATTTAAATTTCTTTGAAAAATGTTCATATTTTAAAAAAAACATTTCTCAAAATTATTCCATTTTAATTGACGTTGTACATTCTGTTTTTATATTTCTGCTAAAAGAGATATTATGAAACTCATCTGTATCTGAAAACCCTCATTATTGATATACTAAGGGTTTAAATTAAATTAGTCCAAACATATTCTGTCAAAAAAATTTCAAATATTATTAAATAAAATCTGGATTTAATATGTTCTTTTAAAAAAACTCCTTTTAAAGCAATACTTTATTGGCAATTATGTATAAAGACTGTCCCACTATTCGAAATATTTTTTATAAGCACTGGTAAGTATTGCCTTTACCTCATTTTATAAATCATCGGTTATGGCTTCAAAACGTCTTCCAAAAAATGCTAATTTCATGTTGGAGAATAGAAAAAAGTCACATGGATTGATTCGTGCACAATCCTCCTGCGTAGGACAACTTATTATCATGATCCAAAATCCAAGGCCACAAATATGGCCTTTTCTGGTAAACCCTCTTTCTAAATCTCTTCGTAATACTTATATTATATTTTTTCTTGATAGTTTGTCTTCCTTAAAGTATCTTCGTATTAAAATAACTAGAATAATCAAAGAAAACAGTCTACATAACTTTATTTTTCAAGCAAGTTTGACGTGGATTTTTCGGTTTTGGCTAGTTTAAATGTCAAACTATAGAACGTATAGTAAAAGGATACAAATTTCAAATTCAACGTTCTATGAAAGTTGAATTCAAAGTGGCTTGTTCAAGCTAAACATGCATTTTTTGTCCAAAAGTTCAACCAAACTCATATCAACATATTCCTTCAACATTTACAGGTCCTAAAATATCTTTGTTGAGCTCAAATAACGATTTTCCATCACCATTATCGATAGTCGAAAACTTTAAAAGTCGACCAAAACAAGGCAAGCCCCCCATAACTACTCGTCCATCTTTGAATAATGATTGGCCACAATACGTTGACAACACAAAATTTCATGAAAATTATTTTTTCAATATTCTTTTCCGTATTCCAAATCGAAGTACACACTTGATATCGACTAACAGCTGTGCACAAGCTAATTGACAGTTCATCAACATTATAATTAGACACGTTAATACCAACTTAACAGCAAAATATTTCTATTGTAGCTGTCAAGCGGGCTTTTCAAATAAACTTATTTAATTGAATGTTTATTCCATATCATTCTCCGATTCATTTCATTTTGAAAAGTCTGTAATTTAGACTGTAATTTAATAATTTTCAAGAGTTAAAGGCAGATTTTTCTTCTTAAATATATTTGAAATTATATTAAATATTGATCATTAAAAAATTACTACCCATTGAATACGATTTCATTTAGTGTTTATATAAAATCTACTGATAGATAAATATAAATTATTGTTTACTAAATATTTATTAAGTTATAGTCGATTGATTAGAAACTTCATAGCATATGTTATATAAAAGGATCAATAGAAATAGCTATAAGTAAATATTTTCTAAACAAATATACAGAAGAATATTCCTAAATAGTCAATGTAAAAATTCGAACTTTAATATTTAAAAAAATCTAAAACAAAATAAATTTTATTATATTCTGATTATAAATCAATTTAAATTGTGATAAAATATTATACAAATTTTTTAGAATCCTTCTAAAAAACATTTTTTTAATTATTGTAATAATATAAAAAAATAATATAATTCAAAAATTTTCCCATTTATTAATTTCATTTAAAAATAAAATCAGAAATAGAAAATTATTTTATAATATAAAAAGTATTATAAATTTATGTTCACCTTTTTTTTCGTTTTTTTTTTTTTTTTTTTGATTGAGCATAAAGTGTTTGAAAATTCAATTAATTTGCGCAAAATGGCATCGAATTTTATTGAAAAGTGTAATCACGAAGCTTTTCAATGTTTTTCGAGTACAAAGTCAATGTTTTATAATAATAAATTTTCCATTTCGTTTCGAATTCATTTTAGGACACAGAAAATCGTATGGCACGGCTCCCTTCCGAATGGGGAACGAGCCATGGACACATACTGCGATGCATGGCACTCATCCTTCCCAGATAAAGCGGGCCTGGCTAGTAGCCTTATAGGCAACAAGCTCCTCGAACAAGAACGTTACTCTTGCGATAATCGATTCGTCGTACTGTGCATCGAAGCACTATCACAGGATCGACGAAGAAAACGAGACCTACGAGAAAGGTAAATCTCTTTATTTTTCAGGTGTCGAATATGTTTTTTCCCTTAGTTGTTTTATAATATTTTTTTTTTTTATTTGCTCAGTGAAAATTTCCATTTGATGATTCCCAAATGAATCAGTTCTTTCATGATTTACGCTATTCTCCGTATAGTTTAAAAGAAAAAAAACCTGCTGATAAGCAAATTTATGTGATTTGATTTTTCCGATTCCCAATTCAGATGAACGATTAATTGCGATTTATCATCATTTTTCCCTCTGAACGCTACACTTTATTTCCACTTTTGTTATTACAGTTTTGCAATAATTTCGCTCAATTGAACTTTAAATTTTGCATGAAAAACTTAAGACCAAATTTTTTGTTAATAAATTAAATTCGTATAAATATTTTCGAAAGCAAAATAATTCAAATTTGTAAATAGTAGAATTTTAATGGTATTTAGAGTATTTCGAGAAATATTTAATTATCTGATACAATGGATTTTATAAATTCTTTGATATTTTATTTATGAAATATGTTAAATGATGCAATATTAATGAATCCTTTTATTCTATTGTATGTTATATACAAAATATTTCATATACAGTCAATTAATAGATACAGTAACTATTTAATTTCATACTTTTTTCAATTAAAAATATATTCTTCTCCAATAAATTGAGTATAACCATTATGAAATGTATTTTTTTTTTAAATTCTAGAAATATGAATTTTTTAAAAATATAACAGACAATCAAATTTATATTTAAAAAACTATAGTTACTCAAATTTTATTCTATTTAATTAATTTTATTATTATATATAAAATACAATATTTAAATAACAGCTACAAGAATTCTTGCACAACTCGATCCTTTTGAGGTAATTTTTGATAACTTGTTCACGCAGTTTGGACTCTAATTCGACTATTATTTGAATCATGTTGATTTTTAAATGCTATAAAATTTAAATATTTTTCAATCAAACGGCTTCAAGTTTGCATGATATTGGAGATCAATTGACTTATCAAAAAATATCTTTTAAAAACTTCACAAAAGCCAAAATTTATCATGTTGTATGACTTTTTGCACCATTTTGGTATAGTTTATATTTAAGTCTTTGTGGGTTTTTGGAGAGGCCTATTTTTCTTACTGACATATCCACTGAGCGAAAAATGAGCCTCATTACTAAATAAAATTTTCCATTCTTAGAACAACACATTTCCCAATCCTCTGCAAATTTTCCATAATAAAAATAATCCCTAAACCCATTAAACTAATAAACCGCCACACTTCCTACAGACTAATAAGTCTTCTTCTAATCCTATCAAAAATCTTTCCTTTGCCGTTTGCATCCCCTATTCGAATAATAATAATAATAATAATAATAATAATAGCCTTTATTTAACAAACTTAGAAGAAAGTTACTATCACTTATGTTAATTGACACCGGTTTTGAGATTGTCTTGCGTTTCCGCAAAGGCCTCCCCTAGAGCTTGCCACACTTTCCGGTCATGAGTCGTCCTCTTCCAAGTAGCACCGGCTATTTTCCGAATATCGTCCTCCCATCTCAGATGCTGCCTCCTTTTCTTTCTTTTATTTTGTCTTGGACACCATTCGGTTGCATCCTTAGCCCCATTTTTCTTGTTTACTCCTCATCATATGACCTGCCCAACTCCATTTTAATTTTCTTATGCAGTATGTTACATCGTTAATTTTACTTTGGTTACATAATTTTCCTAGTCTTACTTGGTCTCTTAACTTGACTTTGAGCATACTTCGCTCCATGCTATGTTGACAGGTTTCTAGTTTGTGCAAGTTCTGTTTTGTTAGACTTCAAGTTTGACATCCGCATGTCATGATAGGAAGAATACAGCAATCAAATATTTTTTTCTTAGCTTTAAGTGGTACCTGCGGTTTTTTGACAATTTCTTTAAGAGACCAGTATCTTTTCCATGCTAATTGTACTCTGTTGTTTATTTCTTTGGTTGTAAGGTCTTTTGGTGATATTATCTGTCCTAGATATGTATATTCATCGAGGTACTCTATTTTGTTGCCGTTGACTGTAATAGTGATTTTGTCGGAATTAGTCATTACTTTGGTTTTTGTATTATTCATGGAGAGTTTGACTTTATCACTTTCGTACACCAACTGTTCAAGCATTGCTTGCAGGCTTCTCGGGTCTTCAGAGATTAGAATTAGATCGTCTGCAAATCTTAAATGGTTTAGTTGCATTCCGTTAATGTTTAGTCCATATTGACTCCATTCGAGACGTCTAAATATAAATTCAAGCACCGCCGAGAAAAGTTTGGGTGATAGTGGGTCTCCCTGTCGGACTCCTCTTTTTATAGGGACCTTCTCTTTCTGTTCTTATTTTCGCTTTCATGTTCTTGTATATATTTTTAACAATTTGTATGTACTTATTTTCAACCCCTTGTGTTGTAAGCGCTTCCCATATTTTTGTATGTTTTAATGAGTCAAAAGCTTTATTATAGTCTACAAACGCCAAATAGTAATTGATACCATATTCTGTACATTTCTGGATAACTTGTTTTATGGTGTTATCCAGAAATGTACAGAATATTGTTGAAAAGTCCTTGCGAAAGCCTGCTTGCTCTCTGGGTTGTTTTCATCCAACGTCTTTGTTAAACGATTCAACAGTATTTTGGAAAAGATTTTATATACGTTCGACATCAGGCTGATGGCTCTGTAGTTAGTTATGTTGTCTTTATTTTCCTTTTTATGTAGTAGTATTATAGTTGACGTGGTCCACTGGTGAGGTATACATTCTGTCTCAAAAATTTGGTTAAATAAATCTGTAATAGTGTCTACTATAATTTCAGATGTTCCTCTATCATAAGTTCGTTAGATATGCCATATTCTCCCGCTGCTTTGCCTCTTTTTTGAGATTTAATAGCTTTTTCTACTTCTTCTTTCAGTATACTTGGAATTTCTTCATTATTATTTGTATTGTTTTAAGTTAGTTGATGGATTTCGTCTGGTGTTTTGTCTAATATTTCGATTCTATCGGTCTTCTTTTTCTCATCTTTCAGGTGCGTCATATTGTCTATCCAGTTTGTACTTTCTCGAAGCTCTTTTAATGCTATCCTAACTCCTCCTGTTTTTTCTATATAATCATTTATTATATTATTCCTTTTTTCTTGTCTATATTTCCTGATTTGTAGATTTATTTCTTTATTTAGACTTTCGATCTTCTTCTTGTTGCTTTTTTTGTCTTTAAATATGGACTTCCTCTGCATAAGTAAACTTCTTGCCTCTGGACCTATTTTGTCCTTAATTTTGTTATTTATTTTAGATTCGTTTTCTACTTTCTTTAGTTCGTTTTCAAGAGCGTAATATTTCTCCTGAACATATTTGGCATTGTTTTTTTTTGAATACTCAAATTTAATTCCCAATTTGGTGAACACTCGACTACCCAGCAGTGTCGTCCAGTTGTCGATTTTATTGCAGCTTCTTTAGAAAGAAAAGATTACTGTCCCGGAGTGTTTCTTGATATACTGTAAGTGCAGTGTTTGGCACCAGTGCTTACTCTCAAAACTCAAGATGACCCTTCCTTCTACCTATTTTATAGACGTTTCCTACCGATACTTCCAAGTCAACGAATCCGACGAACTCTCCAATATCTTTGCCATATTGGCAGGTATTCTACAGGGAAGTTTACTTGGGCCCATCCTCTACAACATTTATACATCTAATGTCCCAATCTATCCCAATAGATCTAGCGAAAATCCCTAACATGCTTCCGAAATTCTCCAAGCCCAAATCCAAACCTTCCAAAACTGGTGTACCAGGTGGAAAGTAAAAGTTAATGGGCGAAAATTAACACACGTGACTTGTACTCTCCGCCGTGAACCATGTCCTCCCATATATCTTAATGTCAGCGAAAAACTACAATACACCGACGTTAGGTACCTAGAACTGAACTTAGGCAAACGTTCTTAACTTACTATAGACAGTAAAGTACTTTTATACTGAAACCAATATGGGCTTACGAACTAGAACTCTGGGGTTCTACTTATTCCCATAGAATCTAATTCCTTCAATCAAAAATACTCCGTACAATTGCAAACGCTCTCTTTTATATTCACAATACTGTTATTCACCATAATCTCAAAGTCCCTTTTTTGGTAAAAAATTTACTGAGGCTTAACACAATCACACGTTAGTAGGAGAAACTACGTTGGAAGAACAAAATTTCTAGTTCAAGTATTTTGTATTTTCTGAAATATTCATAATAAGAAACTATACGAGGTCTGTTCAAAAAGTATTATTTATATATTCATGAATATCTATTTTGTGCCCTTCAAAATAATCCCCACCAGATATTATACACTTGTGCCAACGTTTTTCCTAATCCTCGAAACAGTTCAAAAAATAATTTTTTGTGATCTTGTTCAGCTCCACCTTCGATGAGGTTTTCATCTCCTTAATCGTAGTGTAGGATCGTCCTTTCATGGGGCTCTTCAGTTTCGGGAATAAGAAAAAGTTACAGGGGGCAGATCTGTAGAATACGGTGGGTGCGGCATCATTAGTGTGTTGTGAGCAGGGGCGTTATCATGGTGCAAAAGCCAATTTTTGTTATTCCACAAATCCAGGCGTTTCTGGCGGATTGCTTCGCACAACTTGCGTATAACTTGCAGGTAATATTTCTTATTAATCGTTCTACCCTTTGGCAAGAAGTCATGATGCACCACGCCCCTGCAGTCGAAGAAAACTGTAACCAAAACCTTCACAATCGACCGAACTTGGCGCGCTTTTTTCCGACTTGGCACGTGCAGCAGCTTCCGTTGGGATGATTGAGCTTTGATTTCCACGTCATAACCATAAATCCATGATTCCTCACCAGTTATGACCCTCTGGAGCAAATTTGGATTGTCGCGGACATAGTTCAACAGTTCCTTAGCAATGTTAATGCGCTGCTGTTTTTGGTCGAAATTGAGCAATTTTGGTACTAATTTCGCGACGACTCGTCTCACGCCAAATCATTGGTAAAAATTGAATGGCACGAGCCAGTCGATATGTTTAAGACCTCAACAACTTCTCTAACGGTGATTCGACGATTGGCCAATACTATTTTTTCGTCCGGCACGCTTTTCGTCGTTCACATCTTCTCGGCCCTCTGAGAACATTTTGTACCACCGATAAACGTTCCTTCGGTCGAAGGTATCTTCACCATATACCACAGTCAACATTCGGAATGCGTCCGCGCAATTAATTTTGTTTTTCACACAAAATTTGATACAGATTCTTTGATCCATTTTTTGGATCGAAGACTAGCCAAAACACGTGCAGGCAAAGCAGCTGTGAAAAATTAACTGTACATTCAAAATGGCCGAACTTATTGGCATAAGTGAGAGACATGAGTACCAACATAACGCCACAAAAAAATCGAAAACCGAATATACGTAACCCGCGAAAATTCAAAATTCGTGATACTTTTTTTTTTTATTTAAAATCAATTAAAGTTATTTTATTTTTTTAAAATAATATTCATTTATATTTAAATGAATTTCTATATGTTTTCTTTATAAGTAAAAAATATTTGATTTGTAAAATTTCTTTTAGAAATCAATCAAGAAATTATTTTACTTCGAAAATTAAATTCAATTCCAACATCAAATTGAATGTTGACTTTCCTTAAAAAAGCAAAGAAGAATATTTACTCTTAGAAACGAAATTGATTAAATTTATCAGTTAAAAAAAGTACTTTAGAAATAAAATACTAATAAAAATTTGACTTTATAAAAAAAAAAATTTAATTTTCTTATTCAAATAACAACAAATTGTAGAAAAAAAAGTTAATTATTTGTATACTCTTTTTATTGGGTAAGTTTTTTTTTTGTACAATATAATAAAAATAAGCGAAATGTTTGTAACTTTTTAATGCTTTCTTTATATTAGTAGAGTTTGAAAATTGTCTAAATTTATATCCAGGTAAAATTATTATAGACTTAGGATATTTGCAATATTGTACATAGTTTTCAAATTAACTTAAAGCTATTAAAACAATGTACCCTAAAGTTTATTTTTGTAATAAGAAAAGAAACGAAGATAATGAACAAACAAACGGTTAGATAAACTTTTAATTTGGTAGTTCATGTTTTGGAATAATTAGCTGTTGCCACTTATTCCTTTATGGAAAAAAGTACTGTTGTTGTGGGATTTGCATTGAGGCCATAAACAAGAAAATCTGTTTAAATTGTTTTGAATGAATTTTCACGGCACCTCTCTTCAAGAATACAATACAAAAATGGTCTAGTAAGAGCTTGTATAAATAATTCTAAAGGAGCCGCTCCAGAAACTACTTGTAAATATCCTTTTTCTATTGTAGTATTTATATACGGTAGCGAAGTATTATTGCATGCTTATAAGTAACTGGAGTTTGAACAACACAACATGAAACCAGCTTAAACAGCTTCCAAAAGAGAATACCAAGTTACCCTTGTTTATGATAAACGTACTGCAATCATCTATTCAGCCGGAAGCTATTCATTCGCACAAAGGTGAATATATAACGTTTTATTCATATATCGTATGAGGTACGAATAGGATGACGGTAGCCACAAACAACGTAATAAATTGCGGGAATTTTTTCCTTACTTACTACTTTTTTTCTTCTTTTTTTTTTTTTAATCATAGTCCTTTCACTTAACCGTACTGAATTGAGATTGTTTCCCACATACTTCCTGTGATCTTTACATCTAATATGATGAATGAATCAATAAATATTTCTAGAAAATTTTCTAAGCAACAAAACACAATTCATCGTCAGGTGTTTGCACTTGATTTAGTTTTGGTTTTTTTTTTATGAGCAACGGAATGAAATTTGTTTCCAAGCTAAAACTAATCTTAGTGAATTATTGTCATTTTCAGAATTCTCCCATAATATGATGAAAGTGAATGAAAATAATGAAACGAACAATCTCTCACCTCCACCATTTTGAAAATCGTCCAGAACAAAATCTATGTATGCGTGTAAATAAAATAAATTCTGATAGGGAAAAAAAGCTTCACAATAGGGATCAAAAACGGAATCATTCTACAATGTATCCACAATGTGAATTACATTCTTTGTTGGATTAAACGGAACAAAAAATACACGCACATATATAATAAAATAATATGGTATGTGTACAATAGCTCTATTCAAGTAGCTTTTGTAAAAAAAAAAGAAAGAAAATCCAAAATCAAATAGAATTGTTTTATGGATTTCTCAAAGGACCAACCGTATCATCTGGTTTCATTTGCCTAAAATGCGAGTTCATCAATGTCACGACCGCAGAAAAAAAAATCAAATCGTGTGCGATCCATATAAATACTTGAGAATCCTTGATTAAGAGCTGAGATCCATTTAGTTTTTGCTATCGTCACCACATCACATATATTACCATATTTTCTTGTGATCCTTTTTTCCTATCATTGTTGCTATTTAACTCTAAATATATTCTTATAAAGTTTTCGTATCTTTTTTTATTCAAAGTTCTTCTATACGTATTAAAGTTTTTGTCCAGGTTTCAGATACCGTACTTTATATTTATTTGTTTAGCTATTTTACTTTCCAGATAAAGGATACTTATACTTATAAAGTTTTAAATTTATATGCATATATACTACTATATAGGGGAATGAGCTATTTTAGAATTAATTCAATTGGAAGGACTCCAAGGAACAATTTACAATCTGCATTTGAACATATAACCTTTTGAGTGGAATCACTCGTTTTTAGAACCTTTGCTTTTTAAAATTGTCAAGGAAGCTAACTTCACTGTTGGTTGTTATAAAGAAAAATCCTTCAAATATCAAGAATATTTTTTACCATAGATTTGAACCAGAAATTGTTTTAAAAGCAGTCGTCCTGATGTTGCCATTTGTCGAAGGGTTCCATTTACTCAAGCATTAAGTTAGGGCTCCACTGTCAATTTCTTTAGTCACCTTTTAAGGCCATACTATATGGATTATTCTGAATTTAAGGAATTTGATCTAATTATTCAAATTTTACCTATTTTTTTTGGCCATTTGATTTCAATTCCTAGTAACTTCATCGATGAAGGAAGCACTTCCAAATACATTATCTACGAATACACCCTTACTATAGAACATGCCATATTATATTCAGTAGTTTTGTTTACTTTTAAATAGAATATAGAAATATGTTAGTATGGATTGGAATTTCACTGTTTCTATAAATTCCATTGAAAACATGGAATGTTTATGTGTACAGAGAGTGCAATTTGTAACGCTAGAAAATTTTTTATCAGGCCAAGCCCCAACGGTCGCATTTGTGTTCATTCGTGCGAGTTATTCGTTGTCCTGCGTTATATTTATTATGTTAATTTTTATGTATGGAGAGTCCTTTTTCAATATGCTGGCATCTTTTATTTCTTTGTTTTAGTATTTGTGGATTGTCTACTTATTCTGATTACCAAAAATTATTGTTATTTTCAAATGTTTACTGAGCGGCGGCCGTATGATGATAATCAAGGAATTTTAATCTTATTATGTATTCCAAAGATGCCTATTTGATTTATCAGATACAGCCACAAAAGAATTTATTCGATTTATCTAGACGGTATACATTTTGTTAAAGTATTCAATTTTTCTTTTTCTTTTTTATTTCGTGATTTCGATGATGATTTTTCTCTCTACCATTGAATTTTATTACATATATACACGTACACTTCAAATTATTAACCTTAAAATAGGAAGACTTTTCATCCATTTGAATAAATAATAATGAATTTATTCATAATATGGATAAATTTAAAAGCATATTTTATGCAAACCATAGAGTAAATATTATATGGTATGTTTTTGTATTGGAAATTATTTTTTATCAATTCTATTTAGAAAATTCTGTTAAAAGAAATTTGATTTTTCTATATACTTTAACTTAAATTTACGAGGATAATCCAAGAAGTGCCCGACCTAAAATAAAAAATTTGGCAACATTTCTCAGTATAGTCTTCATTTAGCTCGATACACTTTTCCCAGCGATGTTCAATAGCTTCGATATCCTGGTTATAGTAAGAACCGTAGAGCGCCTCAAACCACAGACTTTATTTTTGGCAAATCGTTTACCATCGAGCAATTTTTTCAAGTTTGGAAAGAGAAAAAATACCGAGGGGCTTAAATTTGTCAAACACAGTATATAAAGAAGTAATTCGAACTTTGTCTCATTGATTTTGGCCATCGCGACAAGGAATGTCTGAACTGGTCTTTTGTCTTATTAGAACAACACTTTCTACTTCGCTATAATGCAGTCATTTTTTCTTGATTTCATAACTCAAATGCTGCAATAACTATGTGTACGCATAATAATCACCGTTGATTGCTTTTCCCTTTTAATCAATGAAAATTATCCACCCCAGAAAACCGACGGCATGACCTTGGAAGTATCTTCACTTTCTTTGGCGCTAATTCTCACTTTTCAGTCCATTGTTTTGTCTGTCCCTTTATCACAGGTATGAACTAATGGATCCCTGTTTCATTCATGATTCTGACTCGACGCAAAAACTCGACTTTGTTACTGCGAAACATTTTTACGATGCTGCTTATGTTCCATTGCGAGCAAACGCGGCACACATCTTATGCTCTATTACCCAATATTTTATTGTTGTAAACAACAAATAACTCGGCTTTGATATTGATTGGATTGAGATCTGTCAAATTAATGTATTGTATTACATAATAATGACAAATTTTTTTTCCATATTTACGTTCACTATTAATGACTGTCAAAGAACGTAGCTTCATCCAACTTCAAACTTAAGCTTTATAAAATTGGTACTTTCGATCATAGTAATTTTTTTCACATAACAATAGTCATTTATACATCAGGACGGGTACTTATCAGACTACCTTCGTCCTTGCATACTTGTAACCAACGCGCATCCCAAAAAACCGACGGCACGACCTTGGAAGTATCTACACTTTCTTTGGAGCTAATTCTCCCCTTTCAGTCCATTGTTTTGACTGTCCCTTCATCACAGGTATGAACTAATGGATGCCTGTTTCATTCATGATTCTGACGCGACGCAAAAACTCGACTTTGTTACTGCGAAACATTTTTACGATGCTGCTTATGTTCCATTGCGAGCAAACGCGGCATACATCTTTTGCTCTATTACCCAATATTTTATTGTTGTAAACAACAAATAACTCTGCTTTGATATTGATTGTATTGAGACCTGTCAAATTAATGTATTGTATCACATAATAATGGCAAATTTTTTTTCCATATTTACAAATTCACTGAGAGCGTTCACTATTAATGACTGTCAAAGAACGCAGCTTCATCCAACTTCAAACTTAAGCTTTATAAAATTGGTACTTTCGATCATAGTAATTTTTTTCACAAAACAATAGTCATTTATACATCAGGACGGGTACTTATCAGACTACCTTCGTCCTTGCATACTTGTATGTTTAGATTTGATATTTATTTAAACTAATATTATATAAGCTTAGAAATGATTATTATATTAAACAAGCTTAAAAATGATATTTATTTAAACTAAATATTATGTAATAAAAATTTTGTTAAAAAAATATTAATTTTTATTATTATAATTAATTATTTCAAATAATAGTAGTTTATCTTAGTATCTGTCAGATACTATAGAATTTCAAATATTTTTAGTCCTAAGAAAATAGGGAAAAAATATCAATTATTATTCTGACTTGCGAAGAGAAAAGTAATTGATTTAGAATATATTGTAATAAAACATGAATCCAATAAATTTTATTATTAATTTATTTATTTATCAATAAAATCAATATGAAATTATATAAAAAAATAAATTTTTTGTAAAAAAATATATTATTCGTGCATGTGAAAAACTTTAAATAAACTCCATTTATTCAGTTCAATTTAATTTGAATAGTTCGAAACCGTAATTAATTTAATCGGCTCTAGCGCTTATTCAAATTTAGATAATATTTATCCATTCTATTGAAATAAATATAAACGTACATAGATATATATATACTGATAAAAAGTTCCTTTAAGTTCTAATTAAAACTACATATAGGAAAGCTACACTACTGAATCTATATATACAGAAAATCCAATTAGATCTACAATATGTATACTTGATTGTTTACTAATGCATCCTAAATCGTTTGGTTATGCACGCTAGTACTAATTAAACTATTTCAATATATTTACTTAATCAAATAGATTAGACAAAACCAGCTTTTATTAAGTCATATTCCAGATACGATTATTGCTGTAAATTTAATAAAGTTCATCAATATTAAGCCTAATGTTTGGTTAAATAATTTATCTTTCATAAAATCTGTGTTAATCAATTATTAAATTAAAAAATATTTACAAATATTAAATTGATATTACTGAGATTGATCTGGCAACAATGCTAGCGAATCAACCTTGTCCGGTAACCACGTGACCATAATAAGTGAAGTAAAGTTTGTGTAGAAAAATTGAACAACGAAATTTTGAGCAACAATATCCCATTAGTCTTGGTGAATCCTCGATAATGAATTTTTGGTAATCTGAGAAGCAGTGGAAGGTGAACCTCACTCAGGAAGGCCTTCAACATTGAAAACTGATTAAAAAATTGTTTCTGCCCACACGCCAAATTGTCAAATTTTTTTTTATAAACAAATCCTTGAAAGGCGAACAAGATTCTACTGGTTCCCGAGTTCACCTTATCACCTGACCTAAGTTCATGTGACTTTTCATGTTGGCCAAGATAAAAAAAAGCACTTGAAAGGATATCATCTAAGGGAATGTAACCGAGAACATGAAGACAATTCCAGTTGAAGCCTTCTAGGACTCGTAACACCCCCCCCCTCTCCCCCTACAAGGAGTGGAATCAATACCTCCACCGATGTATAGCTGCCAAAAAGAATTGCTCTGAAGAAGAGTAATATTTTATTTTGGCACACATATATAAGGAGTTATCCAATTCGTGATTTGGAAAGTACAGCGTTGCCATTTTTCAGCAATCATCCAAAGAAGCATTTGTTAAGTTTTAAAAAAAGGAACAATGAGTCAAAAATGTTGATTCGGAAAATTTCCATATATGGGGCACTTAAAACAAACTGTTCTGTATAAAAACAATATATAATTGATCTGAAGGTATCTTTAGCCCATATTTCGAAAATGAATAAGAACAGACCATTTCTGTCAATTCTGACCGCTATGACCACATGATAACGGATTTTTATTACCCTGGGGACTTGAAAATTTTAATCTAAACCATATATGATTTTTAAACAGTATAAAAAATTATATTTATGCTGATAATCCTCAAACTTCAGATTATTTAAAAACAATTTCCGTCGAAATATGTCTGAATAACAGCTAGAAAAAGTAATCAAAAGAATCGAGTCCTGCCAGAAGTCACATAGTACTTATTTGAACAAATTTATATTTTATACATTATGCCAAAATTTTATCAATACAATTTGATAAAAGTATTATTAAAATCTTAATTTAAATTGTATTTTATTTATTTTTACTTTCCAAATTATAAATTGGATAATATCTTCATAAGAACAGTCAAATATTGGATCACCCCCCACTAATCTTTTAACCTTATTAGAAAAAATAATTAATATATAAAAAATTGTATTTCTTTATATCTTTTTCTGATTTTTTTTTATAAATCATTTGCGCTAAAGGAATTATGTGTATCCTTAAAATGTCGTTGTGCACTTTGCTCTTAAAGAGCTGTTAATTGTAATGATTTGGGACAGCCAAATGAAGCAGAGCATTCCAAAAATTCGGATTAAGGTGTTAAAAAGAAACATATCTTCGAAAAGGGGATTCAGGGTAAACTGAAAATAATTCTAGGGGCGGAATGCAACTATTACTGTTTATAGAAAATACGATAAAATAAGGAAAGACAGGATATATTACGGTCGGTGTTCCAGTGAGTCAAATACCTCCGTAACATTTTTGCCTTCTATTAATTTTATCGCTTGATTATGAATCTTTGATACCTTGTATTCGAGATGTGTTCAAAAAGTATCGCAAACTTTGTGTGTTTTTCAAAAATTATTTATTTATTTATGAATATCTATTTTGTCCCCTTCAAAGTAATCCCCACCAGATATTATACACTTGTGCCAACGTTTTTTCCAATCTTCGAAGCACTTCAAAAAATCATTTTTTGTGATATTGTTCAGCTCCTCCTTCGATGCCATCTTTATCTCCTCAATCGTAGCGTAGCGTCGTCCTTTCATGGGGCTCTTCAGTTTCGGGAACAAGAAAAAGTCACAGGGGGCCAGATCAGGAGAATACGTTAGCTGCGACATTATTAGTATGATATTTTTGGCCAAAAATTCGCGCACAAGCAATGATGCGTGAGCAGGGGGGTTATCATGGTGCAAAAGCCAATTTTTGTTCTTCCACAAATCCGGGCGTTTCTAGCGGATTGCTTCGCGCAACTTGCGCATATGTGTAACTTGCAGGTAATATTCCTCATTGACCGTTCTACCCTGTGGCAAGAACTCATGATGCTCCACGCCCCTGCAATCGAAGAAAACTGTAAGCAAAACTTTCACATTAGACCTTTTCGTCGTTCACATCTTCTCGGCCTTCTGAGAACATTTTGTACCACCGCTAAACGTTACTTCGGTCCAAGGTAGCTTCACCATATGCCACAGTCAACATTCGGAATGCGTCCGCGCAATTAATATTGTTTTTCACTCAAAAATTTGATACACTCAAAATTTGATACAGAAGCAAAGCAGCTGTCAAAAATTAACTGAACATTTAAAATGGCCGAACTTGTCGGCATAAGTGAGATACATGAGTACCAACATAACTCCATAAAAAAAATCGAAAATCGAATATACGTAACCAGCGGAAATTCAAAATTTGCGATATTTTTGAACAGACCTCGTATATTGACTAGATCAGATGGAGTAAAAATCAAAGAATAATATGGCAAGGTCAAGAAACCTAAAAATTCTGCAGTATTTTTTGTAGTATTAAATATATGGTCATTCCTGGACGTTTACATTAACAAACATACCAAAAATAGAAAGTTCTTCGATTTTAGTTATACAAGTGCCATCCATGGATAATGGCTGGAGATTTCGGTTTTGCTAAAGAGACAGAAGATAAAGAACTAATTTTTTTTGGGACTCTATTAAATGCCTTTGAAATATTAATTGCAATAATCTTACACGTCCCAGAAAAATGGAGAGTGCGGTTCCACTTTTCTGCTTGATACACCATCAAATCACCAGTTGATCTATTGCTACAGAAACCATATTCACGGTCACCGAGGAATTTCTTTGATTCAAGATATTTCATTAGCTGATAGCTTATCAGTATTTGTATGACCTTAAAGAAGGGATTTTAGTGCAATGGATCGCTAACTGGAAAGGGAAGAGGACTCTCCAGAAGGAAAGGATGAATGGAAAACTTGCGTAGTGGTTTTGCCACTGTAAAAGGAATACCTCTTTAGAACTATTGAGGATATAGTATCTGGAGCAGCGAATTTGTGTACATCAAGATCTCTAAGGATTTGTCCAACAGTCTGAGTGCAAAAATAAATTTCCCCCATAGAAAACTCAACGCGCTCCAGCTGACTACTGGAGTTTCATTATGAAATAGATGAGAAGGCGGAATTTTTAATTCGTTTGGCAAATGACTAAAACTGTTTACTACACCTGAAGCACTGTAGTATTTTCTGCCTCGTGAAGAAATTTAACCATTCTAATTAACTTATTGCTTAAAAATAAATTTTAACCCAATTATTTTTAATAAATCCATTTTTTTAATATTAAAAAATACTCAACATTGCTTATTTGAAATGCAATATAAAACATTTAATTAAAATGATTTTTTATGTACTCTTTCATTATTCATTTTATCCCATCACAAATAACAATATTTCAATAGACAATATAAAAAAATTCAAATTTTATTAAGTTTAAAATTGTTTTTTTTACAATAATTTTATTAAACTTTATAAAAAAATTAATAATAATAATAGAAACTACAATCAAATTTATGAAAAAATTCCAAAACTTTATTTTCTATTTAATAAATAAATATTTAAAGAATCATTTTCAGTAAACTGAATAATATACGATTATTTTTTTATGGTTTATTATTTTGTAAAAAAATATAAAATGTCTTAAAAAAAATTATTTTTGGAAGCAATTTTTTTATGAAATAAAAAAAAGTGCTTCAATAAATAATTTCGTTTTCATTAAATTCTAAATATAAATTTTATGTTTTATGTTTTAAAAAAAAAATTGTTTTGTCATAATTAATTTACTTATTATATAAAATTAAATAATTTCAAATCAATGTTCTTGTTCTATATTGTGCTTAATCCAATCGATATAGTATGATACTTTTGTGAAGACGCCAGGATAAGGTGCAACAGCACACGGTTTTATACTCCACGAAACAATGCCCACTTGTTCATTATTTACAGTCAGTGGACCGCCTGAATCGCCGCTGCATTGTCCTTTGCCACCTTCTGGTATTCCTGCGCAAATATTACTAATATGCGGTCGTCCTTGATGTCTCGTTTGACACTCTTCATCCGAGAATGTAATCAAATTAACCTTTTGAAGATTTGTTTGTATATTGCCGCCACTCTAAGAAAAAATAGCGAATTCTTATTTAATTTAAACTCCTAAAATATAATTTCTTCGATTAGATACCATTTCAAGACCCCAACCAATTAAAACAGCTGGACTTCTCTCTGGGGTCTTTTGTTTTTGAGCAGGCAATTTAACTGGTTGAATTCGATCGTTAAAATGGATTTTTTCCTCTAGTCTTAGAAGTGCAATATCATTAATATAATTATCCTGAGGATTATAGCGTTCATGTGCTATAATTTTAGATATCTTTGCTATATTAGGACCATTAGCAGATATTTTCCTTACACCATATTGAATATTAATTTGTTTTGGATCTTTTTTAGTAACACAATGCGCTGCAGTTAGTATCCAATTTTCATTGATAATCGAACCGCCACATGAATGAGAACCCGATGAACTACGTCGAAGTGAAACCTTAACGAAAACAAATCGATCAATTTTCAAATAAACAAATTACTAATTCTTAAAAATTTATATTTATTACAATATATGGAAACTCTCCATCTTCAGCATCGGTACCGTTTACAATTCGATTTCCATCAATCTCATCGATAGAACATGAAGCACTATTGATATGAGTACAAATGGACACGATTACTATAAGTTGCCACATTATTCTTTGGTGGATTTTTGCAAACTGATTCTGTCAATAACCCAAATCTTTTCTTTATATACTCTATTAGTTAAGTTTGAAAATGTCGTCTGTTGAATACTAATCACTCAAACCAAATGGTGATTCCACTATTAGAGACTGTGTATTTTAACTAAAAAACTACTTAGCGATTAGTAAAATCAGCATGAGGTACTCGCATAAATTTATTTTATCGTTCACGAAACTCGTTAAAGTGGGTCAATTTGCATGCAATACTAACTTTCATTCTATCATTAATTATTATCCCAATAGAATTTATTATATAGGGCTATAAAAGTTAAAATTTTTCTATACTAACAACTTTATTTTCAACACATAATTTAGACAAATCAAATTTACAATATTATTCATATGATTTGAAATTATTTTCATACAAACTTTACGAGCAGTTTTCTTGTTAATCAACGTAAAACTTTAATAATTCGATGAATTTTTAAATTAAAAAAGAAAACTTTTTAAACATGTAAAAATTCTATAAAATTAAATTTTTTTGGAGTGATTTTTTTTTATTGGAATAAACATTTTTATGAATATTTTTTTGTGTACATTTTGGACTACCAAAATCGTTTCGATTATTCTCACTTAAACTTTAGAATCAGACGTGATAAGATTTTTAATATTGTTAATCGGAATAGATGTTTTTATTCATGTTTTATTTTTACTTTGATTGCTTATAATTAATATCAGTTTTTACTATGCTGACGTAGATATTTATTAAACAACAAAAATCTACGTCAGCAAAGTACAAATTCCTAACTTCTTAAGAAATTGTTAATTCCCACAGATTTTTTTTTGGAAATATAATTTATGAATAATTTTTAAAATAATAACCAACAAGATCATAAATTTGGTTTTCGTTCAGAACACTCCACATTTGCAAAATACCATCGTGTACTTTCCTAAATACCAGGTGTATAAGCTTAAATCCGCTGTTTTTAAGTCAAAAAAACATATGTTTTTTAGTCAAAAAAACATATGTTTTTTCATAGAAAGCAAAAAAAAAAATTTATTCAAAGTACTTACCGACGAAAACAGGTGGTAGTCGAAGGGGCCAAGTCTGGTGAATAAATGGGGTGGGGTATCACCTCCCAGCTGAGTGTCTCCAAGTAGTTTCGGATCATTTTTGACGTGTGCGATGGTGCGTTGTCGTGGAGGAAAATCAGCATGTCATGTCTTTATTGATAATCCGTCCTTTTTTCACGCAGGTCACGGTGCAATTTGATCAGTTGGTGGTGGTAGCGGTGGGCATTGACAGTTTCACCAGGTTTCAACATCTCATAGTAGATGATATCCTGCTGATCCCACCAAACGCACAGCGATTTGGTCTTGGGAAATATGTTGATGGTTGGCCAGGATCAATCCACGATTTCTTGTGTTTAGGATTTTCGAAATATATCCACTTTTCATCGCCTATTACAATCCGATGCAGGAACGACTTTCTTTTTTGTCTGGCGAGCAAGATTTCGCATGTGTTTTGGCGTCTCTCCATCTGCCTATCGTTCAATTCATGTGGCACCCATTTACCGATCTTTTCAATCTTCCCCATGGCACGCAGACGCATGGAAATGGCTGGTTGAGTAACACCCAATTGCTCCGCGAGCATTTTTTACGATTGGGTATCGTCTTCGTCCAAAAGAGCCTGAAATTGATGGTCCTCAACCTTCTTAGGCCGATTTTCACGCTTCTCGTCCCACAAGTCAAAATTGCCGTCTTTGAACCGACGAAACCAATCTCGGCACGTTGTTTCCGATAAAGCACTATCATCATAGGCCTCCATAAGCATTCGATGCGATTCGGCAGCCGATTTCTTCAAATTGAATCAGAAAAGCAGAGATTTCCGCATATGCTTTTTTTCTGGCACAAAAATAGACATAATTACCAAAGGAAAAACTTATGTTGTTGTACGAAATTGCTGACAATATGCACTGATTAATGTTCAAAAATGTCAAACTCATAAAAAAAAAGTATGGCGTGCCCATGGTAGCTTAATACGCTCACTCACGCCATCTATGACCAAACGGATTTAAACTTATACACTTGGTATATCACATGCTTTTGATCCCTGGATCAAAAGCATACTCTGGAAACTCAAGAGCTTTCTTCCTTCAATCTTAATACTTTAAAATTTTATTGTGTCTTTCAACGTCACTTCCAAACAGTTATTAACACAGAAAATTCTAAAATATACCCTATCAAAGCTGGTGTCCCTCAAGGCAGTATCTTATACAATATTTATACCTTTGATATCTCAACTAATTCCAAAACATTGACTGCTTCCTCTGGTTTAAGAGGTGGAGAGTGAAGGTAAATGAGCAAAAGAGTATTCATGTTACATTTACCCTTTGCAAATATCTATCCATTCCTATATACCTTAATGGCAACATCATTCCACCAATAGACAAAGTACGCTACCTGTGCTTCAAAGATCAAAATTGACGTTAAAAAATAAACTTTTAATTTACAACATAATTTCAAAACCAATCTGGACATACGGAATGGAACTCTGTGGTTCTACTTCAATCTAAATCCTCCGAAAAATCGTTGATGCTCTATTCTATGTGTGTAACAAAGTTATTCATCATAACCTAAATGTTCCCTTTGCTTATAACTTTAAGAAAAGTTTCTCGTTATAAAAAGTTTCATTCCCGATTATCGTACCACAATAATTCTCTTGTTAGAATACTTTCCTCTGTTACTTTTCCTACAAACACTCATCGGCGTTTAAAAAGAAATTGGCCAAGAAATTTTTTGATTCGTGAACATATCTCGTTAGGTCGAGAAACGCCAATGGGTGTTTACTTTGACCAATTTTCTCTCTCCTTTTATTGAAGTGTCTCGTCATAAAATCTGCTTGTTATAATGTTTATGTAGTTGTAAATACAAAAAAAAAAACAAGATATTGTAGTATAAATAATTGATATTATTATTTTTTTTGCAAACTGAAAGTAAACTCTTAGTTAAATTTTTGTTGAACATATTTTTTTGTCGTTAATTGGTAATATGGTAATATCTTTTGAACTATGATAGTAGGATTTGAAACTATTAAGAATATTTTCTCTATGCTATAAAGCTGCACCTCTTATTTTTATAGACCACTAATTTTTATAAGAACTATTGCATTATAATGCAACAGTGTATCAATTTCTTGGTTTAAATAGTACAGTCCTATTATTTGACAATCGTCAGTTATACTTATATTATTTAAGGCAATTTTTATTTAGTTTAGAATTTCCAATTTTATGTAATTATATTAATTATCAAACAATATATTAAAAATGCAACAACTTTCGGCAAATGTGGTCACGCTTTAGGAGAGATTATTTTATTCATCGATGGGGTACGGTTTTCAATAAGCAAAATTTATCATATATGAGGCTCTAAAAATATACAAGTAACAGAAAAAAGATCACTATTTCTGTGAAAAATCAATTTATGATGTTCGTTTTGGTATCATGATATTATTGGCGCGTATTTCTTTGAAAAATATAGTAAGGGATGTTTTTACCTGCTCTATTATATCAAATTTTTTATCATTTTAAAAATTTTGCAGTGATCGGAATAAATGAAAATCGGAAGGAGCAAGATCTGAGAAATACTGTGGATGCTTGATAACATCCCAATTCAACTCATTTAGCTTGTGTTGGGTCATTATAGCCACATGTGGTCGTGCGTTGTCGTGATGTAACACTACCCCTTTTCTGTTTACCAATTCTGGTCTATCCTTTTGAAGGGCGATATTCAATTTGGATAATTGCTGACAATATCGTTCTGCTGTAATTGTCTAATTGCGTTCTAAGAGTTCAGAATACACAATACCCTTACAATCCCACCAAACATAGAGTATAAATTTTTTTTGATGGATTTCGGCTTTCGAAGTTGTTAATGCGGCTTGTCCAATGTCTTTTTCTTGTCACTTTGGTGTACACAACCCATTTCTCATCTCCCGTTACCAACAGATGCAAAAAAGGTTCATGTTTTTGTCTCGCACTCAAAGCAACGCACGTTGAAACACGATCCAATAAATTGGCAGCCGACAATTGATGAGGTATCCAAACGTCGTACCGCGAAACCATCCCCATACGCTTTAAATGTCTTAATACGGTTGTTTGGTTGACTCCCATCATCAACGCGATTTCCTTGGTGGTTAGACGTGGATTGGTGTCAATTATGACTTTTAACTTGTCGTCATCAGACTTCAATGGCCTCCCGGTACGTGGTTTATCAATTAGTGAAAAATCCTCAGATCAGAATTTTGTAAACCATCTTCGTACCTGTCGAACTTTGATGACATCAGCTCCATACACTTCGGAAATATTTTTGGTTGCCACACTCGCGGTATTGTTTTTACGGAATTCATAAAGTAAACAATGACGTAAATACACTTTATCGACCGACATTTTGAAAAAATACAAGGGCTCTTCACTGTACTCTGGCCAGGCCAAAACTAAATAGAAAGTAGAGAGAAAGCATCCTTTATATGATGGAATCATTTAAAAGAAGATACTATTCATCATTTCTGAAGAAACAATTTTTTTACCCAGGATCAAAAAATTTTTTTACATAACTTTTGCATACACAGCCAATATATAATTCTTTTGATATTTTATTAATTTTTAAAAATTTCATATAAAATTGTTATTATTAAAAATAGTAAAATACTCTTCCATTTACATAATATATTTGGCTCTTATATATATAAGTATAAAATATTAACAGTTCATTTAAAAAAAAAAACATTTTATTATTATATCATAATATTTTTTTTCTTTATTGCAGACAATACGAATTTAGCACACCTGATGAATATGCAATGCACTTGAGAGATGTACTCACCTGAAATTCCGTCAATAAAAATTATCTTTAATTATTCCAATTAAATACCAAAAATAACAAAAATTAATATAATAAATATATTATATAATATGGAGATGAAAAAAAAGAACACAATAAATAAATACATTAATGCATAATTATAAAATAAGTTATAAATATATAGTATCAATAGTTAAAAAAAAAATAAACGAAATTAACTTTAAAACAATAAAAATTTAAATAAATATAAACTCGTGACTTAATTAAGTTTTCGTAAATAATCAATGGAGTTGATAAAAAATTATTTTCTAGAATACAAAACTAAACTGCTACTAGTTTCTTTGTGATAAAGTGCATTTAAGCAGTAAATTCAATTCAAAACATCTAAAATTACATACATTCAATTAAAATGCAATAAAAGAAATATCTGCCAATTAATCGTATTAATACTTGTTTCTTAAACACTAAATACAAAAACTATTCAAATTGTAAAAGGATGAAAAATTATATCATACTAAAATTATATATAAAGAAAATTTAAAATATATAAAATAATAAAAATGCAACAAAAAAAAAAAAAAAAATTCACATTTACTAACATTAACTTATAACGAGTACGAAACATCGATTAGAAATTGAAAGCGAATTAAATAAAATAAATATCTTATAAAAATTGAAAAAAAATAAACTCATATTAATTATAGTACATATGTAATAAAAAAAAATGTATTTTAAAAAATACTATTGTACTTATACAAAATGTATTTAAATCTTTCTTTTTTAATGTGTTACTTAAAGTTGATTAAACTTTTTTATTATTAGTTGAAGTTTTCTTTTTTTTTTAATTTATAAATTTTAATTTCTTGTTAATTAATAATATTTTTTTTTAAATTATATAATACTCATATGTAAATAAGATTTTTTTTTAAAATAATTTTTACAATAAAGAAAAAAACAGGACTTAAAAATATCTATTAAATACGCTTTAAAAAAATTTTTACACTCATTATTTTTTTTTTTTTTTGAAACTTTACATATATACTTAATAGCGGTATTTATAAATTTAATTATTTTCCTTAAAGCACATATATTTATATCTTTATTAATTAAAATGTATATGCACAAATCAATATTAATTTTTAAATATTTTACCTTCCTTGTAAACTGTGGAATTAATTCATTTAGGTTAGCTAACCAGTTTAGTGAATCAAAGCTAACATATTCAAGGAATAATGTTCAATATTTTCCAATTCTCCTGGTTATATAGAATATTGATTATATTTGGAAAAAATTTCATTTCATATAATCCAATTTATAAAAAACCACAATAAAATATTACCTTTAAATACGTAAAATTTTAATTTATAGCAATCAAATAAATTAAAAACATTTCTTATAAATATTTTCCTCTCATAAACTGAATACAAAAGCTTCTCTTAAATAAAAATATATTTTATTCTTTAAAAAAAAAAATACCAAATTTTATGTTTTTTATTCACGAAAAAAAAAATTATTTTTAAGCTTTTTATACATTAAATAAAATTTTTACAAAATCATAAATAATCAATTAAAATATTTTTTTCATATACGGTTACAATTTATTTTATAGTTATTTTACTACAATAAATATTTTATTTTTAATATGCCAAAGGCTAACACAAATATAATATATAATTTTCTTTGAAATTAAATTATTACTAAATTATGTAAACAATTTTTCAATAAGATTTTCTATTTTTATTTATAATTCCATTAAACTATTTTCAATATTTTTATTACAATAATTAAATAGAAACTCTCGTAATTAAAATAAATGTAAGCAAATACAAATATAAACTAATATTAATGTTAATATTAAAATAATATTTAGTATTAGGTTTTTTGTACATATTTAATTATTAATCAATTAGGAAGGACATGAAAAACTTGTTAAGCAAATATGAGAATGGTATAGTGAATTTAGTTAAATAAAATTTATGTAAAAAAAAAATATAAGATAAATATTTAATTTTTAATATGTTCACAAAAAAAAATTCATCAAAATTATATTGATGAAAATTGTTTAAAAAAAAAGCTGAATGTTATAGAATTGAGAAAAATATTTTTAGTTTGCTCATTTATCCATCATAAATCTCATATTTAGAATAATTTTATTAAATTTAAATTACCGATATAATTTTATATAAAAAAGAAAAATTCCATTTAATAAATACAATAATAAAAATCATTATGGCACTATTTGAATAATAATAAATTAAATTTTGAAAATGAAAATTACATAAAACTATTGAAATGTTAATGGAATGAATGCAAATCAAATAAAAACTTATAGAAACATTGAAGTCATAATTGTAAATTTTAATTAAATTGAAACTATGTTAATTAAATATAATAAAATATAATATCTATATACATAAAATGAAAGAATAACATATACATATAAATGTATTAAATAATTTAATAAAATAATACAATATATAAAAATTACTATAAAATGAAAGAATAATAAATAATTCAAAATAAAAAGATAACGAAATTCTGAAATTGATAAAAATAAGAAAGTATCTAAATAAATTAAACTATCTTTAAATAAATAAAAAAAAAAACAGAACAACTAAACTAAATAAATAAAGTAATTTTAGAATTTGTATTATTGTACGTAAAATATAAATATTTATTAGTATTTAATGAATTATGTTTTTAAATAATTTGTACTAATAAAAATCGATAATATACATTAATGAAAATATATTTATTTAATTAATTAATTAATTAATTAATTAAATATATGTATAAAATAAAAAATAAATATATTAATTTTAAATAAATTATTATAAATAAGAAACGAAAACGTATAAAAAATATGTTAAAAATGTGATTTTATTTCATTTATTTTAGACTTTGGTCTAAATAAACTCACCTTTATTAGGTATGATCCTTGCTAAGAGATTTGTAACTCGATTTGCTTTTTTTGGGTCGTTCAATAAGTCCTTAGAAAATCCGAGAAATTGCGCAAGTAGTGTCGGTAAAATTTTTTTTGTAAGTAGCATTATCAACAGGAAAGCTGTCAAAATTTCAGCTCGATCCATAGCGTAGGTCAATTTCTATCGTCGATTAAAGTTAACGACATCTCCATTTGAAAGGCTTAAGCCCGAAAGAAATCAAAGCCGAGTTGGATGCAGTTCATGGCACATCTGCACCTGTGTTTGCGACGGTCTACAATTGGGTGAATGAATTTAAACGTGGCCGTTCATCCACAAAAAATGAACATCGTTCAGGACGCCCAGTTGAGCTGTCTACTCCTGAAATCATCGACAAAATCCACGATCTGATTTTGAACGATCGGCGAATTAAAGTGCGCGAATTAGTTGAGGCCACGGGCATATCTGTGAAAAAAAATTTCGGCAAGATGGGTGCCGCGTTTGCTCTAAGAGGAGAATAAGCGCAATCGTGCAGTGGACTCTGAGGCTATGTTGGCACTCTTTCATCGCAATTCTGCCGAATTCCTTCGTCGATATGTGGATACACAACTACACTCCAGAAACGAAGAGACAGTCATCAGAGTGGATTTTCAAGGGTGAACGGTCTCCGAAGAAGGCAAAAACTGTGCCATCGGCCGGCAAGGTGATGGCCACGGTCTTTTGGGATTCGCAGGGCATCATTTTTATCGACTACTTGGAAAAAGGAAGAACAATAACAGGAGCGTATTACGCGTCGTTATTGCAACGGTTGAGCGAGGGATTCAAAGAGAAACGCCCCCATCTGAAGAAGAAAAAAATCCTCTTGCATCAGGACAATGCGCGTGTGCACACCTGCGCTGTTTCCACGGCCAAAATTGTGGAATTGAGAATGGAATTGTTGCAGCATTCCGCTTATTCACCAGATTTGGCCCCGAGTGACTATTTTCTTTTCCCCATTCTGAAGAAATGGCTTGGCGGACGACGGTTCACTTCCAACGAGGACGTCATTGCTCAAACGGATGAGTATTTTGCAGAACTTCCGAAACCGTATTTTTTGGACGGGATAAAAATTTTGGAAAAACGGTTGGAAAAGTGTATAAAAAAAAAAGAGATTATGTTGAAAAATAAAAAAATTTTTTTTTTAAAAAAAGTTTTTTCCATCTTTTTCTAAGGACTTATTGAACGACCCTCGTAGCAATTTTTAAAGTTCAACTTGGCTTTTATCCCAACTCTAAGGAAACGAAACTATAGTTGATGATGAGATACTTTGCCTGTTTATCACCATTATTATTTGTGGTTTATTTGTGGTTTAAGTGATCTTCTCTAGGAATTAACCATCATTAATTGCTGCAACATCATCCGTTACACATTCTGGCGTCGGAAGCGTGAGAAGCGCATATACATGTCATTTGACAGCAATGGGCTGAGGAATGAAGCCTTTGGGACCCCCTGATGTTATTTCGGTAGTTTTATTACTATTTTGGTATTATATATCAGCGTTTTATCGGCCTTATATCGTTAAATTAAACGTGTTCCTTACATCAAATGTACCAGTAGTGCAGTATTTCTTAGCACCTCACTTCCATCATTTTCCTTCAACTACATTACAAATTAGAAGATCTGTTCAAAAAGTATCACGAATTTTGTGGTTTTTTTCAAAATTTATTTATTTAGTTCATGAATATCCATTTTGTCCCCTTCAAAGTAATCCCCACCAGATATTATACACTTGGGCCAACGTTTTTTTCAATCCTCGAAGCACTTCAAAAAATCATTTTTTGTGATCTTGTTCAGCGCCTCCTTCGATGCTGTCTTTATCTCCTTAATCGTAGTGTAGCGACGTCCTTTTATGGAGCTCTTCAGTTTCGGGAACAAGAAAAAGTCACAGGGAGCCAGATCTTGAGAATACGATGGCTGCGGCATTATTAGTGTATTATTTTTGGTCAAAAATTCACGCACAAGCAACGATGCGTGAGCAGGGGCGTTATTATGGTGCAAAAGCCAATTTTTTGTTTTTCCACAAATGCGGGCGTTTCTGGCGGACTGTTTCGCGCAACTTGCGCCTAACTTGCAGGTAATATTCCTTATTGACCGTTATACCCTGTGGCAAAAACCCATGATGCACCACGCCCCTGCAAACGAAGAAAACTGTAAGCAAAACCTTTACATTCGACAGAAGTTGGCGCGCTTTTTTCGGTCTTGGCTCGTGCGGCAGCTTCAATTGGGATGATTCAGCTTTGGTTTCTACGTCATCAGTTATGATCCTCTAGATTTTGGTCGTCGCTGACAGAGTTCAACAGCGCCTTAGCAGTGTTAATTCGATGCTATTTTTGGTCGAAATTGAGCAATTTTGGTACGATTTTCGCCGCGACCCGTTTCACGCCAAATCATAAGTAAAAATCGAATGGCATGAGCCAATCGATATGTTTAAGTCCTCTGCAACTTCACTAAGAGTGATTCGACGATTAGCCAATACTACTTTCTTCACTTCATTAATGTTTTCGTGTGTTGTTGACGTGTTCGGGCGTCCGGCACGCTTTTTGTCGTTCACATCTTCTCGGCCCTCTGAGAAGATTTTGTACCACCGATGAACGTTGCTTCGGTCCAAGGTAGCTTCACCATATGCCACAGTCAACATTCGGAATGCGTCCGCGCAATTAATTTTGTTTTTCACATAAAATTTGATAAGATTCTTTGATCCATTTTTTGGAATGGGCAAAAATCGAAGACGAGTCATAACACGGGCAAGTAAAGCAGCTGTCAAAAATTAACTGTACATTCAAAATGGCCGAACTTGTTGGCATAATTGAGAGACATAAGTCCAAACATAACGCCAAAAAAAAATCAAAAATCGAATATACGTACCCTGCGGAATTTCAAAATTCGCGATCCTTTTTGAACAGACCTCGTATACCAGCGACTATGGACACAGCATCCACTATCGATCCTTTCTATACCCATATTGGTTTCTTGATAACGCTTGATGTTTATCTCCAATCGATATAAATTATACTTTGAAGTCCTTTAACGGTCGTACTTAATAAAAAATAGGAGGATGGGTACGTAGGAGCATTCTATTTTTCAATCTATTTTTTCTTATTAAATTTGAGAATATTGAAAAAAGTTTTTTTATACATTATCGTCCCTATTTTATTTCCAATTTTATGGGCTGCATTTGATATTGAATCCAAGGCTGAGGCTTTTATATCTACAACTTTTAGAAATTTGTCTTTTGTGATCGGCGGTACATCGTTTTTATGGATAGGCGAGCAAGTATCTAAGATTGTTACCGGCTGATATTGGGAGTAGAGCATTGGGCATGTTAGAATTGTCCTAGAGCGATTTTTTAATATACCCACGATAACCTTACTACCCCATGTATCACCATCGTACCTCATTCCAACAACAGTTTTTACTAGTTTTAATTGTTTTTTTTTTTGAGAGCTTTTCAGATCTTTTTCTGCTGCTGCGTTAGGCTGACAAAATACGATGGACATTTTTTAGGTTATTATAGCCTTCTTTATTGGTATTCCCACTACTTAGTTCACCTATTTTGTCCTTCTACCAGAAAGTAATAGTGTTTTTAGGCTTTTTTGGTGAAGACGAATATTTAAAAAACTTTTGAAAATATTTTGCTTAAGGCATACCGAGCATATGACTTCAACTTTTTAAGATATATTTATTTATATATAAGTTAACACATACTAAGGATATTTTTTGGTAATTTACTTTTTTCAAATATGCTGAAATATATAAACGAATTAAACCTTAATTAGATTAATAACAATTTTTTCCAAAAAATATACTTATAATTAACAAAGCCGTCATATTCAGAAACCATAAATTAAATGGAAGAATAGGGCTTTGAAAATGCTATTCCACGAATATACATGAATCAAGGATTTTTTCTTTTTAACAATATGTTCATATGAGTACGTATGGAAAAAAATTCATTATAAAAATATAATTGAATAAAAACAAGAAAGGGTGAAAAATCTAATTTAATTAATTCGGTCTTATGTTTTAAAAAGTAATAAATATTTCTAATATTATTATGAAATAAAAGTTCTTAATTCTCTTCATATATATAGTGTATATATTTTTAATCTAATAAATTAATAAAATTTTATAATGAAAGAATATTCAAAATATATACGAATACCATCAAAGTTTATACCATAATAATATCAATTTTATGAAAAAGTTCATAACTTTGTTGACAAATTTTAATATTCTTTTAGAAGAAAATTAGTACTTATTTGTATACAGATACATACATACCTATATTGAAGAATATAAATTTTATTAGAACTTTGAGGACACATCACGAATTAAGCTCGAACATAAACGCAAAATTTTGCATTCACCAACTTAAAAAGACGCCCACAAATTTATTTTCGTTTTGATGGAGTGCACTCGAGCGATTACACTTTTAGTCTTGTCACCAATTCAAGATATTCTTCGTATTAACATATTAAAATCGTGATTCCACTTTCATGACTCTAATTGGAATGAAGCTCTCATTTAGGGCGAAATTTTCATGTACAGAATATAAAAATTCGTTATTTTCCTATACCGACTAAGAGGCTATTCCCTAGTGTATTGCCATTCGCATTTAACATTTGGTATATTCATTGATATACGTTAATAGGGAAATTTCTTGTTAGCCTATGTAAATTCTGGCATTTAAATCAAATCCCTTTACAGTGTTCCGTTCACAGTAATTTTACGCTAGTCGTAAATCTAAAAATTTCCATAAACGAAATCGTATCTAATGGATACGTATGGTTGTCAAATGAACTTTACCAATTTTATTCCATAGTATAAATCTCAATTTGATGTTGATGGGTCTAGTATAAATGAATAGTTTCATGTCAGATTATCGAGAGGAAAAAATTTTGCTTTAATTAATGTCTCCTTAATTAATATCATAACATAAATAAACATAAAAATATCCTCTAACTGTTTTTCATATTAAATTCTTAACCTTATCACTAAAGCTATATTCTCTTTATTAAATAAGTACATAAATAATAAAAGTCAGTCAGTCAAACAGTAGATTTAACTTTTTGAAAATACCCTTTTAAAAGTGATTCTATCAAGGCAAGAACGTAAAATCCAAAATCGCTTTTATTTAGTACATAATTCATTCGAAACGAATACAGTGGTACCATTCCAGATGCCTTTACAACCTTTCCACTGCATCGGTATAAGGCTCATTCTCCAATTTCAAGGACTCATTTTACTCTTGAATAATTATAAACGATGGCTAAGCTAACAACAATTAAACTGTATATAAAGTGCGATTTCCTTTTTTGTTTACTGATGCTAATTAAGGCATTGACTATGTCCTTAGCAGCCACTTTTCTCGACGGTTTGTTCAGTGCACATAATTCGAAAATAATAACATCTTTTCGAAACCGTTAAATTTTCATTAAATTTTATACAAAAATCAAACTTTAATTTTCAACTTTTTAGACTGTTTTACGAATTTTTAAGTGGAGGATAATAAAATTGTTGAATCTTCGATTCTTAAATCTTCTATAAATGGAACTTCAAATGAAATTAATAATATTATGTTGTGAATTTTCATCTGTGCTGAATTTTCAATTGAAGAAATCAATTATACAAACTAACTTGAAATATGAAGTAAATATAATATTTGATTCTAAATTGAGTAAAATATCTGCAAATAAATTAAAAATGTACATTATTTATGATATTTTATTAATACGTTTATGAATTATTAATTATGCTAGCAATTGAAATTGTTGATTTATTGAATATCAATAAAATTGATTTTATTTTCAGACAAAAGATTGACTACAAATATTTTAATATACATTTTGAATTTGTTTAAATAATATAAAAACAAAAAGGAAATTTTAACATATTTTGAATGTAGATACCATTTTAACGAAATGAATATTAAAGCTACTAAATTGATTAGATTGTTTTTAATAAAGTATTCTTCAATATTTCTTAAATATATACGAGGTCTTTCTATTTTATTTTTGTTATGTGTGTTAATGTAAACGTCCAAGAATGACCATATATTTAATACTACGAAAATACTGCAGAATTTTTAGGTTTCTTGACCTTGCCATATTATTCTTTGATTTTCACTCCATCTGATCTAGTCAATATACGAGGTCTGTTTAAAAAGTATCGCAAATTTTTTATTTCCGCGGGTATCGTATATTCGGTTTTTTGATTTTTTTTATGGCGTTATATTGGTACTTATGTCTCTCAATTATGCCAACAAGTTCGGCCATTTTTAATGTTCAGTTAATTTTTGACATCTGCTTTGCTTGCCCGTGTTTTGGCTCGTCTTCGATTTTTGCCTATTCCAAAAAATGGATCAAATAATCTGTATCAAATTTTATGTGAAAAACAAATTAATTGCGCGAACGCATTCCGAATGTTGACTGTGATATATTCTAAAGCTACCTTGTACCGAAGTAACGTTCATCGGTGGTACAAAATCTTTTTAGAGGACCTAGAAGATGTGAACGACGAAAAGCGTGCCGGGCGCCCGAGCACGTCCACAACAGACGAAAACATTGATGAAGTGAAGAAAGTAGTATTGGCCAATCGTCGAATCACCGTTAGTAAAGTTGCTGAGTACTTAAACATATCGATTGGCTCGTGCCATTTGATTTTTACCAATGATTTGTGCGTTAGACGGGTCGCCGCAAAATCGTACCAAAATTGCTCAATTTAGACCAAAAACAGCATCGCATTAACATTGCTAAGGAGCTGTTGGACTCTGTCCGCGACAACCCATATTTGCTCCAGAGGGTCATAACTGGTGACGAATCATGGGTTTATGGTTATGACGTGGAAACCAAAGCTCAATCATCCCAATGGAAGCTGCCGCACGAGCCAAGACCGAAAAAAGTGCGCCAAATTCGGTCGAATGTTAAGGTTTTGCTTCCAGTTTTCTTCGATTGCAGGGGCGTGGTGTATAATGAGATCTTGCCACAGGGTAGAACGATCAATAAGGGATATTACCTGCAAGTTAGGCGCAAGTTGCGCGAAACAGTCCGCCAGAAACGCCCGCATTTGTGGAAAAACAAAAAATTGGCTTTTGCACCATAATAACGCCCCTGCTCACGCATCGTTGCTTGTGCGCGAATTTCTGGCCAAAAACAACACACTAATAATGCCGCAGCCACTGTATTCCCTAGGTCCTGGCCCCTATGACTTTTTCTTGTTCCTGAAACAGATTCTTTGATCCATTTTTTGGAGTGGGCAAAAATCGAAAATGAGCCAAATTACATGCAAGCAAAGCAGCTGTCAAAAATTAACTGAACATTCAAAATGGCTGAACTTATCAGCATAAGTAAGAGATATGAGTATCAATATAACGCCACAAAAAAACCGAAAATCGAATATACGTAACCCGCGGAAATTCAAAATTCGCGATACTTTTTGAACAGATCTTGTATGCTGATAATTTAAAATCCTTTGAATACGACAAGACACTTAAGTTCAATACATGGAACGTATACACAAGACTTAAAAGGCGCAATTAAATCGATTTCTTGACAAAAGTTCTAAATTTACTATGACAGCAAAATACTTTTATACAATTCACAATTGAAACCAATATGGACTTACGGACTAGAACTAGAACTCTGCTAAACCTTTCAGTTTACGTCTAATCTAGTCCGTCTAGTCAAAAATATCTCACAAAATTATTGGTGATCTATTTTATATTCTCAATAGCGTTATTCATCGTGAATCCGTGTTCTTCAGGTTCGAGATGTGACTGTGTCACGTTATAAAAAGTTCAATTTTCGTCGTTCCAATTATATTTATCTGGTGTAGTATAATCGCGGATTTACAGTATAATTAGGGCGTTGGATAGCCCTATATATTGTACTAGAGAGGCTTCACTCCAGAAAAATCAACAATAGATCAGATCTTCTCTCTGCGGCAGTCGATGGAAAAATTGTTGGAATATGCTCATTTTTTTCAGAGCCATTTAACATTCTCTATGGTCTCTGGCAAGAAGATTCGATATCGTGGCGCTAAAAAAATCATTAAATCTACCCAATACCATCAACATTAAATAGATATTATGTGTCGATGAGGAAAAGCCAAATCATCAAGGTTGAGAAGGTGGTAAAGGAGTGGCTCCATTTATGGTCTGAAATAGGAGGTAGGCCCTGGTAGAGTGACGTCGTTAGTCAGGACGTCAAAAGCATGCTGGGAGTGCCAAACTAGAAGAGCAAGTTGCGAGCCAGGATGCCTGGAGCTCTTTAAGTCAGCTGAACTAAACCGTACCGTTCATGATGATAATGAAAAACAGTCCCAAAACTGTTGAAATTGTGGAACAAGTTACGTCTCCTATGAGGTCGGACTGTCAATTAACATGAAAGCTACTTGAAAATTTCCGAAAAAAAGGGTTCTTCGCGTTTGGATGCTGTACCATTACAACTTCGCTGTCACACGACCCCATCTCTATCATCGAGTTTTTGTTGAATAAAAAGGTGTTCCGGTGCCAATTTTTTGTTCTCTAAAAATAAGTATAACCGTGGAGATGAAGGCAATTCCAGTTGAAGCTTTCCAGCACGAAGGCTAAAAAAAAGCCTCATCTGATGTATAGCCACACCAAGTCAAATACTTTGACGGTTATCACATTGATGTATAAAAATAAAATAAAATTAGTAGCTGTAGCGTCATACACATATATTTTTTTTAAATATAATTTTATAGCAAATTTTTTTCTAATCAAACCATAAAAAAAATTTGCCTGAAGAAATAATAAAACATAATTTTGACTTAACAAAATGCTTTCTATTAAAACTCTTTTAAGGGTTATTTTTTTTTTTTTGGTTAAATAGAGATTAAAATCAAAAAAATGTATAAAAATTCAAGTAGCAATTTACATTTACTTAAAACAGTTTTAATAATTGGCTTATGAAAATCGATATTCGTATATATGATATTATCGCCTACATCAAAACAAAGAGCAATAAATTTAGGATGAGAACTTTTCATTGTATAATATTAAAGTTATTGGAAATATTTTCGAGTATGTTTTTTGTCGCCTAATTTTCAAGAGCTATCAAAACCGACATTATCATCAAATATACAAAATTTCATAATTATTTCGCAATTAAACGCATATATAACTGCAATCAGTACAAAATAGACGTGGCTAACTAAACACGCAAGCCATGATTTGAAATTTGAATAAGAAACTTTCCCCAAAATAAATAAAATATACGCTATTGTAGCTGAGTTTTAGCTTATCTGATCAATTATTTGGCCCATTAATTTTACTACTACTATAGTTTCGTATTCAGTTTACAACATATTTTATGTTTCCGTAAAACGAACTAACGCTATTGACATTTAATTGCGAAAATAATAAAAACCAACTACGATAAAAACGAAAAGCAAATTGACCAAAGTGTTGACATTATTTTTGCGATAGGATTTTTATATTTCTTTTCACTTTTCCCCTTGGCTAATAATCATAAAAACTAGTAAGAAAGTGTCAATTTTCTTTAGTTAGAAAGAAAATTTAACCAAAACGCAAAAATCACATTGACAAGAATTTCTATTTTTCTTTAGATTTTATTTCATATTATAAAAATTCTACAGAAATTATGAGAAATCTGTGGTTATTTTATGCTAATTTATTAAAGTTTATTTATTAATTCATTTTAATTATGAAATTTTTACAATAAACAGGATAGAAAAACTTGCAACAGTGCCTTGATCTAGCGGCGCTGAAACGTCCGCGTTTTGTATGCAGTGGTCTTGTATACCTGGGGTGGGGTGCCTTTTTGTTGTTTTTTGTGACACCTAACATTTATATTTTAGTACAAATGTTACAAGAAATCATATTTTAAATAAAAAAAGACTAGGATAACTTCGTAGGCACCGTTATTTGATAGAAGAGAAATTTGAAGTGATCACATGAAGATATTGAACATAACCAATCAAGAAAGTAATTTCGTTATTTCCCAACAGAGGAATTATTTGTATTCTTTCACAACAAACTTCACACTTAAGCCTTATAATCATATGTATTTTGACAGCTGACATAGCAAGGCTTGCTTGTGAAAAAATTCGATTGATTCTGCACAGTACTTTTTGGTTGATACCCTTTTAAATATGGAAAGTGAAAAACAGCATTTTCGGCATATTTTACCTTTTTCCTATAGAAACGATAAAAATGATATTCAAGCAAAAAAAAAAATTATTCGATGTTTATGGAGAAAATGTGTTAAGTGAGCGCCAGTGCCAAAATTGGTTTGCAAAATTTCGATCCGGTAATTTTGATCTCGAAGATGCACCACGTTCTGGAAAGCCAATTGAAACTGATGAAGACACAATAAAGGCAATAACTGATGCAAACCGGCAAATAACAACTCGTGAGATCGCTGAGAGTTTAAATTTATCGAATTCGACCATTTCCGATCATTTGAAACGGCTAGGTTTAATCTCAAAGCTGAACATATGAGTTCTTCATCTTCTTATGGAAAAAAATTTGTGCCGTCGCATTGACGTTTGTGATTTGCTCCTCAAACGCCAAGAAAATGATCCATTTTTAAAGCGTAACGTCATTGGGGATGAGAAATGGGTTGTCTACAATAATGTTAAGCGCAAAAGATCCTGGAGTAGAAAAGACCGGCTCAAAGCACTTCAAAAGCCAATATTCATAAAAAAAATTTATGCTATCTGTTTGGTGGGATTTCGTAGGTATCGTTTACTTTGAGCTTCTACCGAGCAACACAAAGATCAATTCTGAAGTGTTCTGTCATCAGTTGGACAAATTGAATGATTCACTTAAAGAAAAAAGGCTAGAATTGATTAATAGGAAAGGTATAGTATTCCGACAGGATAATGCAAAACCACAAACAAGTTTGACCACTGTGCAAGAGCTTTTAGAACTTAGATGGGATATTTTGCCACACCCATCATACTCTTCAGACCAAGCATCTTCCGACTATCATTTGTTCCGGTCTCTATAAAAAAATTTATATGGTAAAACGTATAAAAATTAGGAGGTCAAAAATCACTTGGATCAGTTTTTTTCCAGCAAAGAGCAAACATTTTATGAGCGTGCTACTGCCAGAAAAATTGCAAAGGGTATTTGATCAGACTGGATAATATTTAATAGAATAAAATATTAATTCACTATAAGAAATTCTTTATAATAAAGAAAACAAAATTACTTTCTTGACAACCCAATACGAGTACATAAAAAAAATAGTAATTATTAGAAGAAATAAAAGTTCTAAGGTTGACCAAAATCCTTTTCAGCTGTTCGGTTACACTTCTTTGCATATTGTTGACAGTACGAAGATTAAGTCCTTTCAAGTGGTTTTTAATCTTTGAAAAAAACAATGAGAAACCACAGCGATACATTTTTCCAACAAAAACTTGTGATATGTGAATGGCGGTGTTATCATGGTGGAGCTGTTACGGTATGAAAAAAAAAATGTTTAATAAGATTTTTTTGGGTGTTGGAAAGGATGGGAAAATATTAAAATTTAGGATAAAAATTAAAATTTTCTTAACGTGAATTTTTCTAGGACTATAATCAATGACGATCATATTCAGAGAGCACATGTTTCAGGTAGGTATGCTATATGGGAAGATTGCTGGGAGGTTCGAAGTTTTTTTGCTGAGATTTGCTCCCACACCCACCATAAGCAGAACAAAAGAAAACACCCGCAGCTGGTAAGATCTCCATGGGAAGACTAAAGAAATATCATCAAAAGTTCTGGATAATTATTCTTTTTAATTGTTTGCTGTCTTGTCGCGCTTTTCTTTAAAGATTCCTTTAAGGTGAACAATTGGGAGTCATTATATTTTCCAGTTTAGAAATAGAAACAGAATCAAACTACACCATTCATAAAAGCAAATATTTTTAAATATTTTTTTTGTTGTTTTATTCAAAAAGCACATTTTTTTAATTAATTATTTTGATTAAGTATCAAATTTATTAAAATCGTTATTAGATTCGTGAATAAATTCTATTTCGGAATAAGAAACCACTTAAATGCCCGCAGAAAAACGAAACACCACAAAAACACGTTGAAAGGCACACATGATCGTGTCATGATCCGAGCCGGTCGGTTTCGCTAGTATCGTATGATCGTGCGGGGGTTTTGCCGTTGTTTTGACGAACTATCGTCGGATCCATGGATTTGCTGATTTGTATCGATGCCATCGATAAACCCACAATAACAGAGCACCCAAATATGTGCAATATCTGATCTTACGGGAAAAAATCATTTTCTGAGATTTTCAAAAAGCTTTGATGTCAATCAACGATCTGACTTCACAAGGGTGGAAGTCTGTTCCCGGTAAGCTCGTTGCAATTTTGTATCAGTCAAACTAGCGTATTTACCAAATTTAGCATAAAATTTAATGGAACGTTGTTACCCCAACTTTTGCTGTGCCATTTTTCATAACACTCTAAAAAAGCACATTTTCACTGTATAGGTTAAATGGGTACCGGTCGAGGTTGAAGCTTGTACTGCACCTCTAAGAGGGACTAATTTACGAACTAAGTTACGAGAAAGTTCGCAGAATCGCCTAGATCCATATCTTTAATTTTCTGCCGCACTTCACATAAAAGTTAAAAATTATAAATGCGTAAATAAACAACCACTTTTAATACTCTTTTTTTTTAAAATACATAGAAAAATGTGTGCAGGAGAATCTAATTTAAAACGATGAATTAACAATTTTAAAATATCCAATAGACAAATTAAACTCTTTAGTTTTTATTAAAACAAAGCCATTTATTTTTTCAGTCTTAAAAATAATATTTGAAATGGTTTTCTTTTTACTAGATAAAAATAACAAAATTTTACATTCCAAAACAGTTCTTCATAAACAAAAAATATCAAAGAAAATTCTATTTTGTTTTCTAATTAATCTTATACTTTAGCAAAAAAATAAGATATAAATAAATCGTTGAAACATCTGTTCATGACTTTTTTTTTAATTATTACATATATGTATCCCTACAGAAATAAGGACATTATTAATTCTTAGTCAATATATTTTCATTTGTATAAGTAGTTGATTTTAACAAAAACCAATTTGCTCATATAAGTTAAATAGTCAAGATTCAGTAACAAGAGAAACTATTTTGGAAATATTAAATTCGAATGGATTTCAAACGCATTTGACTAAGTTTCGTAAAGTTTTGTCATCTAAAAATTATGATTTGAAGGAACGTAAATCATGTAACTTACTTACCACAAACCGCTTACACACTTACTACGATAGCATAGATAACTAAACTTAACTCCGGAAAGTTTTAGTTTTCCTTTCAAGATGTCTGATGGTCAGATAAGTTCTTGTTTATGTCAACTTTTGATGAAAAAAATATCATCCTCCGATTTGTCTTCGTTTAATTTTCATTTAGGTTATTTATATATAGAATTATTGTATGAAGAAAATACAGTTCAGATCTTATAAATAATCTTTGATAAGTGTGTTTTATTTTTTTGCTCCTTTTCTCTCGATTTTGATTAGTTATCTTAAGTAAAAATTATTAACTTTCTCAGATATAATTCATACGAAAATACTGAAATAACCATATTAATATGAATTCGTTCAGATGAAGAAAAGGTTCAAGTAGAAACATAATTTATGGATAGTATTGCTATACCATAATTACTGGCATCTAATTGGGATTTGAACAATTTCAAATTATAGAAATGATATCCAACATAAACTGCTCTTTCAAAGGATGTTTATAAGAGCATTCATACATATATATTCGTAATCATAATACCAATTACTTCAACATATATCAAATATTCTTAATAAATACTGAGATTTATCTTTCTGTAATGTACATAAATTTTATTTAAACTATACGAATACTGTCCGCTTAGATAGATTTAATCATTAATTCCATAATTGCAAAGATAAATATATAATTTAAATTCACGTTAATTAAATTTACTAATTTATATTTTTATTTTCAATTCAATTACTTTTAATCAGAAAATATAATATAAAAAAAAACAATTCAAATAATTAACTTATAATAGAAGAACTTCTACAATTATTTTGTCTATTTTAAAAAAAAATTCTCTAATTAAATGGGAATATTTTTAATAAAAAACGACATATTGAATAATTTTATCAATATTATTAAATTGGAAAAATCAAATTTATTTAACTTTGAAAATATATAAGATATTTAAAATATGAATATTATGTCAATAAGCTTCTGATCTTGAAATGTTGCCAACATCGAAGAAAATTGGCAACATATCAAACATAGAGGGTTGTCGTCTACACATAAGTTACGTTTCGGAAAGTAAAGTTAAATAAAATATATTTTAAATAAAAATGTTGATAATAATTTTTTTTTCATTATATTGTATAAATTTTGCTATTATACAAAAAATATAATTATACTTCAAATGGTTGACACGAGACTTCTTACAGAACTCGATCCTTTTAAAGTAATTTTTTTAAGATATAATTATGTCTATTAATTGGCGGATATTGATTTTAAATTAAAGGATTTTATATGAAAAAATCAAATACTTTAATTAAAATATAATTTTATACAAAAAAATTAAATAAAAAAAATTGGGTCTAATTGACATCACCAAATCTCAAAATAACGCTTTCTGAGAACTTTTCGCGCGATAAAACTTAATTTTTTTGTATTGTATAGGTATTTTGTGTCATTGTTTTATTAAAACAATATATAGTCCAGATTAACATTTTTAATCTTAGGCTAAGAAACGTTGGTAATCATAGAGCCATAGCACTCAGAATTAACAGTAACGGTCTCTTCCTTTAATCTTAGGCTAAGAAACATTGGTAATAATAGAGCCATAGTACTCAGAATTAACGTTAACGGTCTCTTCTACACCTACACACCAAAATGCATACCAGACTGCCACTTTTCGCAGATATAATGGATTCTTAGAATAACTTGCGGATTTTCGGAGCCTCACATACAGCGCCACGAATTGTTTGCGAAACATGGTTACAGTAGAATTTACTCACTTGTAGAAAGCTTTTACAATTTAGATACATTGTTTGGTATAATGGGTTTTCAATAATCATTTGAGAGTTTTCAGAGCCTAATATTTGAAAATTTTGCAAAAAAATACGCCTCATCACTGAAAGAAATTTAATAGAATATTTTTATAATTTTTACGCATTTGTTAATAGCAATTTTTAATCTTAATTAATGTTACGCTAAATAATATATTTTTAAAGAATTGTTAATGTATACCAAGCCATTATTGATTAATTTTTTGTATTAAAAAACTTTTAATATTATTTAAAGAATATGCTAATAACAAAAACAAACTAAATTTCAATTCATAAAATAAATTAATTCAAATATAACAAAAATTAAATTCACCCAAGTTTACCTAAAAACTTTATATACTCGTAAATAAATTTGTTTTATTATTATTATTTGGTAGCACTGCAATCCTTTTTAAGTTTGGCACTTTTCAAAAATAATTGGCAAATATCTCTGTCGAAGGTATTGTTCTTTCCAATTGCTGACACCGAATCTATTTAGCACAACCCTTCAAATTAAGGGACCTGCTATTCTTTTGTATGTCTGATAACCAGGTTTTCGGAGTGCTAGACATCTCGACCTTGCTATTTTTATCTATCAGACTATAATAACTTCCCAATAGGGGATATATATAGGGTATCCCGAATTTCAGAAAAAAGAAGAAAATGAGTCATGCAGTAATTCAATTTTTCTCGGGCTGTATGGCATGTGGCACCATCTTGTTGAAATCACATGCCGTTCATATTCAAGTCTTGTAATATATCTGATGCTTCCAGCCTAAAATCTGCACCAAACAGTAACACAATGTGGACGCATTTGTTTCTCAACAATCACTCATGGATTTTCTTAACCTCAAATCTGATAATTTTGTCGATTTACAAAGTCGTCAAGTTGAAAATGAGCCTCATCGCTGAAGACGATTTTGTTTGAACTATAGCTGCCAAAACATTATTATTTTTTAATTATTGCTCAACAATGCAAATGCGTTGTTCTTTCATTTAGCGCTCCATTTTTAATAACCCTGAGCTGTCATTGTATTTTTTTTTCGTTCGCAATACTTTACCGCACTAATGGCGCAAAATTCAAATTTTTCCTACATTTTATGATACATTATATTTTTTTCAAAACAACGAAAATCAACTAGCTCACTGCTCGCTATTGACCATGTTTCGGAGCAGAACTGACGTCTTAAAAATCTGTACCTTAATTTCCTGTGGAATTAATTTGGACGAAAATATTTTAGTTTTATTTCGGAACTTATTTTTTTTACAGTTTACTTTATTTCGGAACTAGTTTTATTTTTTAAGAGTCTATTAAAGACGCTACGTAAAAAAAAAATTTATAAAAATTTCAAACCTATATATAATCATAATTACAAATATTTTTAGCCAGTTCTGAAAAGCTTAAGCATTTTTTATAAATATTTACCCAAACAAAGTGTTCTTATAAAATTCGTAAAAAAAAAAAAAATTAATTATAAAAAGGAATAAATGCTTTCTTTATTGAATTTTGTTCTTAGTAAATAAAAAATTATTTCGATGGTTTTATAAGATTTCAAAGAATTTCTAAGATGGTATCAAAATTTGACCACGTCGATATGCCCTGGAACAACCCATCAGCATCATTGTGGGAGACTGTTAGATTACGAACACCGTAGATTTGATAATTTGGATGGAGTTTCCGCCGTTTCAACGAGTCTTCAATTAAAGCCAATGCCTGGTCTAATTGGAATTCAGATGGTTTTGATTGAGTAAAATTTCCTGTCATCAAAAGAAAAAAAGTGAATCTTAACAAAATTTTTATAGGATCAATTTAATTAATTATTTACCAACAAAACCAATAGTCAGTGATGAGCTCTTTGGAATGAAGTCAAAACCACTTTCATATTTCCATCCTCGAATTTCATATGTTAATCCATCACCTCCAATCATGAAATTATATGGAATTTCAGAATTTGTTTTTTGGCTGAATTGTTTCTGTTCAATTAAGAATTATTTGATAAAATTTTATTCGCTTAACCATACTTTTTTCTTAAACGAATTTCCATATTAACCTGCATGAATTGCAACAAATGAACACAACTCCATGTTTCAAAACAATTTTCTGTACGAGTATGAAAGACAATCACACGTAACACTTTGTCCGAATCCAACAGGTTCCCCATTGGAATATCATTAGCCGAGCTCCATACTTCTCTATGGACTAAATCGAATGAGAAACCAAAAGGTGGTCCTCGATCTGTAAATGTGACAAATGAAAACCGATAAGTGTGAATAGATAAAATTTTGTAGGAATGAAAAGCAAACATCTGTTACGCAAAATTTCTGACACTCACATTGCTTTATGAGAAGATAGCTTCCGACTCCAACACCTCCGATGAGAAGGAAGCCTAGTCCAAATAGGGCAATACCTGTGCCCAATCTTGATGGTTTACTACCCAAAAGTGGTGTCCTTTCACCACATTCCAAATCGGTGTTATGTTTTTTATTATTTACATTATTTGGGCTGTCCTTCTTCAACATCTGTTGTGACCGTGTGCCTAATTTACCTATAATATTATGAATGGAAATTTTGATATAATAATAGCATTTGTCAACAAAAAAAAAAATATTTAAAATGAGATGTACTCAGGTTTCTTGGCACACATTGCCAAAAGCCGAACTTTTCCAATGGTATCAAATTTAATAGATCTTCAATTTTATTTATATTATATATAAGTGAATACCACATCATAAACAGATACTATGTAATGAAGATTTGAATCGTTACTACACATTGGCAGCAGGTTTTATTCTCATGCCAAATACTTTCGGAAATCCAAAAATGATAAAATTTCAATACATGAAAACTTTCTTTACGATCAAATAAGGATATTCTTCGGTAATAAAATCTACCAATTTTATGATGATTGATTAGCTTGCAAATATTTTTCAAACAGGATTCCATAAAGGTAGCGTATAAATTTATTCAGAGCATATTGACGATTCCTTTTACATTTCGAAAGAAATTTTAATATGAACACAAAATATATCCTACTAATATTATTTTTTTGTTTTTTTATCTAAAATGAAATATGATTAAACTTATAGTATCTTACGAAATTTGGCCGCTTTGAATTTATTACTGAATTTATTACCATAAACTTTTATTTACAAGCAAATTATTTTTTAATTATTCTTGATTAATTAATGAAGTTATTTAAAATTTTACTTTTAAATTTTATAAATTATCTATAACTACGAAGTTATAGATAATTTATAAAATTATTTTATGTTACAAAGACATGAAAAAAAACAGGAAATGGAAAGGATTGTAGTGGCAAGAAAGTCGAGAATGAAATTTTTAATAATGAGAAATACGTGAATTATTAAAAAAATAAATACGAAGTCTTTTCAAAAAGTATCTCGAATTTTGTATTTTTTAAAAAATTGTTTATTTATTCATGAATATCTATGTGTATTTTGTACCCTTCAAAGTAATCCCCACCAGATCGATATTCTCAATCGTAGCGTAGCGTCGTCCTTTCATGGGGCTCTTTAGTTTCGGTAACAAGAAAAAGTCACAGGGTGCCAGATCTGGGGAATACGGTTGCTGCGGCATTATCAGTGTATTGTTTTTGGCCAAACATGACAAAACCCAATTTTTTGTTCTCCCACAAATCCGGGCGTTTCTGGCGGATTGCTTCCCACAACTTGGGGAAGTGCATACGTATCAGGTAATATTCCTTATTGACCGTTCTACCCTGTGGCAAAAACTCATGATGCGCCACGCCCCTGCAATCGTCTGTTGTTGACGTGCTCGAGCGTCTGGCATGCTTTTCATCGTTCACATCTTCTCGACCCTCTAAGAACATTTTGCACACCGATAAACGTTGCTTCGGTCCAAGGTACCTTCACAATATGCCACAGTCAACATTCGGAATGCGTCTGCGCAATTAATTTTGTTTTTCACACAAAATTTGATAAAGATTCTTTGATCCATTTTTTGAAATGGCCAAAAATCGAAGACGAGCCAAAACACGTGCAAGCAAAGCCGCTGTCAAAAATTAACTGAACATTCAAAATGGCCAAACTTGTCGGCATAAGTGAGAAACATGAGTACCAACATAACGCCACAAAAAATCGAAAATCGAGTATACGTAATTCGCGATACTTTTAGAACACACCTCGTGTTTAAACCATATTAAATAACTTTGTTACGAACATAGAATGGGGCAGCAACAGTTTTTGGGACAATTTTCGTTTAAACGAACTGAATCGGTTAGTAGATCAGCAAAGTTCAATATCGTAAGTCCAGATTGGTTTTAAAATCATATTCTCGATTATATGTCTATTCTTGAAGCTATCTGGAAATTTGAATGTCATTTGAGAATAGCGGGATCATCGTCATAGATGGCTGTCATAGTTTTTGCCGGTATAAACATAATATAAAAGTGGTGCAATGATACTGCCTTACGGGACACCAACAGTAATAGAAAAAAATTCGAAATATTGAAAAAAAGCGAGTACAATACGCTGACATTACTGAATATTATAATCTGAATCCAAACTGATGAACAACGATTATATTGAAATTTTCATGAATGGAAGAAGGACATTTTCATAGAAGTTGAAAAAATAAGCTCCAGGAAAGATCTTCTGACTAGTAATGATAATAAATTGCTGCAAATTAAAATTATTTTAATTAAAAAGAAATGTTTAAATAAGCACCACGCATAATTGCGTGTTTTTTTTTAAACATCGGTTTTTGTTGAATAATTTTCCAAAACCAGATTTTATTCTTAAGAAATTATACTAAGCCCAAATTGGCATAAATAATCCCATTTAACAAACTCGCATAGAATCAGAGACCTTTGGATAGTTTTCTACCAGTAGATATATATCAAAATATAATTGTTATCTTATGATGTTGAATAAATAATAGTTAAATTTATGGAATCAAATTTTTTATGTACAATATAATTTTTTCATATTCAACCTCATTTTTTCGGCTACAAATAATAAACGCTCATAAATAATCAAAGCTTATCTACTATTTAATTTTTCTATTTATTCACGTTTCAAAGATTAAAAAATGTCTACTCTTTTCTTATTAAAAAACGAAAAATAAAAATAAATAAGAAAAACTTATATTTTAATAAAAAATCTTATAAATCTTGTAAATAAAAATCTTATGATGTGATTACTTGTTTCTACTGCGTATAGTCTATTATAGATGTTTAAAGAAAAATTCTAATTCAAAAATGTTAGTATTAATTAGTAATTATACAAACTTACATTAAAATACTGTAATTTTGAATTTTTTTTAAGTGACAAAATTAAATCTTATATTTATACTTATTATTTGCACACGCGTACAATAACTTCTATTGTTTGTTAAGCATATAAAATGAGATCATTATTATTTGAACGTTATCACTTCACATAAATTAAATGGCGAAAAAATATTATACTCGTAATAAACTAAGAAGAAACTTTTAATAAAAATATTATTATTTACTCTGATTTGGGAACTTTAGTTTTTTAAAAATGATATCGCTTATGTTTTTGAACTTGTTCAAAGAAGTACCAGGTGTATAAGCTTAAATCCGCTGTTTTTTTAAGTAAAAAAAACTAATGTTTTTTTTCATAGAAAGCAAAAACAAATTTATTTAAAGTACTTACCCTCGGTAGCTAAATATTTTTCCCATCTCATGGGCAATTTGTGGATACCACGCCAAAAAAATTCCTTCTCCTTCGAGGCAAACCACTCATCAAGCCATTTTCGCACGTCTTCGTAAGAATCGAAGTGCTGCTCAGCGAGCGCGTGGCCCATCGACGAAAACAGGTGGTAATTGGAAGGGGCCAGGTCTAGTGAATAAGCGGGATGGGGTAGCACCTCCCAGTTGGGTGTCTCCAAATAGTTTCGGACCATTTTTGATGTGTGCGATGGTGCGTTGTCATGGAGGAAAATCAGCTTGTCGTGTTTTTGTTGATAATCCGTCATTTTTTCACGCAGAGCACAGTGTAATTTGATCAGTTGTTGGTGGTAGCGGTGGCCATTGACAGTTTCACCAGGTTTCAACATCTCATAGTAGACGACATCCTGCTGATCCCACCAAACGCACAGCATCGTCTTCCGACCGAAGCGATTTGGTCTTAGGGAAGATGTTAATGGTTGGCCGGGATGAACCCACGATTTCTTGCGTTTAGGATTCTTGAAATATGTCCACTATTCATCACCTGTCACAATCCGATGGAGGAACGACTTTCTTTTTTGTCTGGCGAGCAAGATTTCGCATGTGTTTTGGCGTCGCTCCATCCGCCTATCGTTCAATTCATGCGGCACCCATTTTCCGATCTTTTCAATCTTCTCCATGGTACGAAGACGCATAGAAATGGCTGGTTGAGTAACACCCAATTGCTCCGCGAGCATTTTTTGCGATTGGGTATCGTCTTCGTCCAAAAGAGCCTGAAATTGATGGTCCTCAACCTTCTTAGGCCGATTTTCACGCTTCTCGTCCCACAAGTCAAAATTGCCGTCTTTGAACCGACGAAACCAATCTCGGCACGTTGTTTCCGATAAAGCACTATCACCATAGGCCTCCATAAGCATTCGATACGATTCGGCAGCCGATTTCTTCAAATTGAAGCAGAAAAGCGGAGCTTCCCGCGTATGCTCTTTTTCTGGCACAAAACTAGACATGATTACCAAAGGAAAAATGTATGTTGTTGTACGAAATTGCTGACAATGTGCACTGATTAATGTTCACAGATGTCAAACTCATTAAAAAAAAAAAGTATGGCATGCCTATGGTAGCTTAATACGCTCGCTCGCGCCATCTATAACCAAACAGCGGATTTAAGCTTATACACCTTGTAAGTCATTTTGTTATTAAACTAATCTTAATAAAGGGTTATTCTTTAAGTGTCCAGCCATTTTATATATTAGTTGTTAAATTACATATAATATATTAAAGATAACATTTGTTTTGCTTAAGGTTTTGCAAAAAAAAATCAGAAATAAAGCTCATTTTTAACTTGTGTCTATAGTGAAGCCATTATTATATCTTCGAAAACTGATAGTCAGTCTGTTATGCATGTTTATCTAAAGGCCCCATTTGCTCATATTTCTTTATAAATGGAGTGCTATTGCTGTCTGATAACCGACTTTTTTTGGCATGAATTTGATAATTTTGATGTCGACTATATGCGTATGTGGTTTTAACGAGATAATACCAGAACCCACACAACACACAAAAATTTGGCTTATTTACGTAAATAGTTCCCATAATGCGTAATTTCAAGATTTGGTGACTTGACGTTGCTAGACTTTTTCTTATAGAGCTTTCCAAAAGATCTAATTTAATGTGCCAAAAAATCAATAACTAAATTTATCTCAAAAGAATCGAATTTAGCAAGAAGTCTCATGAATAATATTTTCATATAAGAGTATTATGGCTTAATAACAAAATTTACGCAATATAAAATAATAAAATTTTAATAATTATCTGAATTTTAAATATATTTTATTTAACTGTACTAACCAAAGGACAAATTGGATAATTTGCTATTTGTAAAAGAAAACTAAGAATTTTTTTCTTTATAAAATTTAATTTTTTTCAATTTGTTTCATTTATTCAATTATTGTTTTTAATATTTTAAAGGAGAAGTTCGAAAATAATTTACTACAATATAATTTTCTTTTAAAATTAATTATTGAATTTTTGATAAAATTTTTTTTTTTTTAAAATTAGTTTGTTAGAGAAAAAAATAACAAAGAAGTCTCAAAAATTTAAACCACAAAATTATTTATCCAAACACATTTGTTATTATTTCTAAAAAAAATTCTAAAAAATTACAAAATGATTTTTAGAAAATTTGTTTAATCTAAAATTTTAAATATGTACTAAGTAACAAAACAAAAATTATAGTGGCATAAGCTTATCTAGCGGGATAGGTCAAGTATTGATAATAACCAATCATTCGACTAAAGTCATTAAAATTTCATTTTAGATTCACATAAATTTTTACATAAAAAGGCATTCGAATTTGTCACATATAAACGAGTGTAAACATATTAATCACCTTTATTTTTAAAAACAAATTAAAAATTGTCTTAATTTTTGCCTTTTTTTTGAATATTTTATAGGAAAAATTATTTATAATCACCAAAATGCAATTATATTTTTGTATAGAAAAAATCCACAACTTATCAATAAATCGTACAATCAATATAAATAGGAATACGAACTGATTAATTTTTTTTAGGTAATTTGTAATTTTTTACTATATAATTAACCAACCTTTAATATTAGTGCCTTAAAGACTTATTTTTTCTCTGGCATTTGAACTAACCTCTTAAAATACAATTTATAAAATAAATGAGTATTAAATTATAAAAAATAGTTGAATATAAATTTTGATTATTTTTTAAAGATAAGCGTGTACTCTAAATAAAATCAAAATCTTTATTTTTTAAATTATAATTTAAGCTGATAGCAAAAAGAAATTAAGGTCACTCACTTTATACTTTAGCTTTGATTTTGCACGCATATATATTTTTTATACAATGACACTTTTAATGTATTTGTTAATGACAAATATTACTACTATTAAACAATAGTCTCATTACTATTTATAAATCAGTTTTATCATATTTGCATTTATTAAATAGAAAAAAAACTGATTTCCTACAAACACTTTTCAAGGCGAACAAAATAAATCATTTTTGTTGAAAATATAAAATAAATTCTTATAACTATCAATTTTATATAATGAAAAATATATTATTAAATAAATATTACCTGCAACCATTTTCGGCATTAATCTTCTTTGGCTACTATTTTTAACGAAACTTGTTTTCTTATTATTTGAAATATCTTAGAAGTTGTGGATATTTTTTTTCTTCGAAAAGTTGTTGCAATCAAATTTCTTTGTTGAAATATGATCTTCCTTTTTGCAGGAAATCAATTATTGACTTATTTTAACCCATTTAGAAAAGATTAGAGAATATTTTTATAATATCCCCTTTCGAAGAAATTGAAGAAATCTTCTATATATATTTCTGATTATACGATTACTGGATTTTATTATTAATGATGATAACCTTTTCAGAAACGTTCACACGCTAGCAACGAAATTATGATCAGGAAAACCAATTAAAAATTTGTACATATTTTGTAGATTTTTCATTAAAAACTTTTTTGTGAAAAAAAAAATAATATAAAATACAGCAGATAATTTTCGAAATTGATGCACTTCCAATGACAGAGCAGACAAAACTAAACACAATTTCTTTATAGTCTCTGTAATTATAAAATTTGTTTAACTTAAAGATTATTTATAAGATAAAAATCAATAGTTTGGGAAATTATTATACGAGTATTATGTGTTTACCAAGTACATTCTTTATGATAAGATAAGTGGTAGTAATATGGCCACTTCCATCTAAACGAGTCATATGAACAGAACGTGCTTGTATTTATAATTAGGAAGAAAAAAATTATTAATACATAATAGATATTTTATAGATTTTTTTTTATTTACTTCAAATTTATTGTAAAAAAAAATATATAATATTTAAAAAACCCATTCCTTTTTGAGAATGTTTTTAAAAAAATATCTTTTCTTAACCTAAAAAGATGACTTAACCTAAGTTTCTTCAATACCATAGGGAGTAAAAAGATTTTTCTATCCAATTAACTGATTTGAAAGAAAAGAAAATCTTATTTATAATTATTTTCATAAATATTTACTAATAAATATAAACTAACAAATTAGAAAAGACGAGAAATTTTCATTGTGAAATTATAGTAAGCCGGAACTTAAATATTTATCTGAACTATTGTATAATCAAATTCAAAAGTAATAGTACGTAATAAGTTTATGCAATTTTAAAAATGTCTTTATAATATAAATAATACTAACAGTTTTCTAGTAATTTTTTTAATTTCAAGGCTATTTGTTGATAAAGTGTTTTTAATTATATTTGATTTATATTTTAAAATAAATAGACTGGATAGTTGTAATTTGTTTGTTGTTGAGAAATAATTTGGATAAATGTAAAATTTATAAAATTTATATTGCAAAATATTTTTAATATGATTTTGTTTTTGATAAACAACTGTTTTTAAGATATAACTTTAAATATCAGTATATATGCGGTGTACTTATTATTATAATTATATTAATTTTTCAGAAGAAAATAAACCCGCTAACTATGAGAAGATCTTTGATTGTGGTTTTGAAAATGGAATATTAAATGTATTCAAAAATTTATTAAAATATAAATAGAAATGGTTATCCTTATTTGGATTCGAAAAAGCAAATTTGACTAAAAAGCACCTAAAATTCAGACTGTGATCATTTAAGTGCAATTTCAGATCAAAATCCACACTAGACAGTCACTTGCTTTTCAAACCACAAAATGGATAACCTTATATTCTTATATACTAAAGACTCTCTTTAAAAAATAATCAAATTTTTTTTAAAGTAAATTTTCATATCTGACTTTTTTAATTTTACCTATTGTTAGTATTTGTAATAGATTTTAAATAATTTTATTGGATTTTTTCAATAATTTTCCCATGCAGTAACGCAAATAATACAATGAATCAATAAATGTCCAGAAAAGGAAACGATTTTACAGCCGTGACAATATTACCGAATTTTGCATGCATTAGAATTAAATATATTCGAATATATGCAACTAAGCAAATACATTTTAAAAGTGTCCTGCAGCAAAAGGGGGTAAGTAATAGACTCATTATTCTTAAATGATTTTTTTATAATATGAAACCTCTGAAACTTAATTTCGGCAAAAAATTAACGGACGACTCTTATATAATCATTATTATCATAAACAAACTATAAAAAAAAATACAGTCGCCTACAAATATACGTAAATGAAATTTTTTATTGAATAATTATGTATGTCTCTATAATAACAGTAACCTAAAAAACTATGTTAATTGGAGATTAATTAATATGATTTTTAATTTGGTTTTAATAAATATACAGGTCCTTCTCACTCTTATGTATATATATAAATTTTTATTATATTTATGTATATCAGAAAGGGGAGTTCGACCATCGACGCGCTGGAAATCGTCACGAGCATCGCAAAGGAAGCCATCTCAGGAAAGAGATGGAAAGGCGGTTCCAAAAAGTATTGCCTTATTGTCACTCTGAACATCAAGAATGCGTTTAACTCGGCCCGCTGGGATAGAGTCTTGGAGGCTCTTGAGAACATAGGGGTGTCCTACTACCTACGGAGGATGGTCAGATCATACTTCAGTGATCGACTACTGCACTACGAGACGGAGGAGGGACCAGCGGAGCATGAGGTCACGGGAGGGATACCTCAGGGCTCTGTCTAGAATTGCCGACGAAAACAACACTCGTCGCTTTCGCGGACAACGTAGCAGTTGTCCTTGTATCCAAACACCTGGAAGAACTGGAAGCCGCATTCTCCACCACCATCCGGAGGATAAGACAGTGGATGACATCGGCAGACCTGTCTTTGCCGGAACATAAGACCGAGGCACTCCTTGTGAGTATCCGGAAGAAAATGGAGACCATCACCATAAGAGTAGGTGACCACGACATCAAGTCGCTACCCTACATCCGGTATCTGGGAGTGGTCTTTGATGCCAGACTCAACTACAAGGAGCACATCTCCAGCGTCAGCAGAAAGGCATCAGCGGTACAGAGCGCGCTCTCGCGGATAATGCCCAATATCGGAGGCCCCAGGCAAATCCGAAGGCGACTACTGGCAACTGTAGTTACCTCCGTCCTGCTATACGGAGCACCAGTGTGGGCGAAATCGCTAGAGCTAAAAGCATTCCGCACGATAATGTCTTCAATCCAGCGGCTCTCAGCGATCAGAGTAGCGTCGGCATACCGAACGGTATCACACGATGCGGTCAACGTCGTGGTATCATGCCCACCCATCGACATCCTGGCAAGAGAGCGGGAACGCCAATATCGTAGGAAGAAGGAAGAGCGGCAAATGGTACCATGTGAAGAGGAGAGACCCGAGAGTCTTTGCCTCTGGCACGAGAGGTGGGACAGCTCGACGAAGGGTCGGTGGACTCGTCGGCTGATCCCAGATGTCACGAAATGGGTCACTTGCCTGCATGGGGAAGTCGGGTATTACTTCACACAACTCTTGACTGAGCATACTTGCACAGATTCAAGAGAACTGACTCCCCAAACTCTCAAGAGAACTGACTCATCATTGCCGCAATGTGATCAAAGGTGCAGAACACGTGTTCTTCCAATACCCCTTATACGAGGGGCCGCGGGCAGAACTGGAGAGAAAACTTAACCATTCCATCAGTCCAGGAAACATATTGGAGTGCATGCTGAAGAGCCAATCGGCTTGGAACAGAGTTGCCTAACATCAGGACAGCAATAACATCAAAAAGAACACCCCGACGAAGTTGTATTTACAAAGAGTGCCGCAGGGGAACCATCGTTCCGGGAGCAAGGTTAGAGGTGCAGGTTAGGTTTTAGCGATATTAAAATCCTGCATAAGTCGTCTGACAGGTAGAAGGTTTTTCCAGGCGAGTACCTTTTGAAGGTTTCCCCCTGTACCTCATTAATCTAAACTTAAAAAAAAATAAAAATATTAACATTATTCTTATAGCATAATTATGTTAGTCACTGTTATAACAGTAAATTACAAATATTTGTAAATAAATTTTAATATTGAGTAATTTTGTAAGTCACTGTAATTACAGTGTCATAAAAAATTATGCAAATAGTACATTATAATCATAAATACTATTGAATTCGGTTTCATACAACTAATGATATTTAGAATTCAATTTAAAATAGACTATTTGGTTTTTTATTGAAAGAGTATATATTATTTTTTTGCTTTTAACAAAAGCAAACACTAATTTTCGAAATCACATTGAATATATTTTCAAACCTATATTATTGATACGCCATTTAACAAAACCGATTTCAATTTTTTAAATAAAAAGGTAACATCAAATTACCCTAATAATTTACGTATATAAACCCTATTCGAAGATTCGATAGAAGCAAAAACATAAATTATTGTTGAACAACTATTATTTGCGCTCCTTAATTTATCTTTAATACGTTTTATGGCAATTAATCACAGATGTTATAGTGCAGAAATTTTACCCTAAATTTCCTTTTTGACTAATTTGTAACTGAATTAAAAGTTTTTTTTATTTGATTGATTCCAGTTGAAATAAATTGATTTTTCTATTTTATCCTGTAGGTTGTTAGCTTTTGTTGTTTCTATTATAAAATAGAAAATTACATTTTTCTGAAAGTAAATAAATAAAATAATTGTTCTGAAAATATTTCTTTTTATTCTTTTTACTTTGATAACATTTTTTTTTTAATACAATATATAATTTTTTAACAAGATTTTCTTTTCTTAAACCATTTACTGTGCTTATAAATGATAGCAATACTTTGAATATATTAAAAATTACTTTTATATAATTTTTCTCCACATAGTCCTTAGAATTTATGAAAATTAATAATTTTTTAACCATTTAATTTAATAATAAAAAAGGGTAGTCTCAAATAATAAACATTTTCTAACGAATCTGTTTGTTGTACACTTTTAGTATCTACAAATGTTGGTGCAGCGAAAAAATTTAGCAATAATATTCGAATCTTTGAATTTTTCCATATTTATTATTTTATATAATTTTTTTTAACATTTTGCTGCGCCAATATAGTTATTTATATTTTTTAATAATGAGCTTAAGAGTCCGCTGATCGATAATGAGCTGGAGGGTCCAAGAAAGATTATTGCCGGGGTCTAGGAATGACTCCTACTCAAAAAATATTCTGGATTTATTGATGTTTATTTACAATATGAAGAATAATGAGTGGAACCCCATTCTAATGACATAGAGAGCGAAGTTGGTTTCCGAAGCGGAAATCATATAAGTGCGGTATGACCAATCCGAGTTCTGAGTGGTTTCGTCGCTAATAATTTCGGAATTTTGCTGTTGGGTAAGTCTATTTGTTTAAGTGCTACTTTTTTAACAGGCGACTTACAATATATTGTCGATTACGGTGACCACAGAACAGTAGAGAAAATATTGTATTTATTTTATACAATTAAAACCAAACTGACATATTGACCACTAAAATAAATTAAATAAAACAAAATAAAAAAATATTTCATAAAAAATATATTTTTTTCTACTTTCATTTTTTTCCCAAATCTTTTCATACACAATAGAATACAATATTCATAAAAGTACTTAACTTGACAAACAAGAAATTAATTCTCTACAATTATTTTTAAAATATTTGCGCAAATTGCATTTCTTTTCGATCTTTTTCTCTAATTTTATCTAATTTTTATGTGCCGATTTTGTTTTAGCAACAATTTATATTTTCAAATAATCATTATTTCTCCCTAGTTCTATTTTATTTTTGTTGCAAATTTAAACTAATTCATTTTTTTGTTAATTGTTTTTTTCTTCTTCTATTTTTATTGATACTATATATGACTATTAAATAGGCAATAATCAAATCAAAATCTCAAAAGTAATTAAAATAAATCCTACTATGACTTGCTAAATTTATTACTAATACATTTTTTTTTACCTTACTAGTTTTAGATAATAATGTGTATATATGTATAATTTTTATTTGACAACAAATTGAATTTTATTCAATTTCTCAACACTTAAATTCAATGTTCGTGGATTAGTTAATTATAATTTATAGTTGTTGTTTGTTATGTTAATTCCAAATTAGATTTAAACAATATTTCTAAAATGAATTTGTTTTGTTTTAATTTATGAAACCCTATTGCTTTTTTTTTTAATAATTCAATTTTGCCCTCTTTTTATAATTTTGAAAAATTGAAATTACTTAAATAATAATTACATAATTTTGATAAATTCATTAAATTTTTTCACATTCTCCGTTACCATCACCCTCACATTAACAATATAAGTATCAGTTCAACTATAGATTTAATATTAGTATCATTAACTACTACTTGTAGGCGTTGTATATTTGCCAAGCACAAAATGCTGCTGCAACTAATGTTATACTTCTGTGAAAATATTTCGTTTTAGTATTGTCTGTATATGCTAACACTACTGGTGATGAAAATTCGTTTAAATTTGGTACTTTTGCAAGTTTTTTGGGATCCCTTTCAACCTGGAAGTAATTGAAAGAATACATTAGAAAACAATGGATTAAAATAATTGAATAAATAAAATAATATTTTTAATGAAATTTCTCATACATATTTGTTCTGATCTTACACAAGATCATTATCAAGCAAATAATTATTGTGTAGATTCTTTTCGATTATTATTATAATGGGAGCTAGCATACAATAAGTATTATAAAGAATAATTAATAGACTTATATAACTCTTAAATAAAGTGGCTTCTTTTAAAAAATTTAGAAAAATAATTTGGTTAATAATAAATAATAAATTGAGAAAAATTCTATTTTTATCATAGCATTATTGTATTGAAACCTATCATCAGTATTGGAAAGGGGAAATTGCATAGAAATAATTTTATTTATTGTGCAAATTTACACTGGTGAATTTTTTTTCCTATGCATTTTATACACTTTATCATTTTTTATTTAAAATTTTATATATAAATAAATATTTATATTACATTCCGTGAAGACATGAAAATGCAAAAATAACCATCCGCATGAAATATATCTCATGGATGGAAGAAAAGAAAAAAAACGACAAAAAAATCACGAACAGCACATGAAAATGTATGCGTTTAGAAGATAAATTTACAATACGCCAAGAGTTGTTATGCAATCACAAAAACTTTTATGACTTGGACTGGTCATGAACTGTTGGGGTTTTTCTTATTTTTCTAATTATCTGCTTGATAAATTTGATTTAACAATCGATCTTATGCTTGAATCACAACTACCTAAAATATAAGATAAACTTTCAAAATGTTAAATGAACAATGTTTTTAAAAAATTGCAAAGAAATTTGGATTACCTGATATTGACAACAGGGGTCATAGTTCCATGAGACGGTATATAATCCGGAGCAAAATATCGAAACAGCACAGAGGGGGGCACTAAACACTGGTCGATCTTGCCAGATCATTCCCGAAACGGCTGATGCGATTCCCGTAAGCACGGCCGTTTTATAAAGACAATTGCCTACCGTAATCCAGCGACCGGTTTCATCGCCCAATCGCGTCGGCTCAATTATTATGTAATTGACTTTGGCCTCCAAAGCCTTTTCCAGTTCGGCCTCAAATGATTCGTGAGCATTTTCGCTATCATATATCTCCCGGATTACATGAGTTGTTGGCGATTTAATCTCACTGCAAACAACAAAAAAAAAACACCAAATAATAATAAAAAAACTATCGGAATAATAATTTTTGACAAGAATCTACGAAAAAATTTGTTGCTATTTTTCTTCTTTCTTAAAAAAAAAAAAAATACAAAATATTTCTTTATAGTCAGATAGTTATTTTAATAACATCCCTGAATTAATTTCTATTGAACAAACTCACTCGATTGGACTAAGTCTTCGGGCAATTTCATCCGTAGACATTTTTTATACGATTAACCGTATACGAAACGTTCAAGAACGACACAGAGTTGGTGAAAGAACGAAAATGAAATTGAAATTCTCGAAAACAAATAGGAAATTTACTGAAATAAATTTTTCGGAATGCTGTACGAGCTTAACATCGAAAAATCCAATAAGTTCAAGGTTATGTCAACTCGTTCCGTTTTCCGTTGCAGCAACGAGTTACCGTCTTATTCTTTTCGCCGCTGCCGACATACCAACTGCGATTTTTTTCTCCAACTTTACAACTACAGCAACACTATAGCGTGTCGCCGTAATCGTATGTCATTGTCGTCGTTGTTGTTGCTATTGACTACTGTTACGACCTTGCTTGCCGCTTCTGATTCTAACAAAATCGCAATTATTCAATTCTAACAACGGAGAAATAATATTTGCTGTGTTTTATACGCTCATTTATAACAAACTTTTTAAAGTTTCGTTGTAAATAAACCGAATGAGTTATAAGTAATATCGTGAATTACGAATGAACTGAACTAAAAGAACGAGCAGCGCCGACAACTGCTCACGATTGCTCTTCACACACGAAATAACATCGACTTGAGAATACTTTAATTAAACAACATTCTCAATTAGAATTCAATACGCGATTCACAACGATTTACCTTGTTTACATGAAGATATTACTTGACACTTGTTCCTGCTTGGATTTGCACATACCTTTCATCCAAATTTGAGGCCATCTTTTTGCAGACTCACTAGCCGCCTTATCGCTTGCATTTGACATTTTCCGGCGTGAAACAAGCCATATCTGACTCAAAGCTAGCAACTTGACAATAATGAAATCAGCTGACAATTGTCATAAATGCAAAAATAAACAATCACAATCATTTGCAAAGTAGAAACTTCAAAACCGAAAACGTAAAATAGTTTTTTCTTTTAATGAGAAACCAAAATCTTTAGAACAATTAATATCAACATTTCCATATACATGATTATTCAAAATTTAATTACAATAAAATTTGTTTTAAATCGTCTAATTACTATATCGCGACTAGTTTATCTGTCTTTGTTTGTTTGTTTTAATCTTTTGTATCATTTAGCAAAATTTCATAAAACGCACATTATTAATTCTAAAACTTCGATTTGTCTCTTTGTTCGTTATCGTTCAATTCCAAATCTCCGGTTTGTGTGCTATTCAATGAACTAAAATCGCCAGTATTACAAGAAATCGAAGGTATCTCAAAACTAGAGAATCCTTTGTAATCGGCAACGACTGGCTTAATAGGAGAAGGTAGCAAAATTTCTGTTGGTGATTCACTTTCTATTAGACTCTTTGGCTGCTGAAGTGCAGCCGGAATTGATAGAGCATCGGATTTTGACGGTGATCGATTTTTTGAAGAATCTTTATCTGTACAACTACTAGCTAGAGGATCGAATTCCTCTAATTCAAGCCTTTTAATCACATTTATATCATCTGCTGCACTATTTTCGCCGCTCAGATCAGAAAGATCAAAATCGTAATTAATATTAGTTAAGCCGCCAATAAAATCGCTCGTACTTAAGAGGTCGTCATTCGATCCCGCTCCGAAGGGACTATAATCGAATATGGGCGAGGAATAGAGCAGATCAGCTGAATTACTTGACGATATATTTTCCCGTGGTGATAGGCCAAGTCCGAGCAGACTGTCGCTAGTTTCTTTTGATATAAAACTACTATCCACCTTCGCCTCAATATTGTTACCGGGTGATACTGATGCCTCCGTTGCTTCAGACTTTTGTTGTTTCAAATCACCTAATAGATTTCCATATTGACTACTCAACGAAACGGCAGATACCAGATTCGATTTAAAATGTCCACCCGGAAGACCAAACGTGTCTACTTCGACCTGTTCAGAAGTGCAAGTTATCAAACTCTGCGCCTCCTTATACAAATTCTGTGGAGTTTTTATTGGTCGCATTATCATCGGTGCTTGTTGAAGTGTTTGTTCAACTTTTTCTCTAATTTCCTCCTAAACAAAACTCAGATTAGATTAGATATATTTCCAATTACCAACAAAAAAAAAATCTACTTTAATTTTTTTCAAATCCTCATTAAAACACTCGATTCCCTTCCAAACAGTATCATTTTTCTTTTTGAGAGCCTCTAATTTCCTCATATTTTCAGACATTAAATGCAAAGTTTCACAAGCTATAAGGGCACTTTCCCATGCAGAGCTATTCACCTTTTGTCCAGACATCAGCGCATTAAATTCATCTGATTGCATCGAAAGACTTTCATTTGTTAAATTTTCAATAAATGATATTGCACAGCACTATTTATGCAAAAAAAAAAGGATATCAAAATGGATAAATTTAATAATAGAAGATATCGAAATTTATACCAAATTTGTGAAATAGTATCCACCCTCACCGCTCATTAGCCTCTGAGCATTACTGAATCGTGTAATAAAATTGATATTACTATGCAGACGGACAGGATTTGCTTTGAGAACTATGAAAATTAATGCTGGCAAAAATTCGTCTGCACTTGCCGGTCCACCTACAGCGTGCTTCAAAAGTGTGAAAATATTTCGACAGCATTTAACGATACATTCTAGCTTCTCTTGTGGCGAATAGCACGAATCCATCGCAACTAATTCTAAAGAATATTAATATTGTCATCTCTTGGTTAAGTTATTAAAAGCACAGATAATTTACCTGTAATTGCACTATAAACTAACTCTCTTGTTTCGGGATTTATTTCGTCTATACTGCAGAGTAAATGCTTGGCTGAAATCCAGCTCAACTGCTTAATTCGTTTCTGTATTCTGGAATCTTGTTCCTCATCGTTTGTAAAATAAGGCGAAAATAACGTACTAATTAGTGAACAAGAAAAATAATTAACATTTTCGAAATCCTAGCACAATAATCACATACCCATGATTCCTTGTCATAATAACTTTTTCGTAGAAATCTACACACTCTTCTCGAACGTCAGATTGTACCATTACAAAACGTGGATCCGTACTAATCAATTCCGCTATTTTTGTGTAACTGTTTTGAATAAGTTCGGAGAACTCATCAATAACTTTAGTTGTATTTTTGAAATTTTCCCTAATTGTCCCATCTAAATGCTGGATTTCTGTCTTAAGCTTTTTCTTGGCATCATCTGGTATCCTCAACTGTCTTAACGCTTTCGTAAATTCAACTTCGACTCGATCCGGAATGTATCTTCGTTGGCTTCCTCCAGTTGCACCTCTATCAACAGACTGCGATAAATGCGCTAAATCAAGAAAGCAATCAATTATAAATTGGTTGATATTTATTGGGTATATTGGCAATTTTTACATTTGGAAGATTTTTGAAAAACTGATAAAATTGGTTTCTTCTTTAATGTGCCACGATCATCTTTCTCACCCCGATGAGGAGAAAGTTGTTGCGGCTGCTGTTGCGGAGACTGATGATAATATTGTTGCTGCTGGCTGGGATGATGGTGATGTTGTTGTTGTTGTTGTTGTTGTTGTTGGGAATGCGTTTGTGGATGCAAATGTTGTCCTGAGGTGCTCTGATGACTGCTAGGCAAATAACCGTGAGCAGATTTTTGAGAATGAACATTGGTCGTTTGACGTTCTAAAATATTTACAAAAAAAAACAAAATTATCTGAAACAATCGAACAATAGATTTACGGTGAAAATTACGTTTCTTCTTCTTTTCGGGAGGATTTCTCTCCCGAAAACAAATCGAACAAAACCCATCAAACTGCGAATTACCGTAATACCCGCACCCATTACGACATTTCAAATCGTTCTGATTTATACGTAAACTAGGCGTTTTTATCGAATACATTTTTTTTTAAATATCGTCTTTTTAACTAATCAGAAACTTAATTTTCAAGTTAAATACAGAAACACATTTTTGATAAAAATAATATTTTATCCTTTAATCAAATTTGCTATTGAACAAAAACAAAAAACTCAACTTTGACAGTATCAGATGAATGACACATCAGTATAGTATCCATTCACAATGAATTCTTGTGTTGGCTTATTGAAAATAAAGATTTTTCTCTTCTTTTCCAAAAGATGGCACTAAGAACGTAAAGAATAAACTATTTTCGTTCTCTAGAAGGAAATAGTTTTTAACTGTTTGTAGATTCACAATTTTAAACAATTCAATTTTAAATAGCACATTTTTTTCTTCTCAATACAAATTTAATCCTCTTCCGAACCAGAGCTGAAGCCGAAACGGCAAAAGATATGCAAATGCTTTTTGAAATCCAATTTAATAAAAAAACCCACTAAATAATATTTATTTTATTTTAATATAAAATCAGTCCGAAAACCGACACGAAATAAAAATTTTCAATAATTTTGTAAACAAGAGTCACTGACCTCTTACACGTAGTTGCAGTAATTATCTTCTTGGCTTCAGGGGGATTCAGAGTTATTTGATTTTGAAATATCAAAAAAAAAACAGAAAAATTGCAAAAGGGTATGAAATATTTATTTGAATCGATAAATCAATGCTTGTCATTTACTCTTTAAATATTATTTTATGTAAATGAATACGTTTTTTATGTGATCCATGCGAGAGATCCAATTTTGAACCTCCTTTTCGAGCATCTCGCCTGGTATTGCGCTAATAACACTTGTAATGTTGTCGTCCAAGGCTGCAAGTGATACTGGTTTATCGGTATAGATGAGTGATTATTATTAGAAAAATATTCTAGAGGCGTCAAAACGCTTGGTCCGAAACGTGAGATAAATTGCTCACCGAACTAATCGCTCAATAAGTCCATTGTTTCACGTGATGTGGGCATGTTGTGCCGTCTTCTTAAAATCACATGTCGAACAGATGCAGTTCTTGCATTTTGGACAAAAAAAAGTTCGAAATACTGGAGCGAACGTGGGTGCCATTAACGGTAACGTTGCGGCCAGCATCATCTTTAAAAATATATGGATCGATGATTCCACCCATCTTCAAATTAATACGGACCGATACGACACCAAACAGTGCATTTTTCTGGGTGTAATGGCAGTTCTTCTTTTGATTGTAGTTGTTCGTCAGACCAAAGACGACAATTGTGCTTTTTCTCATAACAATTTAACCAGAAATGTGGTTCGTGGCTGAACGCAATTTTTTGGTAAAAAAAGGGAATTTTTTCAAATTGTTCTAAGGCTTCAGCTCTTGCACAAGCTGTATTTTATACGCTTTCAGACCAAGATACTTGCGTAAAATCTTCCACGTAGTCGAGTAACACAATCCCAATTGCTGTGAATGGCGACGGATGGACAAATTGCGCTCTTCACCAATACTGGACGGTACGGCAGCAATATTTCCCTCTGTACGGACACATGGGTTGGTGGTTTGATGTCCAATAGCGTCAAATTACTGTGAAATTTTGTAACTTTGACATGAATTGCTTGCTCAGTAGGCCGACCATAATATATTGGAAGTGCACGAAACCCATTTTTCACATTGAAAATTTCTACTGAAAATGTCCACTAAAAACTTTTACTGAAAATTTCTACTGAAAATTTCTGGCGAACCTTTCTACTGAAAATTTCTACTGAACATTTAAACTGAAAATTTCTACTGAAAATTTCCACTGAAAGTTTCCACTGAAAATTTCCACTGGAAATTTTCCACTGAAAATTTCCACTGAAATTTCCACTGAAAATTTCCACTGAAAATTTCTACTGAAAATTTCTACTGAAAATTTCTACTGAAAATTTCTACTGAAAATTTCTACTGAAAATTTCTACTGAAAATTTCTACTGAAAATTTCTACTGAAAATTTCTACTGAAAATTTCTACTGAAAATTTCTACTGAAAATTTCTACTGAAAATTTCTACTGAAAATTTCTACTGAAAATTTCTACTGAAAATTTCTACTGAAAATTTCTACTGAAAATTTCTACTGAAAATTTCTACTGAAAATTTCTACTGAAAATTTCTACTGAAAATTTCTACTGAAAATTTCTACTGAAAATTTCTACTGAAAATTTCTACTGAAAATTTCTACTGAAAATTTCTACTGAAAATTTCTACTGAAAATTTCCACTGAAAATTTCTACTGAAAATTTCCACTGAAAATTTCCACTGAAAATTTCCACTGAAAATTTCCACTGAAAATTTCCACTGAAAATTTCCACTGAAAATTTCCACTGAAAATTTCCACTGAAAATTTCTACTGAAAATTTCTACTGAAAATTTCTACTGAAAATTTCCACTGAAAATTTCCACTGAAAATTCCTACTGAAAATTCCTACTGAAAATTTCTACTGAAAATTTCTACTGAAAATTTCTACTGAAAATTTCCACTGAAAATTTCCACTGAAAATTTCGACTGAAAATTTCCACTGAAAATTTCCACTGAAAATTTCCACTGAAAATTTCCACTGAAAATTTCCACTGAAAATTTCCACTGAAAATTTCCACTGAAAATTTCCACTGAAAATTTCCACTGAAAATTTCCACTGAAAATTTCCACTGAAAATTTCCACTGAAAATTCCTACTGAAAATTCCTACTGAAAATTTCTACTGAAAATTTCCACTGAAAATTTCTACTGAAAATTTCCACTGAAAATTTCCACTGAAAATTTCCACTGAAAATTTCCACTGAAAATTTCCACTGAAAATTTCCACTGAAAATTTCCACTGAAAATTTCCACTGAAAATTTCCACTGAAAATTTCCACTGAAAATTTCCACTGACAATTTCCACTGAAAATTTCCACTGACAATTTCCACTGAAAATTTCCACTGAAAATTTCCACTGAAAATTTCTGCTAACAATTTCTACTGACAATTTCTACTGAAAATTTCTACTGAAAATTTCTACTGAAAATTTCCACTGAAAATTTCCACTGAAAATTTCCACTGAAAATTTCCACTGAAAATTTCCACTGAAAATTTCCACTGAAAATTTCCACTGAAAATTTCCACTGAAAATTTCCACTGAAAATTTCCACTGAAAATTTCCACTGAAAATTTCCACTGAAAATTTCCACTGAAAATTTCCACTGAAAATTTCCACTGAAAATTTCCACTGAAAATTTCCACTGAAAATTTCCACTGAAAATTTCCACTGAAAATTCCTACTGAAAATTCCTACTGAAAATTTCTACTGAAAATTTCTACTGAAAATTTCCACTGAAAATTTCCACTGAAAATTTCCACTGAAAATTTCCACTGAAAATTTCCACTGAAAATTTCCACTGAAAATTTCCACTGAAAATTTCCACTGACAATTTCCACTGAAAATTTCCACTGAAAATTTCCACTGAAAATTTCCACTGAAAATTTCTGCTAACAATTTCTACTGACAATTTCTACTGAAAATTTCTACTGAAAATTTCTACTGAAAATTTCTACTGAAAATTTCTACTGAAAATTTCTACTGAAAATTTCCACTGAAAATTTCCACTGAAAATTTCCACTGAAAATTTCCACTGAAAGTTTCTACTGAAAATTTTTGGTAACAATTTCTACTGAAAATTTGTACTGAAAATTTGTACTGAAAATTTCCACTGAAAATTTCTGCTAACAATTTCTACTGACAATTTCTACTGAAAATTTGTACTGAAAAGTTGTACTGAAAATTTCCACTGAAAATTTCCACTGAAAATTTCCACTGAAAGTTTCTACTGAAAATTTTTGGTAACAATTTCTACTGAAAATTTGTACTGAAAATTTGTACTGAAAATTTCCACTGAAAATTTCCACTGAAAATTTCCACTGAAAATTTCCACTGAAAATTTCCACTGAAAATTTCTACTGAAAATTTCTACTGAAAATTTCTACTGAAAATTTCCACTGAAAATTTCCACTGAAAATTTCCACTAAAAATTTCCACTGAAAATTTCCACTAAAAATTTCCACTGAAAATTTCCACTGAAAATTTCCACTGAAAATTTCCACTAAAAATTTCCACTGAAAATTTCCACTGAAAATTTCCACTGAAAATTTCCACTGAAAATTTCCACTGAAAATTTCCACTAAAAATTTCCACTGAAAATTTCCACTGAAAATTCCTACTGAAAATTTCCACTGAAAATTTCCACTGACAATTTCCACTGAAAATTTCCACTGAAAATTTCCACTGAAAATTTCTGCTAACAATTTCTACTGAAAATTTCTACTGAAAATTTCTACTGAAAATTTCTACTGAAAATTTCTACTGAAAATTTCCACTGAAAATTTCCACTGAAAATTTCCACTGAAAATTTCCACTGAAAATTTCCACTGAAAATTTCCACTGAAAATTTCCACTGAAAATTTCCACTGAAAATTTCCACTGAAAATTTCCACTGAAAATTTCCACTGAAAATTTCCACTGAAAATTTCCACTGAAAATTTCCACTGAAAATTCCTACTGAAAATTCCTACTGAAAATTTCTACTGAAAATTTCTACTGAAAATTTCCACTGAAAATTTCCACTGAAAGTTTCTACTGAAAATTTCTGGTAACAATTTCTCTGAAAATTTCTACTGAAAATTTGTACTGAAAAGTTGTACTGAAAATTTCCACTGAAAATTTCCACTGAAAATTTCCACTGAAAGTTTCTACTGAAAATTTTTGGTAACAATTTCTACTGAAAATTTCTACTGAAAATTTGTACTGAAAATTTGTACTGAAAATTTCCACTGAAAATTTCCACTGAAAATTTCCACTGAAAATTTCCACTGAAAATTTCCACTGAAAATTTCTACTGAAAATTTCTACTGAAAATTTCCACTGAAAATTTCCACTGAAAATTTCCACTGAAAATTTCCACTGAAAATTTCCACTGAAAATTTCCACTGAAAATTTCCACTGAAAATTTCCACTGAAAATTTCCACTGAAAATTTCCACTGAAAATTTCCACTGAAAATTTCCACTGAAAATTTCCACTAAAAATTTCCACTGAAAATTTCCACTGAAAATTTCTACTGAAAATTTCTACTAATTTCTACTGAAAGATTCTACTAAAAATTTCTACTGAAAATTTCTACTGAAAATTTCTACTGAAAATTTCTACTGAAAATTTCTACTGAAAATATCTACTAAAAATTTTTACTGAAAATTCCTACTGAAAATTTCTACTGAAAATTTGTACTGAAAATTTCTACTGAATATTTCTGGAGACAATTTCTACTGAAACTGAGTTCTACTTCACTGTAATATACGAATAGTAAAAAAAAAGTTTAAATATCGTTAAACACAGGGTATTCAGATAAAAAAAAACTATCTTGAAAAAAAAACCAATTTTCTTTGTTCCATTTATCACTGACTTATCAAATTACCTTCGCAAATATGCACATTTGACAATTTTTAAACATACCGAAAACTTTATTTTTTTTTTGCACTCATATGAAAAGTGATTAAGTAAAATAACAATTTTTTTAAGTTTTTGTATTTTTTTCTTTTCTTCTTCATAAGATAATCGTTATAATTATTTAGTTTAAATTTTGATTTACATTTTGATCAAATATCTTAAGTATGAACTGATTTTTTTTTATATGACTCATGTACACGAGCATATAATCGAATAAATAAAATAACAACAATAAATTATAATCTTTTTACAATAAAGATACTTCTTCTATACAAGTAATTGCTTAAATATCTATTTGTGTCGTAATTGATTTGGTTATAATAACGTTTTGTTTTTGTATTTTTTTGTTTCTTTTTTTTTTATGCTGAATATAAACGGAATTATTGAATTTACTAATTTATTAGTTTTTACCTTACAATAAGTCTTTCGTTATGGATTATTTTGATTACTGTCTGATTCGTTTTCATAGATAATTTATTATAATTTTTAATATATGAAATAGAACTTTTTTTTTATCTATTGATCTACCAAAATTACACTTTCATATCATTAGAGAACGTTTCGGAACTATCAAATTTATTTTATACAAAGAATTTTATATTTACTAATTTATTCTATAAAGAATATATGCTCATTTATTTAAGAATTGTGGTAATAATTTTAATTTCCCCTTTTTTTTTGTTTTTATTTTTTTAATTAATTAATTTTCTTTCGTAAATACCATATAAAGATACTTTACTTTTGTGGACAGTAACTTTTATATACTCGTAAATTACAAAATGTATCAGATTCTATGACGTGGTTTCGCTACTTCTTGTTTCTATTTGGTAAAGATTTTTATGAATATTATTTATGTTTTTTTTTCTCTCTTTATTTTCGTATTTCTATTAAAAGTAACCTTAACTTTTAGGCGCTTATATAACACACATTTTTATAATAATAAAAAACTGACAAAATTGTAGTTTTTTTTTTGCGGTGCTATTAAATTTCTATATTCACTTTTAAGATAGGATTAAAATGCAGTATTCAGATTAGAGATTATTGATGGTATTATAACATGCTATGAATAAAAAAAGAGATTATTTTGATCTAATTATGTTATAGTAGAGCTGTAGAAATAATACATCATGTATGTTATAAGCGACTAACAGAATTAAGGGGAGTGAATTTTCAACTCATGAAGTAACGTTTTTTTTTTAGAAATTATTTTTCCTTATTTACTTCTAGTAGGTTAAAAAAAAAATAACCCGAAGGATCTAAATAATAATAATCAAATTTACGATTTCTGATTGAATTTGACTCTATCCAAAATAAAATCAATTTCAATTTTAATTAATTTTTTTAAATTTAAAAAAAAAAAATGTATTCATTTGGTTTTGTTTTAAGGACATATTTTTGTATTTTTTTTCGATAATTTTTATACTATATTATGTAATATACACACGGATACATATAATATAGTAGAATTTCATCATCTTCTTAAAGTTAAATTTCGATTCTATAATTTGGCTTTTATACATTTATAACTAATCATATCACTTTAGAAATTCTACTAATAATTATTATAAATATTTATTATTAATACTAACTATATTAATTATATATAATTTACATGATTTTACTAATAAAATAGTTAATATATTGTAATTTTGTTCTTCTTATTATTTATATATAATGGCTCTTCTATGAAGATACGAGTATATATATTTTTCTTTTAGTTTTTAATCATCAATTTTATGTGTTTGCTTTTTTTGTCAATGTCGGAAATATTACTTTTACTTTAAGATATTTTAATATTCAATAATTTGTTCTAGACTAGTTTTATAATTTTTTTTTTGAAATTAATTTCAGCTTTCTCTGATATCATAAGTCGAAAATCTTCATTTTTTAAGCTATATTTGAATGTATTCTATTTAAAAATATGTTTTTTTTTTCTTTTTATGTTATACTATTTATGAAATAGGTTTGGTTTGGTTTTGGCTTTTATATAAATTCGATAGTAATTGAATATTTTTTTTTTAAAAATCCATTCTTTTACCGAAATAAATATCTAATATCTAATAAGTTTAGTTGATTAAGATATTTGAGAATTTTCATTTACTAGATAAATTTTGTTTCGTCTCAATTTTAATTTAAATATAATTTTAAGATTGTTACTAATTTTTTTTTTAGTAAATGTGCAAATATTTTTGGTCAGTCTCATTATAAGTCCAGAATTAATATAATTTTTCTTTATATATTTTCAATTAATATATTTTAAATATTTTTTTTTTTTTTTTGTAAAAACGAAGAAAACAAATTTTTTTTTGTTACGCATTCGGCAGTGTTTAGTATATATTTTTTAATTCGATTTTTATTTTTAATTTCGATATAGAAAATTTTTGATTTCATATTTTACTACAAATTAATGTGCTGAACATAATTGGGGAGAGTTAAATACTCGTAAATGATTAATTTTTATATAAACTATAAGATTTATAAGTAATTTCAAAAAAAAAAAAAAAAATAATTCCTAAAAATACATATAACATTTTATGAAAAAGAAATTTTTCTTTAAATAGAACACATTAAATTGAAATAATACATTTTTTTTTTTAAATTTTTATTCATCAATTTTACTATAAAATTTGAAAGAAAAAAAAAACATTTTTTTTTTAAACTTACCAATTTGTATTATTTTAAAATTAATTTCGAAAAATGCTATAAAAATTTCTTTATTTCTTATTAGTTATTTGAAAGCAAATTTATTCGAAAATATTTCATAAGTCATCATAAGCTCATCATAGCCTTAGTTTTTTTTTTTTTTTACTAAACTTTCGTTTTCAATTTTACTATAATTGATAGTTAAATATCTAAATAAGCGTCAGGAAAATAGTCTAAAAGTTATAAATAAATAAAAAACAATTTTTTTTTATAAATTATTTGTAAAAAAAATATGATTTTAAAAGAATTTAAAAAAAAAATTATCCTATTACTAATAATATTAATAATTAGTATTTGAAATAAATATGTTAACATTTTAAATTATTAAAAGAAATAATATATTTATTGTGCGTCCTAAAAAATTTTAGTTTTTTTTTTTTATTAGGAAGTTAGAAATTTTAAGATGTATTTTACAAATATACTTAACAAATTTTTTTTTTTTACTTGGTAATATTATTTTTACTATAAGACAAATTTGAATTAAAAGTGCACCGATTTAGCAAAACTGGGTCATGTGCGTCTAGTACAAAGTGGTCTTGAGTTAGTTGCCGTCAAAGGACCTCAGTTGCAATGCCAATAATTTATATTTCATTACAAATTTTAACTAAAAACTATTCTAAACAAATGATATATCAATGAAATTTTGTTTAATATAATTTTATAGTATATGTCCTCTTTTTTTAAGACTTAAAATATTAGCCAAGAAAAATCATATTTTCGCATTTATGAAATTAATTTTTTGGAATAGTAATAAATAGTAAGAAAAAAATTATTTCTTTTAAAAATCAAACTAAACAATAGAGCGATAGGTTTTGTCTTGAATTATTAACAATTTATTTTCGAAAAGAAAATTGAATTTCCTTTTACTTAATAATATTATTTATGATAAAAAATATAAATTCTACAAAATACACATTAATTGACATAATTTTTTTTTACAATTCTACGCATTATTATTATTATTATAATTTTGTTTTATTTTTTCTTTTATGTTGGCAATTATCATTTAATCCGGAAGAGAAACTTTTTTTTTACGGATTATTATTATTATTATAACTAATTAATTAGTTATAGTAAAAGAGTTTAATTGAATTCTATTAGCGAAAACTACAATATTTTACAACAATTTCAATAATTGTAGTAAATAAAATGCGATCGTATTCCCTTATCTGTCATAAATTCATTAATCTTATTTGAATTAAGTAAGATTTCAATTAGGTTTATTATTATTAATATAATTATCATTAAATCTAAGCCGTTTTATTCTTATTTTACATAGTATTTTTTTTTTTTTGCATGCATTTTAAATTATTTTATCCGAAATTTTTATTTTATTTTTTCTCTACAGTTTTGATTATATTTTGATTATCGTTTTTAAAAAAAAAAAAAAACAAACAAAAAATGGAGCTTACAGAAATAAATTGTATTTAAATTTTTTGAAAATATTATTCAATACAAGTACAAGTACACGAAAACGTCGGTTTGCGTCTTTTTTTTAGGACCAGCAATAAAATGAAATTGAAAAAAATATTCGACTCGTATTAAATATTTAAAAAAAAAAACTTATAAAAGTTATAATATATTTTTAATTAATAATACACATGCATAAGTGCAAATGAACGAGGTGTGGCAGAAAAATAGAGAGGCTGAGGCATCACTAAGTGTCATATGGCAGCACTGCGTTTGAGATTTGTTCGTATTAAGTGCGTTGCAGTCTTCTTCCGGTTGGGTGAAAAAATACGATTAATGACGTTTTTAGTAGCTCTGATATTTTGATTATATTTTACTCGTTTATATCTTGATAATTATCTTCAGTTAGCAATTTCAATAATTTCTAGAATATTCGAAACAGCAAAATCAAAAAAAAAAAAATGTTGAAGAATAGTTTAATTTTTAACCGAAGAATAGTTTTAATTTTTATTTTGAAGAGTAGTAAAATTAAAAAATTAATTTTAAAGAGTAGTTGAACTTTTATAAATTTGTTTTAATTTTTTTTAGAATCCTTCCAAATGCTGAGGGCAAGTAAAAGAGCTTGTAAATTCAGTGATGATATTATAAAAGAATTTCCATTTATAAAGCACGTACAAACGCACGCTTTCTTACAATTTACACAATTACTTTAAACCATAAAGATTTAAAGTGATTTCCGATCCTCATTAGAGATTTTGATAGCAAAAAAGGTGTTCAAGTTAAAATTTTTAGTTTTGTCATTTTTGAAAATGACAAAATCAGTAATTAATACATTGGATTTAAATAACTTAACAAATATGATAGTACAAATTCTTATTTCGGAGGTCTTAATAGAAAAGCAACAAACAATATATAGGATTTTCCAATAAGAGTGATATGATTTCTAAGTGACGTTTTGGCCATTTTTAATATGCCATGATCGATTATTTTTTTTCATTGTATTTAGTAATGTTTACAATTTTATCATGGAGAAATATACGCAAGAATAACATTTACAAATTATTCAATTTTGTAATCAAAATAATCGTTCTCCAATTGCAACTTTTCGTGCGCTTTTGCCATTTTATGGTCGTAATAATCGTCCAACTGTGCTCGCTATTCGTCGAATTGTTAAAAATTTCGAGCGTACATTTTCTTCACATAATATTCAAGTGCCAATAACATATAGAACCGCTCGAAATAATGAAAATATTGCTGCCGTTCAGGTAAGTGAAGAGCGCAATTTGTCGATTCCAAGACGTTCTCAAGAATTGGGAGTGTCTCATACCACGACCTGGCGAATTTTGAGAAAGAACTTGGGCTTGCATCCATATAAAATTGCTATCACTCACGAACTGAAGCCATTGGACTACCGTGAAAGTCGTGAATTTGCTGTTTTTGTCTTGGAACAACTTGAAAACGATAACGATTTTTTTAAGAAAATCATCTTCTACGATAAGGCTCACTTTCATCTGAAAGGTGCGGTAAATAAACAAAACTGTCGATTCTGTACGAAGAAAATCCACAAATTATTCATGAACACCCATTACATTCACCTAAATGAACAGTTTGGTGAGGTTTTTGGTTTAGTGGAATCATCGGTCCGTACTTCTTTCGAAATGAAGCTGGTAACACCGTTACTGTCAATGGAGAGCGGTATAGATCGATAATAACCAACTTTTTATGGCCGAAATTGGAAGAAGTTGATTTTGACAACATCTGGTTCCAACAAGACGGAGCTACGTGCCACACAGCACGTGCAACAACCGAATTATTGCGAGAAAAGTTTAGAGATTCGATTATTTCAAGAAATTGTGACATTGAATGGCCTCCAAGAAGTTATGATTTAAAACCATTAGACTATTTCTTGTGAGGTTATTTGAAGTCATTGGTCTTTAGCAATAAACCAGACTCTCTTCAAGCTTTAGAAGTCAATATTGAACGTGCTATTCATGATATACGACTTGATTTAGTGGAAAAAGTGCTCGAAAATTGGGTTCATCGAATTCGTTCCTGCAAAAGAAGTCGTGAAAACCATTTGAATGGCATTTTCTTTAGATCTTAATTGTATCGATTGTACCTTACATTAAATAAAAAATATTTGAATTTCCTCATTAGTGTGTTGTTTTTTTTCAAGGAAATCATATCACTCTTATTGGAAAACCCTATATTTTCACGATTAAATAATCAACTAAATCGTTCAATACTTTACTGTAGGTTGCGCTACACACATACTCCACAATGCAGTACAAACTATGGCAGATTTGCTTCCTTTACATGTTGAAGGTATAATTAACAAAATTTATAGTCACTGCTACATTTACACGGTTCGAGTGGAAAATTTGAGAGGATTTTTAATTACACTTTAGCTATATTAGAATACAAGCGATTATTGGGGATATCCAATACATAAATTTTAAGTGTCCGATAGTTTTAGGAGATTTCGTTTCAAATGAACAGGCCGAACTTTGCTTCAATTTCTTTAAACACAAGCATCAGTATTTCATAATTCGATAAAATGAATGGAAGGAAAAAAATTTTAGAACCAGATTGATTGATGATCTAATTTTTAAAATTACAGATAGAATTACTTCTACATTTATGCCATCATATTTAAAGACTATTTGGATCTATCCAAATGACTCATTTAACCCATCGATAAGCGTTGGATTCAAATTTTGAATCATTTTAACGGAATATAAATTTCTTGTGTACATCTCACAAAAGTTGTCGAATTCGCACTCTGTTTACCTGGTACTAATACGGCTACCGAATGAGTTTTTTTTCTCGATTATTAATAATTTGTTAATAGTCTTAACTTAACATAGATAATACCATTAGTCCCTCCAAGAAGGTGGGAGTAGCAGTTTCTGGTAACCACCACCGACCCTATATAGCATGGAGAAATAAAGTTGACACGAATCACGTTGTTTTCATAAGGAAGTCCTCGAAAAGCTTAGAAAAGGCTTTTTATAAGGTGTAGTAAAAGGAAATCCATTATTTTTGCATTAAATTGAAGGTTTTATTTAGCATAGATAGAATGATACGATTTAGGTCAAATGTGCACCGTTTTGTTCGATAACTTGTTGCCATTTTGGAGGTAATTTCATAATGCCTCTCTCATAGAAACCCTCGTCCCTATTGGCAAAAAATTGGGACAGTCCATTTTTACAATCTTCTCTTGAGGCGAATTTTTCACCTGCAAAATCATTCGTCATAGACAGGAAGAGGTGGTAATCACTTGGTGCCAGGTCCGGACTATAAGGTGGATGCATAAGAAAAGGTCCCGGAACTTCTGGCGAGTCACTATCGATGTATGCGGCCTGGCGTTGTCCTGATGGAACACAATTCCTCTCCTATTGGCCAAAGCTGGCCGCCTCTGGGCGATTGCGTCTTTCAGACGGTCCAATTGTTGACAGTATAGGTCCGAATTAAGAGTTCGGCTGTAGGGGAGCAGCTCATAGTAGATGATTCCCTGCCACTCCCACCAAACACACAGTAAAACCTTCCTGGCTTGACCACCGTTTGCGCCGGGTGACCGCGATTTTACCACGACCGTTGTCGCTTGACGTTGTCGTAAGTGACCCACTTTTCAACACCAGTAACCATCCGCTTCAGAAATGGATCGATATTGTTGCGCGTCAGCAGCGATTCGCAGATGGAAATTCGTTCCATGAGGTGTTTTTGCGATAACTCGTGTGGCACCCATACATCGAGCTTCTTTTTATTTCCAGCCTTATTTAAGTGGTTCCAAACGGTTTTTTGTGCAATGTTTAGCTCTTGGGCAATCGAAACAGTGCTTACGTTACGGTCGAACTCGACGATTTCCATTATTTTATCGACATTTTCGACAATTGGCCTTCCAGAGCTTGGTGCATCTTTGACATCAAAATTACCGGAACGGAATCGACGAAACCAAAATTGCGCGTGATTGACTGTTACAGTATCAGGACCATAAACACTCTTTGACGCGTGCTAAAAAAATACTGAGTCAAGTAATCACAAAACTGTATGAGAATCTTTTTTAGTACAAAATCTTTCTAACGCCATCTAATGCAACCCGATCGCACTTTTAAAACGGGAGATACATACTTCTAAAGCCATCTATTGGCAAAATATCAGATTACTTTTTACTACACCTTTTATATATCAGACATATCAAAGCTTTGGTGGTCTATCATGGCAACGCACGAGCTTTTGTCGGAAAAAGACATTGCCGTAATTCCCCAGCCCCATTATTAACTTGATCTGAGTCCGTTTAACTATTTTCGTTCTATTTTTTTTTGCGGACATCGTCTTGGTAATTTTAATAACATTCAAAGCAGTGTAACCGCAAGCAGATGGTTTGTGACCATAGCCTTTCCAGCATTTTTGAACCACCTTTGTTTTCTTTTGTGCACGTTTGCCGTGAAAGACCCACTATGACAACTGATCTCTAATGATAGATTTCTGCTCCATAAAAGTGACCACATGACTCTCCGTTCTGGCAATTTTTCATGAAGGATATTTTGCACATGCTTAATTAAAATGTGTAGAATATTATCAATATCTTTGGACATTTCTCGTCGATTGGCTAATATGATATCGTGGATCAAAAACTGATACTCGGCTGCACTGGAACGTTTTAAGTCAATATAGAATGTTGGTCATGGAAGGAACAACCTCTTTTTACATGTTTTTCCATTCAAAAAAAAAAAAATAAATCGAATCGCTGAACGATATTTCTCATTTTAGACATTTCAAACATAAACAAATTATCTCAAGTTAAGAAGTTCTCACAGCAAAAATTATGTGTACATCTGTTTAAATATTTTCACACCGGTTGTTTTAAAGATGATATTTCAAAATGGCGGTTAGTATTTTTCTCAAAGGCGCCATCGATCGTCAATTACGCGTACTTATCATACAGCCCTCGTAATTTGTTCGAATTATAATGAATTAGCCGTTTTCGTTTATTTGAGCAGAAAATTCACTTATTTAAGCTGCATCTGAATTAAAAATAGAATTTATTTTAGCAGGAGGTAAACCAATTATTTTTTTTAAATATTCTTAGCTGGTTTTGAGAGATTTGAATCGTTTTTACTTTTGACTCAATTGAAGTTTTTGATAACGCACGAAATTAATTTTTTTTGAATACTTTCTTCAAATATTTGTCCATTGTCAACGATTTACGATTGGATAAGCTTAAAATAATAATTAATTGTTTAGAAATTCCCAAATTACTATTATACTAAATACTTTGCAGTCACAAATTTGATTGAACAACGCCAATTCGAGAATGACACATATCGCGAGGCTTGGTGTATTATAAATTTGTATTTACCACCCCCTCTACCCTCCCTATAATTACTTAAATAAATAGATTACATTTACAATTATATGAGTATATCATTGTTACAGTTGTTAATTTCAGCTAGCTAAAATATTTAAGTCCAGCTACTAATAGAAATTTTTCTATAAACAATTCCGAATCGAGAACAGCAATATGAGCTGCTCTACCGATGAGCGCATTTGCTGTATGTGGGAGGGCATGATGTACATCGAATCTGGCTAAAGTTAATTCTGGTCTAGCTAATATTGGTGCGATTATATTGTGTACCATTTCCCTGGAATAAAATAACAATCAAAATATTTAAACTGCTGTTTTTTTTGCTCAATTAAAAAATTTTTTTTTTTTATAAAAATACAATTTTGATTACCTGTAAACACTACCTAAATTCGAATTATCACGAATTGCAGCCTTGCATAGTTCCAAACGTGCCGAATGTGGTGGTACATAACGATCCTGACTGGATCCGCACAGTAGAATATTCTTAAAATGATGCAAAGTACTACGTTGACTTAAACGATATAAAAAGCTTTGGCGTAAATCGGGAGCATCCCTTAAACATAATTGTAATAGGCTTCCAGATTTTTTCCATTTTTGCATAAACCACATTCCTTCAAAAAAATTTCAAATCATTTGAAAAATAATTTTTGAATATTACACAAACACTTACCCATATTAACAAGACCACTCGAATTATAGAGTGTTCCAAGATGGGGACCGGAAAGTGATAAAAATGTATATAACCTGGGTAGTAGAGGTCGCATTTGCGGCCTTGCCAGCGCTGAACGTACTATAATTGTCCCCAGGGAATGTGCTACAAACGATATTCGGACTGGATTCAGTCCGCAGGTTTCAATGTGATACAGGATTTCAGCGACTAATCTACAGAATCGTAATGAAATTATTCCAGAGCTTTATTAATTTGTGCTGAGTAAAAAAAAAAAAAGGACTTACCGATCGGTCATTGTGTCAAAATCTGAGAATGTATCGCCTTGATTTCGTTCGGACATTAAAAATTCTAAATGAGCACCGGGTAGGCCAAGTTCTAAATAGGTTCGAACCAGTCTTAAGTCAGCGGAGTTGCCATCGAGGCCATGGACGCAAATTATCAAATGTAGGCCGTTTGGAGAGAAGGCCCTGTACTCGTCGCTTATATGAAAATACGGTAATTCCGAGGCCAATTTTTGGAAATCTGAATAAATAGCACCGTTGTATTTGATTTGTTTCCGAAATTCCTCGCGACACTTTTCGAACTCGAGCAGGGACAGTGTGGATTCTTGGTTTTTTCTCTTGACATGTTTGTGTGAACGTTGGGAATCACTTCGAACACATATGCTTAGATTATCTTTCTCGTCTTCTACTGGCACTTCGTACGCTTCAGCACCATTCGCTATGCTGCCAGTCAATTCAGTACTACTCTGGGACTTTAAAACAGGTTTGCATGCTCCTGGCTTCATAGCTTCGTAAATATGGTAGACAGGATTGTCGATAGCTCCAACAGGTTGACGTTGTGGTTTATCGGTAGTGATCGCATTATTTCGAGGCACTTCCATCAGTGAAGGTGGGTCTCGAAATTCGTCGGGTGGTAAAAGATCATCGCGGAATTGCTGAGGTGGTGGAACTCGTAAATTCTCAAATGGATTATCTGTTATATTGGTGAGATCAAAATCAGATTTAGACTTTTCAGCCGACTTCCTTTGTCTACGAGGCCTATCATCGCATGTTACGCTTTGTATGCCGGCTTCTTTCATCCCTTCAATTTCCTTCTGTATGTATGGATGAAAACCATTCTGAACAGGAGGCGTTTCAATCCATTCATTTTCATAGTTTCTATCTGGTGTTATCTTAGGATCATCTCTGTTCAGACGTTCTGGCTTGCCTGGTCGGATCACTACTGTAGAAACCTTTTTGTGGATAGGAATATCTCCGTTGGTTAGCTTATTTATATCGTTTGTAACGTTCGATAATGAATTCTGAGGCTTTGGTTGATCATCGATTAGTCTCTGTAGTTTTAGTCGAAGTTGTTCTCCATTCAGTCTTTTTTGAAGTTGTTGATGCTGATGTTGTTGCTGTTGAATCTGTTGTAGAAGTTGTGGTTTCTGATGTTGCTCCTTATGTTGCTTTTGTTTCTGCGAAGGTGATTGCCTCTGTTGCAATACTTGTTTATGTTGCTGAGATTGTTGTTGTTCATCCTTTAACGTTTCTGGACTTGACGGATCCGAACTTCTATGACTCGATACCCAACCACTTTGATCGCTTAATGAAGATGTAGAGCTGCTGCTATTCTTTCGATTTCGAATTGGCGAAGTGACAAACTGTGGTGGTGGCGCCAGATTCGGAAGACTTTCACTAAATCCACAACTCTGTTCAGTATCGAGTGCTTCCAGTTTAAAAGGAACACTTGCCGATGACAAAAGCTTGTGCTCCTTTTCCTTTTGCTGTTTATTATTATCTCGCAAATCACTTTCAGAACTACTTGAATCTTTATTTAATGTACCATTTTTCATCATCTCTTTCAGATCGGACACTCGGACGCGAGCGATTTCTACAGATCTTGGAATAGTCTGAGAGCTTCCGAGCATTTGTGAGGAATTACTTCTTGGTATGGTGTGCGTTTGTTCGATTTCTATTCCACTACTCCCACACATCGAATTTTGTTTTTTATTTCGAATTGGTGGATATGAATTCCGTGGCAGAACACCCATAACAGCACCCTTCGGAAGTGAGTTATAATAAGTGCTTGTGCTCGGCGTTGTTGCGTTCAGCATTTTAATCTCCTCCAAATAACTCCTTCTGGCTCCCTGCGGACCGTCTTTGGAATCAATCAATTTTGAAATTGGAGCAGAAAAACTTGAGGGACGCTGCACTTCGAAAGGGGAACTCTTGTCATTAGGCGAATCATCTTCATTGGCTAAAAATTGATGCAGCCGTCGGGCTGGATCTCCAGGATGTTTATATTTCTCTCGAAATTCATTAATGTTTCTTAACAAATCATCAGCCTGAACTCTATTTTTTCGCACTAAAGTATTTTGGGAGCCAGTCATATAGACACTGCCATTAATATGCCTTTGAGCTGGCTGTGACATAGCCAATTGCTGGAAGTGTTGAGCCTGTTGTCGTGGCAGTGATGATGTATGCATCGATGTTTCTAATTGATCTAAGGACTTACTGTGCCTGGTGGGTAATGTTCCCGCACCGCTTACATAGTAAGCGCTGCGATGAACTAATGGACATGGACCAGCATCAGCTAGAGTTGAAACTGAATGCCTTGACAATGTTCTATGTTGTAAGCTTTTGGTTGCTGCCGGTGTAATAGTTAAGCTAGCCTGAAGAATATCACCACCGAGTGCGAATCTCGGTGTCATAACACCTAAATAGTTTTGTCCCTTTTGATAGTCCAAGTTGATCCCACAGGAGCATTCCTTGCGTGCAGCCAAATTAGTTATCGAACGAATTTTCCCATTTTTTGGCACCATTGGCTTAGTGACAGTAGTTTCGTGCCCATTTAAATGTGGATCACTTCCAGTTCTTCGACGCGAGTACTTTGGCGGATCTTGATATCGGTCCTCAAATATAAGTGGCAATGAATTTGAATCTCCATCCAATGGTGTACAGTGGACTGGTAACGGTGGCAACGATTGCATATAGCGACTACGCCGTGCCATTTCACACACAGCTACATAGCTCTGATAGTTGTTATCATAACAGCCGGCTGCGTTATGACGTGCATTTTGCATCACAAAGAATCCTTCGGCAAATCGACGTACCCTTAAAATGTGATGTTTTTTTGCTAACAGCATATGAATAGAAGGCTGTGATGATGCTGCCATTATCCGTCTCCAGTACATTATACATTCTGCACATAGTTGAGCAATGTCAGAGTTGGCTCGAGCCGCAAAATCATCTTCCGTATCATGAAGCTGTGTATAAAAAGAATTAATTCATTTTGCATGAAGAAATCAATTTCAATGAATAATGTCGGAACTTTACCTTAGCAACATCGGACAATTTCTGTAACCTTTCCGACGTTTCATTTTCCTGTGTGGGCGATACGCCAATTACCGTACTCCACTGAGGTGGTAGAATTGTAGTGAATTCACTCAATGCCAATTTGAGCGATTCCACAGCACCCAATAGCAAGGCACAAATCTCCCTATGAACGTGACGAGCATGCAAGAGACGTCCGGCAGCGCCACCGCTACATTTAACACTCGCACCAACTTGCGGCCCAAAGAAAACTGCCTCCAATGGTCCTGGAGACATACTTCCACGACAATTTAACTTTCCACTTCCTATCCATGGCTTTGTACTCCTCGGTGCACTAAACATATCAAATAACAAACACACCATTTAAAATAAGAATGGACTATTTTTTTGGGCAATTGTATATACTCGTATGTCTGTGCATTTTGGGGAGGATGGCTATATTCTACTGCAAAATGAATGAATGGAATTATTAAATGGGAAAAAGAATAAATAGCTATAATAAATGAATATAGGAGGGGTGGGGACGGGGGGGTTGTGTGCAATGAGCAATGGCCACTACAATGCTGTGCAAAAAACTTCTTCGTTATCATGTGAAATAAAAACAACTCGACTACTACTGTTCACTGGTTCACTATTCGAACTTGCGTGAATAAGACAAATAAAAGCTTAGAAAGAAAACCAACAGAAACATAAAAAAAAGGCCAAACTTAAATAGAAGCTGCTATTCAAAGATGAGACTTTGGCATAAAACAAAACCTCCTAGATAAAGGCGGAACAAAAGGATACAAAATGAACATGGTCTCAAATACAAAAATACTAAATTGAAATACTTGTACAATATTTAAGCGATACTATATAAGCTAAAGAAAGATATAAATTTGCTCTCATACTCATATAGTACAAAAACTTAACGAAAAAAAATGAAAATAAATTATAGTCTTACCAGCTTTGAACATAATGAAAAAGGCTTTTCCTTTTTTTTTTTGTGCAAAACACACATTTGTTTATGTTTTCGTTCACAATATGCGTTTTATTATTATTTTTTTTAAAATAGTTTTTTTTTTTTTTTTGATTCAGTGAAGCCCATTTTTTATTTTGTGATTAAGCAATGGAAAAAAAATCAAAATATGAATTTATGATTAGACATTGACTTTTAAAATATATTCTACAAACAAATGAATGTTTCTTAATTAAATTAATTGTATAATTTTGTTTCTCATTATTCTTAAATAAGATGAAGAAAAAATTATTAATAATTATGAGTGATAAATTTAACTAGTTAGTTTTTCTTTTTAATTATTTCAATCGAAAAATAGCAGAAAGTTTTTTTTAAATAGATTCTACAAAAAAAAACCCCAAGTCTACTTTATAACAATTTCAGTTTTCCCAGTTCGGGAAAAATTTTATAAAAACTAAAAAGGATTATACGAAAAGTTTTATGTTTTTTTCTTTAGAAATCTCAATTGCTTTTGATTGTATTATTATTTTTCCAAGTTGATATTTATTACAAAATTGTATACGTGTTCATATTAAAGTACCACTTAAAGAAGGAGAATTAAAAATTTAATTAGTACCCACTCAGAGTTTGAAATTGAAAAGTAGTTCGAAAAAATTCAAAAAGTTTTTTTTTGTATGAAAAAATGTATAAATTCAATAGAAAATATTAAATATTTATTTTCTTTTTGAACTAATTTGCGAGAAAGAAAATCCTAGTACTTAAAATTATATTTAATTACGATTGTTTTCATTTTCTTAATTTTTTTTATGACGAAACAAATAGTTTTATATTTATTGAATTATTTGAAATCAATTTGAAATTATTTTTTATTCAAATAAAAACAAAAAGTTTTCAATAAATTTGTTTACGTTGAATCATTTTACGGGCAAAAAATGACTGGGTTGAATTTGGTCTGCAGAAGTTATTGGCCCGTAGTTCTTTGAAAATGGAGGACAGATCGTTACAGTCAATTCTGACTGCTATGACCATATGATGAGCTACTATTTTTGGCCTAAACTATAAGCTCTACAAAACGACTTTATTATGCGAAGAGTTTCTATGACGTGCAATTTGGAGATTTGATGATGCCAATAGACTTCCAAGATCGTGCAATTTGACGCTGTTCGATTTTTTTCTGCAAAAGTATACAATATCCGTCAACTATTGGCCGAACTACAACTCGAAATATATGAAAAAATCATCACAAGAATCAAGTTCTGCAAAAAATTCAAATAGTTTTTTTTGTATGAAAATATTTATAAATTCAATAGAAAATATTAAATATTTATTTGCTTTTTGAACTAATTTGCGAGAAAGAAAATCCTAATACTTAAAATTATATTTAATTACGATTGTTTTCATTTTCTTAATTTTTTTTATGGCGAAACAAATAGTTTTATATTTATTGAATTATTTGAAATTAATTTGAAATTATTTTTTATTCAAATAAAAAAAAAGAGTTTTCAATAAATTTGTTTACGTTGAATCATTTTACGGGCAAAAAATGACTGGGTTGAATTTGGTCTGCAGAAGTTATTGGCCCGTAGTTCTTTGAAAATGGAGGACAGATCGTTACAGTCAATTCTGACTGCTATGACCATATGATGAGCTACTATTTTTGGCCTAAACTAAAAGCTCTACAAAACGACTTTATTATGCGAAGAGTTTCTATGACGTGCAATTTGGAGATTTGATGATGCCAATAGACTTCCAAGATCGTGCAATTTGACGCTGTTCGATTTTTTTTCTGAAAAAGTATACAATATCCGTCAACTATTGGCTGAACTACAACTCGAAATATATGAAAAAATCATCAAAAGAATCAAGTTCTGCAAAAAATTCAAATAGTTTTTTTTGTATGAAAATATTTATAAATTCAATAGAAAATATTAAATATTTATTTTCTTTTTGAACTAGTTTGTGAGAAAGAAAATCTTAGTACTTAAAATTATATTTAATTACGATTGTTTTCATTTTCTTAATTTTTTTATGACGAAACAAATAGTTTTATATTTATTGAATTATTTGAAATTAATTTGAAATTATTTTTTATTCAAATAAAAAAAAAGAGTTTTCAATAAATTTGTTTACGTTGAATCATTTTACGGGCAAAAAATGACTGGGTTGAATTTGGTCTGCAGAAGTTATTGGCCCGTAGTTCTTTGAAAATGGAGGACAGATCGTTACAGTCAATTCTGAATGTTATGATCATATGATGAGCTACTATTTTTGGCCTAAACTATAAGCTCTACAAAACGACTTTATTATGCGAAGAGTTTCTATGACGTGCAATTTGGAGATTTGATGATGCCAATAGACTTCCAAGATCGTGCAATTTGACGCTGTTCGATTTTTTTTCTGAAAAAGTATACAATATCCGTCAACTATTGGCTGAACTACAACTCGAAATATATGAAAAAATCATCAAAAGAATCAAGTTCTGCAAAAAATTCAAATAGTTTTTTTTGTATGAAAATATTTATAAATTCAATAGAAAATATTAAATATTTATTTTCTTTTTGAACTAGTTTGTGAGAAAGAAAATCTTAGTACTTAAAATTATATTTAATTACGATTGTTTTCATTTTCTTAATTTTTTTATGACGAAACAAATAGTTTTATATTTATTGAATTATTTGAAATTAATTTGAAATTATTTTTTATTCAAATAAAAAAAAAGAGTTTTCAATAAATTTGTTTACGTTGAATCATTTTACGGGCAAAAAATGACTGGGTTGAATTTGGTCTGCAGAAGTTATTGGCCCGTAGTTCTTTGAAAATGGAGGACAGATCGTTACAGTCAATTCTGAATGTTATGATCATATGATGAGCTACTATTTTTGGCCTAAACTATAAGCTCTACAAAACGACTTTATTATGCGAAGAGTTTCTATGACGTGCAATTTGGAGATTTGATGATGCCAATAGACTTCCAAGATCGTGCAATTTGACGCTGTTCGATTTTTTTTCTGAAAAAGTATACAATATCCGTCAACTATTGGCTGAACTACAACTCGAAATATATGAAAAAATCATCAAAAGAAACAAGTTCTGCAAAAAATTCAAATAGTTTTTTTTGTATGAATATATTTATAAATTCAATAGAAAATATTAAATATTTATTTTCTTTTTGAACTAGTTTGTGAGAAAGAAAATCTTAGTACTTAAAATTATATTTAATTACGATTGTTTTCATTTTCTTAATTTTTTTATGACGAAACAAATAGTTTTATATTTATTGAATTATTTGAAATTAATTTGAAATTATTTTTTATTCAAATAAAAAAAAAGAGTTTTCAATAAATTTGTTTACGTTGAATCATTTTACGGGCAAAAAATGACTGGGTTGAATTTGGTCTGCAGAAGTTATTGGCCCGTAGTTCTTTGAAAATGGAGGACAGATCGTTACAGTCAATTCTGACTGTTATGATCATATGATGAGCTACTATTTTTGGCCTAAACTATAAGCTCTACAAAACGACTTTATTATGCGAAGAGTTTCTATGACGTGCAATTTGGAGATTTGATGATGCCAATAGACTTCCAAGATCGTGCAATTTGACGCTGTTCGATTTTTTTTCTGAAAAAGTATACAATATCCGTCAACTATTGGCTGAACTACAACTCGAAATATATGAAAAAATCATCAAAAGAATCAAGTTCTGCAAAAAATTCAAATAGTTTTTTTTGTATGAAAAAATTTATAAATTCAATAGAAAATATTAAATATTTATTTGCTTTTTGAACTAGTTTGTGAGAAAGAAAATCTTAGTACTTAAAATTATATTTAATTACGATTGTTTTCATTTTCTTAATTTTTTTTATGACGAAACAAATAGTTTTATATTTATTGAATTATTTGAAATTAATTTGAAATTATTTTTTATTCAAATAAAAAAAAAAGAGTTTTCAATAAATTTGTTTACGTTGAATCATTTTACGGGCAAAAAATGACTGCGTTGAATTTGGTCTGCAGAAGTTATTGGCCCGTAGTTCTTTGAAAATGGAGGACAGACCGTTACAGTCAATTCTGACTGTTATGACCATATGATGAGCTGCTATTTTTGGCTTAAACTGTAAGCTCTACAAAACGACTTTATTTTGCGAAGAGTTTCTAGGACGAGCAATTTGCAGATTTGATGATGCCAATAGACTTCCAAGATCGTGCAATTTGACGCTGTTTGATTTTTTTTTGTAAAACTATACAACATCTGTCAACTATTAACCGAACTACAATTCGAAATGTATGAAAAAATCATCAAAAGCAAACATCCGTCAAGTATTGGTCGAATTACAACTTGAAATGTATGAAAATATCATCAAAAGGATTAAGTCCTGCAAAAAGTCTTGTAGCAACCAAATTTAAATAATATTATAATTTTTTATCAATATAATAATTTAAAAGTTTGTATCAAAATTTTTCTATACTAATTTTATGTTATTTAATTTTAATTTTCAAAGCACAAATTGTATAGGCATTTATTATCTTTATTTAAATAAAATTAAATATAAGGGCTGTTTGAAAAGTTCTCGGCCTGATAATAAAAAAACTATTATTATAATTTTCAAAGTACTTTTATTTTTTGTTCATTTTTCTATTTAAACCGTAACATTTCTACTAGGAAGATTATAAGGATATTATTGCCACTTTGAGGATAATTTTCTTAAGTCTCACAAAATACTCTATTACATGCATATTTTGTCTCCCAAAATACTGTATATATAGCGAAAATACTTGCCCTCAGACACTCATTTTTTTTTAAATTTCGGGAACAAATGAAATTTCAAAAGGACCCAAATCTCCAGAATCCCTTAGTTTATATTTTGAATCTCTCAAATTCGAACTTCTTTGAAATTCAAGCCCAGATGACCTTTTGTTCAATAGGTAATAAAAGCAGCACTCATTTTTCGCATAATTTGTTCATGTAAAATTTTTTTTTTGATGGTACTTATATGTCAAAAGTTCATGTATCGAATTAAATTGAAGCCAAAAAATCTCATAAGACCCTAACCCATCTATTAACTTAAAATGAAACTATGAACTCCGTTGTTTTAAATGTATACTAAACGTATTTAAATTTAAAAAAAATGTACCATTTTACTTTAAAAAATTATCAAAATAATTCACAAAAATTAAAGAATAATAAACGAAAATACAAATAAAAATGTTGATAAAAATCGTTTTTAGTTGCTATTTTTCTACTTATTGAACTCAAAGCCATATTATGATTGGTAGAGCTTATTTTTCCTTTAATTTGTAATTTTTACACATCGAATTCAAACAAACGTTTGGTGCAGGGTATTTTTTTTAATATTGTGTTTTTTTTTGTACTATAAAAAATGTAGTTAATATTAAATGTGAGGTAAAATCAATTAAGATTAATAAAAATAATAAGTTTAAAAATTTAGTATTTAAAAAAAAAAATTTTTAAGAAAATAAATTATTCAGTTATGTTAAAAAGTGTTTTAGTTATGCGAAAACTAAAGATTCGGGAATTTTTTTTCTCCAAGTGAGTTGTTGGTAAAAACTAATTATATAATATTTAAATGAAGTTGATAGTCGCCTATCATACAACTTATTTTCATAGGATTTCGAGTGCCCTAAGTGCTAAAAAACTAAAAAATTATTTTGCAACATTGAATAGTGATCAACATTGAATTGAATGGCGTAAACAAATGATTAGTTGTGATCAGATTGATGTGTCAATGACAGTCGACTGATTACTTTCCGATGGGGGTTTTATTGGTTTTATATTTTTACATAGTTAAAAATTGCTCTTATTAATTTATAATTTTATGTATGTTAATATAAAAATTTCTATATAGGGTTTGGAATGAAAATCCTAGTTATATGTACTAAAAAATCATTTATAAGAATATACTTTTAAATTTATCAATTTTTATACTAATGCCAGTGAGCATTTATTAATACGTGTATATGATATTATAACTCAATGCTTATATACTGTTCAAATTTAAAGTTAAAGCTGCTTCCAAAAAATTGATTTGATGATTCTATTTATATTTTTGATCTAATTTTAGGATTTAATCAGAAAAGTAAGTATTGTAGAAGTTCTGTTCCATGTTTTGAAATGTAAATAAATAAATTCATAGCAAAAGAAAATATGTTTTATTTAGTTTCTAATTCTAAATTTATTAAATTAAATAACTTCGATTATTATTGTATTTTTAAAATGTGCGCCAAAGCAATAAAATTGCCCCTATCTAAAAGTGATGCCTTTGAGCAGTGGAGTAACCTTAAGGTTGTATATTCCGTTTTTTGGCTTCAACTTGGCTCTTCAATTTTCTATCCCTATACGCTTAGATTAAAGAATACCTGGATAGGCCCTTACCGTATATGTATACGCAATTTTGTGTACAAATATTTGCTGGGGGGATACGAGTGTCAAAAATTTTTTATGTAGACATGACACCCACTGCCATCTATGTGTCGTAATGGAAATTTCTTTAATTGCAAAAGCATAATTTATATTTATTTTAATTCACTTACTGGAAACAAAGATACAATTTAAATACAACGATAGGTCATTTTTATTTTTTGTACAATCTTTTGATACGAAATCGAATTCTATTTTAGGTTTATTAAACATTTCGTTAATATCAATCAAATATAAACCGCCTCAATTTTGTAGACTTTCGGAGAGTTTGAAACTTTAATTCACCATGAAAGTGGAGACTTGGGGGGTTAGCTTTGTCATTTGTGAATCCGATGTTGACAGTTCAATGTTTACCATAAAATAGTACAGTGCCGGTGTATATAAAGAGTGTGTAAGAAAGTTTAAGGGACCGAATTTTTCTGTCTATTTTCCATTGCTGTTTTCATTGTGTTATAATAAATAAAGTTTATTCTTCGGTAAGCTTATTATTTAAATAAATTTGTTTTGATTGCTCTATTAGACCATATTATAATGCATTTACTAAATAATATTGTTTTCATTTTTTTTAAGAATATAAGTTATTAATTATTTAAGTATATTAAATTTTTCATTTTCTATTTTTGTTTTAAAGCATTTCTTTTAATGTTGTATACGATTAACTTATATATTATCAAGAACTTCATGTATTGTAATGCTCTATGTAATTAATGCTTTCCTTTTTAATTTAATTTAAATGCACAAACCTATCTAAAAACTATTTCATTCACAAGCACACATTTACATTATAATTAAGGTTTTTCTATGTACTTATGCTTGTTTTAGATCACAATTTATATTTACTAAGTTGCGGTGTGGTTTGATTTCAACATAAACATAATATCACATTTTCTCATTTAATACATTTTGCATTTTCGAAATTAATTTAAATTTGTGCACATAATTGTTTTGATATAATCAAATAATTTGCAATTTTCATTTTTATATACTCCTCCACACTTTATAATTATGTTTTAATAAATAATATATACTGAAATAAAAAAATAAATAATATTTTAAAATAGAATACTGTGTTTTATTGCAAATATCCAAAACTAATTCAAACAAACAACAAAACCCGCAATATTAAAAAATCGGCTTCTTTACACGTAAATGATATCACATATGAAAAATAGTTTTAAACGAACCGCTTCAATCGTATACTGAACTTTTAAATTGGCCCCCAATGATTTACGCCGTTTCTGTTGTATTGCATGTGTGTGCGTTCAATGAATGTATTGCCACAAAAGTTGGACAGAATTTTTGTGTAGAGGCCTATCCAGTACTTCTTTAATCTAAGCCTATACGCCATAATCTAAGAGCTAAACAGATTTATAATTGACATATAATAACGTGGCAGATGCGACAACTTAACAAAAAAAATCATATCGATAGAAGCACCGCCAATTATAACATAGGCCGAGAATTTTTTAAACTACCCTTCCTTATTTATTGCTTTTTTTTGTTGTTGAAGAATATTTATATAAAATTGAGAAAATTTACAAATTTTTTAAAGGCAAATAAAATTCTCCATTATTTAATTTGTACGATTAGTTAGTACTCGAACGTGTTAAATAAATACTCGTAATTTTAACTAATGTAAATAATGTTAATAATGAAAAAAAAATATTTTTAATAGAAAAATCCCATGTAAATTTTTTTTCCTTCATAGTGTTTAATAATTTCTATAAGTAAAAATTAAAATTGATCACTCATAATATAATATAAGCAATTAATTAAATCAATTGAAACAGAATATCAGAAAAATGTTAAAAAAACGGAAATAGATTTTTAATCAATATGAAAGAATGTTGATTAAATTGCAAAAATTTATCGATTGAATAATGAAAATAAGTTTATTTTTATTTGATTATTATTATAATTTTTTGTTTTGTTTTTTTTTTTGAATTGAATTGATTTCGAAATGTATGGAAGGATATGACAACTGAAACTTACTTGATGTAGGGTTGGTGTAGAGCCACTAAACTGGCATGAATTCCAACACTGACGGCTGCCAAATGGAAATAGTCAAACAGTACAGGCAGATGATAGTGTAGACCTCGTCCTGGATGGAAATTCAATTGCAAGACACGTGATGACGCCAAAGATAAGCTCGAACTGGTCGTTTGTTCACCGAACCAAAGCTCCAGGTTCAGAGAAAATTCTGCACGTTCGATGGACTCCTTTAAATGCCGACTATCAACTGAAAAATTCAAAAGGAAAAAGCTTACAATCGAATATACAAAATTGTCCTAATGAATATTTTTGGAATCACTCCTCTACGAAATTGAACTGAATTAAATCGAATTGAACCGAAGCGAAAGTGGATTGGATAGGATTCGAGTATCTTTTATTTGATACCATTTCATTCTATGCTCAATGACTATTGCACTGTTTATTGTCCTTCTCTATAGTCCTACTCTACAAATACTATTGATTTTTCCTAGTTTGTATTTATTTATGTTAAAAATTTCCTGTCTATTTGTGTCGCAGAATCGAAATGTTCTCAATAAGCTGAAACGAATCCAATTCTTTCTGGAAACAAATCTCAGTTTTCTACGAGAAATTTTTTCTTTATTTATCTCAACTTTTCTCATTTTTCTGTTGTTGTTAAAGTGAATTTTTTTTTAAATTTTCCATTTCAAAAGATATTCTCTTCATATATAATTTTCTTAGTTAATTCCTATAATATTTATTGTATTTGTACAATTATTAAGATATTTTTTTCATTTACTTTTTATATTCCATAAAAAATGAAACTTTATTGTCTACCGATAATTTATCTTACTCTAAGTCTAGACAGAATATACTCGTACAGAGTTAAATAACTAGAAGAAAAACAAATATAATAAGAACGTATTTCAATATTCAAAATAAAATATGAAATTAAAAAAAGGGACTTTCGAAATGGGGAGAATATCAAAAGCGTTTACACATCGTTTATTCAATTGTGTATTTCCTGTGCTTAAAATATTTGTAAAGTTGAGCAGAATTTAATCAAAGGAAATAATCTTTTTGCAAATAATGAGAATATTTTGATGAGTTTAGAATTATTATAATTTTGTTGTTGTTAAAGAAATCCTAAATGACGTAGTGTTATCTTGAAGAAAACAAATTTTTTTTTATGAAAAGATTATTTTTGAAAAATGTCATTTTTGTCAAATCACTTTTAGAAGGTGTAATTTTGATGTAAGTTGTTAAGGCAACAATAGATTCAGTACTTAAATTGATAAGTCTTTTTATAATTTTAGTATTTCTATAATATACATAGTCTTGGTCCATATAGATAAGAAATTTCAGTTGATGAAAGAACGTTAGTCAATGTAGATAAGTAATTTCAGACGGTAAAGTCAGGAGAATAGTTTAGGCTGACATAAGTAGGACAATAATAATGTTGGTTTTTCAAATCCATGATCTCGCAGAGAAATCCTCTTTAAAAAAAAAATTTAATATGGAATTAAAGTTGTGAAAAATATTTCCAAGTTATTCTCATCATTGATGCGTAAACAATTTATATTAAAGCACAAATTGCGTACCGAAATGAATGCAAATTTCTCAATTCTAGTTCAATAGGGCTGTGTTCAACAATGTCAAAATGAGTAAAGATCCAATTAAAATGTTATTTTATGGTTTCTGTGATCTATCAACAGGGAGGATATATTCTTTGAGGAATTGTAAATATTTTCAATTTCATGAAAATTTCAAATAAATTGAAGTGAAATATTTTCCATACGAAATTGTTTTTTTTTCCATTTTTTCTTGTCTGTTAATACCAGAAATACGCACAACTCTAATACGTATGTATAGGCATAGAGTCGTTGTAAGTCTGCATATGAAAAGAGGACATCAAAGAGTCCTTTTCCTTATTATTGTAGATTCATACACATGGGTATATGAAATTTTCTATCACACTCAACATAACAAAATTTGTAGAGAAGTTTCCTATTTCGTATGGTTACGATTTGCAATCACATTCAACATTTTTAAGAGCTGTCGAAAGGGAAACCTAAACATGTTCGTCTAGATACAGACTTAATAAGAAATTTTGAGTACTACACAAATATACAAAATAATATAAAATGCGAAGAGGAAAGAAAACATTTTGAAAATATATTCAATTGGTCTGGAAGAAATTTATATTTCGGATATTTTTCAATTTCAATCTTACAATGTACCAGATGGATGGATATGTGTAGACTTTATGATTTAGACTTATGTGGAGTAGAGATATTGAAAGTGTGTTTAATACATAGATGAGTCTGGAAAATATGGCTTCCTTTTGCTTGGAAAAAAAAATTAAATTAAACCGAAGTGGTAATTTGCGGTAACACTCAAGCACTATTCTGTGACTTTTAATACCCAATAACGTGGTTTAATATTAATCGAACTAGTTTCACTTCTTACAAAAAAATTCTATCAAACATGGGAAAAGATCATGCAATAAAATTATTCTCAAAAAATCTGTATCAAGTGGGACTATCCATATCCTTTTATATATAAAAAGTTAGCAAAGATGATTCTATAAAACAAAGAGTTTTTTATGATTTTTTTTAATTATTTGCGTTACTTAACAAAAAAATTAGTTACAATTATGAAAAATATTTTTTATTTCATGCACGAGGTGTGGCATCAGTGAAAGCAATCTGGCAACACTGCAGAATTCTCCTCTACATTGAGTTTTTGTAGTGCATTACCAAAAAATGAAACAGCAAAATTTGGAGCAATGATGAAAATTTTATAGGTAAAACCAATCCGGTGTCATCACCTATTTATGGAGGGCCGTAAATCAGTGGAATACGAAACATCTTTTAATTTTATCCAGCTTGCTAGCATGAAATATCAATAACTCTAGTGTGAAAATCCAGCTGGGAAAAGTTCTTCTGTCCTTGGAGAACTGTGGGCAATTACGACGGTAGTTCAGCACACCATCAATCTCCCCAAATATAACGGATGATTTTTTAAGTGTTTGCTTTTCAAAGTTTTTTACAAAAACGTATAAAATTTTTATTTGAGTCGACAAATTAATGCTTGTTATTTGCTTTTTAGAGATTATTTCATATAAATATTGACCACGACTACGTTTTAAATAATCGATGCGAGAGGTTTAATTTTGAACCACTTTTTCGAGCATCTCGCCTGGTAGCTTGTTAAGAACACGTGTAATATTGTGTTCTAAGGCTGCAAGTGATGCTACTTTTAAGGCATAGACGAGTGACTGCACGTAGCCCCATAAAAAATAGTCTAAAGCCGTTAAAACGTACGATCTAGGCGGACAACTCACCGGTGCGAAACGTGAGATAAATTGCTCACCGAACTCATCTCTCAATATGTTCATTGTTTCACGTGCTGTGTGGCATGTAGCACCACAGCATGTGGTCTTGTTGAAACCACATGTCGATCAGATGCAGTTCTTGCAGTTTGGGTAAAATAAAGTTCGAAATAATGGAACGAAAGCGAGAACCACTGTTAGTAACGTTGCTTTTTTTTCTGAGTGCAATGGCAGTTCTTGTATTGCCTTTGGTTAGTCATCAGACAAAATACAACCATTTTGTTTATTCACATACCCATTCAATCAAAAATGAGCTTCGTCACTGAACGCAATTTTTTGGTAAAAAACGAATTTTTCTCAAGTTGTTCTAAAGTTGATTTTTCACGAGCTATATTTTATCAGACCAAGGTTCTTGCGTAAAATTTTCTATATAGTCGATTAACACAATCCCAATTTCTGGGAACGGAGACGGATGGACAAATCACGGCTTCTACCAACAATGGACGCTACCGCAGCAATATTTGCCTCTGTACACATTCTATGCACACGGGTTGGTGGTTTGATGTCCAATAGCGTCAAATGTCTGCGAAATTTTGTCAGTATGGCTTGAATTGCTTGCTCAGTAGGCCGACCATAACATGGTTCGAAGTGCGCAAAACACATTTTTCACATTATTTTGATTATAAAATTTAAAAAATTTCATAAGCATTGTTCGAGTGTAAATCTTTTATTGATAAAATGGAAATGCTAATTAAGAACTTTTGACTTTGACACAAGTCAGACCAAGATACTTGCGTAAAATCTTCCACGTAGTTGAGAAATCGCAGTCTTAACCAACACTGGACGCTACGGCAGGAATATCTTCCTCTGTACGTACTCTGAGCGCACGGGTTGGTGGTTTGATGTCCAATAGCGTCAAATTACTGTGAAATTTTGTCACTTTAGCTTGGATTGCTTGCTTAGTATGTCGATTATGACGACCATAAAATGGTCGAAGTGCGTGAAACACATTTTTCACAGAGCACGAATTTTGGTAATAAAGTTAAATAATTTATAAGCATTTTTCGGGTGTAAACATCAAAATATTTAGCGACTGTCATGCTCAATCTCCTTAACTACATTCGACGTTGGTTGATGAATTAACAAAATGATGCATTGCATTGGGTTCTAAGTGTTGCAGGTATCCTTGACAATGGGTGGGCTGATCAACTGGCCAAACGTTAGCAAACTAGTATACTCATCAACCATTCCAAAATTATGGGTAAAGAATGCTCGGAAAATCCAGAATGCAATTTTCTTATCCTCTGGCGTGAATGTCGTTTAATGCAGAATTTCTTTCTAAGCAGGGTTTTTTTCTCCCAGCCCAATTTTAAATATTTTTAAATATATATTAATATGTACTCTACAAAATTTAACAATGTCTTACTGTTCCCTCTAAATAACTATCGATCAGTTTCTTTAGAAAAACAGGCAACGTCAACAAACTTGAAACTTGAAGTTCCTCATTGCCACTTCTGGCTCTGTTCTCAGATGCCCTACATACAAGTAAACAATTCCCAATAGGCTTAAAAAACTCTATTCTATGTGAAAATGTATTTTTTCTATAAGCAAAATAAAACTACAACAATGAAAGGATATATGTAGCTAGCCATGAATATTCGCTATAAATTTTTATGTATCACTGTAAAAAAGATATTGACTAATAAAATTTAAAAATTCATGATTTTTGTATTGGAAATGTACAAAGGTATCCTACTTAAGGTGTTCATATATTATTAATAAATTATCAGTTAAACACATTCAGTTGAATGATGTAAGGATATTTGTATTGAACATTCTATACAGACGTAGCTTACCATACTAAAACTTTAAAAGCAATCACTTTAAAGGGACTGTGCCTATGATTACTGATCTTATGTTTTAATATCATCTAAAAATAATGGATTTGCCGTAAATAAAAATAAAAGTACATCTTTAAACTTAATGCGGAATTTTATAGGTTTCATTTTTAATTGATTTATCTTTTTTCAGGCATAGAAAAAGAAGTGTTACATAAATTTTAAATATGTATACTATTATTCTTGTATAAGTAAAATTTGTTTCTTTAAAACTGTGGTTAATTGGTTTAATCTTTTCAAATTAATATGTCGTATATTATTTATTATACTGTATATTTTAGGATTACACGTTTAATTTGATAGCATTTTGATTAGCTGTCATTCTGTCAGTTGATATTTGACAGTCACTTAGATTAAAGAATACCTGGATAGGCCCTAACATCAGATATTCATATGTGTATACGCAATTTTCTGGCTGCATAATTACCAAAGCGGCGAGAAATCGTACTGCTTGCATATATTTGCGTAGATTTTTTTGTGTATAAATGACACTCACTGACATCTAGTTTTCGTAGTAGAAATTTTTTGAATTCCAAAAGCATTATTAATATTCATTTGAACTCACTTATTTTTAACAAAAATTCAATTTATTTTTTGTACAATCTATCAATATTAAATGGAATTGTATTTTAGGTTTATTATTTATTTTGTAAATATGAATCAAATATGGAGCGCCTTAATTTTGTAGACTTTTGGAGATTCTCCATGAAGTGGTAACATACCGAAATACTTGCAAACTTTTGTTGACATTTAGATACTTATCGCAATTTTTCTGACTGCATAATTACCTAGGCGGCGAGAAATCGTACTACTTGCATACACTTGTGTAAATTTTTTTGTGTAAAAATGGCCGAAAGCATTATTAATATTCATTTGAACTCACTTATTCTAAAGAAAAATGTAATTTAAATACGACAGAAGGCAACATTTATTTTTTGTACAATTTATCTTTTTGATACTAAATGGAAGTGTATTTTAGGTTTATTATTTATTTTGTAAATATCAATCAAATATCAAGCGCTTCAATTTTGTAGACTTTCGGAGAGTTTCCATGAAATGGTAGCATACCGGAATACTAGTGATCTTGACAGATAGCGTGAAATTCAAGTGAAAGGAAGGCATTCCCCGTCAAATCATAAAAATCTCAGATATTAGTGCTACCAGAAACACCAAAAGTGTTCGAAAATTGCATGTATATAGCCCCGCTGATCTGCGCGCCACCTACTAAGAACTTCGGCTATAATAACAAACTTATCACTTTAATTTACTGATTTTAGGAGAGTAATGATAATAAGTGACAGCAATATAGATACTAATAGAAATTGTCCGCCACTTGTTATCGGTCTCAAATTACATAAGAAATATTTAAGAAATTATTTTATAAAATAAGAAATATATATCACAGTTTTTATTATTGATAAATGTGTCTCAAATGAACCATTATTTATTTCGAATAAAAGAATTCCATTTCGAATTTTGGGCAAAGTGTCATTTTTCCTCTCACATAATTCAACTAACTTATGGAAAAAATATATCCTTTGAAGAGAAAAAATTCTACAATTCCATAATAATTCGATGTAATTTATCTTCTGAGTACACACCATCATATTCCAAGATATCAATATCTGTAACTTTGTCGGTTCAAATAATATTTTATGTACACGGAAGCGCAATCATACTCCGTAGAGAGACTAGATTTATTAAAAAACTTTCATTGTTCGTTGTGGAGATTATGTACGCACATGAACACCCCCACTCGTGCATTCACGTAAGTAAAGTTGGTAGGCACCAAAATCAATTTTGCCTGCAATATTATGCATATCTTGGCCATCTCAACAATATACATAAAATAATAAGGCAACCAATCAGCTTAAATAAAAATAAAAATTTTGAACGAGCATTGAAAGCTTCAAATTGAATAAAATACAATGGAAAGAAGCCGAACGAAAGAATACCTGCCTTGATGATTATCAGACAGGGATTAAATGTGGGGGTTGCAAAACTTTTTTGTTGGATCGTTGCTGCTGCTGGTGGGGATGTTCAAAGAAGCTTAGAGTACGATGGTGATGATATTGATGGTGAATACCAGTAAACAGTAATGGTGCCGGATAATAGATGTTAAGAACAGTATAAACACTTGCACCCTCTCCTCTCATACCCTTCAATAAACTTTTATATTTTTATTATATTAATACTGTTTTTTTTTCTTCAATTTTATCAGGCATAAGACTGAGGAGTTGGCTTGGTTTTTTTTTGTAGACATTGTGATGGGATCTTGTTCGGTTTTATGTGGTTGTTAGCCTCACATTTCTAGAACAAAGTACGTTCATTATAAGATTTCTGGGTCAAAATTGTTTGTGCTTGTTCATAATTTTTTTCTTCTTTTCTTAGCCATTCCAGCTTTCTTATTACATTCGCAAATTTTTTTCCTGTTTTGGCATTTATTTTGATTTTATTTTTTTTCTGTTGATGAATTTTAATTTTACCTAAATACTATAAGGTATAAAATATATCTATACGTGTGTATTATAGAGCAGTTCGGGAATGATTAGAAAATGAAGAGATTTAGAAATATTGTTAAAGTATGAGGTTCAGTTTTTAATGAAAAGACTGGAGCTGGGCCAGATTGTACATTTAAATCACAGCCGAATTTGGGTGAGTAAGCTCTTTAATTTACGTCAATGTACATACGAAGGAAGGGCAGAGATTATTGGAAAATATTCTTAGTAAAAGTTCTTAATTTTCTGTTAAGTATACACAATAAGGTATTTACGATACTATTTATATGTTTGTATAGACTTCTATATAGTCTTAAATATGTACGTTTTTGTGTTTGTGTGCATATTGTTAGCAATAAAGTCAGTGATAGGTAGGGGTCGTCGTGTCAATACTTTGGATATATTAGATAAATCAGATTAAGTATACATTTTACGCACATTGAACAAAATAGATACAAGGTATTCAGTCGGTGTTAATAGAATTTATACGGATCAGATATGAATACTGAAAATGTTTATAATTATTTTATCAGTGAAAATTCATTAAATTAATGACATATTTATTGGATAATTTCGATAAGAATGGTATGAACAAAACGAAATTTCCATGGTAACAAGTTTATCTTGTTTTGTTTTGTTTTTTTTTTTTATAAAAATTTCCTAATTAACTTTTTGATTTGTTCAAGTATAAGTTTTATTTTAACAAAATAAATGATATTAATAAATTTTCAGTTAAGTCATGATGATTATTTAATTGGATTTTTTTTTAAAAAAATAAGGGATTAGTCAATTTGTAGTTTGGAATGGTTTTCCAGTAAAGATAAACAAAAAATATTGTATTTTTTCTAATAATTTCTACCAGACTCGTACTTTTGAGGTAATTTTTTAATAAATTTCTTACATATTTCAAACTGTTTTTCAGTTATTACTTGATTAATATTCGTTTTTAAATGTTCTAAAGTGTTGTGCTCTGTAAAAGACATAATATTTAGTATATGTTTACAAGAAAAAGTTCAATGGCATTAGATTGTACGATCTTGTAGGCTAATTGATATATTCCAGCTACGAGGGTCATTCAACAAGTACTTAGCCTACAAAAGAAAAACGAAAATTTTGGAAAGGTGGCAATTTTTTTTCCCACATAATCTCCTTCAAGCTCGATACACTTGGCCCAGCGACGCTCTAACTTTTTTAACCCGTCCAAAAAATACATTTTCTCGAGGGAAGCAAAATAGGCCTCCGTGGCGACGATGACCTCCTCATTCGACCCAAATCTATTCCCGGCGAGTGATTTTTTCAGGTTTGGAAACAAAAAGTAGTCACAGGGTGCCAAATCTGGAGAGTACGGCGGATAGGGCAGCAATTCGTAGCGCAATTCGACCAATTTGGCCATGGCGACGGCGGAGGTGTGAGCCGGCGCGTTGTCGTGGTGGAACAGCACTTTTTTCTTCGCAAAGCGGGGCCGCTTTTTCTTCAATTCGACGTCAAATCGGCCCAATAAGTCAGCATAGTAGCGCCCCGTGATTGTTTTATCCTTCGCGAGGTAATCGATTTGGATCACACCTTGTGAATCTCAGAAAACGGTGGCCATCACCTTTCCGGCCGATCGAACAGTCTTCGCCTTCTTCGGAGCACGTTCGCCGGGTGAAGTCCACTGTTTCGACTGTTCCTTGGTCTCTGGTGTGTACCAGTGAATCCATGTTTCGTCGACGGTCACAAAACGACGCAAGAACTCCGCTGGATTGCGCTGAAACAGCTAAAACCACATCAGACCGATGTGGTCTCACGGTTGCGCTTGTTTTCCGGTGTGAGCAAACGCTGCACCCATCGCGCCGACAGCTTTCTCATGCCCAGTTCTTCGTGTAGAATATGATGCACCGTTCCTACTGCGATGCCCACAGTCTCAGCTATCTCGTGAACCTTCAATCGACGGTCTGCCAACACGAGATCGTGGACTTTTTTAACGTTTTCCTCCGTAGGAGCCGTTTTTGGGGCACCTGGGCGTGGCTTATAAAAATTCGACGTGCGGCCACGAACAAACTCGTTGAACCCATTCTTGACGGTCGCCATCGAAGAAGAAGAGTCACCATACACAGCATCCAAGCGATCTTTGATTTCGCTGCGCGTTTTCCCTTCTAAAAACAAGAGTCTAATCACCAAACGATATTATTCTTTTTCCATTTTTGTGCAACCGACCGACACGCTTGCTTTCAAAGGCTCTCAAAACAAAACTAATGGAGGGAATCGACTGAAACTTTGACAGTAGGCTACTAAAAGTATGTAGTGTACTGCACGATGGTAAATTCCTTTCGTGACAGAAGTTCCTTTGGGCGGTGAGGCTAAGTACTTGTTGAATGACCCTCGTACAAATCTTCATGTTCAAGCCAGAAAATATTGGTTGCTACCATATACGGCCAAAGCTCTCAGACATAAACGCATCATTTTTAAAAAAATGTGAGCCAATAAAACGTTCATACCGAATTTGTTGTTTGTTTTTGACAATTATTTTTAGCGAATACAATGGCTTCTTCACAGTTAATTGTAAGTTTTCAGATCCCCATATCGCTGAAGAAAATTTTATTCTTAAAAAATCAGTGTCGAAAGCCAGTTCTTCCAGCTGTATATAATGTGTGCATTATTTATTCAATATTTGATTATTATACGAATCATATTATTAAATGGCAAAATTTATTTTAAACAATTGTTATAATAAATTATATATTTATTAAATGATTATCTATTTGTCAGATTTGTATTTTCCAAACTATAAAATGGATAATCATTTATATAAAATATTTAAATCGACAGAAAATAGTAGAAAAATTGAAATTTGGTCAAATATTAAATCAACAAATAACATATGTTTTTTAAAATTATTTTTAAAATATATATAAATTCTAAGTGCCACCACCACATATCAGGACATTTGGCGACAACTGAAAGGCACCCCCCCCCAGCCAGCTATGTCATTAGCTGATTCCGAACACACACAAATTCCGTGTGCCCTCTAATTTTCCTAATACTATAATATATTAAATCAAAATCGCTCTGATTATTCAAAAAGAAGAAAAATAAATAAAAATTTACACATGGTTTAAAAATGGAGACTTGATATTGAAAAAAATGAGAAGAAGAAAAAATAACCAACAATAATAACGATTGATATAAAATAAAATTATAAAACATCAAAATATATATTTAGTCCACATTACGTCAATAAATTACGGAAATTTTTATTAATTTCTTATTATTTCGTAATTTTCTAAAGTTCAAGGCATTTGATTTATTAATACTTGAAAAAAATCCCATAAGAAATCAATCCCGCACGCTTCGCAAAAAAAAATTACGCACAGCAAATAGTATGTTTTTAAATTGAAAATCTTTGTAATTAAGACTTTTCGCCTGTCCGACCAAATAATCCCAAAACATATTAGAGAATGTTTTCATTTTGAGAAAAATTTGTTCATGTTTTACATTTTCCTGAAAGTGAACATTTTCTTTAAAAACAAATAATAAATTATCACAAAAATAGAAAATTCTTTTAAGACGATCGGAAAAGATAAAGGAAAATTCTTTTGGAAAATCTGAAACATTTGCGATACGCGAGAAAAATCAAATTCGAATTTGTCTTAGAGCCAAAGTGGCGTTGAATGTTGGCAACATTTGGCAAAATTGTGAATTTTTCTATATTTTTAAAAAAAAATTTTTTTTGGACAATGAACGAGGTGACCGTGAAGCAAGGAGATGGGTCTGGGGTTAATTTCTGTAGAATTTTTTTTTGCGAATTTTGTAATTTTATTAACCTCACCTAGGAGATGCGCTCGAAATAGAATCACGTCTCGTAATGTGACTTCCTCGTTTCGATAGAGAATCTGAAAAATCCGGGATGCCCCGGAACCGCCCACAATGCATGCTGATCCCGACGTTGCGGTGTTTTGCTGCAATTGTGGTGATTGTGGCGGCTGTTGTTGCAATTGAGGTGATTGCTGTTGCTGTTGCTGCTGCTGCTGTTGTTGTTGTTGTTGTTGTTGCTGTTGTTGCTGTTGTTGCTGTTGCTGTTGTTGCTGTTGCTGCTGTTGTGGTTGCTGTTGTGGCTGCGCCTGTTGAGACAACTGCGCATACTGATGCTGCTGTTCAGGTATGCACGTTTCAACCTGAACGGGTAATCTCGGCGATACACGCAGGGAGCATCGTACTTGGTATAATCTGAAAATAAAGTGTTCACATCATTAATTTTGTAAAAACTATTTTTAACTTTTTTAAACTATTGAAAATATTCTATCCATGCAAATAGGGAAAAAAGTGTTTCAGTTTTAAATAATTATGTGCTCTCCTCTCATAGAATCGAATTTTTTTGTTGAGAGTGTAGATTTTTTCTTAAAAGTAGAGAACATAATCGAATTGCAGGAAGAAAAAAACTGAAAATTGATTAGTGGAGGGGGGTGGGGGGAGGGTTTTTATTTTTAAAATTCAAACTGGACGCAAACGGGTACAACAGATCAAAGAGGAGCCGGTAAAGCTATTTTTAGTGCGACAACGCTTCCGATCAGAGGTCATGTTATAGAAATTCTCTTGCACTTTTATATGCAAAGTTGAGAAATTCTGTCTCTCTGGGATTTATCTTCCAGAAGTATTTTTACTAAATTAATTATTTTTAATTTAAATTGTTAAGATCGCATTTGTAATGAGTGTCATTTTCGGTTTACTCTGACACATATATACTATTATATTTTTAGATTATATTATTTTTATATTTTACTAGTTGCTTATATATCAGAACTGTCATTAAAAGAAAGACTGATAAATATTTTCCATTTATTTAAAATTTATATTTTTAGTCCTATATTGATACCGAGATATATTATAGTATACGAAATGTGCTCTCAACTAAAAGCAATAATTTTTCTGCCTCAAAAATATAAAAATAAATGACAATCTTGATAAAATGATTTTTAATTATTTTTCAAAAGATTTAATGCCATATTTAATTCTCAAAGGAACTATAAGGATAATATGTCCAAAATAATCCCATAACGATTTTTATAAGAAATTTTAAAATGATTATTTAAAAACTATAATAATCTTAATAAGGAAAAAAATAATTTTAAATCTTTGGTAGATAAAAATAAATCTTTTTGCGTTAAATATTAAAAATTACAAAAACCGGCTTATTTGTATATTTTAGATATTTAATCTTCTTTTTTCCAATTTGCTGTTCGGACACTAAAGTTTAATAAATGTTGTTTTATTATATTACTTAAAATTTTTCATTTATTTAAAATATAACATTATTTGGCCATAACTTGACAAATATTAGTTTTCAAATTCACTAAAGTTTAAGGATTGTCTAAATAAATATAAGCTTTCATGTATGTTAGCTTTACATTTAAAATTTTTAAGGGAGTCAAATTGAACGATCTTGGACGCCAATTGACTTTATCATTTCTCAAAATTAATTGTGTTGGAAATTTTTTCGTATAATAAAGCAATCTTTTGTTATGTTGTTTGGCTTGTGACGTTCTTTTCTTGAAATCACATATGGTCCAGATTAAAATCTTTAAGTTCATAGAAATTAGAATTAATAATAATATTCTCTTTTTTTTATTTTTAAAGAAGTATACATTTTGAAGCAAAAATTAACGTCACCGAGCAAGAAATTAGTCCCATCGTAGAAGCAAATTTAGTTAACAAATTTGTAGAAAGTTTTTGTAATATTAATGCACTTTTTGATTATTATATAATTTAAAATATAAAATGGCAAACTTATATATTGAATAAATGTTATAATTTAATAATAAATTTATTTGATATTTGCTTAAAAATAAAGTTGTACTTTCGGAGTCGAAAAATGAATATTCTTGCATAAAGCAGTTTAGTAAATCATATTGTCAAATTTCGGTTTTTTGTAAAAAATAATAAGAAAGCTTATTTTATAAATATTTACAAAAATACTCTTGTTTTTAAAAAAAAAAAATAAACCATTCTATCTCTTAAGTTTGTCAAAGCTTTTATTAATCAACTAGAACGCCTAAACTGAAAGGATTTAATGCAAAAGAAAATATTTTTTACTCATTTAATTCTTTTGACAAAAGCAACTTTATAATTAATTTGATTATTTTATCAAAAGAATGGTTCTATGAAAGTTTATAAAGTCTTCATATAAAGATCATAAAAAATCCTAATGCAAAAAAAAAAATTAATAAACTGCAAATTTTTTTTTTGGGAATAATTTTGTTATAATCACTTCCATCTAAACACATTAAATCGAGATACGAAAATACACATTTTCCTTTAAAAAATTCATATGACAAAGTGCTTAAAGTGATTTTGATCTAATCCCCATAGAGAATAATTTATTTATTCATTTTTTTTCTTTCTAAAACTCCTGAAAGTAGAAGCTTTTTCATGCCATATGCAATTATTTAAAATGTAAAATATTTTATTGCAATTTATTTTTAAAAAAAACTTTTTGATTAATTTAAAGACAAATGTCATATATGTTACAATAGTAGAAATATAATATATTCATTATAAAAGCTTTTCCTTAAAGATATAATTACATATTGTCCTATCATATTACTATGTAAATAAAATCAGTAAAGAGTACACATACATTTTCTTAAAATAAATAAAATATAATACATATTCGTATATTGTGGATAAAAGGAAAATAAAATTGTATGTAAAAGTGTGAGTATAGTCTCGATGAGAGTACCTAAGTTTTACGTCCATGAAAATTAATCTAATGTAAGCAAAAATTTATTATTAGATTATGCCAAGTTTTTCTTTTCAACATTTGTGAAAATTTACAAAGTTGTTGGGATTTTTTCTACCATAGCCTGTGATACGGTCTTAGAATTGGGTATTTCCATTTTCTTTATAGACTTACATGTGTTTATAGGTCTCTTCCGATATGTTGAAAGCTGAGAATGAATCTTTAACAAACATTTAGAGTTATAGACTACATTTAAGTACTTTAGTACATTAATAACTTCCACTTCAGGTAGTAAAGAGGTGGAAAAAAAATAATTCCGATTAACAATTTAGTCAGTTGTAGATTGTTTAATATTTTATATTTTATCGAATAGGAAACTTTTGTAATTTATATAATATTAAATTACAAATTAAACCATTTTACCATTAACTCATTAGCTGAGAAAATATTTAAAAATAATGTGCACTTAATCTGTATGCTAATAATAATTTATACAATTTTCAAAATAAATTTTCTTTAAAAATACTAAAAAGAATCTATGACAAATATATCTAAACTACTCATAATTATATTAAAATATTATTTAAAATAAATATCGATTTTATCTCTCTTTCAAGTCTTGTGGCATTAAATCATCATTGAAAATTTTATACTTATAAAAATATTGTACAAATTTATATTTGATAACTTACAAAAAAATACAAAAAAATAAATGTATTATTACTTATTATAAGAGTAATACATGTAATAAAGACTAAAAATCTACCAATGACATAGAATTTATTGACATTGATTATAGAGCTCTACAATGTCAATTTCGTTATCAAGTGGTTGTCAATGAATCCAAAGAAGGCACGTTTATAGATACATACTTGTAGGCTTAGTACCATCGAAGGAAGATACATATACATTTGTATATTGTCGATAAGATTTTTCCAAGAAAATCATTTCGATGGCACTTTGGACAACATTTTAATCTTACCATGACAATGATATCTCAACATAACAACGCAATTGAAGGTTACTTTTCAATTTACCGAAGATAGCTTTTGTATACGTCGTTTGTATTTTATTAATGAAAAAAAAATAATATGATTTTATCAATTTATTCAAAATTTACAATATTTCAAATATTAATTAGGATATGAAATTTAATTAAATAAAATTTAACACCAAATTATATATATATTAAAATCGATGACAAGGAATAAAATACTGATTTTAAATTTGAAATTAGATAATTTGATTTGAAATAAACAATTTGCTAAATATTACATTTTTGTAATAAAAAATTATCTATGAGATATGGCACGAAAGTAATGCAAATGGTATCACTGAGAGAGATTTGGCAACACTGCGAACTTTTCCTCAAGCGTGCAGTAGAAGTTTTAATGGAATAGGCAAATTTATAGCAATGGTGTGCCATAAAATTTTATGTTAAGCATAGTGAATCGGCGATTTTGACTTATGAAAAGATGCTTCAAGCCTAAGGAGATCATTACTTATCAAGAACAGAAGTTTTATTATAACATAAAACGAAATTTAAGGAGAGCGAAGAAACAGTGAATTAAGCGCAGGGTTAATTCACTGTTTCTCCGCTCTCCTAATTTTTTTTAACTGATAAAAATAAAGGAAGAGTTCTTTGGAGGCTCAGAAAAAATTATTTTTTGCAATATTCTTGTGACGAGAGAACGCTTTTTCATTAACATTAAAGTTGATGGGTTATCTTTAAAATACGCTGTTCACGTCAGATCTGTTTATTTTTCCTGTCACATGGGTATCTCCGTCAACGAGGTTTTGTCGGAAAAAGATATTTCTGTTGCTCTCTTGGTACTGTCGATACCATCCAAAGAAGTATCACCGATAAGCTGAAGGCGATTTCAGTTGAAGACTTCAAGTATTGTAAACGAAAAGTGGCAACAACGCATCTCCCAACATTTAGTTGCACAATATTACTTCTTTCAAGAAAATAACATTGATGTATAAAAAAAAAAATTGTTATAGAAAAAAATCAGTCTTATTAGTTTTCTGTCACACCTCGTATATTTGAAGTTGGAATATTTTATTAAAAAAATTGTTTTTATTTATAAAAGGATTATTTATAACCAGTCTCAGTTATTATCTTATTTTGTTTTTCCATTTCAAAATTATGAAAAATGTTATAAAAATTTTATTTTTACAAGAATGAAATGATTTTGTTTTTTTGTCATAAAATCAACTGGAGATTTGAATAGTATCTTATAGTAAGTAAATTATATTAAATTAAAACAAACAAAATCAATATTTTGATAAAATTATTAAAGATATATTTACCCTCTTTGAAATAAGTCCACATTATAGAATTTATGTAGTTCTACTGAAAATTCTATAGTGGCTTGTAAATCGCCCATAATATCCTTTAAGCTGAAATATTTTAATATATTTCTTCACTTTAAGTTTAGTTTGATCTATTTTTTTTTTACAAAAAAAAAAAAACAAAACCAACCTTCTCTTCAATTTATATTATTTCCTTTTAAATAATTTATAAATGCATATAAAATATCTTTTTTTTTTCTTCAAATAATTTTCTTCATGCACTGGTACTTTTTGAATTAAATATGAATATTTTTGTGACTTTTTTATCCTTTCAAATGAAATATTTATTTCGTACAGTTCACATTCCGCAAAAGTTATACATACATCTTTGATATTATATATATTTATACAACACACACATATACATTATTATTTAGATCTATAGATTGCGTTTCTTCAATATAGACGAATGGAGTGGTTCGGTTTTATGTACTTTGGGAATATATATTCTCACATTAATGTCTACAAGGCCACTATTATAAATTTCACATTATGGCTAATAATAAATAAAATAAAATGGCGCAAATATAAATACAAATTAATTGCTAAAAATATTATTTTTTTATTATTTCTTAACAGCACTGTAAAATTCAAAAAATTAAAACCACTCACTTAATACACGTAACCATTTTTATTATTATTTTTTTTTGTAAGGATATAAAAATTGTAGAGAATAAATTTACCACACCTTCCCTTTACTTGTAATTTATACAAAAATAGTTATAACTTATTTTTCTTTTATTTTTTTCACATACTAACAAAACTAAAGTACACTCTCTGACTGATTTGTTGAAAATCTTTTCGTAAGCAGATTTTTTTAAATTTACTTATTGCATTTTGATGTCATTTTACATTTTCATATTAATTAAATATCATCATTATTTTTATCTGCACTTAATTATTAATAAAATATTTAGGAAAAATTTTTTATTATTAAATTATAATAATAATTTTTAATTTTTTTAAGAAAATAATTTAAGAATTCTAAACATTTACTCTTCATAGCAAATTACACAATAAAATTTTCTTATTCTATTCTATTCACAGAACTGAAATTTGGGTTAATGAACAAAAACTCTCGTTTTTATACGCATTGCATTGTAGGCCACAAAAAAAAAATCTGACACCAATAAGTACAGAAATATTATTATGAATAATATCTTTTTATGTATAGAAATGCAATCCACAACACTATAAAGTGGAACAAAGAATTTTTTTTCATTTTCTATTGACACTTGACACTAAAGATATTATTATAAGAAGAAAAAAAAGAAAAATATTTCCAACAATAAATCTTTAAGATATAAACATAAAAAACTGCTGCAGTTTTAAGTTGTTTTTTTGTTGTTGTAATTCTTAAATTATTATGTTTGCATTTCTTCTCGACCAAAGTAAAATTCGAAATTCTTTGATGAGATTTTAATGCTCCCCAAATGCAAATATTGCATTTGTTTAACTTGTGCACGGAAATATTTTGTCTTTAATGCAAACCAACCCTTTCCTTCTCACAGGCAACTTTGTACAATATCCCAGCGATGGATAAAAACTGAATCCGTTCGTTGCAGAGAATAACACTACTACCACTAGCGCCACCGCAACCTGACCAATACCAACAAAATCCATAAAGCTTACTTTTCTCTTAAAAAGTCTTTAAACTGATTCCATTTTTTTTTTCTCAGTATAATTTACGAACATTCTCTATTTTCAACAATGAAGTTTCTCTGTTTACGCCTTCACAATTTAATGTTAATTCGTATTTTTTATTTTTCCTTACATTTTGCACTGGTCCCCCTCTTATAAGTCTACAAACTGTATTATTTCGTTGTTGTTTATGTTGGGTTTTTTTCTTCTTCTCAATTTCAAAATATTCCTTCACAGTTTATTGAATATATGCCTCCGGGGCTAAGCATCTTTAGACCGAACGCCAAGGCAAGTAGTCGAGACATATTTTATACTTTATACTTTATACGAAATGTAAATATGTGTGCACGTTTCGTTACATTAAAATGCCAACAAAAAAAAAAACAACGTGAAGGGAGCAAACACATCTGAAAAATCCCTAACGACAGGACTAAATGACGAAATGACAAAAACAACGATCATCCAACAAGATTCCTAATGGGGACATTATGAAAAACATATTCTAGAAAAGGGCGAAATATCCAAAGAGCTGCGCTCATCCATGATGTTCTATGATGTATTAGTATGTTGTTGGGGTTACTGTTTAGTTTGTGGTTGTATTGTAGCCATGTGCTAAGGAATAGTAAATTTACTGCATCTATGCACATAAATAAGTGTACACACACCTAAATTCGACCTAACCCTTCACTTAATTTTAGCTTTTCGGCTGGTTAAATATTATTTTGAATTTTTTTTTTTTTTTTTTGGAGGACATTCAGGTTGTCATTTTTATGGAAAAAAAAGAAGGCAAAACTGACGATCGATGAGATTTTTTCTTAATACCACAGATGAATATGGAATATAATATTTATAAATGAATAAAGGAGGGGGGGGGGGGTATTCAGTCACTTTCAACGTGCATAAAGACACCCTTGAACACATGTTTTCTTTGCGCAATATAAGCGAACGTAATGCGTGCAAATGCATAGCACAAAGGATATGGGATTTATGAGTAGAAGTGCCTCGAGGAAAGGGAAGGTAAATTGCCTGGCCATGTCGTTGAATTTTCTATTTAGCCTGCAGATATTTTCTTCTCTTTTTCTTACACTGACTTGTCGTAGATTTGTACGTGACACAGGGTACGTCATCGTCATGACGTCATTGTTGTCAAGGTTTTACGAAATCAGATGAGAATTGTGGCCCCAAATTCGAACTCCTACAACATATCAATTGGTTCAATTTTAAATACGTCCAAAGAGATTATCACGAATCAAAATTCTCTTCGAATATATCCAGTCTCTTAGCTCCCTTCACATCTAATGGCATGGGGTATTTTTGTGTGGGGAAATTGTGCGCACGCGCTATACTGCCGCCTTCGATACGATTTTAGGGCAATAGAATAGCAGCAAGACGTGGGTGCTAAAAGGGCAAGATGCGGATGTTTGTCTAAATTATTATTGAATGCGCCCAACCAGGTACATTGCATATTAACATATAGCAAAAATTTTTCGACAAGAGTGGGAGTATTTGATATATTTTGAGGGAGCAGACATTCAGGCAAGGACATGTGCATGAAATGGGGACATTGGAAACCATTGACGTAGGCGACATTCATTATACACGTACAATCACTAATCGCATGCATTAGTGAAGATTTGGAAAAGTTCAGATTCTACTCAATTCACAGCCGGTATCTGGAAAACTTATAAAGTTTAGCAATTATGCAAATTGCCAATATCCTTCAAAAACTATGATTACATCTACACCATCAATCTGGCCACTTTTGATTACTTCTATTTTACGATAACATTACAGATTTCTTGGCAAACTTATACCATTAAATTTATTATGCACTGCATCCATATTAATTGAATTACTGCAGCATTTGTATTTTACTTAAATAAAAATTAAATTTTCCATCAAATTCATTAAAAATAAATTTATTAGTAAATTAATTCTAAATAAAGTTTTTTGAATGTTATGCAAGTGGATTTTGTGATAAATTTTTGATTAATTGAAAATAAGTCGAGAAAACAACTTCTTCAAAAACCATCAGCAATTTCTTAAAAAACAATTGTTTTGTTCTTTTAATAAAATTTAAAATATTAAGAAAACAGCGTTGAAAAATGTCGCTGAACTCTTCGTGAAATTTTCCACCATGAATTTTTCGTTTTTGTTACTAAATTTACACAGTTTTATTTTGTAATTCAAAAAAAAAAATATTGATAAAATTAAACCATTCAGCATTTAAATTTTATGTTAAGGTAATATATTAGTTCCCAACCTTCATAAAGTATTTATTTTATTTTATGCTTCTAGTGCTTCTTTTCAATTCATCAATAATAGAAAATATTATTCTACAAGGAAGCCAAAACCATCAATAATCAATAATTAATTATTCAAATATATTTTCGATTTTCATTTATATTTGCTAATGATCAATTAGTATTCTTTAATCCAATAAAGGATTATCCAATTTGTTCTTCATAAAAGCAAAATTTAATAAAACTTCATTTTTTCTTTTAGAATTTAAACAAAAAAGTTTTAAATTGATTATATTACATAAATCTTACTATTATGTTAAAAAAAAATTAATATTATTATTAAAATAGTGATGATATTAGAAGAATAAATACAACGGCCTCAAAACGCACAAACCTGAAAGCCAATTGACATCACTAAATTTTGAAATTACGTGTTCTGGGAACTTTTTTCGTAATAAGGCCTAAATTTATTGTGTTTTTGCAGCTTGTAGCTATAGTACTATTTTGTTGTTATCACCAATAATCCGGAATAAATTCTTTAATTTAACTAAATAAATATTATTTTAAATAACAGTCTTGCATTTTCCAAACTACAAAAGGATCAATTTTAATTTTTATTATTATTTATCTTCGTAAAAGAAGCCATCTTTACAAATATTAATAAAATAACTTTGATATCTTATATGAAATTTGTTCGAATCCTTTTCAGTTAATACATCAGTTAAAATCCTTATCAAATATGAAGAAAAAAAATTTACTTTTTCTAAATATGCTACTAGCAGCCACATTTGTGAAATATATTTATACTAATAAAATAACCCTTAACACACAATTTATCTGATTTATACAAACAAGTGCGGTTAATTCTTCAATACCATTCTGAAATTAGAAGTTCTCAAATAATTACAATTATTATCATAAGCATACCAACACCTATCCGTAACTATGTGTGCATATTTCGTCTACATTTAACCATATAATAATAATAATAATAATAATAGAAGGAAACCTAAAAATGTGATCTGTAAACATTTTTCGACATTACCTTTTATATATTTTAGTACACATTTAATAGGATAGTGTCTATACCCAAACTATGTTAGATGGTATCCTTGCTGACTTCAACTATTATGGTAGAAATAATAACATAAATTTAGGTCATGATTAAATAATTATGCACTATATGCCCACTCGAATGACCAAGAAATATAATTATTGAGAAAATTCATAAAGTTATTTATAGAATTTTGTCCTTTTTGTCCTTTTAACTATTAAATATATCCATAGTACTTTATGTAATCTTTTTATTATACAATAATATCTGTGTAATTATATATGATATTATTTAGAGAAAAATTTTTTTAACTATTATTAATGTTATTTATGAAATTTTTATTTTTTAAGAAAATATTTTTTTACATAAATGACTAAGCAGACTGCACTTTAAAATTGATTAGAACATTTATTAATTATTTTTGTATTTAAATTATACTGAAGGGATAATTTTTTTTTTGTTTTTTTTATGTAACAAATAGTTATCAATTTAGATAATATTTCATAAATAATTGTTATAACAAATCTGAATTCAATAAGAACAGCGCTCATATAAAAATAGAGTGAATAAAATGTGATTGATATTAACATGATTTGTATTGAATACGAAATATAAAAGGCTCTCCAATACTATAATAATACCTGACTAAAATATCAATTAGTTTACCCTAAAATTACGAATAATTTGCCCTGATCACGTTTCACTCTATTAGATTTTCTGAATTTTATGTACTATGCCACTCGATGTTTATTTCCTTCCATACTCAGATACGAGTACAGATATTCTATACTTTATTCAATTCTATTTGAAATTCACATCGAAATTAATTTTATTTCTCTATGTCTGATTTCCTAATTATAGGTAAATATATACTTTTTTTTGAAAGTAAATTGAACATAATTGTGTCGAAAGTAATTTACTTTTCGATAAAGAAGAAAATACCAACTAAAACAACATCAAAAAAAACTTACAATAACACCAAATGAATGATATTGGACAAGACACAAAGTACTTTGGATTTCGAACATCCTCTACGCCCTTGTAAGAAATTAAATGAAATTTCTCCTTTTCGGATTATTATCCTTTTTCACTAAAATAGAATCAAGGAGACAAAATACTCCTCCTCTCTACAAAAACAAAACAACCAACAAATACTCTTCGTATATCGTTTTCATGCGTGATGCATGAAACAACGTTTACCAAAAAAAAAGTGCTGCATTAAAAAGGACTTTTTTTCAAAAATTCCTTTTTAAAGTTATACAAATGAATAAATTTTATAAATTTATTAATAAATACTACTAATAAATATATTTTTTTTCCAATTTTAAAAAATAAAATTATTTTATTTATAATTTATTAGCACTTCATTCAAACACACCCACGTACATAGGTCATGGAAATGTTGTTTCTTTGTGTTCACATTTAAAAATATTATATTCTAATTTATTATCAGCTGATAATTATTAATTTTAAATTATAACTATATTAAACTTTCAGATGAATTGAGTCGTCACAGGCAATATACCCTCTCTGCTCAGATTGGAATATTTGCACTCATTTCTATTGATATTATTTTCACCATAAAAATCACCGAAAATTTTAGAAGATATTTTAAACTGACTTGGAAAACCATTCCAAACCGCTTTGAAGTTTATTACAATTTTCAATAGTAATTATTGCACAATACAAAAATTAATTTTCCAATTTTTTTCGCTATATCTTTTTTTTTTTTTCATACAAAACTTGTGATTAAAATTATTTTCTCAAACAAATTTTATTAAAATTTCTATTTTTATTATTTGGTAATTTATTTTTATTTACCACAATTAATTGCCATCAATTTATATATTTTACATATTAAAATTGAAGTTTTATTATATATTTTTTCATTCGATAAATCCAAAATAAAAATATTTTCCTGTATCGCACCGACGAATAACGAGAACTGAACTGAATTCTTTGAGGAAAATTTCATGAAAATTCATTTGATTTTCCTATAAAATCCATGCACATACCAAGAAAAATATTTTCTCTTACAATTATAGTGTCGTCTCTTGTCTAAATTTAGATATTCCATATTCCTCTTGAAGAGAATTTCCTATGATTTAAGAGAGTATTTCCCATAATATTCCTCTATTGAAATGGATTTTTTTTTTAAAAATATAATTTATAAGTTCATTCTATAAATGCTATCGACCATTGATGATAGTTTAGTAAATATTTTTTGTAATTTTATTTACTCCGAATTGTTACCTTCAAATAACACGAACTATTATTTAAGGCTACCTTGTACCAGACACGAATTTTATTTTTCATAATATCAAATAGGGTATAGTGTAAATAAATGTTTATTAATAAATATACTATTTTTATGCTGTGATTATTATACAATAAATAGGATATAAATTTTGAATATTTTTTAAAAGATTAAAATTTATCTTTATTATTGAAAACAGATTTATCTCTACTTATGTGTAGTCCACATTTTTGAATTTTGTTTTTTTTAAGTTAATAATTCCTCAATGAGTAGAAGTTTTCATAATTTCCACAAAAATATTTTAGTATAAAGTAAATAAATACTTTCTTTATGCTGATTTATAAACTTTAATACAATATTCTTAAATGAGTTTATCTGCTTTATAGGAAATTATATAAATGCTCAATTTCGCAATAATACTTTGAAAACAAAAACTTTTGCTGCTTCTTGAATTGGTTTTTAGAAAAAGGCTTTTACAACAAATAACTTTTATTCATCCTTAATTTTTTGATTTATCCAAAATTGGTATTCTTCTTATTCTTTATTGATGTTAATACTTCTTTTTAAGTTACATATTTAATTTTAAAATTTATATAAATAAAATTTGTGCATGTTTTTTAAAAGACAACATAAACTATTTTGCGAAATTTTTATTAAATTAAACTTTTTTTTAAGTGATTTATTGCTAACTGTTTTATTGATTTTTATTTAATTTAAATTATTGAGGATTTCTTGTCTTTCATAATCATATATTTATACATAACTATATGTGCATATTTAGTTTATAATTAAGGATGTAGTAATTTTTTTTTGTCTTTTCTTGTACGAAGGGGGGAATGCGTTATGCACCGTCAGGCCGACTAAAGTAGCTCTGGTGTGTGATACTCACACTTACTAAAAACTTCTTCCTTTTTTGGTATGATGTTTTAAAAACTACCTTGGCATCACTTCAAGGTGGAGCCTTCACTTGCCACTATATTGGTCCTTTCCGGTTTTAGCACTCTTTATATCCTACCTCCAATTTTTTTTTGACGAACGCTTTGTATAAAAGACGCAACTATTTCCCAGGAATTTTTAATCGGTCAGCATGACTCCGTTAATGTTCTGTGGTTTAATCAGGCCCACTTCGGCTTTCAGAATCTGCCTTTGCGCTATCTACCTGTAACACTGGAATAAGGTATGACAAGCATCGTCTTTAGGACTATCTCCATAAGGACATTGTGGGCTCTCAGTTTTACGCATCCGGAACAAGTACTTATGGAAGTATCCATGTCCATGCAGAAACAGTGTGTGAGGTAATAATTCACGTCCCTATATCCTCGGTCTAGGACATTCCCTCATTTTTCTTATCTACGTTTTATTCCAAATTCCTCTGGTCTCGTTATCCCATCGGTATTGTCACCTATTAAAAGTTTCTTCACTAGCTTTTATTTTCGTTTCTTCAGGTCACAGGCCCTTTTTTATCTCATATATACTCTTCCGTTCGTGCGTCAACAGGTCGTGGGTATCACTAGAATTGCGGGCTCAGAGCAAGCTTATCTAAGTGCGCCTCTTCGCAGCCATATGTTTTCGATATTTTTCTTTCTTCAGAACACCAGTCCAAATCTCACAGCCGTATAAGAGTATGGTGGACATGAGGAGCTTTTGTTTGCTAGGCACGGGTTTAGCTACATTGGCCATGGGCCTGTTGAGTGCTGTCATTGGCTTGGCAGCTTTTTCAGTGGCAACTTCAATTTGCGTCCAGTATGTCATCCAGTTTTACTCCAAAATACTTGATCGTATTTGGCTGACTTGAAATAATCTCGTCTCCCACTAAAAACTTCATTTTCTCAGCTACTAAACCGTGCGTTCTTAGTCAAGGGCTAGTACGCCGTATGCCTTGGATGAGCTTCCTTTGGGTCTCCTCAATATTTGGAGTAGATATTACCATAGTAATGTCGTCGGCGTATCCATCAGGGAAGGTATAGACCAGCATATTGTCGTACAACATATTCCATAGGTCCGGCCCTAGTATAGACCCCTGTGCTGCCCCTGAGCTGACTCCTTTCCGAAAAGTTTCATCCGCCATGTTGTACAAGTGCTCCCGGTCACTAAGATAACTCCTTATTATTCGCAGATGATACTCTGTCACCCCGAAGGAATTTTCGATAGCATCCAGCATGTCGCTCTATTTTGGTCGAATTAAACGCGTTTCTTATATACATCATTACAAGCACAACGATTTCCTCCGAGAAGTGTGGACTACTTTTACCACTTGTTCAATGACTCCTACTGTAGACCGCCCTGCTCTGGAGCCATATTGCCGATCCGATAAATCATGGATACTTTGAATAGCTGCTTGCCAGTAAACTGCTGGCTTCAGTAATTTTTCCTGGATTTATATATGAAAATAATACCTTGTAGCATATATCTGCTCCTTTGATGACATTTATTAAACACATTTCCGGGATAACTTTATTAATTTGTTTGCGTATATTTACTTTAATTCATTCTATTATCTCTGGCTAGTTAGCGGAGATCTCTCTTCCTTTACAGATCACCACAGGAAGAAATCTGACTGATCAAAGCTGGCAAGGATGAATTTATTAACGAAACCTATTAAATCAAATGCCCATCATCACTCATCACTAATTTCCTCTTAGAGGTCTTAAATTTTGTCGCTTCATTACTGCGGTATAAATGGAATTCCTTATGCAAAGTATATTTTATGGAGGTTTGCAGACCTTCAGCTATACTTAATTGCAGAAATACGGATCAATAACACCTCCAGTCCAAATACCATTCCACACCACACAATCACTCAACGAGGCTGCAAATGCCCTTCGTGAATTACCTAAGCATTTTAACATCGTTAAAATCGTCTATTCTGATTATTAATAAAGCCGCTTAAGTTAAAATGTGCTTCGTCACTAATTGTCAATTTCCTGTAAAAATCAGGATCTTAGCGGTGGTGTAGCTAACCACAAAAATAATATAAAACTCATAATCAACAGACGCAATTTTATTTCGAAAACAAAAAAAAAAACGATTTTAAAGAGGAGAGTCTTAATTTTTTATATACAAAATTTCGAAAAAACGGAAAAGCCAATTTTTTTTAATCTATCAAAAAATAACTTATTTAAAATAATCACTTTCAAAGGGTAAGAATTTATTTCAAAGTTCAGTAAAAACAAAATGGATTAAAGACAGCTGACTTTTGGTGTAGTTTACATTTACAAAGGACAAACGGAAAAAAAATCTTCAGTATTTTTAAATACAGAGATGTACTTTTATTTATATCTTAAACTAATTGAAGTTTTTACAAATTCTTTCATAAATAAAGTTTATTTTATTTAAATTTACTTTATTTCTTATAATTTTTTTTTATTGTTTTTGGTTACATTTGTTGAATTTTATATGGTTTTTCTTCTTCTTTAATCTAACATATCTTAAAAAATATCGTTTTATAGTATATTTATTTCTTCTTTGTTTTTATTTATTTATTATTATTATTTTTTGTTTAATAATAAATTTTTTTCTGATTATGTATATATGTATGTACTTTTTTTTGTTGATATTTGATTTATGAGTATTGTTGTTTTAAAATAAAATAATAACTAAAATTAAAATAAAAACCCTAACAATAAACGAAATATTTTTTATTTATCAAACTTATTAATCTACTTTTGAAAAAAAAAAAAATAGGAACAAAATGACAATTTTACAATACATAAATTAATTTCAAAAATTCAAAACAATTTAAAATTATAAATAACAAAATTTTTAAAGACCAAAAGAGTTTTTTCTTCTTTGAGAATAAAGTGCGTTTATATGGAATGAGTTTTTTTTTTGTATTTTTTTGTTTGTTTTATTTTATAATAATTATTATTAATATTTTTTATATAAATTTATTGTACTTCACAAACAAAATATGTTTCAAAACTGCATGGTGAATCATTCCATTTTAGTCCTTTGCCGTCACGATTCCAAAGTTCCAGACAATTCTCCTCTTCGCCATTCTCATAACGGAAATTATTTGGCTCACCAGCATTCCAATTCGTAAATGTTATTGGCCGACCATTTGCCATCCAAAAGAAATTGCCTTCATCAGCTAAATCCGTTCCAGATATCCAAAAATGTTCATGTCCTAGTCCTATAATAGAAATTTTAATTAATAAATATAATTATAGAATTTATGCACATGAATGAATGCCAAAAAAATCCTAATTATTCCCATTAAACTGTATAAAAAGCAAATTCTCTCTCTAATAAGTAAATGCACATTTTATTTTTATTTTATTACCTATCTATAAGTACGAAAATATTATAACGAGCAGATTTTATGAAAAAAAAAAAACAATAAAACCACAGGAGAAAGTTGGAGAAAATTTCAGTTCAAACGCTAATGAATGCTTATAAGGTAAGTAACAGGGATAAGCTTTTTAAGGAGAGGATTTTATTGGTAGCATAATTGGGAATGTTACTTTTTATAACGAGAAGCACACATACTGTGAACAAAGTTAACAAAATAAATAATTTCATTGCGAATATAGAACGGGACATCATAAATTTATCAGGGAATTTGGATTGTAAGCAAAACAAAATTCAATTTCGTAAGTCCAGATTGGCTATAAAAATAATTTTGTAAGTTAAAAGTTGGTCCCATTGTCCGTAATATCTGTTTAGTTTCAATATTTTCAATTTTGTGTTACTAGTCCAAGTAAGCTATGTGTATTTATCAAGGTACAGTTTTATATAGTGTACTTTGTAACTTTGTGGAATAATATTGCCATGAAGGTAATTAAAGATGCCTAGTTTTCGTCAGAATGTTATTGGTAACTCATATTCCAGTCTTAGAAATATTCGATATCCGATTGTAAATGACTGATAAGCTATTTAGATATTTGAAAGGGATTTAAAAATTGTAGTCGTTTTGGGAATCTTTATATTAACCAAAAAAGTTAATTAAAAAAAAACACTCAATTGATAATTTTTTTATATTTTAATATATTAGCTAGACCTTGTCATTATAAATCATTTAAATACTCGCTACGAGATTTTATGCAGAACTCGACATTTTGAGAGGTGATTTTGCTTGTTTTTTTTTGCACATTTCTAAAAATAATTCGGCCATTTCTTGACGAATTTTATTTTTTAGAATCCTCTTAAGTTTGAGGATTATTTGCATAAACACGATTTTTTTGCAAAACCGCACAAAGTCTAACGCACTTCTTTTGGAGGAGTTGATATCACAAATCTCGAAATTAGGCGTCCTGCGCACAATAAAGCCAAAATTTGTCGGGTTGTGTGGCTTATGGAGACGTTTTGTAAAAACCACGTATGCTCGCAATAAAAATCTTTAAGCTTTGACCAAAAAAAAACCTCATAACTATAAGTGTAAAGCAGCTATAATTGAGGGTACTGGTCTCTCCTTTTTCATTATTACAGCATGTCCCCGGGTCCATGACATGAAATGAGCCTCATTGTAACGAACATAATCTCCTCTTAAAGCCCACTTTTGTAGAATTTCTTTTACAATTTTTTGAATTTTTAATTAGTTAAAATATCCGTAAAATAAAATGGCAAAATTAAGCCTAAAATAATAATTACCTTAAATAATATAAAAATAATTAACAACTATCAAATGATATAGGGCTATACTTTTCAAGCCACAAAATGGGTAATCTGATATAGATATTATATAGAAGTGGGCTAAGAATACTGCCTTGAGGAACACCAGCTATAATAGAGAGTATTTCGGAATACTACTTGAAAGTGACATTGGTAAAGGTATAATTTTGAAATAAAGAAGCTCCTTAATTTCAAGATCAGTGCAGGACATAATGTAATCAAATACACGATTAAAAAACGGCCAAAAATGGTGATCGTAGATTGGGGTGAAGGTTTTTTTATTCACTTTGAGTTTATTGATGAAAAAGGTCCAAGCTGGCGGAATTTAGGTAGTGGAAAGTTGTGGATTAGTGGTGTGACCCCTCATTGGTCTTCATTGTGTTATTATCGTAAAAGAATGGCGACCATCGTGAGGCCCATTGACTCTCTATTGGCCATCGTCTTGCATTGCATAACAAAACGATGCATAATGTGGAGCCAAGTTCGGCTGTAACGAATTACACCCTTTATTTTTGAGAATGTGAGAGTTGCCTTTGAGCTAGCTACTCGACTCGGCTATAACGTAACTGATTCGTGCAGTTTTATACACATCCAACCTTTTCAATTCGGCTATAAAGTTTTATTTTGTGGAATTGTTTTTTTTCTCACTCGGATTTGAAGATGAATCAACCTCGAGAACTTGGAAGATTGGCTCTTAGCTAACTTACCGCTCGGTTGAGGATTCTAAGAATGCGAGCTGAATAAAACTTTTTATTTTCACTCAGTGCAGGCTTGAGAATTTGTGGATCTGGTTAATAGCTAGTAGTTACCCTACTCGGCCGATACTGAATTTCCTATTTAGTCCTTATACCCTACCTGAAACATTTTGATTGAAGTTAACCATGACATGATCTCTTCAAGGACCGAGGATCTTGAGGATGGAGGTAATCTTGAGTAATAACTCATTAGACTTTTCAGTTTTTTCGTATCTTTTTATCAAAATTGTTAAAACTAATATTATTTTTTCTCATTTCAAAATTTTATCAAAATTACATTAATTATTAAAGAAAAAATATTTTTTTCTTTTAAAACTTGTAGGAATCTAAAAATTGGAACAAAATTAAAGTTTACTGTCAGTGTATTATATTAATAATCTTTTTGTTTTTTAGGAATACTAAAATATATATTTAAGACGTAATAATTGACTAGTTAGGTGTTTTTTTTCTCCTTTTTTTTCTTTTTATTACTGGAAATATTATTACTGGAAATTTCAACCTATTTTTTAAAGTAAGTTTTTCTTTTCTTTTTAATTTATTTTATAACTAATTGCGTATACAGGTTAACAACCAGTATATTTACCAGGTGTATAAGCTTAAATCCGCTGTTTTTTGGATAGAAAGCAAAAACAAATTTATTCAAAGCACTTGCCCTCACTAGCTACACATTTGCCCATCTCTCGGGCAATTTGTGGATACCACGCCATTTTCGGACGTCTTAGTAAGAATCGAAGTGCTGCTCAGCGAGCGCATGGCCCATCGACGAAAACAGGTGGTAATCGGAATAGGCCAGGTCTGGTGAATAAGCGGGGTGGGGTAGCACCTCCCAGTTGAGTGTCTCCAACCAGTTTCGGGCCATTTTTGACGTATGCAATGGTGCGTTGTCGTGGAGGAAAATCAGCTTGTCATGTCTTTGTTGATAATCCGTCCTTTTTCCACACAGAGCACGGTGCAATTTGATCAGTTGTTGGGGGTAGCGGTGGGCATTGACAGTTTCACCAGGTTTCAACATCTCATAGTAGACGATAACCTGCTGATCCCACCAAACGCACAGCATCGTCATCCGTCCGAAGCGATTTGGTCTTGGGGAAGATGTTGATGGTTGGCCGGGATCAACCGACGATTTCTTGCGTTTAGGATTCTCGAAATATATCCACTTTTCATCGCCTGTCACAATCCGATGCAGGAACGACTTTCGTTTTTGTCTGGCGAGCAAGATTTCGCATGTGTTTTGGCGTCGCTCCATCTCCCTATCGTTCAATTCATGCGGCACCCATTTTCCTATCTTTTCAATCTTCACGACAGCACGCAGACGCATGGACCACCCAATTGTCTGCGATCATTTTTTGCAATTGGGTATCAGCTTTGTCCAAAAGAGCCTGCAATTAATGGTCCTCAACCTTGCTAGACCGATTTTCACGCTTCTTGTCTCACAAGTCAAAATTGGCGTCTTTGAACCGACGAAACAAATCTCAACACGTTGTTTCCGATAAAGCACTGTCACCATAGGTCTCCATAAGCATTCGATGCTATTAGGCACCCGATTTCTTCAAATTGAAGAAGAAAAGCAGAGCTTCCCGCATATGCTGTTTTCTGGCACAAAACTAGACATGATTACCAAAGGAAAAATGTATGTGTTGTACGAAATTGCTGACAATGTACACTGATTAATGTTGACAGATGTCAAACTGACAAAAAAAACAAGTATAGCGTGCCCATGGTAGCTTAATACGCTCACTCACGCCATCTATGACCAAAAATTAAGCTTATACACCTGCTAAGTTATTTTTTTTATTAAGATTTAGGATATTTTTTTTCTATCCAAGAATTTTTTCTGCTTCTACTTAGACTGATGGTTTTTGCTTCTGATCTGTGCATCAAAAAATCGACCAAGAAGGTCGTATTAAGTAATAACCAATATAACTTTCTATTCTTTTGTAGATTATAAATTATGAGTTTTTTTTATATACCCGAGTTGAATACCTTTTTAAGGGTTCATTTTAATTTTTTTTATTATTACTATTGATATGGAAATTTAGACAAACATTTTTATTAATTTTTATTTAAAGTCTTTTTTTTGCAACTAAACCAGTTATTTGAAAAATAAATTTTTCTAAATTATTAAATATAAGTCATGTATTTTGTGTAAGTCTAATTTTGCTCCAAACAAAAATTTTTTTTTGTCCAATTTTGCTCCAAACAGTAATTTTACATGCAATCGTACAAATAAATAAAATTTCGTTCTTTTAATATAATAAAATAAGTCACAGGTAAATAAAATTTATAGAAACTTTAAAAATACTAGTCTTTAATTTGACAATGAATATTCTGAAAATTATATTTCAAATAATAATTATCCCTAATCCTAGAACAAGACTATTACTGTTGTATATTTACATATATTGTGAATTTGTTATATAACTTATACTTGTCTCTTATTAAATAATTTGTACTGTTTGTATTTTATCGTAAAATTCCAACTTCAATTGTTCTTAATGGAACAACTTAATTTTCTGATAAAATAATTCATAGACTAAAGAGGAACACTACCCTTCCATAATATTATACTATCGGAATAACTAACATACAATCGAAGGTGGTGAATATTAGTGATGGTAAATTTCTCAACGACTGAACATTTCAAGTGAAATGAACTGAATGCAGTGTTAACGATCCGTAATGACTTGGCTTCATCGAAATAATACGAAAAACATGTAATGAACATTATACGGTTCAGTTAATTGTCGATTTTAGGGATACAATAATCATAGTTAACCATTCCGAGTTCCGGATGGAAATCAATTTGAAAACGAATGCTTCACTACATCTCAGATCATTAATTCAATTTTAATCTGTTCAATGAATATAAGGAAAATACACGGAAACTACAATAAACACTATTCAAGAAGATTTTAAATAAAATTTAAAGAATTATAGACACCTAAAAAATAAATAATAATAATAATAATCAGAATTGTTATTAAGAATTGTAAAAATAAAATTATGCAACAAAATGTTGGTTAGAAAAATTTACAGAAAATTATTATTAGTAATTGTTTCTCTTCTCTTATGGACTAGGCTGTTGAGTGATGGTATTATTGAGATTTTTCAAAAGCTGATTTACTAGCCTTCGGAATGGCGCCGTATTGAGTTACATACATTCTTGTACTCGTATGTCTTAAAAAAGTCTAGGAGAATCATTCAGAAAATAAACTTTTATGTTATTGTACTATAGTATAATAAACATTGTTGATATTATTCACTTGACCTAGGTTATCTGTATTTTCTATTGTAAGCTTTTAATATGCTCAATATTTACTATCGACCATAAAAATATTCAAAAACAAATGTTGAAATAGTAATGTTTCATAGCATTTGTTTTATGTACTTGATAGAATAAAGTTGAATATAATCCCTTTTCAGTATCATATTCCAGGAAGGTGGCATATATAGTCAATACTTCCGGAATTTATTATAAATTGGCTTTAGTATTCTCCGATGTCAGTGTCAGTAGTAGTGTCTATTACACTATACACCTATCTAATGTGGCTTTATTTAGTCTAACAACAATATAATACACAATTCGAAATTTTCCAGTGAATCTAAAATATAATAGTTAAGATATTTTGCACGTGAACGGATTCATTTTATTCAGGGTGCTATTCTTGTCGGAATATTATTGGGTACATTGAACACACGCAACATAAGCACGAAATGAGTAGTGAATTATGAAAATCTGTGTTCTGCGCCATAATTGCTTCACGACATCATGTCAATCCCCATATGCTCCCAACTGTTTACGTACTCTAAGCACTCGAGCACTTCTCAAATCATCAAGCACGAAAGAAGCTTAAACTGGCACAAATGTTTCTATTTTCATTCCCTGCAATGTGCTGAGATTTATTTCTTGCAAATTTTTCAATTTCACTTTTGCACATTTCTCCCCTTAGAAACAAGTGTAAATAATTATGTATAAAATTGAAAATACTCGGATACCGGTAGCACTTTCCAACCACAATACGAGCATAAAATTGTATCAACAAAATAATAAACTAATGACGGTATCCTTGCTGTTCAAGATCTTATATATGGGCTTAAGATTTTTAAATCTTTTAAATTCTATGTGAAATTTATTGATTAATTTTGTAAATATATTTATAGTCGTAACAATAAATTACAATTTTTTTTTTTTTGGATACTAAAAATTTATGGAAGTAGAGAAAATATTTTTTTATAAATTACAATAAGAAGAAATATTTAATTTCGACGTATTTACAAGTGATATCTTTCAGTTACTAAATAACATAAAAATATTTTACAAAATAACCTTGTCGGTTTAGCATAATTATTTTGTAGGCTAAATATGAAACAAGTTAGCTTAAAAGCGTCATCAAATACAACAAATTTCATTAGACACCATAACGTCAACAAAATAGCATCAATTAAATAATTTCTCGCATATTTTTCCCAAAATCATTATTACTAAGGACATATTAAAAAATTTGCCAATAAAAAAACTCATATAAGTTAAAGAAAACCTACAAAAAAATTAATATGGATGTGAAAACACCATTCGATTGATATTGATTTTTATCAAGGCGGTCTTGGTAATTATTCGTTTGGATATCATTTGTCGTAAAAATTTACGGAAGAAATTCGTTTCCGTTTAAATTCCGTCTATTTAAGATTAACCATCATTTTAAATTGAATTATTTTTTTATGAAAATTTTCTAGAATACATTAATTGCCTAAAAATATTTTTATTTTAAATATGATGATTTTTTTTTTTGTAGTAAAGGGTTATCCAATTTGTTGTTGAAAAAGTAAAATTAAATCAATTATATTTTTAATTTAGATTTTTATTATAATTTTAATTAATTATATTGTTAAGAGTTGGCCATTTTGAAAAAAAATAAAATATTTATATAGTGACTAACAGAATACCTCCTGCAGAACTTGATCATTTTGAGATAATTCTTTAAGGTTTTTTTTTCACATTTGAGGTTGTAATTCGGTCATTATTTGGCGGATGATGGTTTTAAAATGCTCTAGGATTTTACAGTTACTTATATAAACATAGTTTTTATATATTCTTATGTGAAAAAATTTCAACGGTGTCAAATTGCACCATCTTAAAGACCAATTGACTTTACCGAATTTCGAAATTACATGTCCTAGAAACTTTTCGTACAATAAAGCCAAACTTTATTGTGCTGTATGGATTGTGGCTCTATTTTATTAAAACCTTATATAATTAAGATTGACACCTTTTAGTACAGGTCAAAAAAATACCAATTATCGTGCGACCATAGTGCTCGGAATTAACCGTAACAGTCTCTCCTTCTTCATTTTCAAGAAATTACGTGTCAAAATAGACACGTAACTTCAGACCAATATGCACAACAAGCAGTCACTTTTCGTGAATACAATGGCTTTCTTATATTATTTGTAAAGTTTATGGAACCTCATCTATAAATTTTTTTTATCTAATGACGTATCCGTTCTGTTTGACCAAATTACTAGTTTGGTAATAAGTTTTTAAAATGTTTTAAGCATGTTTTGTGAATATAAAAAAAAACCCATATTATAAAATGACAAAATTTAACTTAAAAAAAAATTATATTCGATTTTTTATACAATTTGAGAACTATTAAATGGCAGAATTATAATTTTTCAACTACGAATGGATAACTCGTATTTATATGAAACAAAATATTAACTTTATTAAATGATTAAAAATATTCTAGTAGAAAATTCGAAATTTTTTTTTATTTATTGTATAACTGAAAGTTTTTAGTTAAATTTTAATATTAAAGAAATTATTTTATAAGTGTACTATTAAAATTCCAATTAACTAAGCGTAAGTAAAAACATCCGTTTAATATCTCTACTAATTTTATTGTAGATAAAATTTAATATTTCATTTATATTTTTATAAAATAATTAATTAGATATTTTTGGAGCATCATTAAGAAAATATATTATTTATTCAAATTATAATTGTATATTATTATTATTGTTGTAATGATCTCTATTCTCTTGTATATTATTCACATCGAAATATAATGAGATATTGCCCATACTTGAATATTTAATAATTATTCTGAATAATGTTTGGATACTTCATATTTTATATTAATGAGGTCAGTTCAAAGTTATGATATTTAAAATTATTCTTTTTATAATTCAACTTATAAACATATTCGTTATATTAAATTACTATGGAAATTTATCAATTATTTTGATTTCACTCAATATATTTGAAACAGGAATAAGAATTAATTTACTGACAAATCTAAACTTTAACTAAATGATTTCTAACCAAATTTCCTTTACGATTTTCACAAAATCATTTAATAAATACAAAAAAAAACTGAAAATAAAATTATGAAGTATAAATTTGCTTATTACCAAAATCTCTTATATGTTTTTCTAGTCTATCGTTTTCCTCCTGTGATGATATACTGGCTAAATGCATTCCATGAAACCGGCAATATTGAGCTGCTTTAAACCAATTTGCCTGAAAGTTGAAAAAAAATCAGATTACTTTAAATGAAATTTTATTTTTATCAATTTTTGGTCTTATATTAGGTAAACAAGATTATCATATTATTATCTAATGTTAAGAAAGCCGTATCAAACAATGAGACACATATCATTTCTTAACAAAAAACTTTGACTTTTTTTTTACTTTGAATACATTACCAAAAAAAAAATCCTTAAAAAAAATGATTTTTATTGAAAATTTGTTTTGAGCACGGAATCTTTTATCCAATAATATTTTTTTTGGACCGTTTAAAAATTTTTCTTAACCAAATAAACCAGCAAATTCCTTAAAGTTCTCAGGTTATTACCAATTCTTGAAAAAGTATTTTAAAAATCATTTCCAGGCACTATCATCTCGTATTGTGTCCTGCCTTGAGCAAAATCGTACTGTCAAGGAGTGCTCCTAGACATATGACACGTGTTTGATAGGGTTTGGTTGTCTGAAGGTTCCTTTTTCCTCATATACTTTATTATTCTAAAATTATAATCTTACCAATGTCATTTAAAAATAGCTATAAATACTGACTATTCCTAAATATACCCCATTACAGCTGGTGTTTCTCATGGCAATATTCTTGGTCCACTTTTATATAGGTTTCATACCAATAACATCCCAATGAATCACAAAACTATTACAGTTACCTATCCGGATAATACAAGTCTTCTTAAATATAGGGTTTTCCAATAAGAGTGAACAAAATAATCGTTTTCCAATTGCAACTTTTCGTGCACTTTTGCCATTTTATGGTCGTAATAATCGTCCAACTGTGCTCGCTATTCGTCGAATTGTTAAAAATTTCGAGCGTACATTTTCTTTATATAATGTTCAAGTACCAATAAAATAAAGAACCGCTCGAAGTATTGAAAATATTGCTGCCGTTCAGGCAAGTGTTGCGGAAGACCGCAATTTGTCGATTCCAAGACGTTCTCAATAATTGGGACTGTCTCAAACCACAACCTGGCGGATTTTGAGAAAGGATTTGGACTTGCATCCGTATAAAATTGTTATCACTGAAGAACTGAAGCCATTGGACCATCGTAAACGTCGTGAATTTGCTGTCTTTGTCTTGGAACAACTTGACAACGATAACGATTTTTTTAAGAAAATCATCTTCTCTGAAGAGGCTCACTTTCATCTGAGTGCTGCTGTAAATAAACAAAACTGTCGATTCTGGTACGAAGAAAATCTACGAGTTATTCATGATTACATTAACCTAAATTGACAGTTTGGTGTGGTTTTTGGTCTATTGGAATCATCGGTCCGCACTTCTTTCGAAATGAAGTTGGTAACACGTTACTGTCAATGGAGAGCGGCATAGATCCAATTTTTTATGGCCGAAGTTGGAAGAAGTTTATCTTGACAACATCTGGTTCCAACAAGACGGGGCTACGTGCCACACAGCACGTGCAACAACCGAATTCAATTATTGCGAGAAAAGTTTGGAGATTCGATTATTTCAAGAAATTATGATATTGAATGGCCTCCAAGAAGTTGTGATTTAACACCATTAGAATATTTCTTGTGGGGTTATTTGAAGTCATTGGTCTTTAGCAATAAACCAGACTCTCTTCAAGCTTTAAAAGTCAATATTGAACATTACATACGACTTGATTTAGTGGAAAAAGTGCTCGAAAATTGGGTTCATCGAATTCGTTCCTGCAAAAGAAGTCGTGGAGGCCATTTGAATGACGTTTTATTCAGAACTTAATTGTAGCAATTGTCCTTCACATTAAATAAAAAACATTTGAATTTTTTTTAAACAATTAGTGTGTTCTTTTTTTAAAAGAAATCATATTACTCTTATTCGAAAACCCTTTATTATTCAAATATCTAAATAGATCTTAGAGTCTTGTAGATATGAAGATCTGCAAGATTCTAAGTTCTACAAGATTGTCATCCTACTTGATAATAAACTTAGCCAAATGACCTACTTATATCCCAAACAAAGAATTAAAAAGCCTTAAACCTAATCAAAGTTATTGACAATCGATTAAAAATGATATTTTCCTTGAGAAACAATATACAAAACCACTCTGGACTTCCGAAATTCAACTTTAAATTTCTACTGAGCGTTCGTAGAATCCTCCGTTAATTTTTTGGTTTCAAACAAATCGTATATACCACATCTCCCCTCCCCCCCCCAAAAAGATGTTTGTAATACAGTAATTCAAGTAATTTATCGTAACTTAAATGTCGCCTTTTTCATGATTTGTGCTCTTCTCGTTATAAAAACCTTCATTCTTGATTATTCTATCTGCACAATTTGACAAATAAAAAACCGTTCACCTTTTTCAATTTTGACAATAAAGAATCTTTGATTCTGAAAGTGAAAATGACTACATTAGGATCTAGTAAAACGTTGAATATATTGTAATTTTATTAAGTAGAGAAATTTTGAGATATTTTACTTCAGAAACAATATGCAAAACCAATCTGGACTTACTAAATCAAACTTTAAAGTTCTATTGAGCGTTCGTAGAATCCTCCGTTAATTTTTTGGTTTCAAACAAATCCTACACAAACCTAGCCGCGCCCCCCCCCCCCCCCCCATAAATGATCGTATTAGAGTAATTCAAGTAATTCATCGTAACTTAAGTGTTACCTTTGATCATTATTTGTGCGCTTCTCATTATAAAAACTTTCATTCCTTAGTATTCTATCTGTACAATCCGACGCTTAAAAAACTGTTCCGCTCTTTTAATTTTGACAATAAGGACTATTTTGAGAGGTGTTTGCTCTTGCTTCATTATTAACCCCCACTTAATGTAGTGTCTAGGTTTTAAAATTGGCTTCTTACAATGTTTCTGTACTGGTAGATTTTTAATAAAATTATCAAAAAAGCTTAAAAAAATTCCTTACAGTAGCTCCCAAAAAATTTATTCTATTATTATGAAAAGAATTATATTCCAGTAAACAGGAAATAAAATAACATAAAAATGAAGCAAGGTTATTATGTTCACACCCTTTTTAAAATACTTCGAAATAAATATAGAAATGATTTTTTTTTCTATTTGTTTACTTTTAAAAATTAACCAGAAAACAAATAATTTTGTAGTATTCAATAGCACATTTTCCTCATACCTTTTCTGAGCCAATCCTTAAATAGATACAATCACACATTCTTCCACATAAATAAATAGAATCTCAATTCATTGCCAAATACCCTAGACTTTTATTATTTCTGAATGTATTATAATTTAATGTGGTTTTATGTTTTTTTTTTTTTTAGAATTAATTTTGAACTTTTGTTATGCTCCTTATTATGTTCAAATACCTTAACAATGACTAGTCATTAACACAAATTTTCTAAAAGGTTTTACTACAACTTTGCAACAGTCTCTCAAATATAAGAGAGTAAATAAGAATAAAGGAGAGTAAATAAAAGTCTATTGGTTGAATACGTAAAGAGCAATGTTATAGGAAATAAAGCATTAATAATCAAAAAATTTCAAGATCAAAATAGCTTTTGGTATTTGAATTTTTGTTGGCTTATTGCTCGATCGTTTTGATACCGTTGAGTTTGTAGGTCGACTTTCAAAGCAAAACTTGCAAATAATATTATTTTCAAACATGCACAAGACACACCCAATAACCATTGAAATTTAATGCAGTAAAAATTTTTAATCAATGGCAGCCTAGCAATAGGTTTTCCGAATGCCTTGTATTGTTAAAACGGAGCAGGTGGAGTTGGGCATACCTTCGTTGTCGGAACAAATTACTTTCGAGAGGGTCAAGTGCAAGGCGGCAGTCCATAGTACGAGCACATTTATATATTTGTGCACATAAAAGCAGTCGTTGATTATTATTTTCCTTATTATTATCTATAACAAATCAAAACTGAATACAAACAAGTGAATGTCCATTTAATGTATTTGCAAGAATATGACAGGTAATTGAACCTTTCCAATTTACATACTTGCACTTGCGATACTTTTTAAATTATTAACTACTTTGATGACGTTAATAATTTATGATTTTTGTCTATAGTTGCACATTTAGCTTATCTTATTTTTTCTATTTAATCCAACGAACTTATACCTATTAATGGTAGTAATTAACAGGTAATTTTTTTTTTCGTAATTTACTATTTTTTTATTAAAGTTAAAAGAAAATACTTCTTTAAATGATTACGAAATATTACTATAAATATTTTTTTTTATGTATACAACATATTAATAATTACAAGTGAAATTAACTTGATTTATAATCGGGTTTTTAACACTTCAACTTCTTCAGTTAAAACATGTATATGGAAACATGTTTTCTCTAAACATAGTTTAATCATGTGGATTTATATAAAGTTTTCGATTATAAGAGAATTTAAATAATTTGCAAAAAAAAAATATAAATACTTCCATAATGTTTGATAGAATGTAGTTGAGGTAATTTTTAATAGGTTATGTTACAGACATTTTAATTTTTTGTTTTTTTTTCAGAACTTGTTTAGGAAGCTATAAATTTTTGTAATTTTTCAATAACAAATTGCAAATTATTTTTTATTGATTCTAAAAGTCGAAGATATAAATTAAAACTTAGCCTAGTTTTTAATGATTTTCTATAATATCTACAGAAATAGTGAAAGGTTTTTAATAACTCTTCAAATAAATTTAGTAACCTAGTTTGTATCATGCTTGCACATACTCATAGTAAGGATAATAGGTTAGCTGAGTTATAGAAAGTAATAAAACTATTTTTAGAGTATAAAAATATATTTAATAATATTTCAATTAAGTTGAGTAATTCGCAATAGTATACTTATTAAAATTATTTATCATAAATAAATATCAAACAAGACTTAACGGGTAATGCTATCTGGTATTTCCTTAGGAAGAAAAGGAATTCATATTAAGAGCTTAATAATATAAAATTATAAATATTTACTCTTTTTTCTTTATATATTTTGTTCAAATTAGGTAACTATAACTAATACAGGTAACAAGCAGATTTGTTACCTGTATCTGTTGTATATATACATAAATCTGGTGACCATTGCCATCTCAAGAGATAAGGGGTGTTACTCTTATAAGAGAATTTCTATCTTCATAACGAGCATAGAACTGTTTATAACGAGAAACAGTTCGTTCACGTACAAAAGATCACCATCTATGACAGTGTTACGAACATAAAAGCGATTATTCACAATTATACGAAGGATTTTTGACTGAATGGATTGGATACGACTAGAATTAGAAAGCTTGGTAGAACCCGACTTCTAGTCGGTAAGTCCATATAGGTTTCAGTACAGTGTTATAAACAAGTAATTTGCTTACTGTTTGTATCGTCTTTTCACTTCAAGTTGTTTAGGTCTTGTATGTGGATTCCTGGTCAATCGTTTGTCGAGATGTTGTTCTGTATAATGCACTTACTATTTTGGAGTAAATATAGTGTCGCAATAAGATTAATGAGAACTCGATACAATTTTCGTAGCTTCTCAATATGGCTGTATTTTTTGCGTAAGTTGCCATTTGTTATTAACTGGTTATAAATACAAGAATTATATGAAATTATCATTAAAATATAAACTTTGAGAGAAAAATAATGATTTTTCTTAAATTATGTACAACAAAACATAGTGTTCTTAAGGTGGTAAATTATTATTGAGCTTTCAATAATAATTTGCCGAGTGTGTGGTGCAATGGTCAAGGTGACCGACTCACACTCGGTAGGTGGCGGGTTCGATTCCCGCTGCCGCCATCTCGGCATTGGTGCCGGGGTGAAAGGCCTGACTACAAGCCTTATAATATGTAGTCCGTATGGTCCCCCAACGTCACTGGAGGTTGCTTCGCTGGTCTGATAAGCCGCAAGCTATAAAAACCACCTTATCAAGAAACAGCACTAGAAGAATCAACCGGACCGTACCTCAGGCAAGAACTCATTTGGCTTTCATCGTACTCAGGGCAAAAACCGTACCTCAGGCAAAAACCCAAGACCGTACCGCAGGCAAAAACCCAAAGGCAGAAGCAGATGAAAGAGAGTTCACGGAAGCATCCGGACCGTACCTCAAGACCGTACCTCAGGCAGGAACCCAGGGCAGAGGCAGACGGAGGAGAGTTAACGGAGTTTTCTGGTGCCGCTATGTGCTCCATAGGAGCGACTGTGTTCTCATGACTATGTGTGTATAAAAAAAAAAAAAAAAAAAAAAAAATGCATGTATGTGTTAAAAAAAAATTGTACAAAATGTAGAAAAATGAAAACCTGTCAAATAAATAATATATATAATAATAATTTACCACCTTAAGAACTTACATTCTGTCAGTTGATATTGAACAGCTGATAAATTATTATTGAGCTTTCTAACCTTGACAAACGTATATGGTTCAGTTTTTGGGTAGTGAATTTTTCATTGAAGTACCAACAGTATCTGATGTATCTTCACCAGATTATGTCGAAAAGTTGGGATGTTGATTGGCCCCCCTGCTCCTCAAATTAATTTACTGGCGGTGTCTTTCTATGGAAATACTCAAAGAAAAAAGAAGTCTACACTAACCGACCAAAGACAATTGACCACTTAACGAAAATATACATAATTAAATTAATAAAATTATCCTGGAAATGCGTTGAACAATAGACAATTCCTGCAAGACCAAAGGCGACTATTTAATCGATATTATTTTCCTTCCATAATTACCATAAATTGAATTAAAAAAGAAATGTTTTAGTAAACTTAATTACTATTTTTTACTTCAATTCAAAATTATTTGAAAAAAAAACTATCTAAAATTATCTTTAGAACATCCTGTATAACCGCTTTAGGAACAAATACTATCAAAAATATTGTACTTATTTTATTTGAACCTAAAGTTAGTTCTAAAATATTGTCCATCAGTTTATTCAGGTAAATTATAAAAAAAAACTCACAACATTTTAAATATATAAGTACTTTAATAAAAATATTTTAATAGAAAAAACACAGTTTAAATTTGAAACTCATCCATCAAAATTGACATAATTTATTAATAGTCATTTGTAATAGAAAATCAAATTTTAACATAACTCTTAAAAATACAACAGAAGAATTTATGCTATTAAGTTTATCTGTTGACAATATACTAAATTGTCTAATTTGTCAATCATATTCATTACATAAGTTTCTGAAAGCAATTAATTTATTAGTTATTTAAACAATATTAAATATTCATAAGCATAAACTTTTTAAATAACCAAAATAAATACTATCAAAAAGTTCATAATGAAACAAACTCAATTTCTTATTGGATGAAATTTTTAATATTTTAGTTTATGGTGAGAATTGTAATTTTTGTTATATAACAAAATTAGATATGCAAAAAAAAATTTACTAAAAAATATAACAAAAATAAAAAATAAATTGCTAAATCCCCTAAATTATTAGTTATAAAAATTATCTTGTTCTAGAAATATTTCAGCAAAAGAGTGTCTTTTTTCGATAGTTTTCCTATGCAAAAATATATTAATTATGCTTTTGTTTTTCAAATTTCTTGTATCTAAGCATAAACAATAGCTTTTAACCAGCTTAATATTTATAATAATATAAAATCACAGCATGAAATGTAATTAAACTTAATCAAAATGAATCGGTAAAAAAATTTTATGAAAAAAAAACTACAATAAATTCCATAAAAACAGGTTGAAGTTAGTAAGTAAGCAATTTATTGGAAAAAATATTTTTACAAAAGAAATTTAATTAATAATTTTAATTTTTCTTTTTTAAACAAATTTACCTTGAAAAGGTTTTCAAGCTTGGCATCAATTTTTTCTAATATTCTTTAATAATTAGTATTAATAAAAAATTAGCTTCTTCTAATTAAATCGATAATATTTGAATCTAAATATTTTTACATATACACATACACTTTTTTACTATAAAATTTTCAATTAGATTAAAAAAATATAACAAAAAAAAAATAATTTTTATTAATTTCGGTTTTTCCTTATAATAAAAGATATCTGAAGAGTGAATACACATTTGCTTATCTTTCGTATAAAGATTATTTTCACCTGAATTTAGAAATTCTTAGCGCCACGATAAGTCAGGTCATTTGGCATCTACTAAAAAGTACCTCAACAATATCACTAACTGGATTCGCACTCAAGACCATATATACACATGCTCAATCATGGTACTGATCATTTAAATAAAAATATTTTTCTGGGAATCTTTTTAAAATAATTGAATTTTACCATAAAATTATCCATTTTGGAGTTTGGAAAGAATATGCTTTTTAGGATATTATTTTGGATAATATTTGTTAAATATAGCAGGTGTATAAGTTTAAATCCGCTGTTTTTTAGTCAAAAAAAAAAACATGTTTTTTTAAAGAAAGCAAAAGTACTTGCTCACGCTAGCTACGCATTTTTCCCATCTTTCGGGCAATTTGTGGATAACACGCCAAAAAAAATTTCTTCTTTTTCGAGGCAAATTATTCATCAAGCCATTTATGGACGTCTTCGTAAGAATCTAAGTGCTGCTCAGTGAGCGCGTGGCCCATCGACGAAAACAGGTGGTAGTCGGAAGGGGCCAGGTCTGGAGAATAAGCGGGGTGGAGTAGCACCGCCCAGTTGAGTGTCTCCAAGTATTTTCGGACCATTTTTGACATGTGGTCAATAGTTTTGCACCGCGATATTGCGTCGTCGTGAAGGAAAATCAGCTTGTCATGTCTTTGTTGATAATCCGTCCTTTTTTCACGCAGAGCACGGTGCAATTTGATCAGTTGTTGGTGGAAGCGGTGGGGATTGACAGTTTCCCAGGTTTCAACTTATCATAGTAGACGATACGCTGCTGATTCCACCAAACACACAGCATCGTCTTCCGTCCAAAGCGATTTGGTCTTGGGGAAGATGTTGATGGTTGGCTGGGGTCAACCCACGATTTCTTGTATTTAGATTCTCCGATTAAAAGTGGAAAATATATCCACTTTTAATCACCTATCACAATCCGGTGCATGAACGACTTTCTTTTTTTCCTGGCGAGCAAAATTTCGCATATGTTTTGGCGTCACTCCATTTACCTTTCGTTCAATTCATGCGGCACCCATTTTTCGATCCTTTCAATCTTCCCCATGGCACGCAGACGCATGGAAATGACTGTTTCAATAACACCCAATTGCTCCGCGAGCATGTTTTGCTATTGGTATGCAAATTGAAGCAGAGAAGCAGAGATTTCCGCATATGCTCATTTTCTGGCACAAAACTAGACATGATTACCAAAGGAAAAATGTATGTTGTTGTACGAAATTGCTGACAATGTGTACTGATTAATGTTGACAGATGTCAAACTCATAAGAAAAAGTATGGCGTGCCCATGGTAGCTTAATATGTTCACTCATGCCACATATGACCAAATAGCGGATTTAAGCTTATGCCCCTGGTAAAACATTTATTTACCAAACAAAATCATGAAATGTTATTGGATACATTATTAGGCTATATATGAGGCTTTTAAAATCCATAAATGACTGAAAAATGTCCAGAACGTATAATTTCGATATTTGGTTATGTCAATTTACCTCTAAGATCGTGCGATTTGACGCCGTTAGACTTTCAATTTTGAAATAAGACCTAAAAAATCTTATTTATCGAAATAATCTTACAGCATTTATAAACCAATAAGTAATAGTAGAATTAAAGCCCAAAATGTACGAAAAAGTTTTGAAAAATTATTTCAAAAGGATCAGATTTTTGCAAGAAATCATATTTAATGCATAATGGCAAGGTTTGCATAATATAATAAAAGGAAAAAAATTTCATTATTTGAATTTTAAATATATTTTATTTATTTTTACTTTTTAAAACATAACTTGGATTACACTTTATAAATTGTGTATATATTTTTCATAAATAGAATTTTTTTAAGACCAGTATTGAGAAGAATTCTATATTAAATGTTTCATAATAGTTTTGAGTTGATATTTACTTATTTGCAAACAATTTTCATCGTTTTCATTATGGCAAAAATAGTATAAAATTACAAAATAAAATTATAAAAAAAACTAACAGTATTCTCATATGGTAAATAATTATAAAATTTTGCAATAATACACATACCTACTAACGAGTAGTCAAATGGTTATGAATGCTAATTGAAAAAATATGATTTTGCTTGGAAAAATCAAATCAATCATCTGCCTTTACGAGTAAGAAAGACTATGTTCGATTGGTGGAATTTCCAACCTATTAAATGGAATATTAATTCTGGTCAAGATAATATGATGCTTGTTGGGTTTTATACAATGTATATTCTTCACGAGTAGAAAAACGTGAAATTCAGTAAAAAAAAAAAAATTCACATTCCAACATTTAAACAACGGCTGTCCATCGGTAGTATTTCATAATATTCATTACAAATGTCCAAGTGAACATCCCCATAAATGGACGATTATGTATGTAGTAATTGTGTTAATATTTAATATGGATATGCAGATGAGAATGAATTTAAAATATATTTACTAATTATTTTTTGTTTACATACTCGTACAAAGGTAGATAATTGCTTAAAGACATATTGAATAATAATACCTATCATCTGGTCTAACGCACTATAAACTAACAGCGGATAATGGAGTTTTTCTACATACGATTACGAAATGGTCAACTATGGAATTTTTACATCGACCCTGAACTTTAAATAAAGTTTTTAGTGTTTTTTTTATTTATTATTATTATAGTTATTTAGGAGTATATATTTTTACAGTCATATTTATTATGATCCAACGAATACTTGACCATCAGAATATATAAAAAAAAAATCCGTAAATACTTATTTTATGAAAATTGTTATTAATAAATCTTTTCAATAGTCTCGTCAGTATTTCATTCCAGTTTTATCAACTTAGCGGACTAGTTAAACAAAATTTTTTCTTTAATTAATGCAAAACTATAGAGTTGCTGTAGTCGAAATTTTTTTTTCAAAATGTAAAAAAGTCCAACTCACCTTGAAGAAAATTCCTAAGTAATAACGTTTCTCCCCCAACTTGAGAAGTGGCATTGTCCATTTATTAGCAAAATGCGTTTCATCCACACAATTCGGACAATCTGTAATGAAAGAATTGTAAATTGTGAAAAATGATAATATTAATTTTTACGATTTCCTTAAATACCAATTCCTATATACCACAGAGTAGTAGACATTAAACGTAAGCTTATTACGAGTATTATTATTATTATTATTATTATTATTAATTATTGTAAGATCTTATATTATTTCGAAATATTTTCCATAAGCATTGTCGATCTTTGGGCATATTCAATTCACGCAAAATTATGAAAATTATTATACATCATTAGTCAAAGATGTTATCTGAGAACTTGCACGATTTTGGATTAAATTTATATCTTATATTTAAAAGATCAAATGAAATATAATATTTTCTGTATTTACAACATTTTTCAATATGAACAATTTTCATTTGCCAAAGTTTCATTGCAAAACTTCTTCTACTCGTTTATTACTCACTCAAAAATATATACTTATTTATTTGCTAGTGCAGATATTTTGTAATATTTCATGATTTTTTCGATTTATCCCTATTCAATGATAATCACACTTATTTTAATTTATAGACTAAACGACTTATAATAATCTATGATTATTTAGTATGAAAAAGTGAAAACTATTTTCCAAAAGATTATCATCACCAGATTTTCATACAATGTAAATTTTTTTTGTGAATATATTATTTTAAATTCAAGATTTTACCGATTATTTATGATTGAATAAGATTTTTTTTTTCTAAGCTAGAGTAAATATGAAGAGAAAAAGAAGATTTGCATAAATTTATTTATATCAAAACTATCTTTAAAAATTTGTTTTGGTAATTTGTTTTGGATACATTTAACTTTATTATTCAAAGAAACTACTGTGAAAATGTAAAAAAAAATAAAAACAAAATCTGTAATTTGAATAGAATCTAACTTGAAAAAAATTATATAAAATCAGATATATTTATTAGAATGGAATTTTTTATTTTATATATTATTTATAGATCCATGCATAGTTGGAAATAGTTTGTCTGCTTACGAATGATAATTTCAAAAAGTGTTCAATTTTCTTTAAAGTTTAGATATACAATTTTATATTTCGTTCAAATTATATCAATAATATTTATAATTTTGAATAAAATTTTGTAATAAAAAAAACACAATTTTTACTGTCACACGATAATTTGCATCAAGCAGGTAAACCCCCCCCCCTCCATACCTCTGCCTTGCCTTAACCAACAAAACCCTTTAAAACTCCGTGCGAATATTTTTTGTACACTAACCAGCAAGAACCTTCTAAAACTCTGTGTAACTATTTTTTGTACTCGTACACCAACATAAAAATACTACTTAAAAGAGCATCATCCTGATACTCTCGATAATATCCAAAGGAGTGTATCCGAGTACCTGAAGACAATTGCAATTGGATCCTTTCAGCACTTCTTTAAAGAGTGGAATCAATGTCTCCACCGATGTATAACTGCTAAGCGAAATTATTTTGAGACAGATAATATTAATGCATAAAAATAAAACAAAATTGTTGAAATTACATCTACCAACGAAGTTTTAAATTCGTAAGTCCAAATGGGTTTCAATAAGCTTTTTTTGTACAAGTAGTGTATTGTTAATTGATATTTTTCTGTATCGTCTTTTTAATTCTATTCCTCAAAGTCTTATTGTAAAGATTCCATAATATATTTTGTTTACATAAAGTCCTCAATAACATACATTATTTAGGTCAGGGATAATACTGCCCCATTTATGGTATATTCTACATTTATAAAAATAATTTTGAATAAAACTATTAGAGCATCTTTTGGATAAGCTGGGATGGTAGTATCATCAGCATTTGTTACCAGGATATTATTATTGTTACGGATGATATGTGAAAAGATTTTATACAATACCGGACCAAGGATGCTGCCCTGAGGAATACGAGGTCTGTTCAAAATCATGAATAAATAAATAATTTTTAAAAAAAACATAAAATTCGGAATACGCGAATTTTGTGTCTTTTTAAAAATTATTTATTTATTCATGAATATCTATTTTGTCCCCTTCAAAGTAATCCCCACCAGATATTATAAACTTGTGCCAATTTTTTTCCAATCCTCGAAGCATTTCAAAAAATCATTTTTGTGATCTTGTACAGCTTCTCCTTCGATGCCGTCTTTATGTCCTTAATCGTAGCGTAGAATCGTCCTTTCATGAGGCTCTTCAGTTTCGAGAACAAGAAAAAGTCACAGGGGGCCAGATCTGGGGAATACGGTGGCTGCAGCATTATTAGTGTGTTGTTTTTGGCCAAAAATGGCAAAAGCCAATTTTTGTTCTTTCAAAAATTCGGGCTGATTGCTTCACGCAACTTGCGCATAACTTTCAGGTAATATTCCTTATTAACAGTTCTACCCTGTGGCAAGAACTCATGATGCACCACGCCTCTGCAATCGAAGAAAACTGTAAGCAAAACATTCACATTCGACCGAATTTGGCGCTTTTTTCGATCTTGGTTAGTGCGGCAGCACTTTGGTTTCCACATTATAACCATAAACGTATGATTCGTCACCAGTTATGACCCTCTAAAGCAAATTTGGGTCGTCGCGGACAGAATTGAACAGCTCCTTAGCAATGTTAGTGCGATGTTTTTTGGTCGTAAATGGGAAAAAATCGAAGACGAGCTGAAAACGTGCAAGCAAAGCAGCTGTCAAAAATTAACTGAACATTAAAAATGGCCGAACTTATCCGCATAAGTGAGAGATATGAGTACCAACATAACGCCACAAAAAAAATCGAAAATCGAATATACGTAACCCGCGGAAATTCAAAATTCGCCATACTTTTTAAACAGACCTCGTACCTACTCAAAAAGTCTACCAAAATACCATGGAATATTCAGTATCTACAACTATTCGAAAGTATCTGTCTAAAAGGTAAGATTTAATAATCAGAAAATATGTTAGGAAAAAAAAGTTCTTCAGCTTTCAGACGCAAGTAAACGCACGTGTAATATCTAAATTTATACTCTTTCTGCTCAAGACTAGAGGATTTAGTAAAACCAAACAGGTGAAAATAATTAAATTTTCATATAATTTTAAGCCGTTTAAATTAAAATTAATTTCTTATGAAAATTTCGAGGAGCCTTATAGATCTATATAGGTCCTTATAGGTCTAAGGTTAGTAAGTTAGTTGTGTCATTGGATTTTGTAATAAAAAAAACTCTTTAAAGAAACCCTTTTTAAGAATATGTATTGTTGATCAAATTTAATTATAAAATATCTTTTTGTTTATAAAATAGCATTTTGGAAATTTTGATAAAAAATTATAATTTTTCTTCTTTTTGTTAACAATTTAAATAAAATATTATTTTAGGAAAAAAAAAATGTTTTAATATCATTTCTAGTAACTTTTGTAGTGAAATGTAGATTCTATGCGCCATAATAACTTGGGCCATTTTCGTTATGTCCCTAGTTGGATTTGAACTCCAGACCACTGCGTATAAAGTGCAGACGATCAATTGACACGAAATGAGGGAAACGCTTAAATAAAATTTTTTGGAAAATTACAAAAAAAAATTTAACAAACTTTACAAAAATCTATCGATTCTATCGATTTAATAAAATACTAAAGAAAATATGCGCATAAGATACGTTTTTGAACACAATCACAATTATATTAATTTATTCAAGATAAATATTTAAATATTTACGAAAAAAACAAGCTTTTGAGTGGATTTAAAGTGAAAATCTTTCAATGACATGCATTGATAATGATAATTTCGATGATGACTTCTATGATAATGATGGAAGATGACGATCTTGATGATAACAATAATACACGTTGATGTGAATTGTGATATTCACACTCTGATACATAAAAAAAACAAACAACATTTTAATATAAATAAACAAAAATTGGGGTCAATCTATTGTGATCATAACCATAGATTTTTTCCCTTTTGTGTAAGTATACAAAAAAATTGTGAGTAAATCTGTTTGAAAAAAAAATACATATACACAAAAAGATACACCAAAAATATTATTAACTTTTTATAAAAAAGATCTACGCATTTATTGCGTAAGAAAAAAATTCATTTAGATATGAACAAAAACATTAAAAATCAACACTATTTGGTCAAAAGCGAAAATAAAATGGAAAAAGAAGTGAAAGTTCAATATTTTTTGCAAATTATAAATGAATTACAAATTTTTCTACAAGACAAATTTTTGGAACATATTAACCTAGGAAAAATCTTTATTAAGTACACAATAAAAATACATCTACCTTGACTAAACTTTATATTTTAGTAATAATTAATTCTAGGTTTTAAAGTTATAAATTTATGCTAAGAATGTTGTCACATTTTTAAAGACTAAAAAAATAAGTGTTATTATTTTTATTATTAGTTGTTATTTGGTCAATACTCAGAAAATGATCAGTAGTGTTATTATAGCTCACTAATTCTTCAAGATTTTATATTTCTTATAAAACATCACCAATAAATTTTGAGGTTATCGAATTAATAATTTTTTCACGTTTTTCCATATTTTTGCCTAACAATAAAAAGGTTTTTTTTTTTTAAAATTCAAAACCTTGAATTCATTTAAAAAAAAAAAGAAGTATTTAATAAAATATTATATATAAAAGAAAACATAACATAAATCAGTAAAAAAAACTGATAATTACTCCTTCCATTAAGTGTATTTAATATTGAGTCTTAATCATTTTTATTATGCTACATTGATAGGTATGAATAAAATAAAAGTTAATATAAATTATTTACGATATGAAAATTTCCTTTACTTTAATATACATCATTAATTGTACTTACAATCGCAAATTATTATCATCTGATGTAACGAAAGATTTTATTACAAACATTTTATAAATATTTGCAAAATTTTCACTTTTATATAAAAGTAGAATTTTTGTGTTTTGTACTTGAACTTTTATTTAAAAAAATTCCAATTATTGATTTCATAAAATAACTTTAATAAAAATGTACTCATTTTCAGTATGAGTACAATTATATTATTGTTGATTTGTCAATGAATATACCAATCAATTTTTTTATTGTTGAAATTTTTATATTAATTTTATACATTTTTATGAAAATAATATAAATATATGACATATTATTAAGTAATTTCATTAAATATTCAAAAAAAAAAAAAAAAATAAAAAATATTTTTATTATATTGTATGTTTATGTAAAGTTTCAAAAAAAAAAAACAAAAAAAAGATTCACAAATAATTGCTAATGTTGAAAATTTAATTAACGCACTTGTTTTTATGGAAAAAACTTCAAAGTCTAGAAAAAAATTAATTTTTAATTAAGAAATAAAAACAATTTAATAACAAGTTTGTGAAATTAGCAAAAGTTTGTGAAATTATCAAAAAAATGATTGCGGAATGTGATGGAAAAGTAATGAGACTGAGGACGATTTGGCAGTGCTGGACAAGCAATATAAGTTTTAACCTTGTCCGGTAACTAAGTGACACTTTAGTGGCACAGCGAATATTTCAGCAAGGATGTGCTATTAAATTTTGTATTAAGCTTGGTGAGTGCGCAAGTTTCACTTACGAAAAGGTGCAATGAGCCTATGAAGTACACTTTTCGGTGACATTAATTATTTTTTGAGGGCTGATAAAAAGTAAAAGATGAATTTCGCTCAGGCAGGTTTTGAACATCGTAAATTGCGAGGGGTTCGAAATTTAAGGAGAGTTGTGCTCCCACATCCACCATAACTGGAACAAAATCATGCCAGAACATATAGGGGCTAATATATTAGCAAAGGTGTTAATTTCTCCGTGGGAGAAGAAAGTAGAAAGAGCGGTGAAAAATAATAGAAAAAGAAATTTACTAAAATTCAGACAAAAGAGAAGGAGTAGGAATTGACGAGGAAGGTATAAAAATTGGGACGGTTTGGCAAAATATTTCAAAATTCAATTTAAAAGAAAAATAAGAAAAATTTTGTTTATCCCAAGAAAATCAATTAAAAGTAAAAAAGAAAAGGTAAAGCGGACCGTCGACGTTGATGGGAGAGACTTATATGTCCATTTTCTCCCTGGTCTTTCCCCAAAACCTCCCTTTGCAACTTCGCGGCCAAATAATTTTGGAGTGCTTAACGTTGATTTAACTTCTAAAAACTGCTGACTCAAGGAATTAGAGTTCCCAGACTAAGAACTATAGGAGAACGGCTCTTAAATAATATATAATTAATTAGAACACTAATTATATGTTATTTGACTTGTAATAATTGAATCAATTCCATTAAATTCATTCACCAATTCCAGGTCTACAACTCAACTACACGGCGCAACACCGAATACCCAGTGTATCTCGTATACTTGCATCCCTTGGTCCGTACGATCGTTTTTCTGATTTTGTCGTTGATTCAACGAAGCGTCATCGAAACATGGAATCTTCTGGCAGTGGTCCTTCCAGGGGCACCAAACTGAACGAAGATTCCTTAAATAGTCTTGCTGATTTGTGCGCCACCTCTTTTAATTTTTTGGTAATGAACATATCATCAACAATGACAATGTAGAAGCTGTTTTTTATAAAAAAGTCCTTGAAAAACTCTGAAACAAGGTTCTTCACATGAAGTCGGATATTACGGACACTACCAATACAAGACACCCTTTCAAATTTCCATTTTGAACAAAAGAAAAGGAATTTTCAAAATCAAAAAACACTTGAAAGGACGTTATTTTGATACTGTTGATAATATCGAAAGGGGTGCCGAAAGCATTGAAAGACGAACCTTACATCAAAAACCAATGAAAATGAATGAGGACGAATATCCACAACAAAGTGTTAACTAAGTTTTTTATAAAAAATTTTCCGAAAGGCTCTGAAAAAGGTTTTTTTTTACTAGAAGTTCTTCCAACGAATGAGGAATCTTAAGAAGTCAGATCGTTGATTAACATTATTTTCTGTAAAAACAAATTTCCTGAAAGGTTCTAAAAAATGATTTTTTGCGTCAGCTACGCCTCCTGCACATGGCTTTATCCATTAAAGAGTTTTTGTCAAGAAATGGGATTTCTGTGGTTCCACAGCCCTCTTATTCGCTATGTGACATTTTTTGCTAAACAAAATTAAAAAACACCTGAAACGACGTCATTTTGATACTGTCGATAATATCGAAAAAGTTGTCGTAACGCATTTGAAAACGAACCTTGCCCAGGAAGGTCTATACATCGAAAATCGCTGAAAACGAATGAGGACGAATCTCCAGAAGAAACTGTCAAATAAGTTTCTTTATAAATAAATTCTCGAAAGGCTCTGAAAAAAAGTCCTTCTCGTTAGAAGTCCTTCTAACGAATGAGAACTCTTATGAGGTCAGATCGTTGATTAACATTATTTTTCTAGAAAAAAAATTCTTGAAAGGCTCTAAAAAAGGATCGTTCGCGTCAGCTACATGGCTTTATTTATTAAAGAGTTTTTGTCATGAAAAGGGATTTCTGTGGTTACACAGCCCTCTTATTCACTATGAGACTTTTTTTGCTTCACAAAATTAAAAAACAATTGAAAGGACGTAATTTTGATGCTGTTGGTAACATCGAAGGGGTGCCGAAAGACATTTGAAGACGAGCCTTGCCCAGGAAGGCCTTTAATATCAAAAACCGACGAAAACGAATGAGGACGAATCTCCTGGATAGATCAACTAAACTAAGCTTCTTATAAAGAAATTCTATAAAGGCTCTAAAAAAGGGTTCTCCACGTTAGAATTTCTTCGAATTCTGACGTGAAGAACCCTTTTTTGATTAACATTATTTTCTATAAAAACAAAGTTCTTGAAAGGCTCTAAAAAAGAATGCATTATAGAGTTTTTGTCAAGAAAATGGATATATTGAAAGACGAACCTTGCCCAGGAAGGCCTTTAATATCAAAAACTGACGATAACGAATGAGGACGAATCTTCTGGACGAATCAACTCAACTAAGCTTTTTATAAAGAAATTCTCGAAAGGCTCTGAAAAAGGGTTCTTCAGATTATGAATGAATGAGGACTCTTATGAGGTCAGATCATTGATTAACATTATTTTCTATAAAAATAAAGTTTTTAAAGGCTCTAAAAGAGGATCCATTAAAATATTTTTGTCAAGAAAAGGTATTTCTTTAGCTCCCCAGCCCCGCTATTTACCTGATATAAGTTCGGGTGTATTTTTTTTTGGTTCCCAAGATTAAATACTACTTGATAATATGTCATCTTGATAATATCGATAGAATGGAAAGGATTGTAACCGAGAAGTTCAATGCGATTTCAGTTAAATCCTTGCGGCTCTGTTACAGAAAATGCAAACAACGCCAAATGGAACCACTTTAACGAGGATTACATTGATATAAAATCAGTCTCATTACTTTACTACCCTTTTTCCTTTATGGTTTATTAAGAAGAAAAAAAACTACTCCATCTACAGAACAAATACTTCATTTACAAACAAAAAAACCAAATATAATTGCATTTATTATTTTTTGAAAGGAATATTTTTCATGCAAAAAAAATATAAATAAATTCAAAATAAAATGTTAAAAAATTTATTTCATTTTTTCATTAGCACACTTCACTTAACAATGAATTCTGAATATTTTGCTAAAATCCCACTCTTCATACCAAGTCCATTAATGTTGCATCAACAAAATATAAAAAAGATTTTCCAATATTTTCGATTTATGTTCAAATTATATTAAAGTCAAAAATTCAATTATCTGACAAAAAACCGTGATCCATAAAATCAATATTTTATGATTGAAAGTAAAAATTCCATCATTTAAATTTGGAAATAAGTGTATTTCTGAAGAAGAAAAAAAAACCAATAGCAATTTAGCAACAAAAGTATTAGGCATATTATTATACTCACGATTAACAATTTGAAAATTGGCTATAAATTGAATACATTTCGCCTTTCATGTACATAATGTTTACTATGATTTTATTGAAATGAAATTGGTATAAAATCTCGCGCATTTATAAAATAAGATACAGTAGCTATGGACTTTTAAAATATAAATCTTAATACATCTTAATACATGAAAAACTTTGAATTTTTCCTCCAATCTTAATACATGAAAAACTTAATGGAAAACTATTTCTATTCTTTTCAATAATTTTTACAAGCAAAAGTTTTTATATAAAATTTAATAGCAATAGATGGAAATTTATTCCTTCAAATTCAAAAGCATATGCATTATTAACAAAACTGAATTTACAATAAGTCAGTACACTACCCAAAGTTCTTGTGTAGAGGAAATTATATTCTCAACTAAGAGAACTTTTACGAGTAATTGGATTTGAAACAAAAACTTTTGCCTTCGAGGAAAATTTCAACATCAAAACATTTTTAAATATATAAGAGAATTTCAGCCATTATATTATAATTAATTTAGCATACACAATATCTCTATACAACTACTAATATTAATTTATATTCGAGAAAATGGGACTAGCATAAAATTTTCCATATTTTATAATGACAAGAGGCAACATTGCTTCTAGAAGTGATAGAGAAGCTGTCTTTTCGAATTAAATTCTAAATCCTTACTAACAAAAATTATAATTTATCACACAAAGGGTTTATTATATTATATTTATTTGTATTTTGGTGTAAAATCTATGTTTAAGTGGAATAATTAAATTTACTGAAATTATTTCAAATATAATTATTTACAACAATAATTTTAATAATTTTCAAGGATAGTTCAAAATATCCTTTTATTCAAAATTAAATAGTTTTCATAGAAATTAATTTATTTATTAATATGTTTTAGAAAGTGTTTAATAACATTAACAGGAAAATAACAAATCTCATTATCGATAACACCAGGGAATCTTTTAATGGGTGTCATCGATTTCGTCAAAAATTGATCAAAGAATATTTATTTTGAGAAAATCAATCAAAATTCGATTAATTTAAATTGAAAAAAAAAAAAATTTATTTACAATTTAATAAACTCTGAAAGAAATTTGAAAGCAAACAATTTTAGCAGAAGCAGTCCTAAAAAAAAAAAAGAATTTGGAAGGGAAAATTATTAGGTACTTCCTATCTTTTAACTTAAGTTCTTAAAGATAAATATTTTTAAGAAAATAAAAATACTTGCAAATATTCGACAAAATAAAAAAAAATTTTAAATTCTAGAAATTTTACCTCTATATCCATTTTTTAGTTCGGAAAGTATAGTACTATATTGTTAAACTAATATTATTAAATGTAAAATTTCAGATAACGTTTATTGAGCTTTTAATTTGGCATTTATACTACATAAGATTATTTAATCTTATAATATTTGTTTAGCTTTTTAAATTGCAAAAATATCGAATATTGACACGTTTAGCTTTTTAAGAGAAGGAATTCTCCTTATCTGATAAAAAAAAACCCCATAAATGACTATTAAAAATTAATTTTATTTACGAAAAATGAATCTTTTAATATGCATTTTAATCTGAAGGTATTATTGACCCATAATTGTTTTTAAATGAAGAAGAAGAGGCAGTTATCGACAATTCTGAACTCAATTGTCGTCATTAGATAATCTACTTTTTTTTAGTTTGTTTTAAAGATATTAATTTAAATTTAATTTAATTTTAACTAGACTATGCCAGAAGCTACATGATAAAAATTATTTTTGATTTTGTTGTGCGAAAAGTTCCCAGAATGCGTAATAGTCGAATGTCAATTAGCCTCCAAGATTTGGGAATGTCAGTTGACCTCGAAGATCGTGCGATTCGTTGGATTTTTTTTTATAAGCCTACATAAAAATGGTAGTTTTAAAAGCTATCCTTAAAGTTCAGAATATTTGAAAACCAACATACGTCAAAGAATGTTCGAATTACAAGCTAAAATACGCGTCCAAGTTATGAAAATTTACCTCAGAAAAATCGAGTCCTGCAAGAAGACTTATTTAGTTAGTATTATATTTTATTTTTATTGCCAAAGTTTATTCGATAGAATAAAATAAAAACTTTATCAATATTAAAATACCTTTTTTATATTAATACCATATATAAATAAATTTTTCATTTGTTCTTAATAAAAATGGTTTCGAAAAGCAAAACGAGTATTTTGCATAAAATACAATCTTTTCCTTTAGATCTGAAAGTTTAGAGCTAAAATTTTCGATCAATAAAAGTTGCATTCATTATTGTTTATAAATTTCTAATTTGAATGATTTTTTAATTAGTTCTTTTATGAAATAGACATAAAGACAGAATATAATATTTGCAATTCATTAAGTTCGGTATGCATATTCATTTCCATAGCATAATAAACCACCTACAGACTATGTTACTCAACGATAAAGTCTGTAATTAAGATTCGTTTGCGCTAAGATTATAGTTATAATTAAAATTAAATCGGAAAACTATAATACGAATAATTATTATTAACACTGTGGACAGAAGAAAAGAACTAAACGTAAAAATTGAATATTTTCTTGGTGTACGACTGTAATCGTAATTGAATTATGTTCGTTCATTCATAAAAATTCCATCAGATTTTCTATTTGCCATAAATTGAATTTGAATATTCATCAGACAGAAAATAAGCTGAAGAAATTCACTGCATCATCTTAACGATATTTTGTTCAAGAAAAAAAAAATGTCTAAGAAAATATCGACCATGAAATTTTCCAACATAATTCGAATAAATTAAGATGTGAATTGAGTAAAATTATTCTACCCTTAGAAGAAAATCGCGTTTATGTTATTTATTTTTTTGTTGCTATAAATAGTTTTGTTATAATTAATTAACAGCTATTTATTTTGACTATCAAGATCGATTATTATATTTTATTGTTAATAAAGCTCATTTATAAGGAATATTAGTTTATCGCATTTGTTTGTTAATTATTTCCGCCTAAAACTATATAAAATCTATTATAGAAATTTATGGATATTATTATTAATTCCCAGACATTTGTAATAAAGTATCTGATATGATTATAGGAAATATTATTAACAGAAAAAAATGGCATTTTCTTATAAATAAAATATTTTTAAGCTCTGTTTAAGTTACTTAACCAAAAAATTGCCATTATAGATTTTTTAACGAACTATGGAGTGCAAAGAAGATTGGGTGCTGAAACGAAAGCCTTCGCATGCTGAGGCTCATTTTCCACTTAATGAATAAGCGCAACTGTTATACATATAAGACCCTCAAACCCCATAAGAATCTGTGCAGAAGCCATTCTATCTGTAAAAAGTGACTGTTTCATGTGGATTTTGGTGTTGGCCCAAATGTTCTTTGACAATGAAGAAGAAGAAACTCTTACCGTCAACTCTAAGCGCTTAGGCTGTATGATAAATGATTATTTTTTTTGGACCACTGAAAGATTTGAATATGGATCATATACGGTTTCAGCATAACGATGCTATAAGCAACATTACAAAATCAAATTTTGGATTATTTATTTTGAGAAAAATTCGAAAGATGCGTAATTTCAAGATTTTCTAATGTCAGTTGACCTCCAAGATTATATAAATTTACAAGATTGGACTTTTTTTTTGTAAAGCTAAGCAAAAAAAATGTATTTTTACAGTTAATCTATAAACTATAAAACATTTAAAAAAAACCAACGTCCTTGAAGTAATGGCTGAATTACAGCCTGAAAATTGCGAAAAATTTCATCTCAAAAAATTATATTTTAATAATGTAATATTTTTTGCATAATAACAAAGTTTATATAATATAATATAATAAAATTTTTTTTTATAATATAAATTAAAAATGTATTTACGTAAATTTAACTTTTTAAAGATTTAAAATTGAATAGCCGCTTTTACAATATAACATATTATCTAGCAAAAACTGTAATAAGCTTTATTCCAAAAATAGTTTTCTATATAATCTGTTTTTCTATTCTACTCAATTAATTATATTTAATATAGTAAAAAGATTTAAAAAATAAATTTACGCATATGCAAAACAGGATCAAAAACATAATAAATAAAAAAGAAATTTCGTCAAGATTGCATATTTGTTGTTATAATTTCAATAATAAAAAAAAAACATATTTTAAAAATTTGTTAACAAGTTTTTTGGTTATAATAAAAAAAAAATTTCTTACTAAAAATTTGTTAACAAGTTTTTTTTTTAAATAAAAAATAAATCTTGCTCTTAATCATATGAAGTCTTTTCAAATGTACACTTAAAATAAGCAATCCTTTTTTTTCGATATCTTTATTCCAATTTACATAAAATTCAAGAATATATTCAAAATATATCCATACCTTGTGTTATTCAATTAATAAAGTGAGCTTATAAAAAAAATGGAAATATATTTATAAAATATTATATATTAAATGAAATTTTGTAATTAAAACATATAATAATTTAAACTAAATTATATATACTCTTATTAATTAAAATAAACCGGCTTTTTTTAGGAAATGTATTTAATTTTTTTTACGTTAAATTATCTAAACCAAAAAAAAAATTGTTTTTATTAATTAAATTTACACATTTTTTGAATAGAAAAAAAAACTTCACAATAGTCTACTTATATGTATATGTATGTGTGAATGTGTGTACAAAAATTAGTGAATATGTTAATTAATTAATAAATACAAGCTAAAAAGTAGCTTGTTTACAAACAGTTTCATCAATATACACCTGATATTATCAATAATAGATGCTACTATTGAGTAAATTTAATATCAAATCCTTTTAATAAAAAAAAAATCACATATTTTCGTTTAAAAATAAATTCAAATTTCCTTCAAAATAAGAAAATGTAAACAAACTTGTTTTTATTGTAAATTGTTAATGAATTTAATCCCAGAGTGAAAGTATTTCACTAAACCAAAAAAGAAACAAAAATACAAAAATTATTTTCAACTTTCCAGAATGTGATGACATGAAATTCATATATGTATGCATGTACCTACATACATAAATAACCACATATGTACATACAAAGTAAATTTGTCACTTATTTAATGTGAATGTATTAATAGTTGTAGAATATGAAAAATAGTAGAAAAAATAACAACCAAATAATATTTACTAAAATACCTATTTAGTAGAAAAGACATCTTATTAAATTAATTATAATTTGTTAAAAATATTTTTTTTTTAAAAATCCCAAAAACATTAGGAAGAAAATTTTAGTAAATAGTAGAAAATTATATATGATAATGGAAATTATGAAAATTTGATGATGAACCGTACCAATTGCAGCCCTACCTCCCGTTGGAGTTTTAACTGATTGTGTGACTGTATATCCTCCGGATAATTGTAAAAATATCACAGCAATTATTGTATAACTAATCATTTTCATTTAGTTTTATAGTAAAATTTCTAATTAAAAATATTATAAAATTTTATTATTTTGTAAAACGTTTAATTATTTTTTTCTGATTGATCATAAAATTTTTATCATTAGTCGATGCATTTCATTAAATTATACTATCACTAATTAATACACTTTAAATAATTCGAGTACACTTTTACTATTATATTATGAAATGTTTAGTTATCAATTAACACATAAAACATAAAGTAAACGTTTCGAATTTCTATAGAAGAGTTAATTTTGCGAAATTTTTAAACTGCACAAATGTTATTTATAAAAAATAGTAAAAAAAAATTTTTTAACCGCACAAATGTAATTTAGTTAACAAAAATTAAAAGTACAGAAAAAGAATCAGAAAAAATATATGTTCGAAAAACTATAATTTTGTACACCCTGACTTGCTTGCGCATAGAAAGCTAACCAGCGACTGGGGTCTTATCCACTAACTTAATATGGCTCAGCATCTTGAGACACCAAACCGATAGTGTTGGCTAGCTAACCTCTACACATGCGAACAGATTTTTTCCTTTACCTCTATACTCGTGGTGGTTGATGGTAGAGCAGTTTGGTAGCATAGTAACTAAAGATCCGCTAAAGGTTGGATGGCTACCTTACCGTGTTCAGTCCGGTTTTATTGGTATCGAGTCAGCTTGGAATCTCAGTGGTTTCATTACAGACGCTGTGGGTCGGGCAAACTCTCACTTTCAATTGGAAACTGGAATCCGAAACGAAAATGCCGTTTCAAAGTTTCCTCAGAAGAGTACTGGTATTTTTTCATTCTATTTTTGGTAAGCTTCAGTGACAATACAAGCTTTAATGACCCTGGACAAAACATGCTTCAACTGTTGAGATAGCTCAGGTGCATACCCAATCAACAGTATTTGTGGAATTTTTCTACTATTTTTTTTTTTTTGGTTTGTTTTTTATTTTTGTTTTAAGAATCGTATAAGTCACGTACAAGTTTAGATTGAATATCAATTAAAAATTCTGCTACATATTTTTTTCAGATTAATGAGAAAATAATTTCAAAATGCTTACAGAGTCCTAAAGTGGAAAGTTATAAAACTGCTAAAGGTAAAAAAAAATCTAAGAACTTAAATATTATAAATTGACAATTTTTTGTTTAACATTGGCTCTATAAAAATAAAAGGATACGAACTTGATCTTAAGCCATTGATCGACCTTGAAAAATGGTTATATTCATAGTATTTGTAAATTTTATATTGATCTGTAGGTAAAAGTATACATTAAAAAATTTTAACAGTGTATAAAATATTTTTCTCTTATACAGAAAAATCTTGTTCTACGATAATTTTACAAAGTGTCGGAATATTTTTATAACCACAAGTATTGTAGTAATCAGGCTGTTTTTAAATTTTATATTTTTAAATAAATAAAATTGATGTAGTGTTTCACATTAAAAAAAATTATGCACCGATACAACTTTAAATTTTTTCGATTTTTTAAAATTTTTTTACATAAAATTAGATTTTAAATAAACTTTAGTTTATAAGGAAAACACGATAGACGAATAGAGGATTATCCAATTTACAATTCAGAAGATAAAGCTTTATCACAGAACAACTGTTTAATTTATTTATTCATAAAGATTAGAATTCTTTACTTTGACTAAGTATAAAATGTAAAAATTAATATAAAATATAAAAATGCCTACAAATATGTTTATTCTGCCGTAGACATATTTGGTGATGATTTTCTTTAGCGATGGGACTCATTGCTCATTCAGTGGATACGTCATTAGGCGAAATTTCTATATACGAGGTCTGTTCAAAAAGTATCCCAAATTTTGAATTTCCGCGGGTTACGTATATTCCATTTTCGATTTTTTCGGCCATTTTGAATGTTCAGTTAATTTTTGACAGCTGCTTTGCTTGCACGTGTTTTGGCTCGTCTTCGATTTTTGCCCATTTTCGACCAAAACCAGCATCGCATTAACATTGCTAAGGGGGTCTTGGACTCTGTCCGTAAAGTCCTAAATTTGCTCCAGAGGGTCATAACTGGTGTCGAATCATGGGCTTATGGTTATGACGTGGAAACCAAAGCTCAATCATCCCAATGGCAGCTGCCGCACCAGCCAAGACCAACAAAGCGCGCCAAGTTCGGTCAAATGTGAAGGTTTTTCTTACAGTTTTCTTCGCTTGCAGGGGCGTGGTACATCATGAGTTCTTGCCACAGGGTAGAACGGTCAATAAGGAATAGTACCTGCAAGTTATGCAAAAGTTGCGCGAAGCAATCCGACAGAAACTCCTGGATTTCATGATAACGCTTGTGCGCGAATTTTTGGCCAAAAACAATACACTAATAATGCCGCAGCCACCGTATTCCCCAGATCTGGCCCACTATGAATTTTTCTTGATCCATTTTTTTGGACCACTGAAAAAGATTCTTGATCCATTTTTTGCAATGGGTAAAAATTGAAGACGAGCCAAAACACGTGCAAACAAAGCAGCTGTCAAAAATTAATAGAACATTCAAAATGGCCAAAATTGTCGACATAAATGAGAGACATGAGTACCAACATAACGCCACAAAAAATCGAAAATCGAATATACGAAACCCGCGAAAATTCATTATTCGCGATACTTATGCAGCTCTAAAAATTTATAAATGGTTGGAAAAAGCCAGAAATCTGATGTGTATTCAGGTCTATGTTACGGAATTCTTTGATATAAATAAGGAATAATTTTTTTTATACTAAACTAAATGATATTGATTTAGATCATATGTTGTGCCAATAAAACCGCACCACATAACATACCACATAAGCCAACCAATTTTAGCTTCATCGCGTAAGAAGTTCCCCGGGCACATAATTTATTGATTTAACACTGTTGGACTCTTTTTTATAAAAATTTCCAGAAAATTATATTTACTTATAAAAGGATCGAGTCCTACAAGAGATATTTTCGCAATTATTTAAAAAAATGTTGTATTGTATTTATAATGGCAATAATAAAAAAATATATATAAAATATAATTAATTTAGGAGAAATTTTTGAAAAGTATTGCATTTAATATTGCTTTCCAAATCATAAACTGGATAACCCGTTAGTTACTAAGGCAAATCTTTACTTAAATTTTATATTAAAATTAAATGACCTTACTTACGAGTTTTTGATTAGATTAGTTTTTCTTTTAATTATAAAAATAATAATAAAAAAAAGACTAGATGATATATAAGAAGGTATTTTTTTGTTGTCAATATTAATAAATTTATTTGGTCTTGTTCTACTAACAGTTTTCATCACTAATAAAGAGTAACTAAAAATTCTATTTCCTATTAAATTATCTTTTAAAATATTCTAAAAATATTCAGAAATATATTTGATTGTTATGCAAAATATATGAAATCGTCGATAATAAATCCTTTTCAAAATTTTTACTCAAATAATTCTCTTTACTTATAGAAATTTGGGGAAGAAAAGTTGTTGAACATTTTTAAAAAGCAATTTTCCTGATAGCATTTTAATGTATTTATTAAAATGAATATTTTTCAGTTATGATTTCGAAAACTTTTCCGAATAAATACATTTATCATTTTATCTATGAATACACATATATGCTAATTCCAAAAGATTTATACAAATTACATTTTAATATCTGAAATTCTTTATAGAAAACTAAATATGTAAATAAGCAATAAATTTTGTAAAAATTTCAAATAATAAAAAAAAATTGCAATTTTCTATAATAAAATATTATTAAAAAGAGTTTATGAAAACTAATGTCCTTATTATTATGTAAAAATATTCTATTAGATAGGAATCTATGCACTTTTTTTTTTGAATTATAAAATATGTTATGAAAAAAATTATTTTTAAAAATAGTCTAAATCTTATGCAAAAAAGGAATATTTTCTTTACAAATCTATAAAAAATATTATATTTAGGCAAGGATTTATATACAATATATATCTTAATGGAACTTAGTAACAGTCATTTCAGTCAGTATTAATACTCGTCGTATTAAGTTATTGTGTTTTAACAATTTTTACTGATGTAATTCAACTTTTAATATAAGAGTAAGTAAACAGTACTTAAACCAATAATGAAGATGAGCCTACCATAAAACTTTGAAGAGGGAAATGAGTGAGGTCATCCACAAAAAAATTCATAAGATACAATACCAAGATTATCGAGCCCAAAAAATACGTACACGCAAGAAATTTCTTCAAAAACCCTGAATGAAATGAAAAGGAATGGAATAAGGTGGGCAGAGCCAGCATCTTAATAGTAGCACTTTTTTTAAGAAGTTACCAAACCACTTTCTCGATTATCTTACCTAAAGGCAAGGTCTTTTCAGCACAAAATAATTTTAACTTTTGCTTTTTAATGTACTCCAAAAGTTGTTGTCATCGAAAAAATTAAGAAAAATTTCCCAACATCTGATAGGGGCTTTAGGAGCATCTTCTTTGCATCTTTGGATCGTTTATTTTTTAAAAGATTCCCCATAATCGTAAAATCTACCGTTATTTTTGATATTTTTCACTTTTATTATGATAACATTTATAATACAAACTAAACAGTTCCAAAATAACAGATATTCTTAATAAGATATTATGAATTAGTCATCTTATAAACAAGGTGTTAACTATACAGTGACATATAGTATGAGAGACTATAAAATAAACAAATACCTGCCAAACTAGTTTTGGAATTTATTATTAATTTTTTTTAAAATAAAAATTTGAAATAGTTTTAGACAGTATTTTCAAAGGTTCTTTTTTTTATATGCATAATATAATTAAAATACGAGGACATTTATATGTATATTAATTAACTAATATCATATGTATGGGAAAAATTAATACTTACACAAATTTATATAAAATTTATTTGGATTATGCTCATGTATATAATTTGTAAAAGAAAAAAACAATTTTTTTTAATGTATTTTCCTAAAATTTATTTGCTTTGAAAACGTGAATTTATTTTATTTAATATCGCCTACTCAGATTCCAAGAATATTGTTTTCATTATACGATATAATATGCAAAAATCAATTTTATACCCCATAAAATCATAGATAATTGGATAAGAAAATATTGTAATTTTATTTTATGAATATTGATTCAGGGTTAGTATCTAAAGCAATAAAGAAAAATAATAGAGAATTTTTAGAATATCATCTAGTCAATCAGAAATCGAAATTTGGTTGGGTCAAAAGTGCATTTCACAGAGGACACAGTATTGATGTACAGGGAGTGGCAGAAAAATAACTAAGAGCGATCTTACAATACTACAAGCTATATCTTCACGTTGATTAGTCTCGTTTAAATCTACAGTACAAGGTTCAACCTCTTTCAATAAATATGCGACCCTAAAAACCGTGAAAAGTTTGAACTGACAACCATAAAATTTGGAGTGACGATGTGCCATCAAATTTTATGTTAAGCTTAGTGAATCTATGAGTTAGACTTACTAGCAGTTGCAAAGATCCTTTGAAGATCATTCGTTATCAAAAACATAAAGTTTTAGATGGAATATAAAACATTTTAGAGGGCCAATGAGCTCAGGAAGGCCTTGAATATTGTAAATGAAGAAAGACTTGAAGAAAAATGGTCGTTTGCATCAGCAGGCTTTGCGATAAATGATGACATCAGACCGGCAAACACTTGGATGCTCAATCATGACATTAAAACCTGTCACACGACCATCTCCATCAAAGAGTTTATATCAGAAATAAAAGATTTTTGTGGTTCCACAACCTTAATACCACCCCTTTCCCCCCCCCCTTTCTAACGATCAAAGTCCATGGCATTTTTTTTTGCCCAATATCAAAAAATCCTTAAAAGGATATCATCTTGGTAAAAGGAGTGTAACCGATAAGCTTTATTCTAGTTGAAGCTATTTTAAAAGATCAGTCTTATTTTATAGGAGCCATTTTCTACTCAATGGAACTATTAAAGGATCAGTTTTATTTTATAGGAGCAATTTTCTACTCAAGGGAAGTATTAAAGGATCAGTCTTATTTTATAGGAGCAATTTCCAACTCAAGGGAAGTATTAAAGGATCAGTCTTATTTTATAGGAGCAATTTTCTACTCAAGGGAACTATTGAAGGATCAGTTTTATTTTATAGGAGCAATTTTCAACTCAAAGGAACTATTTTAAAGCATCAACATCCGTTTATAGGAGCCATTTTCTATTTTAAAGGATCAGTTTTATTTTATGGGAGCAATTTTCAACTCAAGGAAACCATTAAAGGATCAGTTTTATTTTATAGGAGCAATTTTCTACTCAATGGAACTATTTTAAAGGATCAGTATCAGTTTAGAGGAGCCATTTTCTATTTGATAGGATTAGTCTTATTTTATAGGAGCCATTTTCTACTCAAGGGAACTATTAAAGGATCAGTCTTATTTTATAGGAGCAATTTTCAACTCAAAGGAACTATTTTAAAGCATCAATAACAGTTTAGAGGAGCCAATTTCTACTTGATAGGATTAGTCTTATTTTATAGGAGCCATTTTCTACTTAATAGAAATATTTTAAAGGATCAGTCTTATTTAAGAGGAGCCCTTTTCTACTCAATGGAACTTTTTTAAAGGATCAGTATCAGTTTCAAGGAGCCATTTTCTATTTGATAGGATTAGTCTTATTTTATAGGAGCCATTTTCTACTCAAGGGAACTATTAAAGGATCAGTCTTATTTTATAGGAGCAATTTTCAACTCAAAGGAACTATTTTAAAGCATCAATAACAGTTTAGAGGAGCCATTTTCTACTCAAGTGAACTATTTTAAAGGATCAGTTTTATTTTATAGGAGCCATTTTCTATTCAATGGAACTACTTTAAAGCATCAGTGTCAGTTTAGAGGAGCCATTTTTTATTTTAAAAGACCATTTTATTTTATAGGAGACATTTTCTACGCAAGGAAACTATTTTAAAGAATCAGTATCATGTTCGAGGAGCCATTTTCTACTCAATGTAACTATTTTAAAGAATCAGTATTGTTTTAAACGATTAACCACACCTTGTACTAAGTCATTTTCTATCTTTTTAAAGAATTTAATTACAAGAATTGATTTTTCCTTCATCAAAATATAATCATTCATTTTATAAATAACAAAATCTTTTCGATTCAAATTAGAATCAGTTTTGAATATTTCTTTATGCCAATATTTATAATTAAACAGAGTATCGCCCTACCCTGGAATAAAAAACCAAAAGCTTCGATTTAGATTCATTATACTTTTCCTTTAATTGACCAATACTTTGTCGACTTCTAGTCATATTGTGTTAAATCCAAGAATTAATAAGAAGCTCTTTACGAAACTAAACAATCTTCTTATTGGAAAAAAAAAATATTTAATAAATGTAATTTATTTTGGAATTTATAAAATTAAAAAGTCCTAACAATCTCCTTTTTTTGATTAAATTCTATATTTTCTAAAATCGTAATAATTCATAATGAAAGAGAAGGAAATCCCCCTAACCCTAAAAGCCCTTAACGATTTAATGATAAATCTATGTCAGATACAACACTTATCAAAGTATGTAAACATTTTAGCAAAATATGACAAATCTATCAAATACTTGAATGGAAATGTTAACAACTTTTCTCCAATTTGTTTTTGTTATAATTCTACAATCTATAATAAATATCAAAAATATAATGAAAATCGATTTTTCTCCGCATGACTAAAAATTACTTTTTATAATAAATTCCTTACATACAATTTATCATTCTTTAAGAATTTTTAAAGATTTATTATTAATATTATTTAAAAAAAAAAAAAAATATTCATTGAGATAATTTTGTTTTCAGAAACTTGAAAATATTTATAAGAATGGCAAATAGAAAAAATTATTTCTTAAATTTAATGATGAAAATCTTTACGCAAAAGCCTTTTGGTAAACGTGTCAAAAGGCTTTCAAATTATACATCCACAGTGAACGAGTATGAAAATATTCTTGAATTTTGTGTGGGGTTTTTATTGTTGGCGGAAAGGGGTGGGGGGATGCATGAATTTCAAATTTCTTCTTAGACAAAGAAAGCTTTCGAAAAATGGAAAAATGGAATTTTTTCCCTTTTGCAAATTCATGTACTTATTTCTAATAGTACGTAGATGGTGAAAATACATAGTGCTTGTTATAGTACCAATTATGAAGCTGCCATAGAAATTTTCTGCACTCTTGCGAATACGTAGGCTACTATATATATTTCTGGCCTAGGCAACACTAAGTGTTGCCAGGTGCGATCTGACATTTCCATTGGAAAGTTTGACATTTTTTAGCATAAACGTACTCAGAACGTTTTGACGTACGACTATCATTTGTGTTGTTTACAGTGACTTGAAAAAATCAATTTGGCAAAAAAATGGAATTAACTCGTGAACATTTTCGTGCGATCATTTTTCACAACTTTCGACGTGGATTATCACGACAAGAGTGCATCGATGAACTTAAATCTTTGTATGGCTATGAAGCACCATCCTATAGCACTGTGAAAAACTGGTACAACGAATTCAATCGTGGCCGACGCTCGCTCAAAGACGAATTCCGTGAAGGTCGTCCAAAAACAGCCGTTGTTCCAGAAAACATCGATGCCGTACGTGAACTGATAATGCAAGACCGTCATGTGACATACCGTGAGATAGAGGCATGCCTAGGCATTTCTCCCACCAGCATACATTCGATATTGCATGAACACCTGGCCGTAAAAAAGGTTTGTTCTCGTTGGATCCCGCACAATTTGACAATCGCTCAAAAAAAGGCTCGTGTGGATTGGTGTAAAGAAATGCTGAAAAAATACGATCGCGGTGCTTCAAAAGACGTTTATAAGATCGTCACAGGTGACGAATCATGGATCTATGCGTATGAGCCCGAAACAAAACAGCAATCGACCGTGTGGGTCTTCCAAGACGAGTCAAATCCAACGAAAGTTGTTCGTGGAAGAAGCACTTCGAAGCAAATGGTCGCTTGTTTCTTTGGCAAAACTGGTCATGTGGCGACTGTTCCGCTTGTGCAACGTAGGACGGTCAATTCTGAGTGGTACACCACCATTTGTTTGCCTGAAGTCTTCGGAGAAATTCGAAAAACGAACAAGAGAAGTCGAATCATTGTGCACCATGACAATGCGAGCTCTCACACATCGGCTCAAACCAGCGCCTTTTTGACCGGACAAAACGTCGAATTGATGGGTCATCCTCCGTACAGCCCTGACTTGGCACCCAATGACTTCTTTTTAATTTTCGTCGCCAGAAGATGCTGTTGAAGCATTCAAAAACCATGTTTTGGAGGTGTCTCAATCGGAGTGGAAAAAGTGCTTCGAAAATTGGTTTGAGCGCATGCAAAAGTGTATAAATCTTGATGGAGAATATTTTGAAAAACAATAAAACCTTTTTCGTTGATAAATATTCGCATTTTCATTATTAGGCCAGAAATATATATAGTAGCCCACGTATGCCTACGATAATAACAACAATAATAATTTTTGCTATTTTTCTTATTTAATGAGCCACAAAAAACTTGCTCCATACAAAACGCATAAATTAACTTATACTTGGTCATTAAAGTGATGGATGAAAAATTGTATGTTTCTTGCATAGAAAGATAAAATTCATCAAAATAAATTAAAAGGCAATCATTTGATTAGTTCTAAATTTCGTTAATAATCTTATTAATTTTTCATTGAAATGGAAAATGTCGCAATCGCCGCTGTTTTTGTTATTTCGTTTCGTGATCATTTACAATACAATACAGAATGTAACTAGTTGTGGATACTCATTACACCAGCGGCAATATGTGTACCTCAATAATTTATTGATTCAACTATTGCACGAATGGTTAAATGTGTCTCTTGAACTAGTACATACTCCTATCGAAATATCTGATCGTAATGACATTCTCTTGTTTATTACTTAGTCATGTAATATGTGTATTTCATGGAAGACTATCCCTAAAGCCGGCTATTGTGTAATATATATTCAAATACCTTTAACCACGGTTACTAAGTTCGATGTGAACCTTCATTAAATAACGCGCATATTTAAAAAATACAAACAAAATTTGCTACTATCTACGTTCTTAAAAAAAAACTGTATAGATTTTATTGATTTTTCTTAAATATGACTTTGATATTATTTTTTGATTAATTATGTCTTGAATTTTTTTATTTATAAAAATTTTTAAAAATATTCTCAATTTAAGTTTTTCAGAAATTTCTTCACAACGACGTAGGTAGTCTTTAAGGTCTTCAACTAGAATCGCCTTGACCTTCTCGGTAAAACACCCTTGAATGTTATAGGTTTTTTTTATTTCTTCACAACGACGTAGGTAGTCTTTAAGGTCTTCAACTAGAATCGCCTTGACCTTCTCGGTAAAACACCCTTGAATGTTATCGACAGTACGAAATGTTGAGAATTTTTCAAGTGCTTTTTTTTATCTTAGGGAACAAAAATATCACATGAAATGTTATAAGGATCTCTTTTTCTCAAATGAATAGTGGGACTGACAGGAAGCAGTATTTTTCTGATATAAACTCATTCATGGACTGGAGGGTTTTTTGTTTTTGAAGCGCAGAACCCTTTATCTAGGCCCTTAAAAGTATTCTTTGACTTGATTACTTTTCTGTCATATCTCTTAAAAAATTATTTTATTTTTATTATTATTATACAAAGTCTTCTAAAAATAAATTTATAACTTCTTTTTCAAATAATTTCGAATGAAAATAAAAAAAAAACAGTAATTTGATCAACCGAAATTCGTTTGTAATATATTTCTACCATTTTAATGACATTTTTTAACAAGTTTTCATATATTTTCGGATTAGTTTTATTAATTAAGTTATTAAGTTATAAGTGATCAATTAGTATTAATCTTTAAAGAAGAAGAAATCATAAGCAGTCAATTGTGGGGAGTGAGGGGCCAACCAAAACTACAACTCTTCGACCGAATTCAGTGTTGGCACCACAAGCCCCCTAACCACAATTAAAGCATCTCTTTATATCCTTAAAGAAATAGGGACCAATAACACCTTGGCCCTAAAAACCGCATAACACAGTTGCTCTACAAGGACTTAAACGTCAGTCGTGAAATGCCTCAGGGTATTTTGTATCTTAGATTAAAGATACAAAAATACGCACTTTTCTGGCACAATTATTGCAGAAGCGGCAGAAATCGTTTCATTTTTTCATGTAAACATGACACCCACTGACATCTAGTTTTCGTAATAGAAATTTATTGAATTGCAAAAGAATAATTTATATTAATTTTAATTCACGTATTGGACACAAAAATACAATTTAAACACAACAACAGGCAATGTGTATTTTTTGTACAATCTTTTGATATGTAATGAAATTGTATTTTAAGTTTATTATCTATTTCATAAATATCAATTAAATATCAAGCGCCTCAACGTTTGTAGACTTCCGGAGAGTTATAAAAAGCGCCATTCTCCATGAAAGTGGTAGCATACCAAAATGCTTGTATACTTTCGTTGTTTTCAAAGTTCTTATTTTGGCACTTATCGGAAAGGGCAAGTAAAAGTGTAGATTTTATGTTTTTTTAAGTATTTATAGGAAGTTAATTGAACATAATGAGGAAGTCAAGAATTTGTATCTTTCGGTAAATTGCTATCTTCATTTTTACTATACAAATTAACATAAATTAAGTTTATGATATGCCTAAATGGCTTTTAGTGATATGTTTTGTCCAAAAAGTCGTTAAAAATTGAAAAGTTCGTCATTCAATAAATGTAAACAATTGTGATGTTGACAGTTCAATGTTTACAAGAAAATAGTTCAGTGCCGGCGTACGTAAAGTGTGTGTAAGCACATTTAAGGGAACAATGAAAAACATACTGAAAAACATACATTTTTCAGAATGTTTTTCATTTTTGTTTTTATTGTATTAATTATTTAAATAAATTTGTTTGGATTTGTGCTTTCGCTTGTTCTATTAGACCATATTAAAATGCATTTACTAAATAATATTGTTTTTACAAAACTAATTCCATTAAACAACAAAACCTGCAATATTAAAAAATCTATTTATTTACCCATAAATGACACCACATATCAAAATGGTTTTAAATGAAGCGCCTCAATCGCACTAGTGAAGTTTAGAATTGGCACCCAATGATTTACGTCGTTTCTGTTATTTTTTTCACGCAGAGCACGGTGCAATTCGAGCAGTTCTTGGTGGTAGCGGTGGGCATTGACAGTAGACGATACTCTGCTGATCCCACCAAACGCACAGCATCGTCTTCCATCCAAAGCGATTTGGTCTTGGGGAAGATGTTGATGGTTGGCGGGGATCAACCCACGATTTCCTGCGTTTAGATTCTCGAAATATTTCCACTTTTCATGGAAATATATCCACTTTTCATCGTCACAATCCGATGCAGGAACGTTTTCCTTTTTTGTCTGGCGAGCAAAATTTTGCATGTGTTTTGGCGTCGCTCCATCTGCCTATCGTTCAATTCATGCGGCATCCATTTTCCGATCTTTTTAATCTTCCCCATAGCACGCAGACGCATGGAAATGGCTGGTTGAGTAGAACTCAATTGCTCCGCGAGCATTTTTTGCGATTGGGTATCGTCTTCGTCCAAAAAAGCCTGCAATTGATGGTCCTCAACCTTCCTAGGCCAATTTTCACGCTTCTTATCCCACAAATCAAAAGTGCCGTCAAATTGAAGAAGAAAAGCAGAGCTTCCCGCATATGATGTTTTCTGGCACAAAACTAGACATGATTACCAAAGAAAAAATGTATGTTGTTGTACGAAATTGCTGACAATGTGCACTGATTAATGTTGACAGATGTCAAACTCATAAAAAAAAGTATGGTGTGCCCATGATAGCTTAATACTCTCACTCACGCCATCTATGACTAAACAGCGGATTTAAGCTTATACACCTGGTAATACAAAATTTTCTGCAAAATATTCCTAAAAGGCATGGAGATTCTCAGTTTTTAGCTACACTTTGACATAGCCCAGCTGAAATGTTTTTACAATAATGAACATTTAATAATAATATTATCTATAAATATAATGTTTGTTTGTAGACCTCCGAAAGACATCTTGTTAATGTGTACGTAATCCTTTAATACTGGAATACTCTATAAATGAACTTTTAGTCAAACTAATGATTAATAGAAATTAAATCTGTATTTTTCTTTGTTGAAAGTCCTTATTTTTTTTATAAAATTTCAAAGTTCTCCACTTTTTGTTGCTATTTTTCAATGTAATTCTAATAAAATTATAAATGAGAAATATTTTTTTTAATTTTAACTAAAGATTATGTGGTTTATCATTTAGGCGGAGATCTTTCTTAAACCCTTTAATTTCTAATCAATTTATTTGTTCCACCAGTATTGAAATTATCAACTTCTTAACAAATATATAAAAAAAATAGATTAGATAGATACCAGCAGATATTACGTGATTGCAGCAATGAAATATTTCAACATATCAAATAACTCATTTACTAATAGTATCGACAAAGAGTTTTTAACTAACGCTACTATTGTACAAATACAAATTAACTCTTACATGGATTTTAATTATTTTTACTTAAAAGCCCATCGTTACTTATATACAAAAACTAATAGCTTCCTGAATTTTCAAATCAATAAAATAATTACACAAAAATTCAACCGCTCATGCATGTTGTACAAATAACCACCTTCTTTTCGACCTTTAGCCATGAATTAGTGGACAAGCATTGAAGATGAGTTTGGTGCCTCTTGCGCAAATGCAATAAATACCAATGGTCCAAAAATATATTTTACTTACTTACCAAAGGATTGGTGATTATGTAAGTATTTTATTTATTATAGTTACGCCTTGTAGTTAAAAAATTTAAAACAAAAAAAAACAACACATAATTTGTACGCAGTGTTTTCTAACACTCATATTTGAATTAACACACGCACTATTTTGAGAGCAATCAACTTAATTCTTCATCATTAAATACCATCATATTTGTTGGTTTTTTATTTAAAATATTATATGAATTATGAAAGGTGGTAATTTGGTTTTTTTTGTTTTATAATCCATCAAAAATTTCAGTGATTTAATATTAATAAGAATACAAAATGGTTAGTTTCATCAATAAAAATTTTACTAAAAGTTAATTTTTTTCTAATTTTCTACTTTATTTTTAACTATGCTTATTTCACTTTAATTTTTTTTGTTGAGAAAATAATAATTTTATAAATAATAATTCTTAGTAAATGTTCGGGCTAATTTTATAAGTAATTATTTCATGCCATTCAACTTAAGTGCTTAGAACATTTAAGAAAGAATTTTCCTTCTCATCAACTACAATATTATAATAATATCTATAATTATTTATACATTATATATGAATATATAATTAAAGAAAGAATAATGTCATTTTTACCATAAAATAAATATTTTTTATTGAAAAAAACTAAAAATAGACAAACAAAAATGTTACACGCAAAGCAAAATTAATCATTCTAAACCTTACTAAAATACGAAATAATCTATAATCGCACTCGAAGAAAACATATTTTTAGATACAGAAAAAAAATACTTTGACTACTTTTTTGTGTGATTTCATTTGTTTGTTGGTATGTAAAGTACCCTAGGACTTAATCCAAGTGCTAGGATACAGTACCACGACCATGAGGCCATTTGGCAATCTGTAAAAAATTGAATCGACCAGCTTAGGGGGGAGAATCGATTTTTTGATCAAGTAATTTTTTATCTAAAAAATATTATCATTAGAAAAGGAATTTTGGATAAGATGACATTCCGTTAGATGATGAGCTATAGTGAGTTGAACATCACTTCTCGACGTGCCACGAATAACTCCCAGGGCTACGTAGCGACGACTTAAGATGATAGTGCTTTGATGATTAATAGTGCAACCTGCATATGGAACTGCCATCAAAAGAAATATTCCAAAATGAAGTTTGCAGAACAACAAATAACCATTGTGTCCATTCAACTACTTTAATAAAAGTTTCCTGTTAAAGAACGTATCAATATCGACTTTTTTAGCCCTCTCCAGAGATGTAGATACTCTTAAATCTGCTTTCAATCATGATCTCAAGTCACTACAAAGAAAGGAAGTTTGTTAACTTATAGTAATAGTAGAGGGATCTACGTCAAGATAAAGGATCATAAATAATAGGCAGAATGCATTTCTTTTATGCAAAAAAGAGGAAGTATAATAAAAAAAAATTTCTTGCCAAAGGACGTGTCAATATTGGCTTTTTCGAATCTCGCCAGAAATGTAGATACTACTAACTCTGCTCTCAACCATGATTTCTAGTCGGAACAAGGAAGGGACATTTATTAATTTATAGTGATAGTAGAGGGATCTTTGTTAAGATTGAGTATGCAAAAAAGATAATATACTATGTTATGTTTTTCAAGACCTTATGAAGAGGTCATCAAGATTTTTATGAAATCGATTTTTCGGGATTTTTAGAACACCTTTCGCCCAAAATTCGATAGGAAAACTTCTTTTTAAATAAAATTATTGCAAAACTATAAATTTTTTAGTTAAACCTTTTTTTTTCTTATTATTATTTACAAACCAAACTAAAAATTTAAAAAAAAAATTCAATCAAAAAATCATTAATTCAATATTCCAAAATACCCTAGAGATTTTTGCAATTATTTTTAACGAAATTATTTTTGTGATTTTTTTGTGGTTTTCTAAATTGAATATTATTTATATTATAAAAAAATAATTTTTAAAATAGTAAAAAGTTGATGGTAGGAAAATTTTAAATCAATTTTTCAACGAAACTAAAAAACTATTGAACATATTGAAAAATAGTAAAAATTAGTAAAATTTCATTGAGAAATGTTTTAATAAAAATATAAAGTAGCAAATACCACCCTTTTTAGTATCTCAAAGAAGAAAATAAATACAACTTCAGCTCTAAAATGCGATGGTAAATATTAGGCAATATTACTACAAGTGCTCTGAGTATTGTTCATTAATTTTTACGTAATTCGCAAAGGAATTCGACTTATTTTACATTCACTCAAAGTATTATTTAATATAAGAGTGGATGAAATAGGGGAAAAAAAATCCAGGGTTAAACAAATACAAAAGATATCATTAAATCTCACTTACTATAAGAAATTATTATAGATTACAGTAAGCCATAAAATGGGTGGTCAAATAATAATTATAATACAGATTATTTTACGAATAGTTAAGCTACTAAAAAAGAATGTGCTACTCTAGATTCGAGGATTAAAAATTGTTCAATCAATTTTGTAATTTTCCACCTAGTTTTTTTTTACCGTACAATAATTTACTAATAATTGTTCTAAGACAAATAATGTTTAAAATTTTCAACCAAAATTAAATTTTAATTATTTTACCAATAATTTTAAAATTAACTATTGAATAAAGATCCTTGAAAAATTCCATTTACTAAATACTATAACCTTTAACATTTACTAATCAACCCCATATGAAAAACTGGTGCAGATTGCTACGCAATCGTAAATTAAGTTTTTTTTTTGGTTGTGCACGTCTCCGTGGGAATATTCTTGTAGAAATAAACAAGAACTATTTTAAGTTGATTAACATTTTCAAGGACCTTTTTGCGTAATCGTCATACCATATGTACGCGTAATAAGCGAATTTTCTATGATATATAATCAATATCATAAAATATAATTCAATATAAAAATAAACAACAAAATTTGACAAATTATAGTATAGATAATTTTTTTTTGATAGAAAAAAAAACTGGTTTGTTTTCTGAACTTTGTTTATAAAAACAAAAAAAAATGATTAACTCAAAATTCCATAGTAAAAAAAATTGCTTATATTAAAACTGGACAAACCGAAATAATTTCAACAGCAAATAAATAAGATGAGACCGGACTGTACGAAGACATTGGAAAAAGAAAAGGTTCAAGGCTAAATTAACATCTTTCAGACTTTCAAGGTTTCGATATCGAACTATATTATCATCCAATGTACCATGATAAATTTTCATATCAATTTATTAACTATTTGACTATACACACCTCTACCCATCCTTCTACTAACATTTAATGAGGATAACCGTCACATTGGAATAAGAAAATTTTGTTTATAATTAAATTAATAGTCGATAAGATTTAATTAAAAAATAATAATAATACTATTCAAAACAACAAGAATCATATATTATCAGATTAAATAAAAAAAAAACTAAATATCAGTTATTTTTTTTAGGTTGATTTTTTTACGAGTAAATAAGATTATCCACTTTTCCCATGCTATAAATAAGAACCATCCCTCTGGGAGGTGGTGTTTTTTTTTGTGTTTTTTCTTCTTTTTTCCTTTGAGTACAAAAAGACTTATCCTATAGGCCCTTTTCAAGGTTAACAACTTAAGTATAAAATAAACTTAACTTTAACAGCAATTTTATTTTATATAAAATTAATTTCATGACTTTTATGTGGAAATAATGTATACTTTAATTTTAAGTTACACCTACATATAAGGTTATCCAATTTATAGTGTAAAAAATATATCACTGTTATTTAATAATTATTCAGTATATTTATATAGAAAAGTTCTAATTTGTTTAGCTATAGGTTTGCCATTTAATAATATAAATCATTTTATTACAAATATGATTCGATTTAATATATTGTAGTAAAAACGTTTTATCAAAAAGTGATTATTCTGTCGTAGCCACGTTGTATGCTTTAAAAAGAGTCTCCATAGTCTCATGTCTAGCCCGAAGAACACCTAAATAAGCAAAATTGCGCATATCTAATGATCTCGAAAACCACAAGTAACTATAAAAAAAGCCATTGTATTTGGGGTGTGATTGGCCCCGTATTTTTTTGAAAATGAAGAATGGGAAACCTTTGCAGTCAATGGCAGTATGACAGTGGCCTTTTTTTTATCCAAACTTGAAGACTCTAATCTGGACTACATGTGGTTTCAACAATACAGGGGTACAAGCTAAACGATAATAAAAAAATTAGTTTTATCCTGCGGAAAGTTTCCAGGATATGCAATGTCGAGATTTGGTGATGCCGATTGACCTCCAATATTGTGCAATTTGATGCCGTTGAACTTATTTTTATAAAATTATATAAAATATTATATAAACAAAAATCATTTTTGCAGCCCAAACATCGCACAAAAGTTATAAAAAATTACCTCAAAAGGATCTAGACCTGCAACAAGTCTCGTCGTATTAATTTAATATATTTTATTTTTATACATAATGGAAAAACTTAAATAATATAAAAAATTATATAATATTTATCAAAATTTGAATAAAAACATAACTTATAATAATAAAATAAAATTATTTTTTTGATTCTGGAATTTTTATATTTGATTTTTTTATATAATATTTAAAAAAAAATATATTTTTAATTTTTTTTCTATGTCTGCAGGATATTTTTGTACTAATTAAATTCGAACAACACCGTTTATGATATTAAAACAAATAATAAAAATTGTTATCTAATCTAATTAATGGTTTTGACAACAAAAAAATTAAAAGATTGTTTTTTTTTCCAATCATTAAGTTAATAAAAATACAATTTTAATTTGTTATCCAAAAAGAATAAAAATTAATAATTCATTAAAAAAAAATACAAACTTTTTCTTTAAATTCAAATTTAAAAGAACTATTTAAGACAAATAATTATACAAAAAAAAAAAAATCATTATCAGAATATATATTTATTTTCATATTAATAAAAACTATATTAATTTTTTTATAACAATTTCATTTTTTTTTTAAATACTTTAGAAGAGTACGCATATGTTAACGTTAGGTTATCAACATTTTGAAGGTGATCTGGTTTGTTGAAATATCTTAAAAATATGCTTTTAGTATACACTTCCACCTAAGGTCAAGATTATGTTTATGGATCTCCTATATACCTACGCATACTTGTATATTCTAAAGATCTTAAGTTTATTGCAAACTTGGTATGTCAAATTAAATTGAAATTGTTTATAAAAATTGTATTACTGACATTGGAAGTTCATAGATTGGCCATACTTGCTCTTTTGATAGAAAATAAACTCACACCGAAATTTTATTGTAACGTAAATAAAACGAATTAACAAAAATAAAATACTTATGAGAGTACTTAGCAATTAACTAAGCAAATACAGTACAGATAATTTATCATTATGATTTCCCACTAAAGTAATCATCAATTTTTAAGTTGAAATTCTTTTAATCATAAGGTGGTGGTGCACTGCCTCTTAAGGTCGACCATGAGTTATCAACATTTATCATATACTCGTTTTTTATCTGAGATTACAAGTATTAAACAGATGGAATTTTCGTATAGTATTTTTAAATAATTTTCACCACCGGATAAGGTTGCTCTTTTCATTTTTTTCTACAACAATTTCTCCATCCGTTCCAGCCTTCAATGGAATTGATGTGAAATTTTTATACTTCAAACAATAAGGAGTTAATTACAATTAATTGTAATTCAGAAAATTTCATTTAATTAAATAAAATTTCACTATATTTTAAAAGTTTTCACATATAATCTAATTGAAAATCATTATTTTAATTGTATTGTTGATAGTCTTTTAATTAAAAGGTTAATTGCCTTAACCATACCTTTCTAGTTCTCATGATAAAAATAATTTTTGTGATTGTGTGTTAATTGTAAATAAATTTATAGGAATTTTTTAAACTGTATTATTGTTATTTAATAAAAGTAAATATTATCAGTAAAATATAGTGTTTTATGAAAGAGCCCATATTTAGATGTATGTCCTTTTTGTCCAAGGTAAAAACAAACAAACTCAAAAATTGGCATACAAGTATTACCTGAGTTTTATTCAAAATTTTTACTGCCTGACTTTTTGGGGAAAGTAATAGAAAAAAGTCTTTTTTTTTAGTATCACAATTTATATTTAAATTATGATATAAATATTTAGCAATAGAAATCAGAACTTTTAATAGATTCAATTGCATTTAGCAATAGAAATCAGAACGTTTGATCGATTCAATTGCATAAGTCCAAATTGGCTTTCTAATTGCGTTGTATAATAAACGTTTACTATTTATTATCAGTTTCGAACAGTTCTCCAGTAATCTACTTTCAGGTTAATATCTTGTCTAAGTAAAGTCCTCATTAACATTGGTAGCTACCATAGTTTTAGGATTATTTGGGGTCTCATCGGTATAAACGTTAAATACAGGATGTTTTTTATCCGTGTACAAGAATTGGGAATATCTCTATCATATTTGTTAAAAATTCTCAAAAAGGATTGGCTTTTTTACCCGTATAAAATTCAAGGTAACAGACACGATCGAATTGGAGAGATATGCCTAGGACCATTCCTAGACAGTACTCTATTCATGCAAGAGAAGACTCAATGTAAACAACTTTACGGTCACATTGATCAGAGTTCTTCAATAATGGTATGCAGGCGTTTCAAACTAATTACTCCAAAGATTTTTTTAAAGACACTTTTACAATCAGATCAGAGGTGTTATCAATATAAATATCATATTAAATAGGAGCCAAAATACTGCCTTGTGAAACTCCAATAGAATTGAATAATTTTCTGAGTATTCTGCATTAACTAAATTAAAAAATTAAAAAATTAGCCTAGAGACAGAGGTACTGTCTCATAGAATGACGACGGAAAATCGTAGAAAATTTCTACCAGAAGCTATATCTTCAGTCACTCAACGCCCCACCACCTCGACACCTGAGTTGCCAAAAATGAGCAGTTCTGAACGTGGGTTCTGAAGAGCTGCAACCCGTTAATACAATAAATCAGAACTGGCGGCTGAACTAAACAAATTAAAAAATTGTAAAGTGCCAGTAAAAGACTTAATTACAAGTGAAATGCTTAAAGCTAGACAAAGAGACTTTGGAAACAGTGCTTACGATGCTTCCAAATAATTACTTAGAAGAAGGAAAAATTCCCGAATCTTGGCATAACACTGAAACCATTTTACTTTATAAGAAAGGAGACTGTGCAAGTATGGAAAACTACTGACCGATCAGCCTTCTATCCATCTTATACAAACTGCTAACAAAAGTTATAACATTCCGACTTAGACAAAAATTCGACTTTTACTGACCCGTCGATCACATCTTGCATTTGTAGACTACCAGAAAGCTTTTGACTCCATCGAGACATGGAGTTGTTAAAATATATATATGATCATGTGACCCTTAGGGTGAAGATAGGAGATGACTGGACTACGGTGAGGATCAAGATTGAGAGTATCGCTCTTGGAATCTCTCAATCTGGGATCAAAGGAGCATAATAATCTCCGGAAAAACCTATATCAATTAAGCTTTACCGATGATATCGTTCTAGTTAGTAGTGATGCCGAAAAACTCCGAAGGACTAAGAACGAATCTTCATTAAACCAAAATTATGAGTTCCGATAGCTTGCAGATCACGATCAATAACAGCACGCTAGAATATGTTAGCGGGTATGTCTATCTGGGACACATGATCCTCCCGGTTCTCGAAATGAAATGGGCTCAAAGTCTATGATATGGGCTCGAAACTGCGACACTCACAGTAAATAGTATAAACAGACTCTGAGTTTATCAGCGAACGATAAAAAGGACAATGCTAGGTGCCAGATCATATTCACAACGAAGAAATTAGCCGAAAAACTGGAATTTCTGATATGGTACAACGCATTACTAGTCCGAAATGGAGATAGGCAGGACACATAGTACGGGATGATCTCAAATGGACCAAAAAGATTATACAATGAAGACCTAGTGACTCGAAGAGAAGTGCCGGGAGACCCAAAAAAAGATGAAGGGATGATATCCCAAAAAATCGAATGTGAACAGCGGAAAAGAGGACATTATGGTAAAAATTGAAAGATGCATATGATCAGGAGTAGACTAAGACAGGCTGAAGAAGAAGAACAGGATCTTCTTCTTTTCTTGAAAATAACATAAGAAAATATTATTTATTAATTTAAGATACAATATGAAAAGCATGGAAATTATATGAGGTCTGTTCAAACATTATCGGGAATTTTGAATTTCCGCCGGTTACATATATTCGATTTTCTATTTTATTTAAAAGGTTGGTACTCATGTCTCTTACTTATGCCGACAAGTTCGGCCATTTTGCTTTACTTGCACGTTTTTGGCTCGTCTTCGCTTTTTGCCAATTTTCGACCAAAAACAGCAAAGCATTATCATTGCTAAGGAGCTATTGGACTCTGTCCGCGACAACCTAAATTTTCTCCAGAGGGCCATAACTGGTGACAAATCATGGGTTTATGGTTATGACGTGGAAACCAAAACTCTATCATCCCAATGTAAAAGAGCGCCAAGTTCGGTTGAATGTGAAGGTTTCTTCGATTGCAGGGGCGTGATGCATCATGAGTTTTTTCCACAGGGTAGAACGATCAATAAGGAATATTACCTGCAAGATAATATGCCCGAAACAATCCGTTAGAAAAACCCGGATTTGTGGAAGAACAAAAATTGGTTTTTGCAATTTTTGGCCAAAAACAACACACTAATAATACCACAGCTACCGTATTCCCTAGATTTGCTCCTCTGTGACTTTTTCTTGTTCTCGAAACAGATTCTTTGATACATTTTTTGGAATGGTCAAAAATCGAAGACGAGCCAAAACTTGTGCTAGCAAAGTAGCTGTCAAAAATGAACTGAACATTCAAAATGACCGAATTTATCGGCATAAGTGAGAGATATGGGTACCAATATAATGCCACAAAAAATCGAAAATCGAATATACATAACGCGCGGATATTTGAAATTCGTGATACTTTTTGAACAGACCTCGTATAAGAGATGATGCATCATAAATTGGTGGATTGCCAGATTGTTGAGTTCAAATCGGAAGCTGGTAGTCAGAAATAAATTTTAATAGAAATTTTTTAAAGAATTTTACTAAAAATTGGGAGGAAAGGGTTTATAAGTCTCTAGGAAGATGAAGAATTCGCTGGTTTATTTCGCTTGGATATCATTTTAATGACTGAAAATTTGCAGATTATGCGCAGGATACTAATGAAAAATTATGTAAGGGGAACTAAAGTTTACTTTAGGATAGATGCTGCTATTAGATCCTAACCAGAAACTTTCTTAACGCAGAAGTGAAAAAAATTAGTTTTTTTTTTTATAATAAAAAATCTCTTATTTTTCACAATCATTTTTAATGTACTTAAAAAATTTGCTATAAATATAATATTTTTAATAAAGTAACAAAAACTAATATGTGAGATAGAAAACCATTGAAAATATGGCACAATAACGTGATTATTGTATGTTAACTAATAAGCTTATAAATTCATGTGTGCAAAAAAATTCACTTTTATTGTTATACGAATTTCAGTAAGAAAAATCCCACATTCTCATGTGAGTATCATAAATTGTATGTGGCACAAAAGCCATAAATCAAAAGTAGTCATTTTAAAAGTTCAATTCGAATTGTTATAGTTTATCTGAAGGTTTATATTGTAATAAAAAAAAAGTAATTTTTTTCAGAACAAATTCGAAATAAGAAACAATCTACAAAAGTGTATGAACAAACATAATACGATATTTGGTTTTAATGGATTTTTCTTCATCTTTCAAGGTGGAAGATTTTTATAATTATTATTGAGTGAAATTTATAATAAATAACTAAAAGAATATATAAAATAATTTATTATTCATTATACTTTATATGCTAAAACACTGAAAGATATTTTTAGAAGCACTTTTCATGTCATCTTATTTTGTTCAATTTCCAAATTGAAATTCACTTGGAAAGTTTAAAAATTTTCTCCAAGATACATATCTGAAATGTAGAAAAGATGAATCTTTTCCATCCAATGATCAGTAGTAATTAGGCAGATTTTCAAAGAGGTCAACTAAATGATCTAAATTCATATGCAAGTACGAGTACTTGTGCCGGATTTGTAGTCATTGCGAAGTGTGACAGTAACCTGAATAGTTGCTATGATACTCATGGCTCAGTACCATGGTTATTGAATTTCAGGTATTTACCATCGAAAAGATATTAGTTTTCATCATGATTGTCATCCCAATGACGAATTACAGCAACACGCCCTCATTCCCTTTCAGATTCAATTATCGTCAAGTTTAAGGTGACAACAACTCACTTCGGAAATCATTTCGAAGGCGATAATTATTGCAGCTAAAAGTCTTGAGCATTTTATATCAATAATATGACAAAAAAAAATACATTTATATCTTAACATGACATATAGTAACTACCAGAAATTATGAAATAATTCAAACATGAAAATAAAAATTTTATAAAATCAACAATGTGCTTTTCAGTTGTTTTTTTCTTTCTTCAAAATAACATTTTATCGAATATTTCAATCTGTATACGAAACAATGAATAATTTCATTTAATAAATTTGTACCTTTCAATTAACATTAAAAATTATGACAAATTTTTCTATTATACTTTCAGAAAATGTCAATCTTGTGCATTATCTAAATTTTCCTATACATTTTCCTATTGTCAACGAATGATAGATTCTTTTCGATATTATTTGAACAATTTTTGATTTTTGTTAACTATCAAATTTATTGATCTTGTAAATTGAATTTATTTCCATATCCGCATTACATATAAATTATTGTATAATAAAATATACAAAAAAAAAATTATATTTTTCTCTTTAAAACGCCTACAAAATATTTGAGAAGTTTTTTTTATTATTTACGAGTTTTTTTTATTTATCTCAATTTATAAGAAATAAATTTCTTATAAATTGAGATAAATGTTTTTTATATAATGGTTTACTTATATTATTCTTTATATTTTTATATTTCCCAATTGTTTTTTTAATGTTATTGGTCAGATCATATTACATTTACGAGGTCTGTTCAAAAATTATCGCGAACTTCAAAAATTATTTATTTATTCATGAATATCTATTTTGTCTCCTTCAAAGTAATCCCCACCAGATATTACAATTTTTGCTCTTCTACAAATCCGGACATTTCTGGCGGATTGCTTCCCGCAACTTGCGCATAACTTGCCGGTAATATTCCTTATTAACCGTTCTACCCTGTGGCAGGAACTCATGATGCACGACACCCCTGTAATCGAAGAAAACTGTAAGGAAAACCTTCGACCTTGGCGCTTTTTTTGTTCTTGGCTCGTGCGGCAGCTTCCATTGGGATCATTGAGCCTTGGTTTCTACGTCATAACCATAAACCCATGATTCGTCACCAGTTATGACCCTCTGGAGCAAATTTTAGTCGTTGCGAACGATCAATGTTAATGCGATGCTACGAGGGTCGTTCAATAAGTCCTTAGAAAAAGATGGAAAAAAACTGTTTTTTAAAAAAAAAAATTTTTATTTTTCAATACAATCTCCTTTTAGCTCAGTACACTTTTCCAAGCGTTTTTCGAAAATTTTTATCCCGTCCAAAAAATAGGATTTCGGAAGTTCTGCAAAATACTCATCCGTTTGAGCAATGACGTCCTCGTTGGAAGTGAACCGTCGTCCGCAAAGCCATTTCTTCAGATTGGGGAAAAGAAAATAGTCACTCGGGGCCAAATCTGGTGAATAAGCGGGATGCTGCAACAATTCCATTCTCAATTCCACAATTTTGGCCATGGAAACAGCGCAGGTGTGCACACGCGCATTGTCCTGATGCAAGAGGATTTTTTTCTTCTTCAGATGGGGGCGTTTCTCTTTGATTTCCTCGCTCAACCGTTGCAATAACGACGCGTAATACGCTCCTGTTATTGTTTTTCATTTCTCCAAGTAGTCGATAAAAATGATGCCCTGCGAATCCCAAAAGACCGTGGTCATCACCTTGCCGGCCGATGGCACAGTTTTTGCCTTCTTCGGAGCCCGTTCACCCTTGAAAATCCACTGTGATGGCTGTCTCTTCGTTCCTGGAGTGTAGTAGTGTATCCAGGTTTCGTCCACAGTGATATATCGACGAAGGAATTCGGCAGGATTGCGATGCAAGAGTGCCAACATAGCCTCAGATTCGACTACACGATTGCGCTTATTCTCCTCTGAGAGCAAACGCGGCACCCATCTTGCCGACATTTTTTTCACAGACAATTTTTCATGCAAAATTGAAGCGACTGTACCTTGTGATATGCCCGTTGCCTCAACTAATTCGCGCACTTTAATTCGCCGATCGTTCAAAATCAGATCGTGGATTTTGTCGATGATTTCAGGAGTAGACACCTCAACTGGGCGTCCTGAACGATGTTCATCTTTTGTGGATGAACGGCCACGTTTAAATTCATTCAGCCAATTGTAAACCGTCGCAAACACAGGTGCAGATATGCCATGAACTGCATCCAACTCGGCTTTGATTTCTTTCGGGCTTAAGCCTTTCAAATGGAGATGTTTGATGACAGCCCTAAACTCGCTTTTTTCCATTGTTATGCACAAATAAATGTCGTTAACTTTAATCGACGATAGAAATTGACCTACGCTATGGATCGAGCTGAAATTTTGACAGCTTTCCTGTCGATAATGGTACTTACATCTTTACCGACACTACGAGCGCAATTCCTCGGATTTTCTAAGGACTTATTGAACGACCCTCGTATTTTTGGTGGAAATTGAGCAAAAATCAATGACGAGCCAAAACACGTGCAAGCAAAGCAGCTGTCAAAAATTAACTAAACATTCAATATGGCCGAACTTGTCGGCATAACAGAGAGATATGAGTACCAACATAACGCCACAAAAAAATCTAAAATCTTTTTGAATAGACTTCGTATAATCATAAATTCGAACCATACTAATGAAATTATATCTAAAGCATAATTAATTATTTTAAAATACTATAACTAGAAATTTATGAAAAAAAGCCAAATTTTGGATACTATTAAAATACGACTATATCAGATGCTAACTAATTTGCAGATAGAAACTGTTAGTAATGAATTTCATTAAAAAGACAGTAAGATTAACACAAGCTAACTTTCTCCCTAAAGAAAAAACAACACACCCAAAATATCTATCTTCACACCCAAATTTTAATATTTATTTTATTATTTCTTTTACCAAACAAGAAAGAAATATAAATAAACAATAATTAACCAAATTAACATAAATTTATTAGTTTGTTTTAAAGCTTTTTTTTAATAACTTTTTTTAATTTTTTATGGAATCATCGAAATTATTTATTAAAGTTTTGTTTATTTTTTTTTTTTGAATAACATTGTGAAAGGCATATTATATCAATTAATAATTGAATATGTTTTAAAGAAAAAAAACCAAAATGATTAAATTCCAATATTTTTAAATAAAATTTAAGCGAAAATGTTCCAATATCAAATAAGATAATTGAATTTATTGAATATACCAAAGGTAAAGGTTTTCCTTTATTATATGTGAAATTTCATAAACAAATGCTAATTGATACTCGTAAAAATCTATAAAATATTAATAAATGCAGTCTTTGTATTTAGTGCATCTCTCTACCAATACTGAAAAAGATTTTATGAAGTGGAACAGGTAATCGAAAGTGAAACTGAATCTCTGCGGTACAAATTAAAAGTTAAAAATTTTGCAAAATTTTATTGCATATTTTTTTTTTAAATAAAAGCGACCATTTTGTATTGCAAAAATTACTAAATATTTTATTATAATATTATGGGTTTAATTTTAAATATCCTTACTTCATATTAAGTACACTTAATAATTTAAAATTCTTCCAACTACAAGCGCCAAACCATTCAACAATAATTTTATTTTGTCTTAGAATAAATAACAGAAGAAAATTATTTATCAAGATTGATTATATATCAAGATATAAATAACATTAATTTCAATACAACTAAAAATTCTAAAAAGGTGTTCCTGGTAAAGTACAATAGTGGTTTTGTTTTTGCAATAAAAATTGGTGGTTATAAATATAATTTATTTTTCAAATATAATAGTGGAATATCTTAACATGAAGTTTTAAATAAGTATTCGAATTACAAATGAAAATATTTGCCGTATTATTATCAAAAGTAGTCACATAATATCAGTTCAAATAGTAGACAGACCTTGCAAAACAGCTCGAAAAGAGGATCGCTCAAATATAAATTTTATTCGTAAAAATTTTTATGACTCGTTCTCCAATAACGTACCCAATCTATTCTGTGGAAAATCCTTGATAAGATTGGTAACAGTGTAATTAAAAGTTTCATGCTCGCTTGAGACCACAATGCCAACGACATTTACTAAGCCAATCAAAAGTTATCCTAAATAAATCTTAATATTAAGAGAGCTGTTAGCTCCTCTATCGTATTGCACTGTTACTTGAAGTGGTCGTAGATATCTAACTAAAAAATTAAGGCGATTATTTAAGGAAATTAAGGTATGTCTACAATTAGATATTAACTCATCTTTATACTGAAGCTTACAGAAATGGCGAGTTTAAATTTAGTTTTTTTCTGATGAGTCTAAATTTAATTTGTTTGCATCGAATAGAAAGCAACATGTTAGAAGGATTAAAGTTCAGAGGATTAACCCGAGGATTACCAAGGGAATAGTGAAGGTTTATCGTATAGAAGATGTAATAAGATCCATGCTTCCTTGTGCGGCATTGTATATGCCGCTAATTGGACGTATCAACATGGCAATGACCCTAAGTATACCCCCTCTAAATTGGTAAAAACTTGGCTCAGAGAGCAAAACTTCAACGTTCCTCATATCTAAGCGACCTTAAGAAAACGTGTTCATTGGGGAATGTTATGCTCTTCAAATTGTTTTTTTGGGGGCAGCTATTCATTGGGGGAGATGTTATTTTCAGTCTTCGTAGCACTGCTGAAAGGCTTGAACTGGATTTTATCGACAGTACCGAGATGATGTCCTTTCAAGTGCATTTTTGTCTTGGGATAAAAAATTAACACAGTCGAAAATCAATGGAATATGATCTCCTTTAAGAAAATTATATTATTTGATGGAGCTCGTTGTCATGGTGGAGCATGCAATTATGTGCAATGTTCAATTTAATGCGAAGAGTCCTTTTTTGAGCATTTCAAACCATCAAAATTCTTGAACATATATGAGGTATGTTCAAAAAGTATCGTGAATTTTGAATTTCCGCGGATACGTACATTCGATTATCGATTTTTTGCGGCGTTATATTGGTACTCATGTCTCTCACTTATGCCCATAAGTTTGGCTATTTTGAATATTTAGTTAATTTTTGACAGCTGCTTTGCTTGCACGTGTTTTGGCTCGTCTTTGATTTTTGCTCAATTTCGACCAAAAACAGCATCACATTAACATTGATCGTCCGCGATGATCAAAATTTGCTCCAGAGAGTCATAACGGCTTCCACTGGATGATTGAGCTTTGGTTTCTACGTCATAACCCTACCGCACGAGCCAAGACCAAAAAAAGCGCCAAGTTCGGTCAAATGTGAAGGTTTTGCTTACAGTTTTCTTCGATTGCAGGGGCGTGGTGCATCATGAGTTAGTGCCACAGGGTAGAACGGTCAATAAGGAATATTACCTGAAAGTTATGTGCAAGTTGCGGGAAACAATCCGCCAGAAACGCTCAAATTTGTGGAAGAACAAAAATTGGCTTTTGCAATTTTTGGCCAAAAACAACACACTAATAATGCCGCTGCCACCGTATTCCCCAAATCTGGCCCCCTGTGACTTTTTCTTGTTCCCGAAACTGAACAGCCCCATTAAAGAACGACGCTACGCTGCGATTGAGGAGATAAAGACGGCATCGAACGAGAAGCTGAACAAGATCACAAAAATGATTTTTTGAAGTGCTTCGAGGATTGGAAAAAACGTAGGCACAAGTGTATAATATCTGGTGGGGATTACTTTGAAGGGGACAAAATAGATATTCATGAATAAATAAATAATTTTTGAAAAAACACAAAATTCGCTATACTTTTTGAACAGACCTCGTACTCGTTGCATATTTTCGTAAATCTTGGAGAGCAAAAAACTTCCCCGGACTGGATAAGCTGAGTAGGGATGCTGGGAAACAACAGATATCCCCTATATTGACAAAAACTAGTTGACAAAAATGGTCCTTATTACAAGAGCTCTCAGTCGTTACACATTTTCATCAGTTTTTTTGCTAAAGATCTCCCAGAGTGAGGTCCATTTTATCAGTTCTTCTCGGCCCTCCAAAAATTCTTTTTTTGCCACCTTAAAAACTTGTACTCTTAATAAGAACTTTTCCCCATATTCATCAAGCTTCCTAACGAAGTTAGATGGCTCTAAATTTTGTTGTTCCATCTTTTGTAATGCACTTGAAGCTTGTCTAGGAAGGACTAACGTACAAGCCTTGTACACTGAAATTAGCACGGTAGATAATTTATATTTTCATACTTTTATTATTATTATTATTTTTTAATTCAATTACAAAAAGTTTGTTTCTTTTTTTATAAACATATCAAAAATACGAGTATATTAGAACAAGTTGGTAACACTAGTTGGAAATGTTTTCTGCTATATTTAATAAGTAATTTTCCAATGTAAAACAATTTCCTTTATTAAAACTTGATAATTGCTAATTTTAAATCTTGTTAATTTTAACAACATTCTCAGGTTAATATAATAATATGTGTAAATAGTATTTCCTGTAGTATTTTAATTGCTTCAATTTTCATTGTTATTATTTTTAATAAACATTTACTATGGCAACTATTCATATTTACGTTTAAATAATTATTACAAAATTTTTTCTTCAAACAAGAAAATTGGCCACATTTCTTTAGTTTACATCAACGCTGACTCAAAATTACTCATATTTTTATGGTATTTAAATTATTGCAATAACAAACATTTTATTTAACGCAATATTTTTATTTGGAAGAAGAAAAAAAAACTACAAATGATATTTTTTTTTTTTAAATTACATTTTTTCACAGTTTTAGTTTTGATGCAATAGATACTGTAATAAACTCACATTAAATTATATTGTAGTTCAGTTAAACTGATATTTAAGTAATGATGCTGAAATGATTTATTTAAAATTGAACAGTAGCATGAACTATAACTTCCAGGCATAAAATTATAGATTTTCACAATAACAAAAATAGCCTAAATAATTGAGTAAAAAATTAGCTCAAAAATTATCACATAATCAATATTTAATTATGATAGTCTATGAAATATTTTTATTAACAAATAAACTCGCAGATATAATTATTTATGAAATGCTAAATTTTGTTCATGATCAATTGTGGATTGCTACAATATTATATAATATAAAAATTACTATAAGTCCTAAAGGAAAATAGTTTTTATAGGTCTTCGGAGAAACAAAAATTTTTTTTTCAACTTAGTAAAAATTTAGAAATTTAATTTTTTTTAATAAATCTTATTAAAAAAAAACTCTACATTAAGCAATAAATTTATGTGGAAAAAATTATAAAAATAATTAATGTTCATGCACAGATGTTTTTTATAAATTTTAGATATGTACGAGTATCTACACGTACGTACAAGATTTGTAGAAATTAATCTAAGAACATGATAATGTTCGTGGCTATTAAACTGTCTGCCTTTGACACGAGTCTCTAGAGAGGTAGACTATGCTTTAACGTTGATCTACTAAGTTAATTAGAATAAGTTAAAAATTTTTAATAGAAACTGTCTTCAAAAGTTTTTAATTATATTTAAATGCGAGACTTAAATCTGTAAGTAAATTTAATTCTCTCATTAGAAATACACTTGTTGTAATTAAAAAATTCAGCACAGTTGAATGAAATATTTTTAATTATCGAATAATTTCATGTTAATGCATATAAAAATTAATATTGTTAAAAATATAATCTAGTTCTTGAAGACAAAATCGATAAAAATTTCTTTTATAAAAAAAAAAAAACAAAAATTATTAAACATTTTGTAGTCTGAAAAGTATAGTCCTTTGTTAACAAAAAAATATTATTTAGCTTAAAGTTTATCATTTTATTTAAATATTTATTTAATTTAAATAACGATAATAGATTGAGCAGCAGAAACGGCGATTTTGAAGAAAAATTTTTTATCAGCGATGAGGCTCATTTCTTGCTCTGCAGATATGTCAATAAGCAAAAATTATCATACATGGGCTCTAAAAACCCACAAGTGACTGTGAAAAAGCTATTGCATCTACGTGAAACCTGTCTGTCTGTGTGCTTTTTGGTTTGATCTGAAAGTTAACGATGGGATACTGTTATCGTCAATTCTCAGCGCTATGACCGTATGACAGCCAATTTTCTTAATCGAAAATTTGAAGATTTTAATTTGGTCTATATGTATTTTTAACAAAACGGTACCATAAATCACACACAACACAACAAATTTTATGACTTAAAATTTATACGCAAAAAGTTAGGCGGACGCATACAAAAAGTATCGCGAATTTTGAATTTTCACGGATTACGTATATTTGATTTTAGATTTTTTTTTATGGCGTTATGTTGGTACTCATATCTCGCATTTATGCCGACAAGTTCGGCCATTTTGAATGTTCAGTTAATTATTGACAGCTGGTTTGCTTGAACACATACGTGTTTTGGCTCGTCTTCGATTTTTGCCCATTCCAATGGTTATTATGTGGCTATGACGTGGAAACCAAAGCTCAATCATCCCAATGAAAGCTGCCGCACGAGCCAAGACCGAATAAAGTGCGCCAAGTTCGGTCGAATGTGAAGGTTTTGCTTACAGTATTCTTCGATTACAGGGGCGTGGTGCATCATGAGTTCTTGCCACAGGGTAGAACAGTCAATAAGGAATATTACCTGCAAGTTATGCGCAAGTTGCAAGAAGCAATCCGCCAGAAACGCCCGGAGAGAACAAAAATTGGTTTTTGCACCTTGATAACGCCACTGTTCACGCATCGTTGTTTGTACGCAAATTTTTGGCCAAAAACAACACACTAATAATGCCGCAGTCATTGTATTCCCCAATTCTGGCCCCCAGTGATTTTTTCTTATTCCCGAAACAGATTCTTCATTTTTTGGAACGCGCAAAAATCGGAGACGAGCCAAAACACGTGCAAGCAAAGCAGCTGTCAAAAATTAACTGAACATTCTAAATAGCCGAATTTAACGGCATAAGTGAGAGACATGAGTACCAACATAACTCCACAAAAAATTCAAAAATTGAATATACGTAACCCGCGGAAATTCAAAATTCGCGATACTTTTTGAGTAGACTTCGTTTTTTTAAGATTTTGGTGATGTCAATTAGCCTCCAAGATCACCCAATTTGATACCATTAGATTGAAAAAAATCATATTTATGCAGATGATCCTCAAATTTAACAGTAAATAAAATCTAACATCCACCAAGTAATGACAGAATTACAGACGAAAATATTACCTCAAAACAATTAAGTCATACTAAAAATTTTGTAAAAACTATTCAAATAATGAATATTTTTTCAATAATGGCAATATAATTATAATATAAAAAAATAAAGTTTTCATCAAAATGTTAATTATCAGTATCCTTAATATAATTTCATTTTCCAAAACATAAATTGGATAATTCTTTACAAGTGCAAATGAAATCATTTACGAACCTGATTATCAGTATAATATTTGTACAAGAGAAAATCAAGAGATTCAAGCTTTAGTTTAAGTGTTTTGTTTTATCCTCTTTAAATGTTCATATTATAAACAGATTCCACACAATTGACCTAACAGCCTGAAATTGCATCATACAAATTTCGATAATCGTAATAATATCACCACCATACAAGGGTAGTGTACAAGTCGACTTAAGTACTTTTCGATGGGACAACTTTTACGATAAACTCCAATTGAATAAATAAAAGCGTCACCAAAGTGTACTTGCATAAGCTTTCGCTAACAGTGTATGTGTAGGCAGACTACATTCAATTCAATAATAAAAAAAATTGATATTGGGTGGATTTTATTTAACTTAAAAGATTTTCGTTCTTTTTTTTTTGACTATTCCACCTATACGGTAGGATCAAAAAGAAATCCTTCAGAAACCATATTCATACTTTATCGTTATACTATCCTATCAAGGTATATGACCTCATCTAAATTTATATACTAAGCCAAATGAAACGAGTACAGACTCGTGTACAACATTTAAGTTTCTTTGGTGTATCAAAATACTTTCTTACAATTTTCTTCGTTTTTGAATGTCATTAGAAATACGTGACTTATTCATTACAAATCACGATAAGGTATTTCTACTTTGGAAATTTGTCTATACTCATGCAAATATTGTGAAATATTAATTTTTTTTTATTGCTATTCGTGTTAATATATTGTATTATTCCTAGTAAGACATCTTACCCATTGGTAAGCTATTTGCTTATCGATTTCTTTGAAAAAGTTATTCAATAAAATTATCTTTAAGAAAATTTATCACGATATGTCCTTGCACAGTTTATTTCAATAAATATCATTGTATCTCTACTATGTAATTATATTGAGTTGAATAAAAAAAATTTTTTTATAAGCCAAAAAAAAAAATATCTGATCGTTTAGATAAAAAATTATTTATTCAAAAATGTATCTTTTCTGAGTTTTGAATGTTCACGTAAACTTTCGACGCAAAGTTCTTGATTTATTTTTCTATGAATGAAAATTTTACTACTACAAAAATTGTATTGTTTGAATAGTAAAAATAATAATTTTGTTATTTTTATAAAATCCATCACGACACAATAACATGCAATTTGTGTTAATAAAATACGATAAAAATGGAACAGAATCACTAGCCAAATTGATTAAAATTATAAAAAAACGAGCGTATTAATTGAGAAAAAAAAGAAGAATTTTTAATATTTTTTTTTAATATAGTTTTTTTTTAAAGAAAGGATCTGAAAACACCTGCCTGAATCGATTTCATTATCGGCGTCATCTGCGAACTCATCCTGATAATATTGATCAAGATGTTTTGATTCAACGCTCTGTAATGATTCGGGATCAACCTCTTGATTGAAATAATCAGAGGATTCCTCATCGTCAAATTGTGAATTATCCTCATCCTCTTGTTCATCATTATTTTGTGTTAATTCATCATCATCAACCTGTGTTGAATTGCCCGTTACACGTCGAGGTGCTTTGGTTGTGCTCGGTAGTATATCTTCAATAGTGGGCACTTTCTGATTTGGCCGACGGAATGGAAATAATCGCCGCTCAACAAAATTAGCAAATATCTGCTGTGTTATCCTGTTTTGTCTTTCCAATTCCATCAGCTCATGATATCCTAGGACAAAAAATCAATTCATGTGATTCTGTTTCATTTTCTTTTTTATGTTAATATGAATTAAACAAAAATTTTTAATACAAAAAAAAATCTTTAATAAATAAACAAACATGCTAATTTTTTTTTTTTTTAATTTATTAATTGGAAATTTTAGAATATTATTTTCTCATGCTACCAACTAGATACTTTTATTTTAAATGCTTATAGTTTAGAAGTAATTGAATTGAATTTGAAACTTGTTTAATATTACTTAATAATTATCATGAAATCAATCTCAATTCAACTGACAAATTGAGGATCTAGTTTCGAAAGCCCACGCAAAATAGTTTTTGAAACTACCATTAGATATATTCGTATAATAAATTAAATTTAAATGAGTACACTTTGAAGTTCCCATCATTGTTACTGAAAATTCAACTATTCAGTCTTGTCTTGGTCTAAGTGGATCGGTTAAAGTAACTCACGAAACTGAAACTTGATGCAGGATAATAAATATCCGCATATATTCGAAATTGAACAATTTAAACAAATTGCTTCTTTATGTTAATAATTATTTTTTTAAGTTAAAAAGAACTCTTTCAGTTCCTTAACGTTTTTACATAATTTTATTAAAAACATTCCATACAGAATTTAATATTCACATCATGAAATACCATAATTTATCTATAATCGTAAAAATATTCATTACAAAATTACGAAATAAGAAATGATTTATTATATCAAATATATATAGTATTATTTAAACTTTAGGAATGATAATGTTAAAAAAAAAAATATTCTAAAATAACATAATAAATAATTACTTTTACTGCAATCAATAAATTGTGTTACGAATGCTACACAAAAACTGATTTGTGAAAATGTTTATAAACATTTCTGTAGAAGTAAAACAGAAACATTTATAAGGTTTTGTATTCATTTATTAAGAGATATCCAATTTATGCTTCGGAAAGTTATTTTAAATAAAATATACTTTATATTTCAAACTTTAATAAAATTTTTATTTTGTTTTATTACTGCAACTTTGTCATTATATAAAAATAAATAATAATGTTTAAATAGCTACCACGAAACTTCTTATAGGACTTGATTCTTTTGACGTAATTTTTTTCGCAAATTTCTTGACGGATGTTGTTTTTTAAAAATGCTCTAAATTTTAAGGATTTTTTATGTTAATACGATTTTTTTTAAAGTAGTAAAAGAAAAATTACCACGCAAGTTGTTGTAGAATAACTCACATCACCAAATTGTGAAATTATGCATCCTGAGAACTTTTGCAGAAACATTGGCTTTTATATAGATACGAGGTCTGCTCAAAAACAGACCGATTTTTGATTTTTTATGGAGTTATATTGGTACTCATGTCTCTCACGTATGCCGACAAGTTCGGCCATTTTGAATGTTCAGTTAATTTTTGACAGCTGTTTTGCTTGAACGTGTTTTGGCTTGTCTACAATTCTCTTCGATTGAAGGGACGTGGTGTATCATGGGTTCTTGCCACAGGGTAGAACGGTCAATAAGGAATATTACCTGCAAGTTATGTGCAAGTTCCGCGAAGCAATCCTCCAGAAATGGCAGGATTTTTGAAAGAACAAAAATTGGCTTTTGCACCATGATAACGCCCCTGCTCACGCATAGTTACACAACATACTAATAATGCCGCAGACATCGTATTCCCATATCTGGCCCCCTGTGACTTTTTCTTGTTCCCGAAATAGATTTTTCGATGCATTTTTTTGGAATGGGCCAAAATCGAAGACGAACCAAAACACGTACAAACAAAGTAGCTGTCAAAAATTAACTGAACATTCAAAATGGCCGAACTTGTCAGCATAAGTGAGAGACATGAGTACCAACATAACGCCACAAAAAAATCGAACATCGAATATACGAACAGACCTCGTACTTTTGCATTTTTGGCCTTTATTTACGACAATTTTCCCCATCGCTATGCACCAAGCAAGAAATGAGTCTCATCACTGAAGAATTTTTTTTTTCTTCAAACGCAAAGCGTGGTTATGGCAGAATTACTACTGGCATAGTTTAAAATTTGCTATTTATATTAAATGGCAGCTTTCAATATAAAAAAATTTTATATTCAGTAGTAAAGTTTCATAAAATCCATTTAACGAAAGGTCTGTACTTTCCAAAACACAAAATGGATAATCTTATAATGAAAGAATTTTATTATTTCAGTAGTTTGAAAAAATAGTCAAATAAAACTTAAAAAGAAAAAATCACAATACAAATAACATTTTATCATGAATAATTTTAAATACTTCATTTTATTTTTTAATAAAAATTTAAAAATTTTATTAATTAATAAATATTTTTTTTTGTAAATATGCTAAATATTATGAACTTTTCAAATAAAAAGTATTCCAATCTTTTATAAAAATCTTAAACAATAAAATTCCGCAATTGAAATATTAAAATATAATATATTTGATTATATTTTTAACTATATTATTATCGAAAGTGAATAAATTCATTTTACAATACATAATAAATTCTACGTTCAATCTATCTCATGCACACGAAATCTGTATAAATTTAGTTCAATTCAAAAATATTTTACCTTTTCAAAAAGGCAAAATACTTTCTCTAATTTATGAAGTTAAATTTAAAACTATAGATTATAAAATGGATGCAAAAGCTGTTGTTGAAATTGAAATTTATTCATGCACTTCTGATTGGGGAAACTACAATATACAAAAATTCCACTATTCACGTACTTAGTTATGAAGTCTATACAGTCATTCAAAGTAGTTATATCTTATATGGATTGATAGGCAATTATAATATTCGATCAACAACATGTATGGTTAAAATGCACTTAAAAAAAATATACAATATTACGAATATGTATAATGTATCTTTTATGGAGAACATTTATTATATGTCCCCTATACGAAGACAATAGTGACTTTTAACCGAACTATGATAAATTTAACTAGACATTTGCGTACAATTTCAAAAAAGTAGTCTACAGTACACTTGACTCTGTAAACTTCCCAAATGAAAGCATCGTCGATGAGAATCGATAATAATAGTTTTCCAGTTCGATCAAACATTTTCCATGCATGTCCGCACTCTATGTTGCCGGTACTTTTTCGTACAATGTAATTTTTCACTTGTACTCAACTATGTATGGCCCAGATACTCTATTTCTTCAGATACTAAACCACAAAGATACTCTATATGCATACTCTTATTAAATTTCAAATATAGAAAGAAAAAAATCTAGACAAGACAAGCCACATAACAAAGCCAACAAAAAAAACCATACCTGATCTTAGTTTCACTTTTGTTGTGACGGAAGTTGAAGAAAAATGTAGTCCGTTTGTCACTTTGAAAATGAGCGGAATTTTTCACTAATTGGTAGTTTTTTTTTTTTTTTTTGCTTTTTGTATTATATTACATATTTTACATATTTAAAAGTTAGAGTTAAAATAAAAATATTTTTTCTTTATGAAAACAAAAAATCAGTGCATTTTAGTACAGAACTTTTACTAAATGCATTTTCCTATAAATTTGCATTGATTTTATATTCATCAAAATGGGACCAGATTTGATCTATTTTATTGTACTTTCTAGTAGAGAAAGTGTTTGAAAGTTTTCCATGAACTATTTTCGAAACTATTTTTTTTTTTTTTTTTTTTGTAAGAATTTGTTTTTTTTTCTTTGAAATTTAAATTGAAATTGAAAAGACATTCGAATCTTGTTTAAAAATAGAACACAAAAAATTTTTATTAGTAAATGCAAATATTTTCTATCAACACTTTGTAAAAAAAAAATTCAAAAACAAATTGTGAATAGTACAGGCCTACGAGATATTGTAGAAATATAATGAAAATAGTATCGCTGAGAGCGATCTGGCAACACTGCAGACTTTAGTTTGTACTATGCGACTCTATATAGCAAGAAAAGTGAATTGTTTTTTTGTTTTAGCTTAAAGAGCTTTCGAGCTTTTGGGGAATATTTCTTATCAAGAACATAAATAGCAAAAAGCATTTCTGGAGTGCCGAGAAATAGTGAAGGACGAATCTGCCTCAGGAAGACATTGGAGATCTAAAACTGATTAAATGTGGAAGGAAAGACCGTTAAACAAGTTTTTTTATGAAGAAGTCCCTGAAAAGCTCAGAAAAAATGGTTCATTGAATATTTCACTATGACAACGTCCCCTGTCACATGACCATCTTTATCAATGAGTTTTTGCTAGAAAAAAATTCCTGTGATACGCCAGCTCCTCTCTTCACCTCATCTAAGTCCATATAATGTTCTTTGTTATCCAAGGAAGAAAAAAAATTTGAAAGTAACCGAGACGCTGAAGATAATTCTAATTTAAACATCCATCACTGTTACGAAGAGTAGAAACAATGCAACGCCTTCATTTGTACAAAGGACACGAGGTCTGTACGAAAAGGATCGCGAATTTTGAATTTTCGGGGGTTAATTATAATGTATTTTCGATATTTTGTGGCGTTATAATGGTACTCATGACTCTCGCTTATGCCGACAAGTTTGGCCATTTTTAATGTTCAGTTAATTTTTGACAGCTGCTTTGCTTGTACTTGTTTTGGCTCGTCTTCCATTTTTGCCCATTCCAAAAAATGGATCAAAGAATCTGTCTCAAATTTTGTGTGTAAAACCGAATTTTGACCTTGGACCGAAGCAACGTTTATCGGTGGTACAAAAGGTTTTCAGAAGGCCTAAAAGATGTGAACGACGAAAAGCGTGCCGGGGCGTGTGAACGACAGTTTTCTTCGATTGCAGGGGCGTGGTGCATCATGCGTTCTTGCCACAGGGTAGAACGGTCAATAAGGAATATTACCTGAAAGTTATGAGCAAGTTGCGGGAATCAATCCGCCAGAAACGCTCGGGTTTGTGAAAGAACAAAAATTGGCTTTTGCCATTTTTGGCCAAAAACAACACACTAATAATGCCGTAGCAACCGTATTCCACAGATCTGCCCCCCTGTGACCTTTTTTTGTTCCCGAAACTGAAGAGCCCCATGAAAGGACGACGCTACGCTACGATTGAGGAGATAAAGACGGCATCGAAGGAGAAGCTGAACAAGATCACAAAAAATGATTTTTTGAAGTAATTCTAAGATTGGAAAAAACGTAGGCACAAGTGTATAATAGCCAAAGAATCTATTTTGAAGAAGATTATTGCAAAAAAAATTATATTCTGTAGAAATCTGAATTTTTCAATAATTCAACTCACATCGATGTGTCTCTACCTGACATGACTACTTCTAACTTATTATATAAATAACGCAATAACTACCATGGTTAATATCATCTTTTCAAGCGTCGATGCATTTTTAATGTTAGGATCAGAGAGGGTACGTTTGTTTCACAAGGAGACGGGAGTGAGTGATTCACCAACAAATAGCACTTTTAATTTACCAAGAATAACATGATCGGTGCACATCAAATGAGACATCAACAATTTTTCGGGGTATTTTCTTCTTAAGATATCAGATATGGTAAAAATAGAAATGATTGGTTCCATTCCGTAAGTCCAAATGGGTTTCAGTAGCGTTTTGTTAGTAAGTAGTTTTTTATCTTCCTTCCTTTTAATTATATTCTTTTATATGTTGTGCAAAGACTCAATATTAATCTTTTGTCTATAAAATATCGTACTTTATTATACTCGATGATGGTACTGTAGACTATTACTAAAAATTTATTCTGACGATGACTAAAAATTACCTGGACACATTTTCGTTTATTTACTTTTTTTTCTTCATTTTTTAAACCAATTTCTAATTGGTTACTTTATAAAAAATAAGAAGCTATGATAAAATTAGAATATTTTGCCATTAGAATATTGCTTTTGGTAGAAATATCACTTAAAAAGGTATTGTACTATACAATATCGGACCAAAGATGCTATCCTGAGGAATACTTATCTGAATAGTTGACATCTCAAAATATTTCCCATTCTCATTATTTTTTTGCTTTACCTCGTAATATCCAATTAAATTAAAAATATGGTAATGAATACGTAATTATCATATTAAGAAAACATTATTAATAAACTGGAAATAATTTTTAGAAAATATCGAGTGTACTTAATATTATTGATATAGCAAGAAATAAATACTATATTTTATTTAAATTTATATTTCCATTAAAATCGGTCAATTATGTTAATTGCAGGTTATTACGAATAAATAATTATTGTTGACATGTTAAATTTTCTCTTAAATTATCGGTTATTATGTAAAATTTTGATTTCAATTTTTTTTGTTATATTTTATATATAAAAATATAAATTTCATTAATTATTTTGAAATAATTTCGAATAAGTATCAGCTCTTCTTAAAAGACGAATACATTTATTTTATGAATAAGCATTATAAGAATATTATTGTCTTATTAAAAATGTTATTGTCAATTATAGGTAATTTTTTTATTAATTATTATAACTAGTTTTTTTTTTAAATATTTTCAACCAGTTACTTAAACAAAATTAAATAAATAAGCATCTTTAACAAAAACCTACTAATTTGAGTAAGAAATACTTAAAAAAAGGTAAACATTTCGAACGATTCCAAAGAAAACAATTTTGATTATTTTACCAAAAATTTTTCTTTTAATTTTTTATCTAATTATATTTTATTAAAATCGAAACAAAAAAAAATACATAATTTTTTTTTTAAATTATTTAACTTAAAATATTTCACTTTTGATTATATAAAAACGCATTTATTTAATTTGCATTTACAGATAGGAAAAAATAAACAAAAATTACTCAATCAGTATTTAAATAATTTATGTGATATTTTTTTTGTTAAGGAAATTTTTATTTCTGATAATTTCCAATTTAAATAAATATTTTTTTTTTGTTGCAGTTAAAGAAAATATGTGAGTTTTTTTCATCTCCTCTGATCCGGGTGAGAGTTGATATTATCAAATTTTATTTGGATGGCTGAAGAGAAAGTGAACCGAATACTATTATAAAAATAATATCCATAATTAAAATTATATAGTATTATTATATATTTATTTATTTGCTTTTTTATAAAATAATTTTTCGTTATCATTGATAATTAGTAATTTAAATTAAAATGTTATCTACTGTAGAGTCATTTAAAATAGCTCAGGACTTTGTCAGCAATAATATGTGTAAAAGCAGTAAATAATAATTTAAAAAAATGATTAAATAATATTTCTAATATAATTAATGATTAAGGGTTATATTAAATAAGTCACAAAAATTATTTGTTATTACTTAAAAAAAATATTTTTAAATTAATAAAATTGCATATAGAAAAAGCCAACATAATTATATTTTCTGTTTTAAAAAATTATACAAAATTAACATTTTTACTGCATGGCAACTTCCCATTTTTCAATAGTCCCGTAAAAATATCCGATTCAAAAAAAATTTAGTCTACAAAAATAATACCTGTTCTCATAAATTTTAACTGGAATATAAATTTTTATAGATTTTTTTTTATTAAGAAGTAGTTTTATTATTTGTTCATTTATGTATAAAAATTATTTAAAATTTTTTTTAAATATTCTATTTTTCAGAATGTTTTAAAATATAGAAACGGCTATTGAATATTATTGTAATTATCCTTATAAAAAGAATATATTTAAAAATATAAACTTTTGAATGCATAATTTCTTTTAGTAAATTTATAGTTTTGTTAAAACATCCTTTTTAAAATTATATATTTTAATCATCAAAATAATAAGTCTTTTAATAGTATTTTCTATATTAAAAAAGATTTTTTTTATATTTGTAATTTCAAATGTTTTAAGAACGTTTTTTTTTTATATTGTTTGGAATTACAAATATAAAAGAAAATTCATTTCAGGTGCATTATGTGAAAGTATAGATGAAAATCTGGGAACATCGAAAAAAAGATTTGTATTTATACGAGGGCTGTTCAAAAAATATCGCGAATTTTGAATTTCCGCGGGTTTTCAATTTTTTGTGCCGTTATGTTGGTACTCCTGTCTCTAACTTATTCAGCCATTTTGAATGTTCAGTTATTTTTTGACAGCTGCGTTGCTTGCACGTGTTTTGGCTCGTCTTCGACTTTTGCCCATTTTCAACAAAAAACAGCATCGCATTAACATTGCTAAGGAGCTGTTGGACTCTGTCCGCGATGACCCAAATTTGCTCCAGAGGGTCATAACGAATCATGACGTAGCAACCAAAGCTCAATCCCAGTGGAAGCTTTTGAACAGACCTCGTATACGCACAAAATTCGGGTAATATAGGAATTTTAGCCCAAAGCTCTTCAGACAAGACTCTGATTTTGATAAAGTGTATTTTGACTTAATCAGCTTCGTTAAATAAAGAAAAAGGGCTATTCTGGTGGCATGAAAATCCAGAGGTAATTTCCCAACCATCTTTACATTTTCGTAGAGTGATCGTACGCTGCGATATTTAGCAATAAAAGATAGTTATTACGGAACTTTATTAAAAGTTAAAACGGATCCATGTCACACTCGACTGAAATTCTGCGACTGAAATTTTAGGCCTAAATGTACTTCAAAAAGTGATGATATTAATTTAACCACTCCAGATTTCTTCCTGTAGAGATACTTTAAGGAAAAGGTCTTCGCTAACTGACCGGAAACAATAGACCAACTTTTAAAAAATATCAATGAACTTAACCCATAAATGTGTGAAAGCGTGTTAAAAAATATCATCAAAATAGCCAATATTATTTTTCATAAATAAATCCAAAATCTATATAAAAAAAATTTCACCAAACAAATCATTATTTTGTATTTCAATTTAAAATTATACGGAAAAAAAACTATAACATTTTTATCTTTAGAACACCCTGTAAAAGTGTACTCAGAATAGCAATGTTAAAGGAACATTATAATAAAATGCTATTTTCGGTTAGAATATATGATTAAATCGTACATAAAACGACCATAATCAAAAACCACCACTTAAACATACAATAATAAATTTTATGGAAATAAATTAAATAATCTCGCATCGGTTATATGCACGTACTTGTTTGTATTGACAGAAGACAATTTTCTATTCTCATCCACTCAAGCTTATTGAATGAAATTTCTAAGGATATGTCCTCTCTCCACTTATATATGTGTATGCATATGAAAATTTCACTGCTAATTTTCTTCCTCCTTAAAGTTATGTTTTTATGCATGTATGTTGGTTTTTAGACAAAACACAATTGGTATAAGACACGACATTTTATTGAGCAATGAATAATAAATGGTAAATTAATATTTAATCACATTGATTTTTTTTGTATAAAAAAGCCAGTTGTTGACGGTATTTTTAAGAATATTTTATTATAAAAAATTTTAAAAGTTTATTGCTTAAACTTCCTAACAACTTACCATATTATTAGTAGTAATAATATCAATTAGGGAGTTTCCCATTTTATGATTTGAAAAGTACTGAAAACTGCTAATGTTATATATCAGCAAAGATACGAGGGTCGTTCAATAAGTCCTTAGAAAATCCAAGAAATTGCGCTCGTAGTGTCGGTAAAGATTTTGTAAGTAACATTATCGACAAAAAAGCTGTCAAAATTTCAGCTCAATCCATAGCGTAGGTCAATTTCTATCGTCGATTAAAGTTAACGACATTTATTTGTGCATAACAATGGAAAAAAGCGAGTTTAGGGCTGTCATCAAACATCTCCATTTGAAAGGCTTAAGCCCGAAAGAAATCAAAGCCGAGTTGGATGCAGTTCATGGCACATCTGCACCTGTGTTTGCGATGGTTTACAATTGGGTGAATGAATTTAAACATGGCCGTTCATCCACAAAAGATGAACATCGTTCAGGACGCCCATATGAGGTGTCTACTCCTGAAATTATCGACAAAATCCACGATCTGATTTTGAACGATCGGCGAATTAAAGTGCGCGAATTAGTTGAGGCCACGGGCATATCACAAGGTACAGTCGCTTCAATTTTGCATGAAAAATTGTCTGTGAAAAAAATTTCGGCAAAATGGGTGCCGCGTTTGCTCTCAGAGGAGAATAAGCGCAATCGTGCAGTGGACTCTGAGACTATGTTGGCACTCTTTCATCGCAATCCTGCCAAATTCCTTCGTCGATATGTCACTGTGGACGAAACCTGGATACACTACTACACTCCAGAAACGAAGAGACAGTCATCACAGTGGATTTTCAAGGGTGAACGGGCTCCGAAGAAGGCAAAAACTGTGCCATCGGCCGGCAAGGTTATGGCAACGGTCTTTTGGGATTCGCAGGGCATCATTTTTATCGACTACTTGGAAAAAGGAAAAACAATAGCAGGAGCGTATTACGCGTCGTTATTGCAACGGTTGAGCGAGGAAATCAAAGAGAAACGCCCCCATCCGAAGAAGAAAAAAATCCTCTTGCATCAGAACAATGCGCGTGTGCATACCTGCGCTGTTTCCATGGCCAAAATTGTGGAATTGAGAATGGAATTGTTGCAGCATCCCGCTTATTCACCAGATTTTGCCCCGAGTGACTATTTTCTTTTCCCCAATCTGAAGATATGGCTTGGCGGACGACGGTTCACTTCCAACGTGGACGTCATTGCTCAAACGGATGAGTATTTTGCAGAACTTCCGAAATCCTATTTTTTGGACGGGATAAAAATTTTTGAAAAACGGTTGGAAAAGTGTATAGAGCTAAAAGGAGATTATGTTGAAAAATAAAAACTTTTTTTTTTAAAAAAAGTTTTTTTCCATCTTTTTCTAAGGACTTATTGAACAACCCTCGTAGGTTTTGGTTAAATTATAATTTGCCATTTTATATTATGGATTGTTTAATTGATTAGGTGCTGGAACAAGCGCTTTTGGATACGTATTTTTCGAACAAATTTTCTTTAGCGATAAGGCTCATTTCACCCTCGGTCAATAAGTCAAATTGATAAATTTGGGGCTCTAAAACTATACTACTGTATCCCAACAAAAACTGACTGGCTATTGGATCCGTATTACCTTAAACATGAAGAAGGAGAGACCCATTATTAACCGATTAATTTTAATTTTTAGCATAAAGATATCCATCTGAAAAGTATGTGGCTTTAGCAAAACGATACCACAAGTCACATAAAAAAAATTTCGGTGTATTGTGCGGAAAGATTATATGAATTATGCTCCAAAATCGGTCGACTTGATGTTGTTGGAAATATGGTTTTTTTTAATGACAATTTACTAGATAATTTTAAAATTTTAGAGCACTTAAAACTAACCAGTTAATGGCCAAATTACAGCTCGAAATGTGCAAAAAATTGATCAAAAATTATCTAATATAATAATGGCAATGAATAATCAATATAATAAAATAAAATTTTAATCAAAGTTTAAATTTTAAGTTTATTTTATTTAACTTTACTTTCCGAAGAATAAAATTATTAATCATATATGAATGCATATGTATATATATATATTTATATATGAATATAAACTATATATGGAAAATATTTTTGTCAAATATTATCGATAATAGTAATACTCTTGCTATAATAAAGATATGGAAAAACCTTAAAATAGGATATGAACGTGCTTACTTTTCGTGTTCTGGGTTTACCAGTAAGTACATAAGTAAAAATTGAAGCCAATAAGATTAATGGAATCTAATGGAATATACTCTTAGCTCATGACTGGGGGTGTTATTGTATAGAAAAAAAAACAACAACAAAAAATATAAAGTGAATAATATCAATTGGAATAATTTATATCTAGTACTTGTATTATAACTATTGATAGGATATTTTGCAATATTGTCAATTTGCAATTGAACTGTTTGACACTAGACTACTACGAATGGTATAATTCAGTAGCCAGACTGTTTTAGCTTTGAATATTTTTTGAACTAAAATATTTCTCTATAAAATTGAGAAAGACGTTCAATCACCGGAAAAAGTTATCCGAGAAACTTTAGTTTTTATAGCATCAATATTGAATGGAGAATGACAGACAAACGAGGCAACATTATTAAAGTTCAATCTAAAGTAACGAGAATTTCTACCAGAAAATTTGCATGTTCAAATACATTCCGTTCGAATGGTTGGGTAATAAAATGATTTACGAGTATTTTGATGCATGTGCCTTTTATTAAATCGAAATTGTTTTGCATGTACAATAATTCAATTAAATGGCCTTGTAATTGGATGAATATTCATATGATGTACATCTACACCTGTAAAGGTAATAAATACGCTCTTGTAGTATAAAATAATCATACCTTATAAAATAAATTACAAATATGACTTTTTATTATGCCGATAATCTTTTCAGTTATTCCCATTAAAAAAAAACGCAAATTTTTTACAAATACTCGTACTGCTGTAATTTCTCTAGCCGGACACAAGGTGACAATCATTTTCTTTCAGCTAACAGATTATAAATAATTTCACGTTTTATACAGTCACTGAGCTTCAATATGACATCTTTTCTTTTAGATCAATCCAATATTATGGTATGCTGTAGTGCACACTGTAATCTCTACAGCAGACTGGCGGTAGAGATTACAGTGTGCACTCCCAATCATCAAAATATTGCGTAGCCCAGAAAGTCATTAGTAGTCTTTAGATTGATTCAGTTCTCAACAGTTTTAATTTATTATTTAACGTGACCTAGTTATCATAAACCTTAAACTATAAGTTGCCTACGACTATAGGAATTGAGTAACGCTCAATCAACGCACTACCATTACTGGCAGTTGACAGTTAGTAATCAGTTACAAGCTGACTACTCCATCTGCCTTTGGCGAAGACTATCCAAACCTCTACTGTCATAAGCAGTGACAGTGCCCGTGGTAATTGCAAGTTACTGCCAGTCACCTCCCACCTGCGTTCCGGAGACCGTAACCGAGATATGACAGTCATATAATCTCAGCCACCACGTTGCTGCCTAAGGCGCCTCACCATTATCGGGCACAGTATGTTTTAACACCATGGGGCATCCTGATTCCCGTAGTACTAATTTTCGTTTTAAGAGTACTTCGGTCTATACTCCGCTCATTCAGCTACGGTCAGGAATCTTGTAAATTCCCAGGCACCGCTAAGCCAGCTCAGGTACTTCAGGTGCGCCAGGACCCAAAAGTACAACCGGAATCGATCTTGGTCTTTCACCCGGTTGTAGCCACCCTGCGTGTCAGTCACTCACTCATTCACATCGCTCTCTCACACCTAACACACCACTCACATCCACACTATCACCATTCACTAGAAGTCCACATGTACCTAGGTCACGCAAATCCCCGTACAGGCCACACTCAATGGGTGTTCATTTGCCATTCATAGTCTCATCCCATCGACGTTGCCAAATTTCATACAATCTGTTCAGAACCAGTACACGCCGCTGGTGTGAACTTAGATCCTAGCTCAGACAACCAGCAAGCGGGATTCCGCGCCGTATATGGTAATGGATGTTTCCACGCAGCACCTCCAGGTCCCATGGAATTTCTCCCATGAGAACCTGCATGGGCTTGGTTGACACGGTTCTGCATACATTGCACACGGAATAAACACACTCTTGTACAGGACTTTCACACCTCTGACCAGCATTCCAACTAAGCCGGTCATGCGCTCCCTTAGATATTGTAAGTGTGACCGAAAGTTCAGCCTCTCCCGAACCTTTACTCCAAAGTACCGTACTTTCCGCGCGTATCGTACCCCGACCGCCTCTAAGCAAATATATTTAGAAGATCATCCGGATATGCGATCACATCGCAACCGGCCTTTTCCAACTGCACCAAGAGACCATTCATCATAATAATCCAGATGGCGGGGCCGGTCACAGATCCCTGTGGGCAGCCACGCACCATCTGGCGAACAACCCTCCCATTGTTTCCGTACACTACCGTATACCTTTCATGGAAGTAACTTTTCCATAGAAAAGTTTGTTCACATGAAACCTCCTCAAACCGTTCAATAATGCTATCCCATCGCAGGCAATTGAAGGCACTTCGAAAATTTCAAACACACCACATACGTAGTTACTCTCACTCTCAGCAACATACCGTCTTACACACATCCAACCGTCCTTCAAGAATGCGTTTAACTCGGCCCGCTGGGACCGAGTCTTGGAGGTTCTTGAGAACATGGTGGTACCCTACTACCTACGGAGGATGGACAGATCATACTTCAGTGACCGACTACTACACTATGAGACGGAGGATGGACCAGCGGAGTATGGGATCACGGGAGGGGTACCTCAGGGCTCTGTCCTGAGGCCACTCTTGTGGAACATCATGTACGACGGCCTACTCCATCTGAAATTACCGCCGAACACAACACTCGTGGCTTTCGCGGACGACGTAGCGGTTGTCCTTGTAGCCAAGCACCTGGAGGAACTGGAAGCCGCATTCTCCACCACCATCCAGAGGATAAGACAGTGGATGACATTGGCAGACCTGTCTTTGGCGGAAAATAAGACCGAGGCACTCCTTGTGAGTAGCCGGAAGAAAATGGAGACCATCACCATAAGAGTAGGCAACCACGGCATCCAGTCGCTACCCTACATCCGGTATCTAGGACAAGGAGCACATCTCCAGCGTCAGCAGAAAGGCATCAGCAGTACAGGGCGCGCTTTCACGGATATGCCCAATATCGGAGGCCCTAGGCAAATCCGAAGGCGACTCCTGGTAACTGTAGTTACCTCCGTCCTGCTATACGGAGCGTTAGTGTGGGCGAAATCGCTAGAGTTAACAACATACCCCAAGACAATGTCATCAGTCCAACGGCTCTCAGCAATCGGAGTAGCGTCAGCATACCGAACGGTATCACACGATGCGGTCAACGTCGTGGCATCATGCTTACCCATTGACATCCTGCAGGAGAGTGTGTACGCCAACACCGTAGGAAAAAGGAAAAGCGGCGAAAGGTCCTCTGTGCAGAGGAGAGATTCGCGAGTCTTCGCCTCTGGCAAGAGAGATGGGACAGCTCGACGAAGGGTCGGTGGACTCGTCGGCTGATCCCAGATGTCACCAAATGGGTCACTCGCGTGCACGGGGAAGTCGGGTATTACATCACCCAACTCTTGACTGGGCATGGATGCTTTCGGGCATACTTGCACAGATTCAAGAGAACTGACTCTCCAAACTGTCATCATTGCCGCGATGTGATCGAAGATGCAGAACACGTATTCTTCCAATGCCCCTTCTACGAGGGGACATGGGCAGATCTGGAGAAAAATTTGGACAGTTCCATCAGTCCAAAAAACATAGTGGAGTGCATGCTGAAGAGACAATCGGCTTGGAACAGAGTTGCAGATTACGCGGAATCTCTAATCAAGGATCTTCGGACCACGTACGAAGAATAGGCCGCGAGGCGTCATAATATCGGGACAGCAGTAATATCAAATAAGAACGCCCCGGCAAAGTAGTATTTACAAAGAGTGCCGCCGGGGAACCATCGTTCCGGGAGCAAGGGTAGAGGTACAGGTAGGTTTTACCGAGGTAAAAATCCCGCATAACTCGTCTGGCAGGTAGAAGGTCTTCCAGGCGAGTACCTTTTGACGGTTTCCCCCTGTACCTCATTAATCTAAACTTAAAAAAAAAAAAAAACATCCAAGCGTCCTCAGTCTGCCAACTTCACATTCAGCCAGTGTACCATCATCCGCTCGAGGACCTTGCCAAATACTGGCAGTAAGCATATTGGGCTATAGGAGAAAGGGTCGGTCCGGAAATACACCACTCTCCAGGCATTCACCGTATAGGCTACGTACATGTGCGGAAATAGTCAGCCAAACACTCCTCATCATTTGAACCCTGGAGCACTTCGTACTTCAGTTCTCCAAAATATGTGACACAGTATGCTTAACAACAGGCGTGCCAAATTGTGTTGGGTTACAGGTCATATGGGAATTTCATAAAAAATAATTCTATTATTTCCTTTTATGAAACCTTCCTCGGCCTATCCAGCCATCCTGTGACATTCAACTCACTGTCACTAAGCTTCTAACGGAATAATTCTTTACGAAAAATTTCGTTTTTAATGACATTTTTTCCATTGTGGTACTTTGCCAAGTCCTATTATTATTATTAACATGCTGTCAAATGCCGTCATGATCATGGCCCCAGAATTATATCCTAAAGACCTAAAACGCAAACCAACTAAATGTTGCTTCCACAAAAGAAAATCGATTTCTCCCCACTCCAAATCTTTGATTATTTTGGATTTTTCTTTTTTCTTTTTTAATATTTTCACCAATTAATAAATAATTACATTATTTAATCAGTTTATACTAACATATTTCCAATCAACTATTAAATTTATATGAAATTACATAAAAAATATAGAAAAAAAAATTAATATTACATAACTAAATTATATTTATTTAAAAATATTCATTTTCTTTTTAAAAAAAAGGCACATTCAGATAAACAAAATAAACGTATGCCTTTATTAAAACTATTAAGTTTGATTACTTAATATTAAATATTTTTATTTGTAAGACTTTTGAATCTTCAAAAATTTTCTTAATTAAGCATACATCTTGAAAAAAAACAAATATTATAAAATAATAAAAAATATTTTTTTTCTCACTATAATATTTAAGTATTATTAAAAAAATAATATAATAATAATAATAATAATAATAATAACAATATCAATAAAAATATTTTGTTGATATTAAATGATTTCATCAATTTTGACCAATGTTAATTTTTTTCCTATTTCATTGTTAAATTATGCAATGTAATATTTTTATCTTTATCTTTTGGGAAATTCTCTCATATTAAGTTATAAAAAAAAATTCGTTTTTGAATTTAAATGGTTTTTTTTAACGATACAGGAAGAAAATATTTGTTGCAAACAATCTATTTTATATATAAAAAAAAATGTTTTCCCAAACATTAAAGTTATATTAAAACAAAGATATTATACCAGTTATAAATTTTGTACAATTTTATGTATTAGAAACTGTTCAATTTTTATTGTAAATATTATAGAATCCACAATTACTTTTTAAAAATTATAAACTCCAAACAGTCGCAAAATTTTTATATTAAAAATATTCATGCAAATTCCTTCAGTAAAATTAATAACGTTTAAAAATGGTTACTCAACTTAAAAATAATCTTCAGTAGCTACTAAAATGATTGAAAAATTTGAAATATTTCCATTATATAAGAAAATATTGTACAAATTAATAAGAAATAAAAATTAATTAATAAAAATTGCATATACAATAAGTAAAAAAAAAAGATGGGTTTTTATATCAACATGTAGAAATTTATTAAATTGGTTCCAAACCAGTTACAATAAACTTGTATTGACCGTCTCATAATAGTGTCATCTGGTTTATTGATAAAATGCAAAAATTCACCATTTATTCCATTTCTTTATAAACTTTCTATATATATATATATATATATATATATATAATATTTACGTTCGAATTCAAAAAACAAAAAAAAACTTTAGTAAAACATTCCATTTGGCAGAGAAAAATTCCATTTAAGTACTTTTATTTTATTCCTAAAAAAAATATTCTCTGCAAATCAAGTTTTTATTCAAATTTTTTTAAAAAGAAAGATTTTCAATTAGGAGAATAATATGAATAAAAAAAATTTTTGGGTAGGACATCTTCCATTATGGAGGTTCTCGACCCAAAGATTCTTTAATTCAAGGTATTTTTTTTTTAATTTTCTTAGACAATCTAATATACTCTATAAAATTTAACAATTCCCAAATAACATTCGGCCAGTTTCATTAGAAAAGCTAGCAATGCTAAGCCACATGCAACATTCAAGGTCTTAGAAGTACGAGGGTCGTTCAATAAATCCTTAAAAAAAAAAAAAAAAAACTGTTTTTTAAAAAAAAAAAATTTTATTTTGTAACATAATCTTTCTTTAGCTCTGTACACTTTCCCAACCGTTTTTCCAAAATTTTTATCCCGTCCAAAAAATAGGATTTCGGAAGTTCTGCAAAATACTCATCCGTTTGAGCAATGACGTCCTCGTTGGAAGTGAACCGTCGTCCGCCAAGCCATTTCTTCAGATTGGGAAAAAGAAAATAGTCACTCGGGGCCAAATCTGGTGAATAAGCGGGATGCTGCAACAATTCCATTCTCAATTCCACAATGTTGGTCATTGAAACAGCGCAGGTGTGCACACGCGCATTGTCCTGATGCAAGAGGATTATTTTCTTCTTCAGATGGGGGCGTTTCTCTTTGATTTCCTTTCTCAACTGTTGCAATAACGACGCGTAATACGCTCCTGTTATTGTTTTTCCTTTTTCCAAGTAGTCGATAAAAATGATGCCCTGCGAATCCCAAAAAACCGTGGCCATCACCTTGCCGGCCGATGGCACAGTTTTTGCCTTCTTCGGAGCCCGTTCACCCTTGAGAATCCATTGTGATGACTGTCTCTTCGTTTCTGGAGTGTAGTAGTGTATCCAGGTTTCGTCCACAGTGACATATCGACGAAGGAATTCGGTAGGATTACGATGAAAGAGTACCAACATAGCCTCAGAGTCCACTACACGATTGCGCTTATTCTCCTCTGAGAGCAAACCCATCTTGCCGAAATTTTTTTCACAGACAATTTTTCATGCAAAATTGAAGCGACTGTACCTTGTGATATGCCCATGGCCTCAAATAATTCGCGCACTTAAATTCGAAGATCGTTCAAAATCAGATCGTGGATTTTGTGGATGATTTCAGGAGTAGACACCTCAACTGGGCGTCCTGAACGATGTTCATCTTTTGTGGATGAACGGCCACGTTTAAATTCATTGACCCAATTGTAAACCGTCGCAAACACAGGTGCAGATATGCCATGAACTGCATCCAACTCGGCTGTGATTTCTTTCGGGCTTAAGCTTTTCAAATGGAGATGTTTGATGACAGCCCTAAACTCGCTGTTTTCCATTTTTATGCACAAATAAATGTCGTTAACTTTAATCGACGATAGAAATTGACCTACACTATGGATCTAGCTGAAATTTTGACAGCTTTCCTGTTGATAATGCTACTTACAAAGTCTTTACCGACACTACGAGCGAAATTTCTCGGTTTTTCTAAGGACTTATTGAACGACCCTTGGCTCTACATACAAATAAACTATAGAATTTAAATATTATAAGCACAAAATGATGATGAAAAATACTGAATTAGAGAAATTTTTTGTAATTGCCAACAAGTTTTAATGATACAATTTAAATTAAAATAAAACCAAAAAAAAAATAATCTTCCTTCCTACAACTAATTTTTTTTTTAACTTTTATTTTCAACATAAAATTTTTTACAAACTGCCAATTAAATATTTTCTTAATTATTTTTCAGTTAAGAGTACAAAATGTGACAGATAATGTCTGCAATTTCCTTCTAGACGTGCAATACAAAAGTAAACCTTGTCCTTTAATAACGATACCCTAGAGAGCATATTAAATAAAAAGTTCATTCTAGGTCTTTATGCTATATTATCTAATATTTAAGAAAAATTATATAAGACATTACATAACCTAAAAATGTATGAAAATAAAATTATTATATTCCCACGATTAATTAATTTTAAAAATACAATCATAAAATAAAAAATGTAAATATGAAAATAATTTCTTTAAAAAAACCCCCAATAATAATTATAAAAAAGTACCCATAAATTATGGTAAATTAATAAATCAATCTTAAAAGAAATTCAATTTTAAAAATTTCTTTGTAATTTTCTTAAAATAAATGGTGTTAAATAAATATTATGAATAATTATCACAACTCATTCGAAATATATTTTAAACATTTTTTTTAATGCATATGAAAAAAATAGTAATATAAAATAGAACATGCCTAAAAAAAAATTTACATAACATGTTTTTTAATTATTTTTTTCCTCGTTATTTAAATAAATTAAGGAGTCTCTAAAATATTATTTTTTCTTATTTTTATTACGTCATGTCTACACTTAAAAAAAGAAACTTTTTGATGATTTTAAGCAATGCATTTGTGTGCATAATAATTGTTATCAGAATTTTTATATCTAAACTGGAATAAATTTGTTTATTCTTTCTTGTTAAAATTTATTTATTTTTTCTTTTGTAAAAATTTCTATAGCAAAATTGTTTTTATTATATTTTTAAATTTTAATTTTTATGCGTTAACCAAGGTGAGTGACATTTTTTACCAATATTAATAAGATGAATAAAAAATGTATTTTGTTATGTTGTTGTTGTTTTTTTTAGGGTCTTTTCATAATAAATGAATATGCGAATAAAATATTATACAATATAATTGTTAGTCTAATATAAGTATTAGTGAGGATATATTTATTTAATAAAAAATCACCAACTAACCGCAACATATTGGTAGCATTACGTATATAATAGATATACTAATAGAAATTTGTGATTAATAAGATCGAAATTACAATAATAATAATTTATGTAAATTCATCGGATGCAATTTATCAATTTCACAAACTCATCGCATTTGTATCGATGGTGTTATTCTGATAGATTCAATTTATTATTAATTAATCGATATATTACCCTATTAAGGTTGATTTTATATTCCAAATATATTTTACTATATAATGGATAATATTTCAAAAAAAAGATTGAATTATTTATTATATTAATCAAGATATTATATAAATAGTAATTTTTATCCAAACAATTTCGTGTAATTTCCTGTTGATCAAAAGTATATCAAAATGATCAAAAGAAGAGAACTCTTTATAGTATATAAAAGTGTATGTGTATATATAAATTTAGGGTGGATTAAAATATAAATTTAAGCTGGATTGATTAGTTCAAAAAAAAAATTGCTTTTATTAGTAAAAATTTATAATTTCAAAGCATTTTATTTATTGATAATAAGTAATCAATATTAGGATTATATAAAAATTTACTTAAAATTTTTAAATAATCCTAATATTGATTATTAAAAAAAAAAACGTTGGAAATAATCCAAAATCAGCCAGAATATAATTGATTTTTCTTTAAAAAAATTAAACCATACAAGGTCTGCTCAAAAAGTATCGCGAATTTTGTGTTTTTTTCAAAAATTATTTATTTATTCATGAATATCTATGTTGTCCCCTTCAAAGTAATCCCCACCAGATATTATACACTTGTGCCTACGTTTTTTCCAATCTTCAAGGTAAAGGGTTTTCGAATAAGAGTAATATGATTTCTTTTTTTAAAAAAACACACTAATTATTAAGGAAATTCAAATGTTTTTTATTTAATGTAAAGTACATTCGATACAATTAAGTTCTGAATAAAACGTTATTCAAATGGCCTCCACGACTTCTTTTGCAGGAACGAATTCGATGAACCCAATTTTCGAGTACTTTTTCCACTAAATCAAGTCGTATGTCATGAATACCACGTTCAATATTGACTTCTAAAGCTTGAAGAGAGTCTGGTTTATTGCTCAAGACCAATGACTTCAAATAACCCCACAACAAATAGTCTAATGGTGTTAAATCACAACTTCTTGGAGGCCATTCAATGTCACAATTTTTTGAAATAATCTAATCTCCAAACTTTTCTCGCAATAATTCAATTTGGTTGTTGTACGTGCTGTGTGGCACGTAGCCCCATCTTGTTAGAACCAGATGTTGTCAAGATCAACTTCTTCTAATTTCGGCCATAAAAAGTTGGTTATCATCGATCTATGCCGCTCTCAATTGACAGTAACGGTGTTACCAGCTTCTTTTCGAAAGAAGTACGGACCGATGATTCCACCAGACCAAAAACCACACCAAACTGTCAATTTATGTGAATGTAATGCGTGTTCATGAATAATTTGTAGATTTTCTTCGCACCAGAATCGACAGTTTTGTTTATTTACCGCACCACTCAGATGAAAGTGAGCCTCATCAGAGAAGATGATTTTCTTTAAAAAATCGGTATTGTTTTCAAGTTGTTCCAAGACAAAATCACAAATTCACGACGTTTACGGTGGTCCAATGGCTTCAGTGCTTGAGTGATAACAATTTTAAACGGATGCAAGTCCAAATCCTTTCTCAAAATCAGCCAGGTTGTGGTGTGAGACAGTCCCAATTCTTGAGAACGTCTTGGAATCGACAAATTGCGGTCTTCAGCAACACTTGCCTGAACGGTATCAATATTTTCATTACTTCGAGCGGTTCTTTGTCTTATTGGCACTTGAACATTATGTGAAGAAAATGTACGCTCGAAATTTTTAACAATTCGACGAATAGCGAGCACAGTTGGACGATTATTACGATCATAAAATGGCAAAAGCACACGAAATGTTGCAATTGGAGAACGATTATTTTGATAATAAAATTGAATAATTTGTAAATGTTATTCTTGTGTATATATCTCCATGATGAAATTGTAAATATTATTGTACTAAATACAATGAAAAAAAATGACAGATCATGACATATTAAAAATGGCCGAAACGTCACTTAGAAATCACATTACTCTTATTGGAAAAGCCTATACTTCAAAAAATCATTTTTTCTGATCTTGTTCAGCTCCTCCTTCGATGCCGTCTGTATCTCCTCAATCGTAGAGTAGCATTGTCCTTTCATGGGGCTCTTCAGTTTCGAGAACAAGAAAAAGTCACAGGGGGCCAGATCTGGGGAATACGGTTGCTGCGGCATTATTAGTGTATTGTTTTTGGCCAAAAATTGCAAAAGCCAATTTTTGTTCCTCCACAAATCAGGGCGTTTCCGGCGGATTGCTTGGCGCAACTTTCGCATAACTTGCAGGTAATATTCCTTATTGACCGTTTTACCATTTGGCAAGAACTCATGATCCACCACGCACCTGCAATCGAAGAACACTGTAAACAAAACCTTCACATTCGATCAAACATTGGGATGATTAAGCTTCGATTTCCATGCCATAACCATAAACCCATGATTCGTCACTAGTTATAACCCTCTGGAGCAAATTTGGGTCATCCTGGACAGAGTCCAACAGCTCCTTAGCAATGTTAATGCGATGCTGTTTTTGGTCGAAATTGAGCAATTTTGGTACGAATTTCGCGGCGACTCGTCTCACGTCCAAATCATTGGTACTCGTAAAAATCGAATGGCACGATTCAATCGATATGTGCTCGGGCGTACCACCGATAATCGTCTGTTGTTGACGTGCTCGAGAACATTTTGTACCACCGATAAACATTGCTTCGGTCCAAGGTAACTTTACCATATGCCACAGTCACCATTCGGAATGCGTTCGCGCAATTAATTTTGTTTTTCATACAAAATTTGATACAGATTCGTTGATCCATTATTTGGAATGGGCAAAAATCAAAGACGAACCAAAACACGTGCAAGCAAAGCAGCTGTCAAAAATTAACTGAAAATTCAAAATGACCGAACTTGTCAGCATAAGTGAGCGACATAAGTACCAACATAACGCCAAAAAAAATCGAAAATCAAATATTCGTAACCCGCGGAAATTCAAAATTCGCGATACTTTTTGAAAGGACCTCGTATGCAAAATAAGAGGCGCATTAAAAGTATGTTTTTTTTTCAATTATAAAACAATTATAATATTTATAATCAAATGATTTTAATTTATAAATTGTAATTAAAAAAAAAATGTCTTAATTTACCAGCCAATACAATAAAATTATAAAAACTCTGTACAATTATGGTGATTCTGGCGTAGCCATCTTTTGCACTTGCAGGGGGGATATTTTTTTCTGATGATAAATTCGAATATTTTTTCCCATACAGTCTACATTTTAACTTTCAAATCATACGAAAAATTTTTACTTTATTTCTAGGACGCGAATTTTTCGAGATTTGATAATGTTAGTTGATCTCCAAGATCGTGCAATTTGACGCAATTGAATTTTTTTTTTATACTACAATACTTTATAAGAATTGTGTTTATTTGAAAATTTTAGAGTATTTAAAACTAAAATGACTTTTTTGCATGTTTGGGGCTGTACTTCGGCCATCAAAAAGTACGGTCGCAAACATGCGAAAAAATCATTAAAAATTATCTTAAAAGGATGGAGTCTTGCAAGAAATTTTATAATATTGTTTGAATAAATCTACTATTTGCATTAAAATTATTTCTGTAATAATTGTATCAAAATCTAAATTTAAAATGTCTTCAATTTAAGTTTACTTTCCAAAATACAATATGGATAATCCTTTACTTTTTAAAATAATTACTTTACTACATTCATAAACCGTAAGAAAATCCAATAATTTTGGATTATTTTTTTTTAGTTTTTATTATAATTATATTAATCAAATTTTAAATTTGTTGTAAAACATTTTTTTTTATTAAATTAATACATATTAAGAAGAGTACTTTCTTGAATTCCTTTTACTTAGTGAATTGTAAATAATTTTAAATTTTTTACTTTCAAAAATTAAATACTATTTATGATCGCACAAATTAATATGGATTTGGTGCCATCAGCCAGCTTTAGATAAGGTAACGGGTGTCATTTGATACGATTATAGGCAGACGACTTTTCCAAATGGGTTTATACAACTTTTCAATAAAATTATGATTAATATTTTTAAAAAAACAACAAATTTTATAGTTGACTATTATCTAAATAATTAATTTAAAAAAAAAATTTTCTTGAATTGAAATTTTAGGATTAGCGCAAATTTAGATCAAACCAATTTTTTTTTAAATCCAAAGTAAATGGATACATCTACTGGTATCATAATTTACTTATTTTTTATTATAATATTAGAAAGTAAATAATTTTTTTATATAATTTAATAATAGTTTAGAGATAAAAAAAATGACAGATATATATATATGTTATTTCAATATTATCAAATTTCAACTTTCCCTAATATTTGTCGGAATAAGATAAAACAAAAAAAATACAAAATATTTTATATAAAAACAATTTATGTGCATACTGACGATTTGAAAAAATTCATATTATTTATACAAGACGCTAAACTATGCTTAATTTGTCAATCAAACTAATTTTTTTTATGATTTTATGTTTTCTGATTAAAATTTTAATTTATTAATCATAGATTGTGTGCTACTACTTGTTAAAAATACAATGTAAAGTTTTTTTTTGTCTTTTCTTTTTTGGAATATAGAAACATAATCTAATATATTATATTAAAATTAATAAGCTATTTCCAGTTTGATTAAAATGAATATTTTTTTTATCTATCAGATTTATAAAATATTATTTGAATGTGAATTAAGCAAATTTCCTTTTTTAAGGAAATATTATTATCAGAACTAGTTTGTATTGAATTTATATTCTAATATTATTATAAATATAAAACAATTCATATTTAAATATATTATATTAAATAACATGTTGTCATTCATACTAGAAGTGATAAAATATAAAAGATTAAAAAAAATTTCACAAATTTTTATTATTTACAATATTTTCGAGGTGTTTTTCGTCAATTTTATTTCAGCTTTTTTTATATTCGAATCAAACGTTAAAATATTTATTTGAAACTTTGTTATATAATAATATACATAAATACATATCTATATATATATATATATATATATATATATATATATATATGTCTACATTCATTCTGTTTTATATTCATTTGAATATATATACAATATAAAAACAAATATTCATGTTAGTTTGCTGCAGAAAAATTATAAAAACTTTACGCAAAATTAAATTAAAAATTAAATCTTTCGTTAGTCAATTATCTGAAGAGAAAAAAAGTGTATAGAAATCAAATTTTTATTATTTTCTTTCTATTTTATTACAAAAAAAAACCAACTTTTTATCTTATAATATAATAGAAAACAATATCAAATACCAAGGTTAAAAATTGCAAAAATCCAAATAATGTTGATTGAAAATAGCTGGCCATAAAAAAAAAATAATTCGTAATTATAAAAGAAAATCGATATTTAATTTAAAACTATGTTAAAAATTAAACTTGAACTAAAAGTTTTATGTATAAAGCTCAATTGATTAACTTTACTGTTGCTAATTGAATTTCTTTTTAAAAGATTTATGGGTTTTTCTTTCCTATTAAATAATTACTACAATTAGTAAATTAAATGAAGAGTGGCAGAAAAATTATAAAATTGACATTATTGTAAGCGATCTGGCAACAGTGCGGACTTCCGCTAAACCCAGTGCATTAGTCCCTCCTACACGTGCAGTACAAGTTTTAACCACTCATTTAACTACCATATCCCCTATAGAGGTTTTTACATACCCCCTATAAGAAAAAAAAATGAAATAGTAAATTTTTGAGCATCGATCCAATTTGGACTTACAAAAAACTATGATTAGCTTTGGAGAACATTTTTACCAGGAGCAGAAGTTTTTTGATGACATAAACCATTTTGGGATGGTCAAGAAATGGAAGATGAATCTCGCACAAGGAGATCTTGAGTATCGAAAATTGATGAAAATGTGAAGAGTGAGTGATTTTGGTCCAGAATTAACTGTCAAAAAAGTTTTATATAAATAAGTCCTTGGAAAACAAGTTCTCCGTATTAGATCAGATATTGCAGAAACTTAGACGCTCCACCATAATAATACCCCCAGTAACATAGCCATTACCATTATTGGAAGAATAGAGATACTTATGTGACACGTGCAGGGTAGAAGGGACTAACGCACTGGCTTTAGCGGAAGTCCGCACTGTAACCAGATCGCTTTCAATAATAATTAAAGTAGAGAAAAGTTTTAACCCCTACTTTAACTACCATACCCCCTATAGGGGTTTTTACATACCCCCAATAATCGAATACATACATCGATCCAATTTTGACTTATGAAAAACTATGATAAGCTTTGGAGAACATTTTTACCAGGAGCAAAATTTGTTTGATGACATAAAGCATTTTGGGATGGTCGAGAAATAGTGGAAGATGAACCTCGCATAAGGAGACCTTGAGTATCGAAAACTGTCAAAAAACTATATCGATATAAATAAGTCTTTGGAAAAGAAGTTTTTCGCGTTAGATCGGACATTGCAGACACTTAGATTCTCAACCATAATAATGCCTCCTGTCACATGGACATCACCATTATTGGAAGACTGGAGATAATTATGGGACCGGAGATATTTTTATCGAAAAAAGAGATGTATGTGGCTCTCCAAGTCCTTTTGACTTTTTTTTCCCCCAAAATAAAAAAAAATACTATAAAGGACATCGTCTTAGTAGTGTTGATAACACCAAATGGAGTTTGTACCAAGAAGCTGAAAATAATTCCAGTTGAATTCTTCCAGCACTGCTACGAAAAGTGGAACCAACGACTCCGCCAATGTATAGCAATTATTTTGAAGGGGATAATATTTATGTGCCTCCACGACAAACTGTTTATCAAGGTTTTTATAAAAAAAAAAAAGTTCCTGAAGTCCTTGTAAGGTGCTATTTGCATCAGAGCGGGTATTGCCAGCTTCGCAATTAGAACACCTCTTGTCACATGATCATCTCTATTATCGGGTGTCAAAAAAAGGAACTGTTGAGGTTTTTCAAGCCCCTCTATTCACCATGTGAGGTTTTTTGTTACCCAAAACCAAATAAATATTTGTATGGATAACATCCTAATACAGTTGATAAGATCCAAAGGAGTGTAACCGATAAGCGTTTCAACACTGCTACGAAGAGTGGAACCAACGCCTCCGACGATGTATAGCAATTACTTTGAACGGGATGTGCCTCCACGGGAAACTGTCAATTAAGTTTTTTACAAAAAAAAAAGTTCTTGGAGTCCTTGAAAGGTGTTATTTTCATCAGATCAGAAACTGCCAGCATACCAATTAAAACACCCCTAGTCACATGATCAGAAATAGGAACTCCTGGGGTTTCTGAGCCCCTCTATTCACCATATGAGGTTTTTTTCCCCAACACCAAAAAAATACTTGTAAGGATGCCGTATTGGTATATATGATATGATAAGATCCAAAGGAGTGTAACCGGGAAGTGTTCCAGCACTACCACCAAGAGTGGAACCAACGACTCTGCCGATGTATAGCTGCCCAAGCGAACTACTATAAAGGGGATAATATTAATATATAAAAAAATTGTTAGAAGAAGAAAAAAATGTTAATAGTATCATTTTCTTTCTTCTACATCTCGTTTAATACGAGGGTCGTTCAATAAGTCCTTAGAAAATCAAAAAAATTGCACTCGTAGTGTCGGTAAAGATTACTTTTTGAAAGAACAATGATTGACAGGAAAGCTGTCAAAATTTCAGCTCGATCCATAACGTAGGTCAATTTCGATCGTCGATTAAAGTTAACGACATTTATTTGTGCATAACAATGGAAAAAAGCGAGTTTAGGGATGTCATCAAACATCTCCATTTGAAAGGCTTAATCCCGAAAGAAATCAAAGCCGAGTTGGATGCAGTTCATGGCACATCTGCACCTGTGTTTGCGACGGTTTACAATTGTGTGAATGAATTTAAACGTGGCCGTTCATCCACAAAAGATGAACATCGTTCAGGACGCCCAGTTGAGGTGTCTACTCCTGAAATCATCGACAAAATCCACGATCTTATTTTGAACGATTGGTGAATTAAAGTGCGCGAATTAGTTGAGGCCACGGGCATATCACAAGGTACAGTCGCCTCAATTATGCATGAAAAATTGTCTGTGAAAAAAATTTCGGCAAGATGGGTGCCGCGTTTGCTCTCAGAGGAGAATAAGCGCAATCGTGTAGTGGACTCTGAGGCTATGTTGGCACTCTTTCATCGCAATCCTGCCGAATTCCTTCGTCGATATGTCACCGTGGACGAAACCTGGATACACTACTACACTCCAGAAACGAAGAGACAGTCATCACAGTGGATTTTTAAGGGTGAAGGGCTGCGAAGAAGGCAAAAACTGTGCCATCGGCCGGCAAGGTGATGGCCACGGTCTTTTGGGATTCGCAGGGCATCATTTTAATCGACTACTTGGGAAAAGGAAAAACAATAACAGGAGCGTATTACACGTCGTTATTGCAACGGTTGAGCGAGGAAATCAAAGAGAAACGCCCCCATCTGAAGAAGAAAAAAATCCTCTTGCATCAGGACAATGCGCGTGTGCACACCTGCGCTGTTTCAATGGCCAAAATTGTGAAATTGAGAATGGAATTGTTGCAGCATCCCGCTTATTCACCAGATTTGGCCCAGAGTGACTATTTTATTTTCCCCAATCTGAAGAAATGGCTTGGCGGACGATGGTTCACTTCCAACGAGGACGTCATTGCTCAAACGGATGAGTATTTTGCAGAACTTCCGAAATCCTATTTTTTGGACGGGATAAAAATTTTGGAAAAACGGTTGGAAAAGTGTTTAGAGCTAAAAGGAGATTATGTTGAAAAATAAATTTTTTTTTTTTTAAAAACAGTTTTTTTCCATTTTTTTCTAAGGACTTATTGAACTAAACCTCGAAGTACCACTATAAGTAATTTTAAATAAATAGTTTATTTTTAATATAATATGACAAAACTTTATTTAAAATCAAAAGCAGAAACAAGGATATTCTTTTTAAATAATAAAAAAAAAAAAATCTACTATAAAAAATGTCGAAATATAATTATAAAGATTCATTATTAAACTATTATTTTACATGGAAATTTTATAGTCATATGGGTACGTGTTGAAAATCCAAAGTTTTATTTGATGGGAAAAGATTGGTTTAAGAAACCGCAACATTTTTTTTTTTTCGCCGAAAGAATACAATCGACAAAATGTGGGTTTTCTTTATAAACCATTTGCCATAGTGATATGGTATAGGTTTTCAGGGTTTCTATACACCAGCATTATACCTTATTACAGAATATATTGTTCAGGGCTAGAGTATGTCAAGGATTTAGATAAATAGACACCATCAGTGGCAAATTGTCTCAAAAATCTTTTCAAATGTTGTTCAATTTATTAAAATATTTAGACTGACATGAGACTAACAGGTGTGATCTTATTTTTTCTTCATTTCATTATTATTATTATTATTTTTTAATATTTTTTTTTATATTAAATTTTTGCATACCTATTCAATTATATTGTATATAATATAATTTCATAAATTACAAATATATTGTGTTTGCTTTAGTTAAATTTCAATATTTTATAGAAATTTTTATATAACATAATAGTATATTGTGTAATTAATAATAATTAAATATTATGTAAGAATTAATTTTGAATAAATATAATAATTTATTGTATAAAAATTATAATGTTTACAATAAATTTATATGCAATATTTTATATAAAATTAAATAATATTGAAAGCTTTTGGTTTTTTTTTCTATGAATATATTTCGTTTATATATTGTAATATTCCATAATTTGAGGATTTTCAACAAAGAAAAACTTTTTATAAAATTAGAAAATATCAAATGTAAAAAGAAAATATATAATTTACTATATTGATAAAATAAGAAATTCTAGAAAATAATTTAATAAAAAGGAAAGGGAGTTAAAAATTCTAAAAGTATTTTTTATAAAATTTTCTACTATCTTTAATTTTAATATCAGCAACAATATGTAAATCATTAAATATATTTCTTGAATGAATAATAAAGTCAAGGTAATATCAACCCCCGCAATTGTCAGTTAACAGGTTATTTACCAGAATTTAATGCTCAATAACTGATAATACCATATGTAAATTTTGTGTGCGTCATTATAAAGAATGCGTAAGAAACTGTAAATTATATTTATATAAGAGGTAATATATAAAATTTCTAATAAATATATAAATGCGAAAATATGCACATACACATATACTTATTAGAGATTTTTAAAGAAAAATTTTTAACATCTTGCGAAATTTAGAGAACGATTAAGATTAGAGGTTTTTTTATGTTTTTTTTTTTGGAAAATTTATTTATTAGAAAAAATTATTGAGCTAAAATAATATAATAATCTATATAATTTTAAAGTAAAAATAAATAAAAAAAACATGCTAACTTGCTAATTTTATTATTAATATCTAATTTCAAGTGAAATTTCTTAGAAAATTCTATGGAAATACATTTTTTTTTCTTTTCTTTTTAGTAGTCTAAAATTTTTAACATTTTTTTAAATGTTAGTAATAATATTATGATATAAGTAGTGGCATATTTATTGCAGTTTACAAAATACAGCTCTATAGTTTGGCAGCTATAAACGACAAATATTTTTTAAGATAAAATTTTACTTCTCATATAATATAGACTATTTAATAGAGTATTAATATTGTAAAAATTATCGTCTTTAAACATGATAATTCTTTTTTTTTCTATATTATTATCTCAATTTCTATATATAGATCTCTGAAAACCCTCAAGTAATTGAAGGGAAGCCATTGTATCCGTAAAAGGTTACTGTTTGGTATGCAATTTGGTATAAAATAGCCAAGTTGTCTTGTGACAGACTTTCTAATAATATTAACCAGTATATTATATACATAATGGCAAAAAAATTTTAATATAATAAAATAAAAATTTTATTAAAGTTTCAATTCTAATCTAATTTTACTTGACTTTACTTTCCAAAATATAAATTGGATCCTTGATTCTCTTACAACTAAACTTTCTTTTTGCAAAAAATTATTTTTCATCTTATAAAAAAAAAAAAAAGTTTTTGATTTTATATTATAAAATCAAAAAGCTAATATAAAATAGTCTCGATATCATACCCACAAAAAACTATTATTACTATTGATCTTTGGGCTACTTTTACTCTCTATGATGATAGCCTGTCATATTATTTTCTCCAATCATCCATTTTTTTTTATGAACTACATTTTTTGCGAATATTTTTTTTATTTTAACTATTATAAAAACAAATTGATATAAAAACCATATTCTACATATATATAAAATTTAATATTAAATTTTACCACAAATTGATTATATTGAATTTATACTCAAATTTCAAGGTAGAAGTAAATATATTGAAATTTTTATATTTAATTTTCATTGTAAATAAATACGAAATTGGAGAAACTTTTTATTTCTAATTTACGAAGAAATCCTTGAGGCAAAAATTCCTATTTTTGTCTAAAATCGAATCTAACTCATTTTCTACAATATTTAAAAATAATAAAAAAAAATATCTACATACAAATTATGTTTTTTTATTTCGAACATAGATTGCATAAGATTAAATTTAAAAAATTTTATTAGTTAATTAAATTTAAAAAAAAAAAAGAATTTTTACGCAATCTTTTTCTTTTTATTATATGCAATTAATTAATGTGTTCGCTAATTAATTTGAACAAATTTTCATAACAAATTTCATAAATATTTTTTCACTTATTATATTAGCATTTTTTTTTTTAAATTTAAATCAAATTTGAAAATATTATATACAGCATTATCTATTTTGTGATTTAAAAAGGATATCTCTGTTATTTGACCATTTTTAAATGGTCTATAATAATTATGATAATATGTATTTATTTAATTACAAATTTGCTATTTTATATTAAGAAATAATAAATCCCCAAACACATTGAATACGCAGAAGTTACGCAAACTGGGTACTGGTTTTTCAAACAAACATTCCTCACCGATGAGACCAATATCTTGCTCGGTAGTTGTTGTTTCCGAGCAAAAAGTGATTCTCCGACGTGATTTTTGGTATCATAGTGTCATTGACACGTATTTCTTTGGAAATGAAGAAACGGAGATTTTTAGCCTCCTTTTTTTTAGCCTGAACTTGAAGATTTTAATCTGGGCTATATGTCTTTTCAATAGAATGGCGCTACAGGCTGCACAACAGCATAAATTTTGGTTCCCAGGACGCGTAATTTATAGATTTGATGATGTCAATTAGGCTCCAAGAATGTGTGATTTGACTCCTCCGTTTTCTTGTATAAAATAGGTAGAGGGGGGGGGGCAGAAGATTCTATGCAAAAGATCCTAAAAACCGTTTGAGCTATTAAAAAAACCGACGAGATCCATCAAGTAATGCCCAAATCACAACCCCATAATTTTCAAAAAGAAGTCATATTTTAAAGAGAGTATATGGGAAAAATATTTTTTTGATAGCAATTTGATTTATATTTTAAATAATATAAATAATGGCAATACTTAAGTAATATGCTTAAAGAAAGAAAACGATTAAAATCTGAACTGAGAGAATATTTTATTTGACTTAATTTTTCAACGCTCAAATTGTATAAAAAATCAACGTTCAACATTAAAAAAAATTAATTCTTAATAACACATTATATTCTCTGAAATTTCTATTTGCAAAAAGAATATTTTACTCAAAGATCATTTATTGTAAATAATTATTTTTTGAAATTTAAAGATTTTTCCTATTCTCTTTTATAAAGTCGAAAATAATAATTTCAAGAAAAAAAATAGTAAAAATAATACAAATTAAAAATTCATCTCTAAATTAAAAAAAGTATTCAATACAATATACAATGTACAATCTAACAATTAAATTGCAATTATTGTGAAAATTTTTAATTCAATTTTTTTTTATTTTTATGGAAGACTATCATTTTTTAAGTTATTTTTCTCTTACCTGTATTCTTATAAGAATTTCCGTTTCGTTGGGAAATCACCATCGATATACAACAGAAGATAATGATGTAAAGTCGTGCCATTGTTTTTCGTTTACAATTAACTTACGTAATTACACATAAAACAAAAATTAACATAAACTACTTGATACTATCTATTAGATTAATTTTAAAAATAACCGAGTATGTTTTAATTAAAACACTAAAACACATTCATTGAAACCACATAATTCTTTTTTTTTCGAAAAACTTGAAAAATATTGCTTTTAACAATTGATTATTTCGTTAATAAATGTTGGTGTTATTTTTCAAATATTTTCAAAACTATTCATATTAAACTACTCGTATTTGATATAAAAATAATTGTTTCGTAAATATTTTTGTGTTTTTTTTTTTTAAGATTTTCCACTAATGAATATTATATACAATTTGGTCCAAACACTAAAGCCGAATGGCAATAACTCCAAATATTATTTGCGCAAATAGTAGAGACGAGCCCTCAAAGTATTCGGAATCTTTGAGTTTACCTTGTATTATGACTGAATCGGAATCAAATAAGATGAATCGAAAAACAATGTAAACAAAACGCACTCACAAAACTCAGCTCACAGATCTCTTGTTTTCGAGCCTAAAAATCACCTCCAATACGTAGCAATAACAACTTCTTGGTACATGAGAAGTCTGTGCGGAGATTCCTTCCAGTGACCAATAGTGTAGATGAATTACTTTCCACAATTCGTATGCGTATACTCACTTTCGTTGCGACGATTTTAATGTAATGAGTGAGTGTGTTCTGCTAGCGCGTATTCCAAGTTAACATCATCGACGAAATCGAATCGAGGCTCTTGAGAACTAGCCGATGTGAAATTGGATGTTAAATGATGGAAGGTCGTTATCTTACTGGTCTTAGCAGGCACACCTGAACTAGTGTCTCAACCCAGCGCCTCGTTTAAAGGCCGCGCGCGATTTCTTCCGCCGGTGGTATTGAGTTTCTGCATCGAAATCTATCGCCGTATTCGTTAGGCGTACTCGGCTTTGTGTCGCTATAGTTAACGTTTTATCGTCAATAGCGAATATTACCATATACTCGTATGGCTGAGCACATGGTCTCACACCCCAACTCTATGAAATGATCCCCAACTTTAACCGACTAATACAATATAATATTATTGTTGACCATCGCATTTATTTACGTATGGATTCCCTCGTGACCAGTCAGCCGTTGAAAAGCTTCGCTGCTCAACTATTCAACCGCTCAGACAGACAGCCAATAAAGATACTATATCGGCGGTAGCTTCTGGGAGCGCGACAATGTGGGGAAATCAACCCGTACTTGGAGCCACTGTTGTTGCTGCTGATCTTGGTATACGGCCCCCGATTTGCTCCACTAAGCGCTAACATCGCCATTCGAAACCGGCTTACTCCATCATTACTACTAGTAAGAGACTAGTAAGAGTATACACGATCGTATCGTCTACCAACCATCGAAATAATTTCTCCTCGTTATAACATACCATATGATCAGGTGGACGCTGGTTAGTTGTGTTTTGTTTTTTATTTTATTTTCATTCATTTCACCATCTACGAGACGATTTCTTTTCACTTTTTTTTTTCTTTTTCTTTATACTTTTTGCTGTTGTTTTTTTTTCATTAATTCCGATTCCGATAAAATTATTGACCAAAATTTTCCAATAATGAGTGGGCGAGAGAGGTGCGGAACAAACAAAAAATTATGAAAACAGAAACAAAAATTCCATTAGAGATGCTTCAAAGATTACGACGAACATATGAGAAAGTGTCCCCAAGATGGAATCGTCACCGTAATCATAATTTACGAATATACCATTTTTCGATTCACTTTCTTCATCCGAACGATATCGATAGAAAAAACGTAATTTCGTATAAAATCGAATATTTCTTATGATTTTTTTCTTCTTATCTAATTTTTTTTATAGGTAAAAGTGGAAACTTTTGTTATAAAACTATTTAACGAATATAAATATTGAACGAAATCCTTTTTTTTCCTTGATGAAAATACTAAAACAATTTTCTTTAAGTTATTGTTTTTTCTTCTATAAATAACAACAGATAAAAAAAGGAAAAGAAAGAATTAATTTCAATTTGATTAGCACCTGCATTATTATGGTTCCTTATTAATTTTCGAGGGGTGGTTTTTTCAGAAATTCATTTTATTTGCATACAGCAATGTTATTGGCTTCAAAGTATTTTCCTTAAACAGCTGTACATCAACGGAGGCACAGCTTACACTCCTCATAGGAGGGCTGAATCCCTTCAATTAGAATCGCCGCTCCTTTCGGTGCCTTTTCAGTTGGGAAAATTAAAAAAAAGTCACATTAACTTGGAGCAGGGAATAGCGGAGATACAAATAAGGTGAATAAAAACAAAACCTCGTTGATGCAGATGACCGGTTGAAAAGGGGCGTTATTGTTGTGGAGCATCCAGGTGTCTATAATATCCTATCTAACCTTTTTTCAGCCTATCAAGAACGACAGTTTGTCTTGAAGATGAAAATTCAACGATCTCGTCGTTTCAACGATCTCGAAAAACTCCACATTTTTATCAACTTTTGGTATTGAAGATCTTCCTGAGGTTCTTCTTCCAAAGCTTCACGGCCCAGTAAAAATGCTTTATGACATCGAAACGCTTATACACTTGATAAGAAATTAAGATTTTAAATCAGGAGCTTTTTTTGAGCCGTTCAATGACTTTTTTTATAAAAAATCTGGTTGACAGTTTGTCTTAGAGGCACAAATTCAACAATCCTGTCGGTCCATATTTTTATAAGTTTTCGATATTGAAGACCTTCCTCCTGAGGTCCGTCTTCCACTGTCTTTTGGCCCACAAAAAATACTTTATGACACCGAAATGCTTATATTCTTAATATGAAATCAAGAGTATAAATCAGGAGCTTTTTTCAGGCCTGTCAAGGGTTGACAGTTTGTCTTGGAGACAGAAACTCAACAATCCCTTCGTTCCACATTTTTATCAGTTTTCGGTATTGAAGACCTTTTTTTTAAGGTTCGTCTTCCACTGTTTCTCGTCCCACTAAAAATGATCTATGACACCGAAAAGCTTATACACTTGATAAGAAATAAAGAGCTTTTTTTGCGCCTGTCAAGGGCTTCTTTTTAAAAAATTTGGTTGACAGTTTGTCTTGGAGACAGAAACTCAACAATCCCTTCGTTCCACATTTTTATCAGTTTTCGGTATTAAAGACCTTCCTTTTAAGGTTCGTCTTCCACTGTTTCTCGTCCCACTAAAAATGATCTATGATACCGAAAAGCTTATACACTTGATAAGAAATGAAGAGCTTTTTTTGCGCCTGTCAAGGGCTTCTTTTTAAAAAATTTGGTTGACAGTTTGTCTTGGAGACAGAAACTCAACAATCCCTTCGTTCCACATTTTTATCAGTTTTCGGTATTGAAGACCTTTCTTTTAAGGTTCGTCTTCCACTGTTTCTGGTCCCACTAAAAATGATCTATGACACCGAAAAGCTTATACACTTGATAAGAAATCAAGAGCTTTTTTTGCGCCTGTCGAGAGCTTCTTTTTAAAAAAAATTTTTGACAGTTTGTCTTGGAGACAGAAACTCAACAGTCCCGTCATTCCATATTTTTATAAATTTTCGATATTGAAGACCTTCCTCCTGAGGTCCGTCGTCCGCTGTTTCTCGTCCCACTAAAAATGATCTATAACACCAAAAGCTCATAATCTTGATAAAAAATCAAGAGTATAAATTAGGAGCTTTACACGTTCTCCTTTATAAAAAATTCGGTTGACAGAATTTGTGCCTGCATATTTGTATCAGCTTTCCACATTGAAGACCATCTTCCTGAGGTCCGTCTTCCACTGTTTCTCGCCCCACTAAAAATGGTCTGTGACACCGAAAAGCTTATACTCTTAATAAGAAATCAATGAACGGCAAATTTCTTTATGGAAAGCCACTAGACGGATACTCTCGTACAAAAGAACTGGGCAAAAACAGACGCAGAAAAAGCCAAAGTATTTGTTAAGCCTTTGTTAAATACTTTTGCTCCATATGCTGATATAGAAGACAAATCGCATACTAACAAAATTATCGAAGACCTAATGTTCCCAGTCCCTATGAGTCTTCCTCCCAAAAATTTTAAGACCTCGGAAATTATATCTACAATTCGGCGCCCTCCCAATAAAAAAGCTCCTGGTTATGATCTAATAGCAGATCCTATTCTGAAGCAAACTTCCCGAAAAGCTTTAGTTTTAATTACATACATTTTTAATGGTAACCTGCGAACAACCCATTTTGCCTTACTCTAAAAAATTTCTGTCATTAAAATTATTTCTAAACCAAATCAACGCGTTAATTCTCCTTCTACCTATAGATCTATCAGCCCCCTACCAATCTTTGGTAAGATTTTTGAAAATAACTCCTATTAAAACGACTCTATCAAGTCCTAGTTAATGAAAAAATTATTCGTGCTCACCAATTTGGCTTCCGATGTGAACACTCAACAATCCAGCAATTTCATCGTGTTGTTGATCATATTACATCCTCTTTTGAGGGAAAAGAGTATTTTCCAGGAGTATTTTGAATATGGTCGTTCAAGAAGTCCTTAGAAAATCCGAGAAATTGTGCTCGTAGTGTCGGTAAAGATTTTTTTTGTAAGCAGCATTATCGACAGAAAAGCTGTCAAAATTTCAGCTCGGTCCATAGCATAGGTCAATTTCTATCGTCGATTAAAGTTAACGACATTTATTTGTGCATAACAATGGAAAAAAGCGAGTTTAGGGCTGTCATCAAACATCTCCATTTGAAAGGCTTAAGCCCGAAAGAAATCAAAGCCGAGTTGGATGCAGTTCATGGCACATCTGCACCTGTGTTTGCGACGGTTTACAATTGGGTGAATGAATTTAAACGTGGCCGTTCATCCACAAAAGGTGAACATGGTTCAGGAGGTGTCTACTCCTGAAATCATCGATTTGATTTTGAACGATCGGCGAATTAAAGTGCGCGAATTAGTTGAGGCCACGGGCATATCACAAGGCACAGTCGCTTCAATTTTGCATGAAAAATTGTTTATGAAAAAATTTCGGCAAGATTGGTGCCGCGTTTGCTCTCAGAGGAGAATAAGTGCAATCGTGCAGTGGACTCTGAGGCTATGTTGGCACTCTTTCATCGCAATCCTGCCGAATTCCTTCGTCGATATGTCACTGTGGACGAAACCTGGATACACTACTCCACTCCAGAAACGAAGAGACAGTCATCACAGTGGATTTTCAAGGGTGAACGGGCTCCGAAGAAGGCAAAAACTGTGCCATTGGCCGGCAAGGTGATGGCCACGGTCTTTTGGGATTCGCAGGGCATCATTTTTATCGACTACTTGGAAAAAGGAAAAACAATAACAGGAGCGTATTACACGTCGTTATTGCAACGGTTGAGCGAGGAAATCAAAGAGAAACGCCCCCATCTGAAGAAGAAAAAAATCCTCTTGCATCAGGACAATGCGCGTGTGCACACCTGCGCTGTTTCCATGGCCAAAATTGTGGAATTGAGAATGGATTTGTTGCAGCATCCCGCATTCACCAGATTTGGCCCCGAGTGACTATTTTCTTTTCCCAAATCTGAAGAAATGGCTTGGCGGACGACGGTTCACTTCCAACGAGGACGTCATTGCTCAAACGGATGAGTATTTTGCAGAACTTCCGAAATCCTATTTTTTGGACGGGATAAAAATTTTGGAAAAACGGTTGGATAGAGCTAAAAGGAGATTATGTTGAAAAATAAAATTTTTTTTTTTTAAAAACAGTTTTTTCCATCTTTTTCTAAGAACTTATTGAACGACCCTCGTATCTCAAGTTTTTGATCGTGTGTAGCATCCTGGACTCCTCTGGAAACTCAAGACCTTTATTCCTTCTACATACTACCTTATCATAAATTCATATCTCTTCCAACGACATTTCAAAGTTGCAATTAACTCAAAATTCTCAGAAATATATCGTATTCTAGCCGGAATCCCACAAGGCAGTATCCTCGGTCCCATTTTACCCATACAAATCCTGACATAGTTTCCAACAATTTACCTTCAATCCTAGTTTAAAAGATGGAGAGTGTGAGTAAATGTTAAAAAAAGTGCACACATTACTTTTACTCTTTGTTAAGGAAAACTTACCCCTTTATGCCTTCATAGCACCATAATTCCATAATATGATAAAGTACGTTATTTGGAACAAACTTCTTTGTTCCCTACAACTGGACAAACGCTCAAAACTAGCAATAAAAAGTAAACTTTTATAAAACCTATTTTATAGAATTACATTTTTGTGGTTCAACGAAACGTTCCAGTTCCTATCGCGTCCATGCCTTACAATTGTTGATGGCCCCCCTTTTATGTTCGTAACACCGTAATACATCGTGACCTAAATGTTCCCTTTGTTCAAGACCAGTGTAATTCCCGCTATCAAAAATTTCACTCCCTAGAATTGCTCTTCCCGTAAACACCCATCGCAGACGTAAGACGCAATGGTCTAGAGATTTTCTAGAGGAATTTACTCCTACTTCATGATGCACAAAATACAATTGTAATTGGGGATAAAAACTTTAAAATTTTGTGTAAACTGAACTTTTCTTAGTACAAATCTCATTACTTTTCTGCTACATATCGTATCAAATATTTTTTTCTCAATTAAATTATTTGCTTTATATAAATTTTTATCTAACTTGAATAACAAACATTTTTTTCTAACAATTTATTGATTAAATTTATTAATTTTTTTTTTTATATACAAAAAAGAAATATTAAAAAAATTTCCCAATAGAATTTCTTTTTTTTTAGCTTTTATTAATATATGAATTAGAATATCTAAAAATACTTTACTACGTCTAAGATACTCTCAAGGGAGTTGTTCTATAGTTTCCGTTGAAAATTTTAAGACTTTCCCCAGCAAGGAGACAGTATATGATTACCAACATAAAAACTTATTCTACCAAATACTGAATGCACAATATATGACGATGAAATTGATATATTATCATCAAATTGTCAATGATAACCTTTAGCGATCCATCAACAACAATGCTGAAGATGTTCCAACCTTGAGACAACAGATTTCTTAACTATAACAAGTTTATTGTTATTTTTTCCCATAAGTGGAATGAAAGAGGACATATAAAAACTAGAGACTTTTTTTTATCAACGGTTGTGATTCAATGGATCAGAAAATTTTATATTTATATGGTCTCTTTGGAAAATGAAATTATTTCTAAAATATTTACAGTTTTATTCCTTATATTATTATTATTATTTTTCTCTTTGTAAATTAATAGAAAGTGAACGCTTTGATGTTGGAGCGAATGTAGGCGGTTCAAAGGAAAATTTCAACTGATGATAAAGCTTACTTCTTGGTTGATTTTACATCTATTGACAGAGAAGATTTGTATTTTTTTTATTTTTTTTGTAAAAGAAAAGTTTATTTTTTTTATGAAAAGAACAGAAAAATATTCATTAATCTTTTAATTAGTGCAATTAAATTATTTTTGTTACTTTTTTATCAAAAAAAAAAAAAATGTTCAACTGAACTGATTCAAAATAAGTTTTATAATAAATAATAAATATTTAATGTTTTTTAATAATACAAAATTACATTTATATTAAAAAATATATTTACTGGTTAATAAATTGTTATGACTTCTCTCTTGGGTTCGAATCGAGGTAGTGTAAAATTTTTACACTGCAGTACAGAAATATATAATCTATTGAATAAAATTTACAAAAAATATTTAGTTTTCTTAATAATTATTAATAAATTGATTTTGTTTATTGCAAAATATTTATTCGATATAAATGAAAATTTATACAAAATTTATAATACAAGAATTTTTGGCGTTTTGGGCAAATTACTATCAACCAATTTATTTCCGTATACGAGAATCTGACTCTTATTTTGGTGTTATGATACTAGGCGGGATTGTTTCACTGACTATATAAAATCCTCACAGTCTTACCGGAATGCACAGAACTCAGCTTCTTTCAGCGTCGAAATTGATTTTCTTTTTGAATTTCGCAGTTTTTTTCCAAGTAATTTAAAAGTTTAAATTACAATAGAATTCAGATTAGTGAATACATTATTTATAGTTTTTATTAAAAATTCAATTAAACATCATTTATAAATAATAAATTTTTATTATAATTGTAAATAATTGGTTAACTTGGACGAAATTCGCTAACTTTTGACAGCAGTTGTAGTTCAGTTTTTGTACGGAATAAATACGGAACGAACACACATGAACTGATTCGAGTTCAGTGGATAAAACAGCTGTCATTGTCATTATTTTGTATTATGAAAAATATTGTATTTTGCGCTTAGGTTATAATATCTACCGTGTGTATTGCTTTTTATTTCGAGAAACTTTTGTAAAATTTGATTACACATTTGATTTACGTGCAAGAGATTTTCATTAAAAGCCTCTGAAGTGTTTGCAACTACTGAAAATATGTCTGCATTCACAGAAAGTGCTTTAATTAAGAAACTTCTGGAGTTGAACTCTAGTCAGCAAAGCATACAAACACTGTCGTTGTGGCTAATACATCATCGTAAGCATCATGTAGGAATCGTTAGAGTCTGGTACCGTGAATTACAAAAAGGTAATATTTGTATTATCTAATAAATTCACCAAAAAAAAAAATCCAATGCTCTGTTTTTCAATGCAAACAATATGTGAACATACGGTAACCATATGACATAACCTAATTTTTCTTCTTTTTTTTTCAATTCAATAACAGCTACGCAGGGTAAAAAACTGACGCTCATGTACCTGGCGAATGATGTGATTCAAAATAGTAAGAAAAAAGGACCAGAATATGGCAAAGAGTTCGGTGGTATTTTGCAGAAGGTCTTTCAGCACATTGGAGAAACGTGTGATGATGAAAAACTTCTCGCAAGTTTAAGCCGAATATTAAAAATTTGGGAAGACCGTGGAGTTTTCGAGGTGGATGTTATAAATGGTTTTAGGAAAGCATTACGCGGCATGCCAATTATCGAACCGGAGAAACGAAAACCGGATGAAGTTGATACGAGCACGAAAAGAGCCCGTTCTCTATCTGGTTCTGATAAAAAGGATAAATCGATCAAAAGTGAGACGATCGAAGTGAACGGAAAATTGGAAACACACGTTACGTTAAGCCCACATGTTCCTATTGGAGATCCACCAGAGCCAGAAGAATTAATTAAAGCCTTAACCAAAATGGATAATGCAGCATCAACAGACGCTGCTCTCCGAGAGAAAATAGTCAATCTACCTCCAAATATTTCCGATATATCTGCTCTATCACAAATAGGTGATAAAGAAGCTGCATTAGCATTTTCAAAAAAAGTAATTTCTATATTTATATTGTAGTAATGAAATATTTCAAAATAATTAAATAAATCAAAAACAATTGTTTTCATGATAGGTAAATGAGGCTGTAGATTTAATTCACGATTACAATGCGAAATTAGTAATTGAAATGGATGATAGGAAAAAACTGGAAAGTATGCTGCGAAATTTTCAAGCCGAACAGCGGGAACTGTTAGCACAAGCAGAACAACGTTTAGAGGTCAGCGTCACCTGAAAATCAATTCTGTCATATATAATATAAAAAATTCTTAGAATAAATTAATTTAAATTTGTTTTTATACACAAAAAAAAAGAAGAAGAAAAAAAAATTGAATGGAAAATTAATAATTTTAGGTTATTTAATTTGTGATCTAAATAATACGCAAAATTATTAATTACCAAAAAGAATTGTTTAATTAAAATGCAAATTACTTAGTATCCAGGTTTTATTCTATTCAGTTAAATTTTTTTTATATTTTTTTTTATATTTGAACTTTCCGGCCCATACAAAAGTCAGAAACCCCATAGTTTGTCTTTTTTTTCCAAAATTTAATACCGCGTAATGTTGACTATATAGAGAGGTTTTCTTTTGGAAAGCCTACTGGTGTTGCGAGATAATTAGTTGTATTATTTATTTTTTTCATTGTTAAATATAAATTTGAGTATTTACGCAAGCAGGTTAAACTCAAAAATTTTATTTGCCAATGGTGGGGCTTTCGTATATAATTTTCATATGAGTCATGTTTCGACATGGAATAAATTTAAATTGTATTTTTTTTTACAGGAATACACAAAGAAATTGCGGAAAATTAAAGAAGTGCAAATGGAAATTCGTGATCATCTATCAAATCTACCTGATTTAACACAATTGCCAGACGTAACGGGAGGACTGGCCCCATTACCATCCGCTGGTGATCTTTTCAATATTCATTAGTCTATGAATTATTATTTTTTTTTTTTAAAACTGCGACAAAAAACAACGGATTATTTTTTTTTTTTTAACTTAATGGAATTCTACATGGAATTTAATAGTAGTTTTTGTTTAAAAAAAAAAATTCAACTTTTTTTTATATTTATAAAATAAATGTTATTTTGTAGTTATTAAGCAAAAAGAAAATAATGCGTTTCAAATAAAAAAAAAGCCACAATTTTTGGTACAAAAAAAAGGAAGAAAAAAAAGTATATTTTGTAAGTGGATATCCTCTCATATATATTTAATTGTTGACTATTCATAAACTGGTTAATAATTTGCAAAACATAATTACATAAATATATACAATTAATGTATACTGTGTACTGGCAGTTGAGAATTTTTTTTTTGTAATTAGAACCATACCATATATTGAATTAATAGTACTTTATTTAAATCCTAATTTTTATTATACTAGTGAAAATAATCCATAAATAAAATATGACCAAAAGCAAATTTTGATTGGTTATTTACTTGTTTAAGTTCATATAATAAAAGAAAAATTGCAAAACAAAACGGTTTTTTTTTTTTTTTTTTTTTGAATTTTTTATTTCCCATTTTAAATTTGATAAATTTTTATTTGAAATGTTCCCCACTTTTTTGGGGAATTTTCTGATAATAACAGTAGACATTTTTTTCTATAAAAAAAAATATTGTTAACATTGTTAGTGACCTGAATTGAACATTTTAACTAAAAAACGACGTGTGGATTGTGTTAATGCATTAGAAAATTTGCAGATCCACACCATTTCTCAATAAACTCTATAATATCAGGAATGCCACTATGTGGAAACATTTTTGCAGCCACTGTTAGTTTACTCCATGCATCACGATTTGCCTGCCTTGGTGATCTTTGAAAAGTTACAGGTTGCCTACCAACAACTGGATAACCGGACACAATACAAGGTATGTCTGTGATCGACAAACTTGATTCGAAAAGATTTCTATCATCAGTCGGTAAGACCTTTAAAGTGGCATTATTGGCTATTGTTAAAAATTTATATTGTATTTGCAAAAACGAACAGACCTGATCAATTTTCTGATCCATGCTAACGGCTAAAATCCATTCCCGTATTTCTTCGTGAATGTTTGTTTCGTTTCGTAAATGAAGTTCACGCGGAATCGGAACGGCACTGGGAAAATCCGTTGAAGTCAAATCAGAATGGTCGATTAAGTTGCCCGATTCTTCTTCGATTGCTTCACAAACGTCCAAATAGTGGTTCAATATCACAAATGCCTCCGCTTCCCTGCCAATTGAACGTAGATCTATACCCGCTTCAAAGAAACCTTTATCGACTGGAATCATATCGGTATGACGGAGAATGGCCACTGAAATCTTTACGGAAATATTTTGCAAAGATTGTATTTGTCGACATGCTGCTCGTGTAGTATAGTAATGGGCTAATAAAAGAAGTTGTTCAAACCGATCCAGAACTTCAGTCTCTCCGAATTCCGAATTCTTTATAGTCTATCATATAGAAAAAATGTATACAAAAAATTCCATAAACGAGATTTGTTAAACTACTAACCAAAATCAATTGGAATAGAAATGTTCTTAAATCTCTCCATAGTTCAGTGCCTACAGGTTCGCGTACAGAAAAACACTCTAGACTCAATCGGTTATAGATGGTAAAATTTGCTTGTAAGGCTGGAGCACCATTAGCCAAATAAAGGGACAGAGCTGCAGCACAGTCACCATCACGAATCAATTGGGCAGCATAAAGTCCCAAGTATTTATGTAGAATCTGAGGATTTTCATGTTTAGCTTTTTCCAAGCAACGCATCCATTGTCCTTGCTCAGCGAGCATATCAAGAGCACTGACTATATCTACGCAAAAAAAAACCACAATAAATCGTTTATATTTACAACCAGCCCCAAAAAAATGACATAATACCAATATCTGCTAACTGTTCAATGTTGCCTTCCGCTCTTAAGCTGAGCTTTTGTTGCGCTTCCACGTATTTAACTAATTCAATATCAACCTCTTTAGCCAATCGTCTAGCTTTAGCCCACTGTTCCGCCTGTATGAATACATCAACAGCTTCCTTTGGAAGATCGGCAGCTAAAAATAATTGCGCAGCTGGTCCAATTTGTTTCCACTCAATTAATCTGGGGCCGAGTTCTGTTGCGATTTCTTTGGCATCATTTCCATCCAAAAATTGATTACATATTTCAGCTGCTCTAAGAAGAGCACGCTCGACTGTTGGCTCATCAGCGTTATTGCTGTTAATTTGAAGCAGACACTGGGCAGCTTTCTTAAACTCCTCGTTTCGTGCGAATTCTGACGCCTGCTGGAGGAGATTGCGAGAATTCTCTGAGCTGGTTACGGGCCGATTCTCGATACCTTGCAGTCTTTTCAATTCCAACAACGCAGAGGGCATATGCTCTTGTGCTACTCGAATCGCATCATCCAGCATTCTATACTCTTTGTAATGTTGTAAGATCAAGTCGGGACGACGAGCTCGAAGCAGAAGCATTTCGAATTCAGTGTAATTTTGCATCTCCAAAGCTGAATTAGCCTGACTCACTAAGACTTCATCGACAGCATCTGGTAAATGTTCTTCAGCCACCCGTAAAGCTGATTTCCAATCTCCACAATGTGTATGCATTAGGATCGCTTCCTTGGGTTTCTTTGCCCGAATAAATTCCTCCTCTGCTTCCATAAATTTACCTTCATCTTCAAAGGCCATCGCTATTTTCAAGTGAACATCGTCGGCTGGTTTTCCAGTAATACGACATAAATCTTTGGCAAAATCGAACTGACCAGAATCACAAGCAAATCCTAATGCGGTATCTACAAGACCTAATTTTGTTAAAAGTCGAGCTGCACTCTCAACTGGCAGTGCTTTTGCCCACATGTAAGCAACCTTAAATAAATATTATTTTTAATTTTCTTTTGTGCTTATCATACAATAACGGGTCGCCTTACCTGATTGCTAGCACCTTCGGTTCCTTTTTGTTTGGCTACACGAAAGCCATCTTCCCAACGATTAGCGCTACAATACATATGGACAGCTGATTTCCAATCGCCGGCCGCTATAAAATGGGTTTCTGCATTTTTATACTTCCCCTTTGTCTCCAATTGACGCGCTAAATGCAAATGTGTACTTTCCAGTAACTCCTTATGGTACTTTTCTACTAAACGAATCATTGAATCGTAAAGCTCATGTCGCTTGTACATGGCAATCGCCAAATCGGGTTCATTTATGGCCAACAGAACCTTTTCGGCATCACGATATTTACCTAAAATATTACCGAAACAAAACTATTAATTAGGAGATGTTCCTGATAACAATAAGTAGTTCTTACTTTTCGCTTCAAATTGTTCTGCTAGCTCAACAAATGTGTCACGTAAATCTTCCGATTGAAGATACTTCTCAGCGATTTCGTAAGCCTTCTCCCATTGACCGTGCTTATTTAGTAGAGCAATAGCTTCTTTATACAGCTTAGCTCTTACTAAAAGGTCTTCAGCACCAGGAACATCTCCAGTTGCCGCCAAATGACCAGACAATTCAATGGCATATTTTTCAATTTCGGATGGTTCATCCAAGACTTTCGCTATTTGAACTGCTTTTCGCCATTGTTTAGCACCAACCGCTGCTTCTAATGCTTTGACGGTAGCCCCCGCCTCAATAAAATGATTTATGGATGCGTCAAGTTGTTGTTTTGATACAAGCCAATCACCCCATTCTTCTTCTAATGTTGTCACAATATCTGGAGACACACTTCTAGCCAACTCAAGAGCTCTCGCATAGGCACCTCCTTTTCGATACAACGTTAATGCTGCTTCCGGCCGAGAAATCTTCAGAGCTATGTCACCAGCAAGTTCGAAATGTTCTAAAAAAAAGAAATTAATGTTATCGATTAACTGATTAATAAAATTTTTTATATTCTACCAGATTTAATAAGAGCTTCCGTAATTCTGCCCATGAGATCCTCATTGCTAAGCATTTGTGGAGTTTTTAATGCCAGACGTGCTGCTCTAGCTGGTTTTTTTGCTTTTAGATATAAGTTCAATGCTTTGTCAGCTTCTCCTTGATCCTCTAAAACTTGTCCAGCTTTTTCTTCTTGACCAGAAGAAAGTAAATAGGCCATTCGCTGCTGACGTAAATCCTCCAAACCCGGATATGCCCGTCGATCAGCTAACAATATTGCATCATCCCAACGTCTCAAGTTAATGTACATATCAATGGCGGCTTTTATATTACCCTGATCAAGATAAACTCTTTCAGCAGTACGCAAATCTGAATCAAGAAGTGCCATTTTAGCCCTAACTTCAGGACACATAAGTCCGGGACCATATTTTTCAGCATAATCGTCTGCAGCTTTTATCATTTCGTTTAAATAGAACACCTTCGAAACATTATTGAGAGCAGCAAAACATCTTTGGGCCACTCGAAGATTCTGATTCTCCAAAGCTATCACAGCTAAGTTATGCCACATTGCTCTAGCTGCTGGCATATCACCCAAGGACTCAAGGAACATAATTGCCCGACCAAAATCGCTATCGTTTAACGCTGTACCAAATTCCACTAAACCTTCATCTAATAAATATGTGTGTTCAACTGGACCTTCTTCGGCATGAACAATTGTTTTCCCCTACAAAAAAAAACCATTAGTCATTCGTACTTATTTTCATTTTAATTAATCCACATCTCTTCTACTAATATCGTAGGCTTCTCCACGAATCGGCATTATTGTCACATGCTCTGGCAGATCTATATTATACCAAATTGCTAAATTATTATCACTCTGTGCCACAGCAACATCACTTTGAAAGACCCACTGGATGAAATAAACCTTATGCAATAATGTTTGCTTTTTGCTGCTCGCTATATCCACCAACACTAATCTGCATATGATTGGAGAATTTTTTAGAAAAAGCTTTTAAGCATTATAATTATTTTATTATCCAACGAATGAGTACAAAGTATGGAAAAGTAATGAGAATTATTTTTTTTTCGCTTCTATACCAATATTATCCCCTTGAAAGTAATTTTTCGTAGTAGTGCTAGAACGGTTCAACTGGAATTGTCTTCAGCTCCTCGGTTAAACTCTTTTGGATATAACATCCGGTACTTTCAAGTGCTTTTGATATTCGGGAAAAAGATAAGCCACGCGGACTAAGATCATACAAATAGGGAGCAGGGGAAACACAGGAATCGGTTTTTCCGATAAAAACTCGCAGATGAAGATGGCCCTGGGATAAGGAACGCTGATGGAGCATCCAAATGTCTATAATAAACGATCTAATGTGACAAACCCTTTTGCGGAGGCTTTCAAGGGACTGCTTTTTTTAAATTGAAAGGGTTTGCTTTTTCATGAGTTTTCGATGATGAAGGTCTTCCTGAGCGAAGTACCAAAAAGATATCCTTTTTTAATGAGTTATGATATTGTGAAACAAAAAATATCACAAAGTTAATAGGGGGCTGAGAAATCATAGGAATCCTTTTTTGCGATAAAACTCACAGATAAAGATGGCTCTGGGATAAGGAACGCTGATGGAGCATTCAAATGTCTATAATAAATGATCTAACGTGACAAACCCTTTTGCGGAGGCTTTCAAGGGACTGCTTTTTTTTAAATTGAAAGGGTTTGCTTTTTCCTGAGCAAAGTACCAAAAAGATATCCTTTTTAAGTGATTTATGATATTGTGAAACAAAAAATATCACAAAGTTAATAGGGGGCTGAGAAATCATAGGAATCCTTTTTTGCGATAAAACTCACAGATAAAGATGGCTCTGGGATAAGGAACGCTGATGGAGCATTCAAATGTCTATAATAAACGATCTAACGTGACAAACCCTTTTGCGGAGGCTTTCAAGGGACTGCTTTTTTTTATATTGAAAGGGTTTGCTTTTTCCTGAGCAAAGTACCAAAAAGATATCCTTTTGAAGTAATTTTTGATATTGTGAAACAAAAAATACGAGTATCACAAAGTTAATAGGGGGCTGAGAAATCATAGGAATCCTTTTTTGCGATAAAAACTCGCAGATAAAGATGGCTCTGAGATAAGGAACGCTGATGGAGCATTCAAATGTCTATAATAAACGATCTAACGTGACAAACCCTTTTGCGGAGGCTTTCAAGGGACTGCTTTTTTTTTAAATTGAAAGGGTTTGCTTTTTCCTGAGCAAAGTACCAAAAAGATATCCTTTTTAAGTAATTTTTGATATTGTGAAAAAAAAATATCACAAAGTTAATAGGGGGCTGAGGAATCATAGGAATCCTTTTTTGCGATAAAAACTCGCAGATGAAGATGGCCCTGGGATAAGGAACGCTGATGGAGCATCCAAATGTCTATAACAACTTGTATAACAGGACGAAATTTTTTGCGGAAACTTTTAAGGACTTTTTTTTTAAATTTATCCTTTTTATAAGACTTCGCGTTTTTATTAGTTTCCGATGAGGAAGGTCTCCCTTAAATATGTTCCTCTTGCTTATCATCAGTAACAAAAAAATGTCATTTTTTAAGTGATTTTTGATATTGTAAAACAAAAATTGTAAGAACTCGTAGATGGCTGTTTAATAGGGCACATTGGTATTATGTAATATCCATAATAATTCCCTCAGCGAAGTTCGTCTTCCACTGCTTTTTGGCACTCCGAAATGCTTTATGCCGTCTAAAAACATATGCTTTTCATAATGAATTCTCCCAATAAGCTCTTTGAAGTTTCTTGGTAAGGCAAACTCAAAAATTCACCAAGCTTGATACAAAATTTGATGGAACATCATTGCTCCAAATTTCGCCTGTTCCATTTTTCACTTATTACGCTCAATAGGGTTAAAACTTATAATACACGTCTAGAAAGAATCAATGTACAAGCTAGGGTAAAGAAAACTTTACGTTCAGTGATCCAGTCTCATTACTTTTCTGCTACACCTCGTAAATTTATAAACTCTTATAAATAAAATTGAAATATTTTTAATAAAAAATAATTTAGAAAATCTTACAAAATAAATAAGATAAAATTTCAATTAATTTCTTTAAGCTTTCAAATTAAATATATTCGCAAATTTTTAAACACAAGATGGTAAATATTTAGTAAATTTCTTGAAAGATAAAAACCTTACCTCATTTTCTTATCACGAAATAATAGCTTATGTGCCATTTCACTTAATTCCATCCAATCAATTTTTGAATCATGTCCAATTTGTGTTATAATCGATTGATTTATAAGATCAATAACACAAATGGTTTTCTTGTCCAAAAGAAATGCTAGCTTTTTATTGTCTCTAATAAAGTGGAATAGTAAATATTATTCAGTTGCAGTGATATTTTAATAAAAATGCCTCATACTTTGTATTTCCTCTTTCGTTTAGACGAACTGATATAACGTGCGGATTAACAAATTCAGTTCGAACTGAACCAAGTACCACATCGTCACCATACTCGACCAATGATAATTCACCCGCATTGAAAATAAGGCACACATTTGGATTTTCGAAATAAAATTTCTCATTATGACCAGACGATGACCATGGAATTTCACTGGTCAAACTTCTTGCCAAATCACATAAAATAAGGGAATCACTGGTTCTTGCAACCACATAGTTATCTCTGCCCATAATGCGAACATCATCAATTTCCATGCCCATACGTGATTCGATGACCATTTGTTGTTCTGGCCGTGGCAAGCATTTCAGCAAAATTTGACTAGGACCAACATATGTTAATTCGAATTTATCCTGCCAAATCGTTTTCCTTAGCACCGATTCGAATGTCATCACAGCACCCGATATAGAACCCACAGCAAGTCTAAACAAAATGGATGTTATTTATTTAGAAGTTCAAACAATGCGGGAACTAGTCATTGACACCTTGCTCCATCTCGTCTCCAGGCCATTGCATTGACCGAATATAAATTCTCAATTTCTTTTGTACCACTCTCGTTCCACGCCGATAGTCTAGGACTCCATGAATAAATTCGTATTTTGTTAAAGCTCCCAAATGCAACAGTCTGTCCGTTGGGACTGCAAGCAGCCACTGTAAATTCATGTTCCAAATCCCCTCGTGAATAATCAAACGTACGAACTTGTCGACCCTGAATTAATTGAATTTTTAAATGAATACTCAAGAAAATTAGATTGGTCGTAAAAATATATTCGTACAACTAGTTTTACCTGCGAATCAAAAAACACTACTTTCATATCACAACCACCAATTGCAATGCCACCTTGAGGCCATGCCAAGGCAAATGGGGGTACATTATGTCGAAACAGCTTCCCAGATGTACCCCCAGACTCTTCTACGACATAAAATCTAATCACAGTACCATCATCATGTCCCGAAAGGAATCCAGTACCTTTAGGATTTGTTGCTAGTGATATAACAATACTGTCCGTACTATATAGGCTTTGTGATTTATTACTTTTTGTATTCAGAGTGCGCACTTTACCATCTTCGAGTCCTTGACGAAGAAGAAAAATATAGAAAACAGATCAATAAATCGGACAGCATATGCTACGAGTAGTAAATGATAAAATATTGTACGCATACCTGCTATAATTGATCCTGTTGATAACCATATAAGAGAATAAACTCCACTGGATTGGGGAAATTTATTGCAAATAACTTTTTTCTCATTCCATCCTTCCCCCAACTTATAAACAAAGACAATACCATCACTTTGCCCTACAGCTAACTTACTCGAATCGGGACTAAATGCGACCGATGTTATCACATAGGAATTTTTTCCGTTACTAGGATTAATGGGCTTCGTTGAGAATTTATCCTTACGTTCGCCATTTTCATCATATAATAAAATATATCTGTCCGCAGTGGCGATTGCTAATTTGTGATGGTTTGGTGACCAGGCTAATCCATTTACTCGACTTATATGATCCTTAAAAATTCAATTCAATTTTAAAATATTATTTAAATAAAAAATGACAACAAGGTATATGCTAATTAAAAAATTTCTATATTACCTGCCCTTCAAGAATTAGCTGCAAAAATTTCAATTGCATTTTAATACTAATTCACCGTTAATATGCTCAAAAGTTATTTGTTTATACAAAATCGTAATCGCATTTGTTTTGGCTTTTTATCGTTGCTAAGCAGCAAATTTTTCGAATTTTTACTCGTACATGAAAATTTTGTTATTGCGTTCTCATTGGAATCTCACAGGTGCCTCCTCATGGTTTCCAGAGCAACGTATTATACCATAGCAATGAAAAGGAGTCTGTCTGAGCATAAGTAGACTCGACTATTCGAAATAAATTTTAATATTCTTCACTTAGGCTAAACCATAAACACACTGACTGGTACATGCATATATGATCATAATAGATTATGGTTAGCTTAGATGAAGTTAATTTTTTTTTCTTTACCATAAATACAATACTTTTTTGAACGCAATATTTACTAATATATTTAAATTAAGTTTCAGGATTATAATTCACGTATATTGCAGAAATATATTTTAGGTTTATAATAATAGATTGCGAAATTTTTATTTATTCTTAAAATAAACAGAAGCTTTTTAATAAACAACTTTTTGGCCTTTTAAAGTCATAAAGTGCGTACATTAAAATGGGCAACTCTTTTGAGATAATTTTGGATGAGATTTGTGTAAATTTTTGGCTGTAATTTAACAATTACTTGACCGATGTAGGTTTTTAATTTTGTTCTATGGTAAATTTGTAAGTTATGCATCCTGATCCAGCACAAATCTGGAAGTTACACGTCCTAGGCACTTTTCACACAACAAAACAAAAATTTGTTTGTGTTTAGCTTATAATGACTTTTGCATATGGTTTAAATGAAAATCTTTAAGTTCATACTGAAAAAGTCAGTTATCATATGACCACAGAGCTCAGAAATAACGATAACGATCCATCCCCCTATATTTTCAGAGAAATAAGGTCCAGTGGACACTGGCCTTATTCAAGCATTTTGCATAGTAACAATAACTTTTGCATAACTGCTTGTGTATTTTCAGAGTCTCATATATACGATGGTCATTCAACAAGTACTTAGCCTACAAAAGAAAAACGAAAATTTTGGAAAGGTGGCAATTTATTTTTCCACATAATCTCCTTCAAGCTCGATACACTTGGCCCAGCGATGCTCTAACTTTTTTAACCCGTCCAAAAAATACATTTTCTCGAGGGAAGCAAAATAGGCCTCTGTGGCGACGATGACCTCCTCATTCGAGCCAAATCTATTCCCGGCGAGTGATTTTTTCAGGTTTGGAAACAAAAAGTAGTCACACGGGGCCAAATCTGGAGAGTACGGTGGATGGGGCAGCAATTGGTAGCGCAATTCGACCAATTTGGCCATGGCGAGGCGGAGGTGTGAGCCGGCGCGTTGTCGTGGTGGAACAGCACTTTTTTCTTCGCAAAGCGGGGCCGCTTTTTCTTCAATTTGACGTCAAATCGGCCCAATAAGTCAGCATAGTAGCGCCCCGTGATTGTTTTACCGTTCTCGAGGTAATCGATGTGGATCACACCTTGTGAATCCCAGAAAACGGTGGCCATCACCTTTCCGGCCGATCGAACAGTCTTCGCCTTCTTCGGAGCACGTTCACCGGGTGAAGTCCACTGTTTCGACTGTTCCTTGGTCTCTGGTGTGTACCAGTGAATCCATGTTTCGTCGACGGTCACGAAACGACGCAAGAACTCCGCTGGATTGCTCTGAAACAGCGCCAAACACGTCGCCGATGTGGTCTCACGGTTGCGCTGGTTTTCCGGTGTGGGCAAACGTGGCACCCATCGCGCCGACAGCTTTCTCATTCCCAGTTCTTCGTGTAGAATATGATGCACCATTCCTACTGCGATGCCCACAGTCTCAGCTATCTCGTGAACCTTCAATCGACGGTCTGCCAACACGAGATCGTGGACTTTTATAACGTTTTCCTCCGTAGCAGCCGTTTTCGTGGCACCTGGGCGTGGCTCATCAAAAACCGACGTGCGGCCACGTACAAACTCGTTGAACCAATTCTTGACGGTCGCCATCGAAGGAGAAGAGTCACCATACACAGCATCCAAGCGATCTTTGATTTCGCTGCGCGTTTTTCCTTCCAAAAACAAGAATCTAATCACCGAACGATATTATTCTTTTTCCATTTTTGTGCAACCGACCGACACGCTCGCTTTCAAAGGCTCTCAAAACAAAACTAATGAAGGGAATCGACGGAAACTTTGACAGCAGGCTACTAAAAGAATGTACTGCACGATGGTAAAGTACTTGTTTCTTTTGTGACAGCAGTTCCATCGGGCGGTGAGGCTAAGTACTTGTTGAATGACCCTCGTATGGAAATTTTTCTTATTGACAAATCCACCGAGCTAGGAATGAGCCTCATCGCTACAGAAAATTTGTTCAAAAAATCAAAGAAATATCGTCTCCTCAATTTTAAGGCATTTTTAGATAATTTATCAAATTATAAACTAAAATGGCAATTTTTAAAATAAATAAATAATATTACAAATAATATATATGTTTGATTGATGTCAATTGACAAAGCTGTACTTTACAAACCGTAAAATGGATAATCCGGTGCATTTTTGGTTAAAAAAAACTACTCCACTAAATGCAAAAAAAAAGAATATTCCATATACACGTATGTGGTTATATTTCCATAATTTTGTGAGTCATTATAACAACAGTGGCTTACAAAACTATATACAATAGAAAATTTTATAACACGTTTATAAAAAACTTTTTAGTTTGCCTCGTTTTGTATGTCACTGTAAACACAGTGATTTACAAAATTATACAAATGTCATTTTCAACAGAGTTTTGTAGGCCACTTTAATAATAGTAAGTTAAAAAATTATGCAACTATTAAGTTAGATACGAAATTCTGAATGATATTTAAATTGAGTAGTTTTGTGGGCTAGTAAAAACTACTACACTAAATACGAAAAAAAGAATATACCATATATGTAGTCATATTTCCATAATTTTGTGAGTCACTATAATAGCATTGGATTACAAAACTATACAATAGAATTTTTTTTTAACACGTTTATAAAAATTATTCAATTTGCATAGTTTTGTAGGTCACTGTAAACAAAGTGACTTACAAAATTATACGAATGTAAATTTTTTGGCAGAGTATTTTGGGCCACAATAATAATAGTAAGTTAAAAAATTATGCAACTATGTGTAATATTAGAAACGAAATTCTGAATGATATTAAAATTGTAAAAAAAAAATTTTATACTGAAAATAGGCGTCCCACTTTTTTTTAACCGAGATTTGGCTTTTCTGACTGATATAGTCCATTTTGCCATTCTATCTAATATTTTGGACAAGATTGAAAAAATGATTTTCATCTTCTTTTTAGCTGAAATTGAAGTTTTGATGATCTATTTTTTTGGCTGCACCTTCTTTCTTTAATGAGCAAGATTATATATTTTGTTTTTTTTTTTTATTTCTTGGGTGAACAATACATTTTTGGTATCCTCCTATTTGGCGCTTACACTTTTGGGCACTCTACTAGTTTTCTACTATACAGTATATTTGATATATCGTTTTTTCTTACTAGATAATTTGATATTTGGAATTTTTAACGATACTACATATCTTTGTTTTGCTCTAATTTTTTAATGTTGCATTTGTTATTTTGGCACTCTCAATAACATAGCTACTGATTGAATGCGAAGCTATATTACTTAAAAATAAATTAATAATAGTTAAATTTAACAAAAAAGAAAACCGTTTACATGCATAGCTATAAGGCAAATTTAAAAAATATTGTAGTCAGTAGGATTTATTGTAACGTTTATTTGTTAAATTCCAGTAGTATAAGAATTAACACAATCTTTCAATGGATACCAGCTTACAGAATTGTTAATTTATACAATTGTTTTTTTATAAATGAAAATTTTTATTATTCAATCAGTTATTTTTATAATGAAAATAATCTTAACGTCAAAAACAGTAGAATTGGTAAATAAATAAAGGAAACTACGAAAAATAGTATAGTGTATGTATCATCCATACAGCTTTTAAAGTTATCATTGAGCTTTCATGTGTATGTATATAATTTAAAAACAAAGTTCGAGAGAATCTTTATATTCTAAAACGAACCTTTATGAGAGTGACTAAAACAAGGATCGATTGAATCCGTGCGCATGGCACCTGTTGCAAATTCATACTATCTACCTTGAAATTTATGTGCAAAAACTATGAAACAAAATTCCATTCACCCCCATTAGAACAGTTCGAAATAAATTTAACGCTGATACAATGAAAACAAAACCATTAATAAAATGGAAGAAAAAATATAATAATATATATATATAAATGTGAGATGTTTTCTGAAATTAACATTACTCAAATTTAATTATGCTATTTTATCTTGTACGAAGATGAATATGATTAAATATTTCAAAACACTTTTAATATAGATCATATTTATTCACTTTATGCTAAAATTTTAAATTAAAAAAATATCAGGACATCAATTAATTAATTATATATGTAGAAGCTGTTTTTTTTTTTATTTATGAAAGTTGTATTTTTTTTCTATCTTCTGCAGAAATAATAAATTTAATCAAACAGATATTCGAAATCAATCGGAATTTGAATACTATTAAAATGAGACGGTACACCTTGGTAGGAGATATGTATTGTAGATGGGCAGATTCAGTGGTCGTACATATTGTTGATACTGACTGATGCATGTTACTAGGATACGAATCCTGGAATCCTGTCTCCATTCGCATACTTTATCATTCTTCTCAGTCAATCCCTCTCGAACCGTATTGTGCTCGTGTGAACTTTGAAATTTTCATCTGTTTGCCTATGTACATATCTAGACCCTCATAAGCTGGTTGTCTTCTCACAGGCTGGAGTTGCCAAAGCTCGATCTGGAGATGTATTGGAAGAGACGTTCTCGTACATTATTTACTTAATGTGGCAGACAACAGGACGTTTGTGGCGTGGCTATATTTTTCTACGGCCAGTGTACTCCGCCAAAACCTTATCAAATCAGACTCCAATCCGGAGCGTACGAGATTAGGCGTATATCGGTAAAATCTCTGCAAAAAAAAAAAATCGAACCAAATTTAGACCATAATGTACAGTATTTCTAATAATAAAAGTCTAATTGATAGATTTGTATCTGCTATCGGTTATGTTCGCATAAAGACAATAAGCTTTTTCTTTATTTGTGTCTGCCATACGAAAAGAAACATCTTCAAATAAAATTATAAGAATATGTGTCGTCGTTGTAATAAAATCGCCAATTCCTAAATACTGGAGTAAAAATTTACAAAAGAAAAAACAATTATTTATAATTTAAAAGTTTTAACAGAATCAAGTGGTTTTTTTTTTAAATTAATATAAATCTAGTTAAAGTGAATACGTATTCTTATTTATTCAAAGAAATACCAAACAAAGTTATACCGAAAAATGTGCTATAAATATTTTTGAAAAAAAATTCACCTTTAGTGATATATATATATATAAAAGGAGTGTGTGAAAATTATAAAATTTACTTTTTGATTAGACGTGAAAAATAATTTGATATCAGGTGGCATAGAAAAATAGAGTGCCTCCATATATTGTTATCATAATTGATGCTCATTTTTTATATATATTTATGTAAATGGGGGAAAAAAATATGAATTTACCAATATTTATTATAGTAAATAATTAATTTTATTCACACCTTTATAATTTACATATGGATAAATATCATAGAATTTTCACATTATATTTGTGAATTTTACTCAAACAATATAAGATTATTTTCATCATGAAATGGAAAGGAAATATTTCTGGTTTTCGATGCTATTGTGAAAATCATCAATTTAAAGGTAGAAATATTTCTGGTATATATTATAAGTGTTTCATATTTTTATAACAATAGAGTATGTAACTTTTATCTTCACTATTCTTTTGAAACAATGCATTTCTTTTTAATTACGAATATAAAAGTAGTTTTTAAGAATAAGAAGATAGAGTTTGACAGAAAAATGAAAATATTTTACAATTTACAGTATTTTTTTTAATGAAATTTTTGTTGGAATATAAAAATAGAATTTCCATAATTTTTCATTCATCCTATTTGTTTAAAAAGGATTAAGCTACATACATACAAATATATTTTATTATATATATGGAAATAAATTTGATAGATATTGATTTATTAATAAAATTACCATTTCAACATTTGCCTACAATAGCCTGTAATCAGTTGTAACATAAATAAGCATAGGACCTTGTTTGAATTAGGCAATCTAAAATGGAAATGTTTTTCCTATTTTGGGGCAATCCTTTTCTTATTATTGATACAACAAATAGTCAATTTTGTTACTAAGGAAGAAGATTGTATGATAGAAATAAAATACATTCATCATCAGATTTTCTATTATTTTACATATAATTTTATACTTAATTTCAAAATAATTTATTTACAATCTATTTTTGGCAGGCTTAAATATTATATTTTTAGATAACTCTCATATATATAATTAGAAAGGGTAAAATACTAAGTACATATAATTAGTTTAAAGGATAAAATTACTGAAAAAAAAACATTAACATAGCAAGGAAAAATTAATTCCAATTCAATAATTTTCACTTTGAACTTTATTTGAACAAAAGCCTTACCTATGAATGTTTTTTTTATTAATAAAGATATAAATTTATAGACATAGATACAATAAAATAAATACTAATAAATTTGTTGAAAAATTATTACCATTTCCTAAAACACTTCAAGCGCCTATCACAAATCCTTTTGATTTCACCAAAATTGAATATTATCAGTCAAACGAAATACATTTTAAATTGATAATTTGATCAAAATTTTATTTTGATAAAATATAAAATAGGTCGTTTTAGAGTTTTTTTTTGACATTTTGGACTGTATATTAGCCATTATTTGACGAGTGTAGTTTTTAATTGTGCTAAAGTTTAAAAAATTTTCTTTTTAAATACAATTTTTTCTATAGCTCTATAAGAAAAAGTCTAACAATGTCAAATCGCAATTGACATCAGCAAACCTTGAAATTATACGTCCTGGAAAATTTTCATGCAATAAAGCAAATTTTTTTTCTATCATGTAGGTTATAGCATTATTATATTAAAACTACATTAGGTGCAGATTAAAATTTTGAAGACACCTTCAGACGAAAATACATACCAGACCGTAACTTTTTTTAAATAAAATGGCTTCTGCCGAGCGAGAAGTGAGCCTCATCGTTGAAGAAAATTTTGTTTAAAAAATTAGTATTTTTGTAACATTTTTTTGACATTTTGAACTGTAATTCGACCATTACTTGACGAGTATAGTTTTTAATTGTGCTAAAGTTTAAAAAATTTTCTTTTTAAATATAATTTTTTCTATAGCTCTATAAGAAAAAGTCTAACAATGTCAAATCGCAATTGACATCAGCAAACATTGAAATTATACGTCCTGGAAAATTTTTATGCAATAAAGCTAAATTTTTTTCTGTCATGTGTTATTTAAGAAATTTAAAAAATTTTTATCTTTAATAATTTATGTTAAATAACAGAGCTATATTTTCCATACTACAATATAAAATGGATAATCTGGTGCGCTCAATTTTTAGTACTTAAAAATTTATATTTCCAATAACAAAGCTATAAAATTTCATTTTATTACAATATTTGGTCTTATCAACCATAAATTATATAAAATTTTATTTTCTATTGACTTATACTAGTCGTATTTTTTTAGCGTTTGAATTTTTGCCAATCATAGCAATAGTGAAGTTGGTAAAAATAATTCACTGATTTCGTTATAAAGGCAGCTACCAGTTTACAATCGGAATTTTTTTTATGAAAAGATATGAAAAGTACATAAATCTAGAAAAAGTCACCAAAATAAACAATAATCAACTTTAATAAATATTCTTTTATTCATTCAACTTTCATTTCTCTACAAAATTGATTTCTTTTTCAGTTGAGTTTTATTCAATTTTTTTCCACTGTGTTATTTTATTAATATTAATTTTTGTATTACTCAGCAAAATAAAGAATTTTTCATTATTTCAATAGCCAAAATTACAAAAAAAATGTACAAATAAAAATATTTACTCTTTAGTTTCTTGATAAAATGGATTTTCCTTCCAGGAAGCTATAATAAAACGCTCATTTAAGTGGATATGAATTTTTTAAGGAAATGTTTTCATAGTATACATATTTAAACTTTTAATAAAATATTATTTGTTAAAGACATAAAGAATATAAATTATTATAATTAAATAAAACTGCTATTAAAGTTTTTGATAATTTACAGTAAAAAATCTTTCGTATCATAGTATTTTTAGTACTAACTCATAAATTATAGTTAATAAAATTTTGTCATCGAAAATATAAGAATTATAATAACTTTTTTGAGAAAATACCAAAAAATCTATGGAAATTTAGATAATATTGATTGCTTCAGTTATTAAAATTAATTGACAACATAAAAGTAAGCTTAGTGAAGAGTGGTGGTAGTGTTGCCAATTTAATGAGAATTTATTATATAAGGTTTATTAAGAAATTAATGAGATTGGCATGACACTCTGAACTTTCTCTCCAACATAGCTTGTACGATAGTCCTTCCTAGACATGCAGTACAAGTTTAATCTCCTTCTTTCCGTAATTAACATGACCCGTTCAAAAAAATAGTTTATTTCCTTTTAAAATGTTTATAATCAAAATGTGAACAAAAATTAGTTTTTATATTTTATATATGAGTGATAAAGTGAAAAAAAAAATATTTTTAAGTAAAGTGGAATAATTTTTTAAGTGTCTCCATAATTTTAATTCATTTTTTATTTATTCTAAAAGTCGATAAAAATAAAATATATCAAATAGAAAATGTATATAGCATCTTCAATTTAAATACTTACGATAGTTTGTTATTTTGTAGAAAATAAGTATTAAATTTATTTCAATATCACTTATAGCTAAATATTTACATAAGTCTTATTTTATTTCGAATCAGTAAAATTCCTTTTTTAATAAATGGAAAAATATAAAAATATTACATTATGTATACAGTTGAAAATATTCTGACAGTTACAACGAGAAAACTTTCCCTAAGGTATAATAGTGTCTGAAAGTGTCATCAAATAAAATCACGTATGAAATGTTAAGATAAGGTGTACACTTTTAAATTTATTTCATCTCATTTTCACGCGTTCTAAACTATTTTATCATACAATCAGAAATATTTATACATAATTTATTAAAAATAAAAATTTCACTATTTTTATTTTTATCAAATTTTGGATAAATATTTCCAAAATTTGTTTTTAAATATTAACAAGTGATTTTCATGTTTTCTTATATTATAGTGGATTATTCATTTTGTTGCTTGAAAAGTATAATGCTATCATTTAACAGTTTATATATATATATATATAAAACAATAATAAATTTATTTAGACTAATATTTGCCATTATATATTATAATAATTTGTTTTTTTTAAATAGAAAAACTTCCGAAAAAGTTGTAATTCTGACTTAGCCACGTTTTGCACTTTTTCGAACAAAATTTTCTTTACCTATGAGGAATTTTCTTTAAAGTCTCATATGGTAAATCAAAACAATATTATTTTATAAAGAGCTTTAAAAACCCACAAGTAACTGTGGAGAATGCAAAGTATATGCAAAAAATAATGGTATAGTGTGTATTTTCGTCGGTAACGGTTGCCTTTTGCTCGTATTTCTTTGAAAATAAAAAAGAAGAGACCGTTACCGTCAATTATAACCACTTAACCATATGATATCTGGCTTTTTTTTAGCTTAAACTTAAACATATACATATGTAGTTTCAATAAAATAGTTCTAAAAACTATACAACACGGTAAAAATTTTCCCTTTATTGTGTGAAAAATTCCGAGAATGCGTAATTTTGAGATTTGGTTGATCTATGTGACCGTACAATTTGACGTAGATGGTCTTTTTTTTAATAAATTTATATATAAAGATCTTATTTATGCAAATAATACTTAAATTTTAAAGTATTTAAAAACTAAACATTCGTCAAGAAATGAACGAACTATAGCTCAAAATGTATAAACAAATCATCAAAAATTATCTTAAAAGCTTTGTGTCCTGAAAGAAGTTTTACGTTATATTTAATAGATAATGATAAGGTTAGTGTTATATAAAAAAATAAAAATATAATCTTATTCTTAATTTTATGTACCAGGTGTATTAGCTTAAATCCGCTGTTTTTTTTTGTCAAAAAAACATATGTTTTTTTTATAGAAAGCAAAAACAAATTTATTCAAAGTACTTGCCCTCGCTAGCTTCACATTTTTCCCATCTCTCGGGCAATTTGTGGATACCACGCCAAAAAAAATCCTTCTTTTTCGAGACCAGGCCCCTTCCGACTACCACCATTTTCGGACGTATTCGTTAGAATCGAAGTGCTGCTCAGCGAGCGCGTGGCCCACCGACGAAAATAGGTGGTGGCACCTATCCAGTTGAGTGTCTCCAACTAGTTTCGGACCATTTTTGACGTGTGCGATGGTGCGTTGTCATGGAGGAAAATCAGCTTGTCATGTCTTTGTTGATAATCCGTCCTTTTTTCACGCAGAGCACGGTGCAATTTGATCAGTTGTTGATGGTAGCGGTGGGCATTGACAGTTTCACCAGGTTTCAACATCTCATAGTAGACGATATCATACTGAACCCACCAAACGCACAGCATTGTCTTCCGTCCGAAGCGATTTGGTCTTGGGGAAGATGTTGGTGGTTGGCCGGGATCAAAACACGATTTCTTGGGTTTAGGATTTTCGAAATATATCAACTTTTCATCACCTGTCACAATCCGATGCAGGAACGACTTTCTTTTTTGTCTGGCGAGCAAGATTTCGCATTTGTTTTGGCGTCGCTTCATCTGCTTATCGTTCAATTCATGCGGCACCCATTTTCCGATCTTTTTAATCTTCCCCATGGCACACAAACACCTGGAAATAGCTGGTTGAGTAATACTCAATTGCTCCGCAAGAATTTTTTGCGATTGGGTATCGTCTTCATCCAAAAGAGCCTGCAATTGATGGTGCTCAACCTTCCTAAGCCGATTTTACCGCTTCTTGTCCCACAAGTCAAAATTGCTGTCTTTGAACCGACGAAACCAATCTCGGCACGTTGTTTCCGATAAACCACTATTACGATAGGCATCTGTAAGCATTCGATGTGATTCGGAAGCCGATTTCTTCAAATTGAAAAAGAAAAGCAGAATTTCCCGCATATGCTCTTTTTCTGGCACAAAACTAGACAGGATTACCAAAGGAAAAATATATGTTGTTGTACGAAATTGCTGACAATGTGCACTGATTAATGTTGTCAAACTCATAAAAAAAGTATATGTGCACTGATCAGATGTCAAACTCATAAAAAAAAGTATGGCGTGCCACTGTAAGCTTAATACGCTCACTCACGCCATCTATGACCAAACAGCGGATTTAAGCTTATACCCCTGGTATATTTGATTTGATTTTACTTTTCGAAGCGTGAATTGGATCACCCTTTATATATTTTCCTTATGCAGTCCTTGAAAAAATGCGATACTGACTTTAGGGAGATAAGGTAATATTTCATACCAAATTAAAAATAAATAAATTACGCATATTTTGGTCCTTTTTTTTATCGGTCAAAATATAATTGATTTATGTGCTTTAAATAGAAAAATTTATCTACAGTTGAAATGCAGCTTTGTATATACAATTTTTTTGTCATCCGAAATAATAGTTACAAAATAATTGATTTGTATCTACTTATCAGTTTTTTCAGGTTTTTCGAGGATAACCACATTTTGCCTCTCTGTTTTTACCAAATAAAATGAAAAAAAATTACATGAATTCTGTAACAGTTATTATTAAATAACTATATAGATATATATCAGTACTATCCATTATTAAAATAATCTCATTTAGTCAGTTTCTGTTAACTTTTTAATCTTCTGGCACTTAACCTTAGTAATGTCAGGAAAACGAAAAGAATACTCTAAATGTTATGACTATAACTTTTGGCATTATTTAACAAAAAAAGAAAAATACTTTTAGAAAATTGAAAGGAAAATATTTTATCAGCTAAAAATGTTTATTTAGTGCGAATATAATCTTTAAAGTTTAGAAACAGCTTTCAGCAAAATTGTTATTCAAGAATAAATTTGCTTTTAGTACAATTTTTGTCAAATCTTAATATTAAAATCTGGAAAAAATCCCATACATAAATTCACTATAATATTATGATTCAATTACAAGATTATATTATTAGATAGTTAATAAAAAGAAAGTAATACAGTTTTTTTTGATTTTTTAAAATTACATTCCATAGAATAAATATTATTGTTATTAATAACTTTTCAAAATTTTTTTATTGACTTTGTAAATAGGGTTAACAATTGAACCAGTTGTCATCTTCCATAGTTTGCTAATAATTTTTACTTAAAATTATTCACCATTCTATATTATTCTTGAATAATGTTGTGTAAATAATGCTAATTTATTTCGAAAATGTGTATTTTAAAGTCAACAAAGTCTCCCGTGCTGAGCTTGTCATTCGTCGTACTGTGGTTAAATTTTCACTCCTAAAATTATATTAAACTAGACATAATATGAGGTACAAGTTTACCTTTTTTTATATATATCAATATTATCCTATTCAAAGTAATTTTTTTGGGAAGGCCTCAACTGCAATAGATGGCGTCTTTTACCGTTTTTTTTTTATCTTGAGGAATTAAAAAAAGTCAAACAGACTTGGATTAGGTGTAAAAAGGGGTACTGAGGAACTACAGAAATACCTTTTTTTCTCCAAAAATCCTTTATACCCAAAGAAACTACAGAATCAGTTCTCCAAAAATCCTTTATACCCAATCGAGAAACTTGTTCTCTATATAACCATGTGCCATTAAAGTTGGGTTTCCCTTAGTCCCCTTAGCATATTTGATTTTCGATTTTTTGATATGGTTTCGCATAGCATATTTGATTTTCGATTTTTTGTGGCGTTATATTGGTACTCATGTCTCTCACTTATGCCGACAAGTTCGGCCATGTTGAATGTTCAGTTAATTTTTGACAGCTTCTTTGCTTGCACGTGTTTTAGCTCGTCTTCGATTTTTGCCCATTCCAAAAAATGGATCAAAGAATCTGTATCAAATTATATGTGAAAAACATAATTAATTGCGCAGACCCATTGCGAATGTTGACTGTGGCATATGGTGAAGGTACGTTGGACCGCAGCAACATTTATCGGTAGCCGAGAAGATGTGAACGACGAAAAGCGTGCCGGACGCCTGAGCACGGCAACAACAGACGAAAACATTGATGAAGTGAAGAAAATAGTATTGGCCAATCGTCGAATCACCGTTAGAGAAGTTGCTGAGGACTTAAACATATCGACTGACTCGTGCCATTCGATTTTTATCAATGATTTGGTTGTGAGACGGGTCGCCGCGAAATTTATACCAAAATTGCTCAATTTCGACCAAAAACAACATCCCATTAACATTGCTAAGGAGGTGTTGGACTCTGTCCGCGATGATCCAAATTTGCTCCACAGGGTCATAACTTTTGACGAATTAATGGGTTTATGGTTATGACGTGGAAACCAAAGCTCAATCATCATAGTGAAAGCTGCCGCACGAGCCAAGACCGAAAAAAGCGCCAAGTTCGGTCGAATGTGAAGGTTTTTCTTACAGTTTTCTTGGATTGTGCAGGGGCGTGGTGCACCATGAGCTCTTGCCACAGCGTAGAATGGTCAATCAGGAATATTACCTGCAAGTTATGCGTAAGTTGCGCGAAACAATCCGTCAGAAACGCCCGGATTTGTGGAAGAACAAAAATTGGCTTTTCCAGCATGATAACGCCCCTGCTCACGCATTGTTGCTTGTGCACGAAAAAAACAATACATTAATAATGTTGCAGCGACCGTATTCCCCAGATCTGGTCCCCTGTGATTTTTTCTTGTTCCCGAAACTGAAGAGCCCCATGAAAGGACGACGCTACGCTACGATTGATTAGATAAAGACGGCATCGAAGAAGGAGCTGAACAAGATCACAAAAAATGATTTTTTGAAGTACTTCAAGGATTGGAAAAAACGTTGGCATAAGTGCATAATATCTGGTGGGGATTACTTTGAAGGGGACAAAATAGAAATTCATGAATAAATAAATAATTTTTGAAAAAACACAAAATTCGCGATACTTTTTGAACAGACCTCGTATATTGCGTTATCGTCAATGGATAGCTTCACCTGACCATATATTTATCAAAGATACGTTTTAGGCACCAACGTGATTTGAGGCAATGAATCTTTGAAGTAGCCTCCAAGATTGTCAGATCTGACACCGCTCGATTGTTTCTCATAAGAATATGAGGAGTCGTCGGTATATCCTAGGAAATCAGTAACATTTGACGCCCTAGAAGCCGTCACTGAACGATTTATTCGAAAAAACTGAACCGTTCAGATACCGTCGAATGGGTTTATTTTTAAACACTATTAAGCAAAAAATTATCTTACAAATAAAAAATATTTTTTTCAAAATTTACTTTTTTTATTTTATTTCAGAAAAAAATGTCAATCCTTTAAAAACACACGTCAAAAAAATTTACTCCGAAATACAGATATTTATTATTTAGTATTGATTTTAAATAAATAATCAAATAAATTATAATAATAAATTACTATTAAATTATATAATTAATTCTTAAGTGAAGAAAATTTATATTAAATAATAAAACTAAAATAAATTATCCCTCAAGCGATACTTTTGTGATTCTATTAAACTATTAACTCGACTTTGAAAACTTTGCCATTTAAAAACCTCTAATTTTCAAATCATTTACCAAAACCACTTTGAGAATAGAAATTTTAAATAAGGATTACATTTTCGATAAAGCCACAACATAAAAGCATTTTGGCAAATAAAGATACAAAAAATAAGTCGATCCTTTCTTCATGAAAATAAAGACGCTTTTCATGTTTAGCTCATTTAAAACTAAACCTAAGTGTATTCTTGGGATTTTATACAATAAGAAAACATGCTTTTCACTTTACTTGGAAATTTTCTGTATACCAGTTGCCTTCGAGTATTCGGTTTTTTTAATCTGATATTTTTATTTCAATACTTTTATCTCTGATCTACTTTAATGATTATTATTGTTAAGGAAAATTTCTCGATTCTTGGAAAAATTTAGCGAAACACAAAAATTGTACTGAACTGAAAATTATCCTGAAGGAAAGTTTAGTAATACAAAAAAGGACATATTGTACAATTTTTATATGGTCCAAGCTGTACAGCTTCTAATCAAACATATATTAGGTTTGTAATTTTTTTCCAGCAAAATGTGGATAGAATTTCAAAATTTCCAATATATAATAATATATATTGATGCTTAGAGAATACGTGTATAAAGATTTTTCAAAGGCTCATAATGGATAGCTAAGATTACAATTTGAAATAAGCAATCAACTATTGTTTTAGAAGGACGTGCCCATAATTCTATGAGAAAGCAACTACCCCACATAGCATGATATTATTGTTGGGCTACAATTTATCTGTCGATATATAATATAATGTAATTTTAAGAACACGTTTTCTCCATTATTCTGAAAGAGCATCACACGAATTTGTATTCGTTCTTACATTCTAAATAATTCTCAATGATTATTACTAGTATCCTCATACTAGCAATGGTCTATATAACATTTACTATACTATTAACAGACTATCATCTTAATATGAAATTGTATTCTGTCTCATCATTTTATTATTGTAGAATCGTATCTTATATGTCCACACATTATATTAACATATTTACACATGCTAAATAGAATATTTTATTTGACACATTGTACTATCAAGGATATTTTACGTTCTATTACGAACACTATCTATCGGATATATGTATTATATCGAATACATATGATAAAAATAATATTTTTTTATTGAGAAAAACTAAGTTAATTAATGATTAAAGACATTTTTTTTAAATTGATTGGTAAATTTTTATTTTATATTTTTATTGTGTTTGCACAATTATAGAGTAGCTAAATTTGAGAATAGTATAAATAATGGATTATTTGATTGAAGTTAAGCTTTTGATAAAGTATGGCACCCTAGTCCTTAAATAATTCCTTTCCAACCGACAGTTCCAAGTAAACGAATTCAACGGAGAATTTATATTCCATTATTTTAAAAATACGTTTTCTTGTATTTACCAATAAACTCTTGTCATAAGTCAAGCTTTTGATAGAGTTTGGCATCCGAGCTTACTCTAAAAACTCAAGAGGATCCTTTCTTCCACCTATTTCCTAGTCCTAAAATTATTTCTTTACAACCGGCACTTTCAAGTTAACGAATCCAACGCACTCTCCAATATCTCTCCGATATTGGCTGGTGTTCTACAGGAAATTTTACTTGGGCCCATCCTCTACAAGATTTATACGTCCGACAACCCAATCTGTCTGAATACCTTCTTTGCTACGCTGACGATACGGCCTAGCGAAAATCTATTGTACAACATGCTTCCTATATTTTTCAAACCCCAATCGTAACCCTCTAGAACTGGTTTACCAGGCAAAATACAATAAACGGAAACATACGCACGTAACTTTTACCCTCCGCCGTAAACCATGTCCTTTCATACACCTTTATGGCAGCGAAATATCACAACACATCGAATTTCGGTACCTAGGAATGAAGTTAGACAAACGCTTGCCATGTAACCCATAGACTTAAAAAATAAGAACTGAAAAGACTATACCTACAACTACTGCGCCTTCTAGACAAACGTTCTAAGCTTACTATAGACAGCAAAGTACTTTCATACAATATCGTTTTGAAACCAATATGGACTAACGGACTAGAACTCTGGGGTCCTACTAAGCCTTCCAATTTCCGTCGAATTCAATTCCTTCAAAAATTATGTTTAGTGATGAGGCTGAATTTTTATCTCAATCCTTTTTGGTGCTCTGAAAAATTAAGACATATAGACAGCAAATTACTTTTATACAATACCCTACTAAAACCAATATGGCGGTTTAGAATTCTGGGGTCCTACCAAGCCTTACAATTCCAGTTGACTGCAATTCGTTTAATTAAAAATAATCCGTAAAGTTATCGACGCCCGGTTTTATGCTCGAAATACTGTTTTCGAACATGATCTCAAAGTCCCTTTTGTTCATGGTATAAATGTGTCTCGTTATAAAAAGTTCCGTTCTCGTATCTGCAAGAATACTAATCCCCTTCCTTTCCTAAAAACACCCATTGAAGGCTTAAGCGTCACTGATCGCGTCATTTACTAAAATATTGAAAATACTGAGAGATTGAATTATATTGCTTAAGCCTTGCATTATATATAAAATATAACTTTTTCAAATTGACGACTGTAAGACTTCTTACAGGACTAAATGTTTTTGAAGTAATTTTTGAAGAATTTTTCGCAAATTTCGGGCTGTTATTCAGCCATTACTTGACAATTTGAATATTATCTGCGTGTATATGATATTTTATATAGTTTTATATAATTCACATCACTAAATCTCGAAAATGTGCGTCCTTCGAACTTTTGGCACAGTAAGCCGGTTTATTCAAATGACAAATAGTTTATATTAAAATATTTGAGTTTGGTCCAAAAAAATTCAGTTATCATATGGCCATAGCGGTTTGAATTGAGGGTAACGGTCTCTCCTAATTCATTTTCAAGAAATTCGGGCTAATGACACCTTAAGAACAATATGGTCACCAGAGCACACACTCATTTTATGAAAACACAATGGCTTTTTTGTAAGCATTTTGTGAATTTTTGGAGCTTCAGACATGAAAATTTTACTTATTGACATATCAATCGCGTGAAAAATGAACCTCATCGCTAAGAAAATTCATCCAAAACGTATCTATAGTAGAATCATCGGTTTTGTACAAAATTTTTACAATTTGATCGTATTATTTTCTGATTAAAATATAAAATGTAAAACTTTCAGCGTAAAAAATCCTACATAAAATGGCGTATATTTTTGACAGTTGTCAAAGTACAGCGCTTTACTTTTCAAAATACAAAATGGATAATTCAGTATGTAGCCTAAACGTCAAGCTATTATCTTTGCTCCAAAACGACGCCAAAGAAAAAAATAGAAAATAAAAATGAAATATAAAAAATATTAAACAAGAATTTGAACAATAATAATATAGCTTATTAGAAACTATCAAATCTTTTCCCATTTCCTATTACGCGAATACATTAAAAGTCAAAAATATCCTTTTTCCCCCCTTTCTATAATATTGCTCGTATTTAACGAATATAAAAATTAATTTATTTTTTCTTTTGTTAAAAAAAAACAACAATATCTAAATGACTTTTGTGATTTGGAAAAATATGCAAAACCATTATTTTAATGACAGTATAATTATATAGGACTATTCTGGAAACATTATGTTATACAGAAGTGAATATATTATTAGATAACATGGAAAATAAACATTTTCGTTAATATAATTACGATGGGTATTTTCATCATGAAGCATTTAATAAAGTTATTGTTATTGTGTCGGGCTTAGTATATTGAATATAAAGTCAAATTTTCAACGTCAATATGGAAATAATAAAATCTCATGGGAGGACTTAATCAGTACAAGTATAACATCAACGATTTATCGATTTTTCTACTAAATGGACCTAAAATACTCGCAAAACCTATCGTATTTAATGGGAAATAATAAATTTATTCACTATGAAAATAATTTACCATCTAAATCTTGACATCATAAAGACCATTTAATATTATCTTGGGTGTAGTTTCATCAAATATTCTCGATGTAAAACGTATTTGAAATGTAAGTGCATTAATCTTTATCGAAATAATATTTCACCTGTTGATTCAATATAAAATTAATGGCTTCCTATTTCGTATAAATCCTTCTCAATTTTGACCAGCAATTTATATAAGATAGATTTTCTCTTATTTCTGGATATTTATTTATTTCTATTAATTATATGCTCATTCATAATATTATTACAATATTATTAAGTGTGTATGGATAAGTTAATATTACCGATATATTGAGAAGATAATTAATAAGGATTTTTTTTTTTGGTTTCTAGATGGAAATAGAAATTATCCAATGTAACTAATGGACTGAATTACGAATACGTTGTATAATTATTAAGGAAACAAATTTTGTGTCAAAACGATAAACAGTTTTTTGAAAGTGCCTGGCATAAGGCAGGGTTATGCCATCACGAAAATCATCGGAATGGCAGCCCCGAACAAATCAATCCCTTGGAAAATTGCGGCGAGCACATCCAGCATCCGGTGCCACATGGAATGTTCAGGTCGTACGCGGAAAAATGACATCAAAATGCCTATGGCACGCCTGTCGTGCCCTGGCTATTGGAATGGTTCTTATGCTGCTTGGAGCTGGTATGGCCACCATTGGCTACTATGCCGATCAGCTGTCTGTCGGTCAAGAAATACGTGGAAATGCCACAGTTCGAGTTAAAAATGAATCTAGAGGATTTCACCTCAATAATCTGTCCTATGCTGGACCTATCGTTATGGGATTTGGTGGCTTCATTGTTGTTGCTGCATGTGTGATGACTTTCGAAGCCCGCGACTCTGCTGGCAAAGTTGTTCCAGCACGTCTAAAGGTAACTGGAAGTAATCGAAGTAATACGCGAAGTAACAATAGTAGTGGAACATCAACTCGCCGTGCTAATGGTGAGTAAAATCTTTTTTCTATTATATTTATATTCGCACAATTAACTAAAAAATCATTTTTTTTATCTCAATTAATTAATACAATTACAAATTAATTATATTTAAAAAACCAAAATAATAACATTATTTTGAAAATTGTTTCATTTTTCATGCTAATTACATTATAATATCTTTAAAAAAATAGGAAATTTATTCCTTGTTATATATATTTAGATAGACATATTGTATAAAAATTCCTGTTGAATTATACACATAAATAAAAATATTTTTGCTTTTATATATTTATCAGTCAATAAAAAATATTGATGCTCGAAAACCTTCATTACAGATTCATCACTATGCTTAGCTGTTAGAATTTATATTACACATTCAGGATACATTTTTCTATAGTTAAACGTGAGATGAATACTTTAGACAAAAAAAACGAACACCGAAGAAAAAATAAAAATTTTGATTCATCCTTTCATAATACGAATATCTTACTTAAATTATCCATATTATAACATATATGCATGTGTAAGGATATATTTTCCCTAATTTATTATTATTATCAATATTATTTATTGGCACTACAATGCTTTGTTGGTTCGGACCTCGTCAAGAAAAAATTTTTCTGTTGACTGGTTGCTCCATCCAATTTATGGCATCGAGTCTATTAAGGTTCTTCCATCTCAGGTGTGATGTACCCTTTGCGGTGAGGAGTCTTTTTACTGGCGGTTTTCTAGTCATTTGCACAATCGGAACCTTACTAATTTTACCAGCTTTAAAATAGAGGATATATCTCTTCGTTATATCTAATTCTTCAGATACTATCTTTACAAATGGGGCCATAATTCATGCAAGAAGTTTTTATTTCAAAGCGACCAAGTCGAGCCATATATTAAAGTTACCAGTATTATTATCTCATAAATTTATATATCTTAATCACTGATGGAATTGATTTTAACCAAAAAATTAATGTGTTTTATTTTCGCACTAATTTTATTATCGAGGTCTATCAATGACCATAAATAAATAAACTCCTTAATAATCGCAAAGTTAGATATTCAACTATTGTTTTAATTTTTAAAGAAATTATATAGGTTTGGAGAAAAAGAAATCCATTATTTTTAAGAGTTTATTTAATTTGGTTCGGATAATATGTTGACATTTTAAAGGTAACTTCATAATACTTCTCTCATAGAAGGCCTAGTCCCTCTATTGGCGAAAAACTCGACTAAGCAATTTTCACAATCTTCTCTTGATGCCAATTTCTTATTGGCATCAAGAGAATATTGTGTAAATCGCTTAGTAGAGTTTTTTTGCAATAATAAGAAAAGCTGGTAATCGCTTCGTGCTACAAAGTGGATGCATCAAAACATCCCAACCAAGCTCCCGGAGTTTCAGGCGAGTCACTATAGACGTGTGCGGCCTGGCGTTGTCCTGATGGAATACAATACCTCTCCTGTTGGTCAACTTTGTCCAATTATTGACAGTAGAGGTCCGAACTTACTGTTTGGTCATATGGAATCAGCTCTTAGTACAACAAAACCTTTCTGGTCGTTAGTCCTAGTTTGGCCACCGTTTGAGCCGCTTTACCGCGCTTTGACCAAGATCGTTTTTGCACAATATTGACATATGTGACCCATTTCTTATCCCGACTCACCATCCGTTTTAGAAATGGGTAGATTTCGTTTCATTTGTCCAAAGCTTCACAGATGAAAATTCGAAACGTCATGTTTTTTTGCGTCAATTCGTATGCCACCCAAACCAACATTTTTGTTAATCCAGCTTTAAGCAGGTGGTTTAAAACTGTTTTGTGGTCGATCTTTAGCGCCTGGACGAATCTACGACTGCTAACAGGCCGGTCTACCTTGATGATTTTATCGACATTTTCGATAACGAGCCTACTTTTGGCGAGGTGAACGGAATTGACAAAACCAAAATTAATTGACTGTAACAGTACCGGGACCATAAACACCATTCACAATTTCAGCCGCCTGGCCTTTATCAAATTAAAATTGTAAAATATACCAAATTTTCTCCTTGTTAACTTCCATTTTTTATACTCACAACCGAATGGATTTCATTTTTTGGTTTTGTCTTGAACTACGAGTATATTTAGACGCATAGAATTGCTACTATCTCCAAAGCTACAAACGCCTCGCTGATACTATTGGCGTAGGCTGGGATTTATTTTTAAAAATTGTACCCTCTATGTTGATTTTGGTCTGGCGTAGTATTTATTCGGGATAAACATTCAATAGAATACAAAACCTTGGTTAAATTGTTCGAAAAGATGGGACAGCTTGTGCCTGTCTTCATGGTCGCTTTCGACATATTTTGAGATCATTCTGCATATATATGCAAAATTTTCCCAATGAAGGGTTCACTTTTATTTGCACTAGCCTTATAAGCCGACACACATAAAATAACTTTACTGGCTCAATGATAACTGGTAGAGGCTTAATAAGGGTTTGCAAGGATGGATTGAAATAAAACCAGAATGACAGGACAAAAAAAATTATTTTTTTTAAATCTATATTTTATTTTTTAATGTTTTTAGCTCAATTTTTTCGATCCCTTCTCAGAAATTGACTTTCTTGAAGCACATGTTTACAGCGTTTATAGCCGCTTTCTCCGAAGCGAATTCCTTACTAGACAGAAATGTTTTCAGTTTTGAGAACAGGTAAAAGTCCATGAAGCTTAAAAGAGCAGCCATTATGAAAGAACACCTTCTTCCGCCACCTCCAGCCGATTTTACTTAATTACTTCATTTAAATTACCCAAAAGTATTTCTTAGTTTGGCCAGTGACATTTTTTTCCTTCTTTAGGTATTTATATAGGAAAATTTCTCTTGCATCCCTAAAAACTGACGCCATCATTACCTTTCCAGTGGATTAAATAGTGTCCGCTTTCTACCCACTGTGGTCAATTTATTGTTTTTATGTCTACAGTATATTATCCAACACGTCTTTCATCTTTAGTAATGAAATATCTTTTGAAATGCGTTGGTTGTTTTTTTTTTAAATTTAAAAAAAAATGGCCCTTGTTCGGGCTCGACTGCATTTTTGTTCTGCATTAATCAAACTTGGCAACCGTCTTCTGAAAAGTTTTCTTTAAAAAAACTCATCATGTGAGATATGAAGCACCCATTCATATATAATTTAGGTAGAACCATGCCATTCACCTTGTCCACGGTTTCTTGTCTGGCAGCCGTTTTGGTCGTCCTGAACATAGTTCATCGGTTATGTATGTTTTGACATGTCAAAATTCAGAAACACAAAAACTAAAGATGGAAAATGATGGTGATGAATGTCCGAGCACACTTCGTATTAAATTTAATTTTATATCCTTCGTAAATACTAGCTCTGATTTTAATTTCTGCCATTTCTAAAATTGATATCAACAACTGTCAAAATAAAATAACATGGCCGATCATCAATTTGATATTTGAAAATATGTGCCAAGTAACAGAGTTGGCAACATAAGAACACAAAAATATTTTTTTTTTTAATTTGCCACCTAGTAGTGCATTCTGGAAACTTTTTTTACTTTCATCCACATTTGTGGGAATTTTGAAAATGCTCACATGTAAAGTCGAAATTTTTAGTCAATAAACTCAATTATAGAAAATTTATTGAAACGATCTGAAAAATTAATTACTGTAATTTCTCAAGGATAGTTAATAGCTAGAAAAGCGAAATGTGTACTAACTCCTAATACATAGATTTGTGGGTACAATTAAAATTTGACTTTCTTGCGTTACAGAAAATTTATCTGCAAGCTTATTGGAGTAAAATTTGAGAAAAGATAAAAATTAATTTCTATTAAAAATTCTTCTTTTAAAGGCTGTTAGTATAATATTATAAATTATAAATTTCCAATATGATTAAAGAATATTCGATTTTGCAAAAAAAATGTAAATCGAATTGAAATTTAAGCTTTTTACTTGATACTTTTGAATTTAAATAATATGAACTGATGATTATATTTTATATTATTTTGGAAATCTGTATGGATACACTTGTGTATAGGAAATTCTGCCAGATGTTGATTAATTTGAAATTGAAATTAAATCTTCACACAGTTCTCTAAAAGCAGATGTGTTTTTATTTTGTTTATTTCTACTCTAAATGTATTGAAAATGTGCTTTTCATTCTGCCTATGGCTCTTTTACTATGTGTACACATTCATTAGAGCGCTACAGTTCCACATGGGTTCTTTTGAGATTTGCCTCGAAAATGAAAATATCCTTCAACATAAATATGCTCATGCAATATTTAAGGAATGAATAAATAAAATGTATTCATGCGATAAATTCTAAAAACAAAAATCATGTGATAGTACCGACTAATAGAGGTCAAAATAAATGTATTACATAGCATATAATCTCCCACTCAGGAACTTTTCCCATTTTATTATCATCTTAAATAACTCTCAATAATAATATTGTACATAAATATTTTAACTATTAGTAGTCGAATATAAAATAATGAATCTTTTACAAATTACAGAAAAATCATTTTTTTGTGCATACAATTTATAGTTTTGAAAATTAGTTCCCAAATATTTGAGAAACTTTTATATAAAACAGGACATGATATGAGGTTTAAGAGAAAAACAATGAGACTGATTTTAATTTTATACGTTAATGTTGTCCGCTTGAAAGTGGTACTTTAAACATTATTGCTCGAAATTTCGCTGCTCCATTTTTTATAACGCACTACAAAAATACAAGTTCACTTATCACGCTTTAAAGTATCGCGTAGATAGCGGACGGAATTGACATTTTATATTGCCCGCGTAGGAGGCACTAACGTACAAACTTTGTGGAGGCTAAGGCTGTTCCAATAAGAAGACTGAACCTGGCTATGAGTTTTCTGGAGTGAACTCTCTATGGCATTGTCCAACCATTTTTGTAGTCGTATGGGGCTATATGTGGTGCCAGTTTCGTTAATTTTCTGCCTCACCTCATATGACCTTTTTTAAATGGAGATTTCTCTATAACTCTATACATTTTAAGTATACTATTTAAATTATTATTAATTAATTAATTATTCTTCAAAGGAACTATGCATCAATCGAATAGGTGGGATCATCATTTAGGTGTGTTTCGTACATCGCCTGCCGAACCAAAACCACCACAGCTTGATAGACAAGCACTGACTGCGGCACTTATTCATTTTTCTAAAGCCATGGGGTAAGTTTAAATATATGATAAATAAATTTGTTACGTAGTTAAATTAGTTTATATTAAAAATAGTATTTAATAATTTAGAGTGGCTTTATACAGCTTTGCTTAAAAGTTATTTTTCATTAACAATAATGCCTATAGATGCAAGTACATAAGAATGAGTAATGCTTCAATTTAATTTAATATTATTGATTGCAATAATATCATTTTTTTTAAAATTCATTAACATTTAAAAGGTATGAGTTTAAAGCTATAAATAATTATGCATTTGTGATATTAGAAAATCGAAATCGAATGAAAAATGCTGAAATTAAAAATTTGTTTATAGTTCAGAATTGCTACTAGCATATACAATTTTTCAAAACTATCTTTTCTTTAATTTATATAACAAATATTACCCTTCCGTATATAACATAAATCTCTGTTAGACTTAAATATTATTTATTGAAAAAATTGCTAGAATCTCTATAATTATATTCTGATAAAAATTATTTTCTTCAGTAAAATTGCGTGCATTCATTTTGTTGCTAATTTCTTTTTTGGTAAAAAAAAAACAGAAAAGAAAACATTCTATATTGGAATAAATATAACAATTTCGTTATAATATATTTTAGGATATCACATTTTCTTCCGATTTAATAAATTCCCAAAGGTTTTTATTATTCAACCGAATAAGCACAGTTTGTACGAAATCATCGTAAAGTTTGCTAACACCATTCCACCTTTTTTGCACAATTTCTTTCATAGAAGCTCACCCCGTCAATCGCCAAAATCACGACGCTTCTCACGAAGTGGATCAGTGCCTAATTTAGCCTCTAGCCACCGTTCTAGCATTAATTCAACACATTTGTCACCATATCGTAAGCAATTACTACAAGGACATAGTCCGCACCATCATCATCATCATCAGCACCACCATCACCACGGCCGTCACGGCTTGTCACATTCACGCAATTCTCGCATTAGTATTAGCCTTGTAAACAGAGCCTCTCGGGAATCTACAGGATCATTACTACATCCGGGCATGTTACATTACCATCGTCATGCTCTCTCCGTTGATGAAACAGGACCATATTTTAGTCATCCGACAGATTCACCCAATGGTTCACAGTGTTTGGCTACAGTCGCCGACAGTCATGAAGGCCGAGTAAGAGACCGAACCAGACGTTCAGATACTTCGAAGAGGCATGTTCTAGCCAGACAAAAACCTATCGAAAAAGAAGAACCACATAGTCCAAAACAGGGATGCACAAATGGAAGGCGGTAAGCTGTAATGCCCTCCTATATTTAAATAAATATTTTATATACTATAAGCTACTTACTTATATTCCATAATAATACCATAATACGAATATCTAAATACCAGTTCAACATAATATTAATTAAAAATTACCTATAAAAAGGCAGATAAAAATAATTATCAAAATTTTACGCCGTAATTATAGAATATTTATGGCTAATTAATTAGGTTTATTAAAATAAAATTAATTATTTTCCATTAACAAAAGGGTTAGTATTATTAAAATTTTAATCTTTGTCTAATTGCTTTAGATTAGTTTAATGAGAATACGGAAAAAACTTTAATGTTTATAAAATACTTTCAATATCTTTTATCTTTAAAGAGAGGCGAAAAAAAATGCGAATATCTATCCAATAAATATAGTATACAGTTTGTTATATAAGATAAATTTGATATCATTTTAATTAAATCTTATTTTGTTAATTTATATTTAAAAGTTATAAATAATAGATGCTGCAAAATTCTTTAATAACGTGTTAATGTTGTTAAAACAATTTGCAAAATTAATTCATAAACTACTGTGACGCTCATAAAATTACATGAAAAATTCGATGGGATAATGAGCCTTAAACTTAGACTGTTTATAGTATAGTAAATAATTTTCAAGGATATAGTAAAGTATTCCATAGACCGAAGCTTGGACGCACAACTGATAACATTGCTACGGTGCGTGAAAAATAGAAATTTTATTTTCGCAAACCTTTATTAGGCATCGCAAAAAAACGAGAAATTTTCTCAAACCATTTTGTGGATAATATTTTGCATTAAAATTTACATTTAAATATATAAAAATTTTGGTAATATAGAAACTTCAGACCAGATATTATATGCGTCGCCGAAAATGGAGTAAAACGTTTTGAAGCTCTATGGTCAAAACTCTGATTTTCACAGAAAAGTTATAATCAGTGAGAATGCGTATTGTGTCTAAAGCGGCTTTGTTAATAAACAAAATAGTCAGGGGTGACTACAGAACTCTTGGCAATTCTATTGCGGTATAGAGAGATTTTACAGAATTTTTTATTGGACGACATGTGTCTCTAACATGACGGCTGCACTTTGCACACTTCCCGCGCTACAATGGAAATTCTGTGACCGATGCTTTCCGACCCATTTATGCCGAAAAGTGGTGATGGCGATTAAACTCCTCACTCCCCAGATTTAACCGCTTCTCAAATTTTTCCTGTTCGGATACTTTAGAGGAACCGTCTACACTAACCAACCGGATAAAATAGAACAAATTAAAGAAAAAATACGCAGCGGAATCAATATATTGACCCGGAAAAGTCATTAAAAAAACTGAAGCAGTAATTAAGCTGATTTTTTTTTTAATTTGAGGCTTTATTGTGGAATAATGCTCAAATATTCATGCTTCAAGGTATTATCCATCGCAAGCCACAACTTTTTCCCATCTTTCTGACAGCATACGGATTCCATGTCGAAAAAACTGCTCGTATTTTGACGGATCAATCCAATTTTTGGTCTCGTCGTAAGATCGGAAATGCTGCTTAGCCAGGGAAGAGCTAGTAGTAGGAAGATTCCAGGTAGGTTTTAAGCACCTTAGCAACATATTGATGAGCATTGTCGTGCTGCAAAATCATACTGTCGTGTCTTTGCTCGTATTGTGGGCGTCTTTGCTTCAATGCTCAGCTCAATCGCATCAGTTGTGTTCGGTAGCGAGCTTCTGCTCACCGGGTTGCAACAGCTTATAATATACCACGCCGATCTGGTCCCACCAAATACATAGCATATATCTTTCTGACAGCATACGGATTCTGGTCCCATCTTTCTGACAGCATACGGATTCCATGTCGAAAAAACTGCTCGTATTTTGACGGATCAATCCAATTTTTGGTCTTGTCGTAAGATCGGAAATGCTGCTTAGCCAGGGAAGAGGTAGTAGTAGGAAGATTCCAGGTAGGTTTTAACCACCTTAGCAACATGTTGACGAGCATTGTCGTGTTGCAAAATCATTTTGTCGTGTCTTTGCTCGTATTGTGGGCGTCTTTGCTTCAATGCTCAGCTCAAACGCATCAGTTGTGTTCGGTAGCGAGCTTCTGCTCACTGGGTTGCAACAGCTTATAATATACCACGCCGATCTGATCCCACCAAATACATAGCATGAGTTTCGAACCATGGATGTTTGGTTTGGGCGTGGATGTTGAAACATGGCCGCGCCCCCCCCCCCCCCCTACGATTTTTTTCGTTTAAGATTATTGTAATGAATCCACTTTTCATCGTCAGTCATAATAGGCTAAAGACACCGTTTATTTTTTGCCGTTGGAGCAGATGTTTGCACGTGAAAAAACTCCATAATGCACACAATTTCCTTGCTTTTGGATTATTCCCAAAGCTTTCAAATGATGGGAGATGGCTTATTTTTGATTCACGCCCAATGAATTTGCAAGTTCTTGGTATATTTGAGATGGATCTTCATCCAGTAATGCCGCCAATTCTGTGTCGTCAAAAATTTTCACCGGTCCGGAACGCTGTTGAAATCACCACTTTTATAGCATTGGAACCATTTCCAACACGTTCTCTCACTAATACAAGCCTCACCATAAGTTTTTGCAATCATTTGACGCGTGCCTCAGTCGCAGATTTTTTCGAATTGAATGTAAAAAGCAAAACTTTCCACAATTGACGCTTATTTGGCTCAAATGTCGACATTTTCACCAAAAAAATCGGCGCCGATGAAAAGTCACAAATTTAATAATGAGGAGTAGTTGACAAATGTCTGAGTTTATGTTGGCTCCATCTATTGGAAAACGGCGGTTTCCCATTTGTTCAATATTTTCCATACATAATATCAACTTAATCACCGGTTCTAGTCTTATGATAAATGTCGAATTTTTTGATTCCCAAGGCCATAGATACTTATGAACTTATATTTAGAACATCTTGTACGTAAGAAAAGCCTGAAATCTTTTTCATTTTCAAATTTTGTTTTTTTTTATGTTGCCAATAATTATTTTTAATTTTGCTAATAATTATTATGTATAGGCGCATATCAAAAATTAGTAGTCAGTGATGCACGGTTAGTTACTTTAAACTACAATCTACAAAAATCATATTCATAAGATCATTTACATAATACCTCAGAAATATAAATTTTACTATATACACAAATAAATGTGTGTTGTTAAAGAACACTTTATGCCTTACAAAAATAAACAATTCGCACTTTAGGAAAATTGAACATTAACATTTGTTGGTATTAGAAGTAATGATATTAGCAAAACTTCACAATTTATATTAGTACTTATCTTATGAACACTTGAAAATTCCAGTACCACAAAAGATAATCATAAGTATGCATTGGAGCTTTCACCATAATTTTTCAAATGACAGTATCAACCCTGATGCTGACAGGATTTTTTTTCACTTTCCTTAAATTGAATTACGTGAATTGCATTACGAAAATGTACTCTTGATTGGCAAGCTTTTTCAAAAAGAAAATAAGTGTAATTTTATTTTACTGTTGAATATTCATAAAAAAGCTCAACGTTTAATAGACTACAATTGAACATCATCAAAACTTATGGCGTATTAATATACACATATGACACTTTGTATTTATTAAAAATAAATGAATATACGTAGTTTTGCTTTGAACACTGATTGATAAATGTGAATAGTGTATTTTTTTTCGTTAGAGGATAATTTTATTATACTGTTTTCTTAGTTAGCCCTAGCAAAAATGGATAAAATAAAAGATATTTAAAAACAAAATAAAATAAAAAATACTAACAATCTTTTGTCCATCCTACAGAAGAAGCTCTACAGCATCAGACGCTTCATATGCATCTAGACGGATCTATCGACGAACATCTTCAACAAGTCGAACTCCAAGTATCGATTCTAGGAGTGTCCAAGTTGAATTGCATAGTCCAGATCAGTACAAATCTAGTCCAAGAACACCACGTCGTATAAATTCTGGTCCTTCGTCAACACCATCTGTTGAACGAGAATTCAGGTAAATTTATTTTGTTAAACTTTTCCATTATCCTTACAGAAAATCCATTTCTTCATCTAATAAAGAAAAAGTCCATAAATAATACACTTCAAAGTGTCAACATTTCACTTCATTTTTTTATATTTATAAACGATAAACTTCCTTGTGATAACAATTTATATTTGAGTATGTTTACCATTTACAAATACATTAATGCTATTGTAAAATGATAGATTAACTTATACGAAACATGAAAAATTATTATTTACAATATCAAATATTTTCCACATCCTTTTAACAATAAACATTTTCTCTCTTTCAACTTTATACATATTTTCTATGTATTTTCAACAACAACAAAAAAAAAAAAAAATAACATTGAGTGTGCACATATTCCTTATGAATTAGACAAAAATTTGGTAAGAATTTCAAATATTCGACACGTGCAAATTTTGAGAATTTATTCATTTAAAAAAAAAATTAGAGTGGTTTTACATACACTAATGGTAGTACTTGTATTGTGTATTCTTCAAATCAAGTATTCTATTTTGTTTAAATGGAATTTATTTGGAATTCAAAACATTCGTTTTAACTTGCACATCATTTCTCTAGAGATCATATTGTATATTGAAATTCGTACAACTTTCAAATATTTCCTTTTATTTGGCATCAATGTTAAAATAAAATAGAAATTTTTACATTCAAAATGAACAGGGAATATGTAAACGTAATTCGTATAAATTTATTTGGCACATTTATATCTGCACATATTTATTTATGCTGACATGTTCATGTCTTACATACTGACATGGTTTTTTTTTTGTCTATGCAATATGGTATTTATTCTCTAGAGCTAAATTTTAAAATGTTACTTTATTTATTTAAATTTTCCTTTTTTTTATTATTAAATGTTAAGTTAAGTAGAAGTTGTTAAATATAATTTTCTTCCTCGACATGTTCTCAAAATTCTCCAAACTTTAATTTAAAATTCACCAAAACTGGTTTACCAAGTGGAGAATAAAATCTCATGAAGCCAAATGTGTCCACGTAATTTTTACTCTTAATTACAAATAATGTCCTCTCTAAGCTTACTATAGATAGCAGAGTACTTTTATACAAAACAATATGGACTAACAGACTAGAACTGTAAGATTCTACTAAGCCTTCTAATTTTAGTCAAATCGAATTCTTTCAGTCAAAAATACTTCCCAAAATTGTAGATGCTCTATTTTATGTTTGCAATAATATTATTTATCGTGATCTAAAAAAAAACCTTTTATTTAAGATCTATCCTTCTCTTCGTCCCCTAGAAACACCTATCGACGACTTAATCGTCACTGATCGGGTGATTTTATCAAATACTAATTTTTAACTTATATTCACATAACAGTTCGGCTGAAAAGATGGCACCTCTTGCAAAAATCTACTTAATTATCACAAAGCACCATCCTTCAAATGATTCCTGTCAAAATTTGACAGCAATCGGTTGATTGGTTCGTGATATATAGCATTTTGAGTGAACCAACTTTTGTTATTGAAAAAAAAAATGGATAAAGACGAATTTCGTGTATTGATAAAGCATTGCTTTTTGATGAAAAAAAATACATTGGAAACCAAAGCATGGTTTGACAAACGTTATCCGGACTCTGCTCCAGCTATTTCAACTGTGGAATATTGGTTTCGTCAATTTCGAACTGGTCGTACGAGCACAGTTGATGCAGAACGCAGTGGACGCCCAAATGAGGTGGTGACGGCAGAAAACATCAAAAAAATCCACAAAATAATTTTAAATGACCGTAAAGTGAAGTTGGGCGAGATAGCTGAGACTCTGAAGATATCGAAAGAGCGTGTTGGACATATCGTGCATGAATATTTTGGCATGCGAAAGCTGTGTGCAAAGTGGGTGCCGCGTGAGCTCACTGTGGACCAAAAACAACAACGTGTTGATGATTGTGAGCAGTGTTTGGAGCTGTTCAAGCGCAATAAACCCGAATTTTTGCGTCGATATGTGACAATGGATGAAACATGGCTCCGTCACTACACTCCAGAGTCCAATCGGCAGTCGGCAGAGGGGAGAGCGAGCGACGAACCGAATCCAAAGCGTGGAAAGACGCAACAGTCGGCTGGGAAGGTGATGGCGTCTGTATTTTGGGATGCGCATGGTATAATATTCATTGACTATCTCCAGAAGGGACGGACGATCAACAGCACTATTATATAGCGTTATTGGATCGTTTGAAGAAAGAAATCGCTACGAAACGGCCTCATTTGAAGAAGAAAAAAGTGTTGTTTCACCAAGACAATGCACCGTGTCACAAGTCGATGAAAACGATGGTCAAACTCAATGAATTGGGCTACGAACTGCTTCCCCATCCACCGTATTCTCCAGATATGGCTCCCAGCGACTTTTTCGTGTTTGCAGACCTCAAGAGAATGCTCGCTGGCAAGAAATTTAAGACCGATGATGAAGTGATTGCCGAAACTGAGGCCTATTTTGAGGCAAAACCGAAAGAGTACTATAAAAATGGTATCGAAAAGTTGGAAGATCGCTATAATCGCTGTATCGCCCTCGAAGGCAACTATGTTAAATAATAAAAATGAATTTTGCAAAAAAAAATATTGTTACTGTGTTATCTTATAAAATTTTCAGCCGAACTGTTATGTACACGTGACTCGGAGAAATTTACGATTAATGTTTACCGGCCCCCGTCCCTTCCCCCATAAATAACATTAAAAAACCATTTTAATTTCAAATAAAATGAAGCTAATCTACTTTAATTTCAATACTATTAACATGGAAAATTTATTATAAATTTATTATGTTCATTTTGAAAAGTCATCATTATTATCTTAAAAAAAAACTGTTGCTCAAATTCCATAAAATCCGAACCGAATATTATAGAATTTAAAAAGAAATATTTTCCAAATCATTTTGGCATAATTCATGTAGAATACACAAATATTAACTTATATTATACCATCCTGAATCTGATAGATAATCAAAAGTACATTGTCCTGGATCTGATAGATAATCAAAAGTTCCAGAGTATAAGATTATTGAGATAAGGGAAAACATTCGTTATACAAAATAATATTAACAAAACATATTTTCCTGTCAATACGGAGCATCTTTAAATAATCTTTTGTCTAATATAAAAATCAACAAATAATATTACAAAAATAAACTGAAGCCTTATTGATATTATATTACGAATAGAATGATGACGATCCCTTTTTCTATAATTGGGCCAATGACTGTGTGATATTTTCCAAATAGGATACAAGATAAGCTTTCTGAATACATTCGAAGATAAATGGATTTTCGGATAATATCTATGTTCAATAGAAACATATTAAAGTATTTATAAAAAATATATATAAACGATATTATTGAAGAAATATTTTCTATAAACTAAAAAAAGGTATCAATTTAATATAATAAATGTTCACAAATTAATGACTCATGATCCCATAAATGTTATTTTAATAAATAATTCTATCTAAATTTTATTACACATGAAATCAGTAATTTCTTTCTTTGTGTAATTTATTACTAATATTAAATTAAATTCTTTATCATTATTAAAATAAATATTTACTAAGATTTTGGTAAGTTATCTTTAAATATTCATTTTGAATTTTTTTTAACAGAATCATTATATCGAAGTTATTATACTAACGATAAAATTGCATAGTATTGTTATATTGCTTTTAAAAAATATTTCTTAATATTTTATCCTTATTTTTCTATCGAGTCCTTCCCATTTAAGCTCAATGGGATAAAAGTAGGTTGATTTTATGGTGGCCAAACCATCTTTTGCAAATCATCACTTGATTTTTTCTCAGCACAAAACCGCCTACATCATTTTGACCTGTGTTTTAAGTCATTATTCTATTGTAAAATAAATCCATTACCAATAAGCTACAAGCCAGATGGGGTTTCGTTTATTACTACTTTTAATGTATCCTTTTGATGCGGACTAAACAGCTAGCAAAGCAACCGCACACCAATAAGCGAAATGTGGCACAAAATAAATGAGACTTGCCTTTTTTTTTACAACAATTTCATTTTGTTTTTATATATCAATGTTATCGCATTGAAAATAGCTTTAAGATGACATTCTTTCAAGTGTTTTCCCATTTTGGAAAACAAAAAAAATTACACAGACTGAGATTAGGTCAGCAGGGAATCACAGAAATTCCTTTTTCCGAAGAAAATTCATTGATGGAGATGGCCATGTGACATATGACATTGTCAAGGCGGAGAATCAAAGTGTTTGGAATATCGAACCTGGTGAGAAGAACACTTTTTTCAATCTTCAAAGTTATTTGACGGTCTGACCTGATGAAAGTTCTGACTTGTTCCGATGTTAAAGGCATCGCCTTCAGCGGAATCGAGCATTTTTGAAGGGCTGAGAAGTAGTAGAAGACGAACCTCACTCAGGGAGACCTGAGGCCCAAATTTCGCTGTTTCAATTTTCGTAGAAAAACACAAATTTTTTATATTTCCAGAGCACTCTCAGTCATGCCAGTCTCAATACTTTTCTAGCACACTACCAATAGCAGAGAATTTTGAACACCAAAGCATTAGTACGTATTTCCACTGCGCCTAATGATCTATTTGTCTTTTTAGTGACTATTTTAAATTCATCTTCCAGTTTGGTCATATTTTTGTATTCTACCCTGAACGGTATAGGCTATGTTGACTACCAATTTGAACACATGCTTTCGACTTTAAATTGAGCTGCAGTACTGTATTCAGATTACTATCATTTATTATGAATGTGTTAAATAATTTTTTATTTCATAAAATAAAACAAGAAAATTGAATGAAATAAATAAAGCAGAAAAAGGACACAAGATAAAATTGCTAAATTGTTGATAGAAACGTGAAATCAATCACTATTTTTTTCCAAAAGTAGATAAAAAATTATTATTGTTTTAATGTGCTTTTAAATACAGAATGCAAACATTTTTTCTAATTTCTTTCATAATTACTAATTATTTTTGTTTAAATATAAGACGTTTCGACTGGCAATGAAGTCAATTTTTGTATGCAAAATTTATATTAAAAACTTAATATTCTAAATGTTAGTCTACAATTTTAATCAATATATAAATATGTAAATTACTCATTCAATTTAATCAAGACTATAACACCTGTCATCAAATGTTTATTTAATTTAGTAGAAAAAGTTGGTGTTATTTTTTTTTTTTTGTTGAAAAATACCTTTTTTTCAAATGAGAAATGAATTTCATTTTATTAAAACAGTCACGTTAAAGGCTCTGCTGAAATTGATGAAAACTTCAAATCCAGGACTCAAGGGAGATGTTCATCTACAAAAATATATTCATTGAATTGATGAATAAATACGTCATCACACTGTTAACCTTTCAGCCACGAAAGTTCTATGCAAATGAGAAAATCATGACAGTCCCAGTATTTCTATTCAAGATTCTTTGAAAAATTTCAATTCAATTTCAATGATTCAAGATAATCAATATAATCTTATATAAAACGAGATCTTATATTACAATAATATCATCAATTTGTCCTTTGTCGACAGTATAAATGCATGTGGTTACCACATTTATGCTTCTCAATTTCAATTCAATGTACGTGGATCAATAAAACGCATTTATTTTGTTCAAACAACATCAAACTCTTTAATAAAAAATCTAATAAAAATTCTTTCTCTGCAATAAACTATTGTATAAGAAAAATCGTTTCTCATTTTTTTTTTAGATAATACCGTAAAACAGAATATTTTTGAAATTATTAATATAAAAACCATTTAATATATTTAAATTTAATAAAGATACTTCTATTATTTCAGATAATATTATTTAAAAGATGAATTTAACTAAAATCTTTAAATAATAAGGAAATCAAATTTTTTTAAACTATTTTTTTGTATCTATTTTAATGATATTACAGAAGTCAACTATCGGTTTGTTCCGATTCGATAACAGCACGTCAACTATCCGGACAGTCTAGTTTAGAGCCATGTGTCCTTGAAGAAAGTCCTGAATTTGAAGATAAGGAGCCCATATCTGAGATGATGGCATTAGATAATATTGAATCTCATAGAGCATCGCCGACCCCAAAGAAATCTCGGCCAGAATCTCTTAATTTTGATGTTAGTAACGAGAAGTCAAAGGCCACGAAAAGTATTGAAGTAAAAAAATTTCTTTATCGAAGCAATTCGTCGAAAACATTTTATCGACCCAAGCCAAGACTAATCAACGACTATGATCAGGTCTACTTCATAAGCACAAATGGTACCACAAAGAATACAAATTCCCAAGACGAGGACCTATACGACTCGTTGCGTGTGATAAACGAACGTCGCAAAAAGATTCTTAGCTCGAGTGAACTCGAAAAAAGTCGAACTATTCAAAGCGAAAGCTCCAAGGATGACATGGTAGCAATAACCGCCACCCCTATTATGATTGATGAATCTGATAATACCAAGAACACGAAACACGATGTTTCCAAGTGCAATAACACTGGGCAAATCAAGGAAAATATCATCAATGACAATACAGTAACAGCAAGGAGTGCTGAATCAACAACCAAACTGGTGATGACTGAACGGAAACCAACTAATGAAGTCAATGAAATAGTTGTAAGGGAAAATATAGTCGAACATCACAAAATATTAAAAAATTCCAGCAGCCTACCAGCCGATTCCGAAGTGCCATTGTCCTCTTGTAAATCAAGTCTTATGAAAATTCCATCGAACGATTCCTTAGACACTACTATTGTCTCTGGCGACTCTTTTGATTATAGAACAGAAAATCAATCTGCCACAAAGCAATGTAATAGCACAGAAATCGTTCTTGAGATTGAAATCGACGATGATGGCGATGATGGAGTAGCTCTTCCGGCTTAGGCTGTGTCACCACAAAACATGCAAACACTTTCTCATCTCTTCAATATTATTTATTTTGTAAATATTTTATAATTTATTGTCGAAAAACTTTTTATTTCCATACTATTTTAAATTTTCCTTTCGACTATTAATTTTGTCCTTTCCTATTTATTATGGCAAATTTATTATTATATCGGTCCCTTAAAAGTTAATCGTACGAGAGTTGTTGTTAACTTCAATATTCCCTGATCTAAAAAGAAATTGATTTTAGTAGATCAATAAATAGAATGATAGAAAAAGTTTTCCGTTAATGCCAAATAAGGACTGTTTTTTGCAAAAGGAACAGTCGAGGCAGAGTCAATAACGTTACCGCTATTCTTTCTTCTATTCAGAATGTCTTATCCAAAATCGAGTAGAGAAGTTTTCCAATTTCATATTTGAATGTTACCTGAAACAATTACGCAATTATTTCGATTGTATACGAACATTCATTTTATATATTCTAAACTTCTAACCAATAGCAATTATTTGAAGAGAAATTGAAACTTATCCAAAAGTTTAAAGCATTTAATCTTACAGTTTTTACTCTGGCATTATTTACATACCATAGTCCATTACATAGTCGACTGAAACGTCGTAGTCTATTATTATTATCGAAATTGTTGGATATATCGTATATATGTTTTTATGTATTCATCTAGGAGAAAGTCAACTGAAACGGAATCATTATCGATCGGAAATTTCATCGAATCCTATTTAATATAGAGAAACTTCGGAGAAAAACCCCCAAAAAAAATCTTTACCATTCGAATTCGATTTTCACAAAGGGTATTTACTTTTTTTTATTTACTTTTAACCTCCTGATACTAAAATCAATATTATATTATGCCAATTGAAATTGATTGAAAAATCTCCAGCTCCATATTTAAAGTTCTGAGAGTTTTTATTTGATTCTTAATAAATTAATTTACTTTTCTAATTTTACAAATCAATTTTTCAATTTTTTCTCTCCGTTTTGTTATATTAAAAATATTATTTTAAACAATATCACATTACACTCTGAGATATGATAAAAAATTTATTTAGTTTATCTAAAAAAAAAAAATAGTAAGGATATTTTTTTTAAATTTAGATTTAAAAAAAGTCATAAATTAAAATGATTTTTTCACTACTTTTTCTCCATAATAACCGCGGTTTAATCGGTTCAAAAATTTTATTTTTTTATATGTTAGAGTCAAAAAATTAATTTGCATTAAAATTCTAGTCGTATGAGATTGTTTAAAATAAAATGTTGTTAAAATTTTATTTTGAACAAATTGTTGAAAATATCAGATTATTAATATAGTACATATGATTAAAAAGTTTATAAATTACGTTTATTAAAAATATTCTTATTTCTTCCTGATAAAGGATTATCCATTTGATGATTTTAAAAGTAAGACTATGTTATTTGACAATTATTTAATAATTATGTGATTTAGAATAGTATTTATTTTATTCTAAATTTCCCATTTTATAATATGATTATTCAACTGCCAAACAATGAGATAAAATTATAAAAAAAAATTTGACAAAAGGGTAATTTTACCGTAGCTACATTTTCAGATGAATTTTCTTCACTGATGAGGCTCATTTCTGACAATAAGTCAAATTTCTTTATATGAGGCTCTAAAAATCTATACGTTACTATAAAAAATCCATTGTATATGTGAAAAGTGACTGTACCTATTGTACATTTTGATCCAAAGGTGTAATTTGATCGTATTTCTTTGAAAATGAAAAACGAGATTTTTCTACCACAATAGATTCTAAAGTTAAAGATTTTAACTATCACCATATGTGGTTTCAACAAAAAAGTGCCACAAGCCACACAACACGACAGATTTTGTTTTTTTTTTTAGAAAAAAGCTTCCAGAACGCATAATTTTGAATTGCGGATTTTTATATGCTCTAAAGTTTGGATTTGGTCCAAAATTAAGAGTATATAAAAACTAACACCCATCAAGTAATAGCCTAATTAAAACGCGAAATGTGCAAAACAATACTCAAAAATTCCCCCAAAAGGCTCCAGTCCTGCAAGAATTCTGATGATAGTTATTTAAATGATACGAGGGTCGTTCAATAAGGCCTTAGAAAAAGATGGAAAGCAACTGTTATTGTTTGGCTAATCTCCTTTTAGCTCTATACACTTTCTTAACCGTTTTTCCAAAATTTTTATCCCGTCCAAAAAATAGGATTTCGGAAGTTCTGCAAAATACTCATCCGTTTGAGCAATGACGTCCTCGTTGGAAGTGAACCGTCGTCCGCCAAGCCATTTCTTCAGATTGGGGAAAAGAAAATAGTCACTCGGGCCTAAATCTGGTGAATAAGCGGGATGCTGCAACAATTCCATTCTCAATTCCACAATTTTGGCCATGGAAACAGCGCAAGTGTGCACACGCGCATTGTCCTGATGCAAGAGGATTTTTTTCTTCTTCAGATGGGGGCGTTTCTCTTTGATTTCCTCGCTCAACCGTTGCAATAACGACGCGTAATACGATCCTGTTATTGTTTTTCCTTTTTCCAAGTAGTCGATAAAAATGATGCCCTGCGAATCCCAAAAGACCGTGGCCATCACCTTGCCGGCCGATGGCACAGTTTTTGCCTTCTTCGGAGCCCGTTCACCCTTGAAAATCCACTGTGATGACTGTCTCTTCGTTTCTGGAGTGTAGTACTCGTAGTGTATCCAGGTTTCGTCCACAGTGACATATCGACGAAGGAATTCGGCAGGATTGCGATGAAAGAGTGCCAACACAGCCTCAGAGTACACTACACGATTGCGCTTATTCTCCTCTGAGAGCAAACGCGGCATCCATCTTGCCGAAATTTTTTTCACAGACAATTTTTCATGCATAATTGAAGCGACTGTACCTTGTGATATGCCCGTGGCCTCAACACAACAAATTTTCATAATTCAAAATCAGATCGTGGATTTTGTCGATAATTTCAGGAGTAGACACCTCAACTGGGCGTCCTGAACGATGTTCATCTTTTGTGGATGAACGGCCACGTTTAAATTCATTCACCCAATTGTAAACCGTCGCAAACACAGGTGCAGATGTGCCATGAACTGCATCCAACTCGGCTTTGATTTCTTTCGGGCTTAAGCCTTTCAAATGGAGATGTTTGATGACAGCCCTAAACTCGCTTTTTTCCATTGTTATGCACAAATAAATGTCGTTAACTTTAATCGACGATAGAAATTGACCTACGCTATGGATCGAGCTGAAATTTTGACAGCTTTCCTGTGGATAATGGTACTTGCAAAAAAGTTTTACCGACACTACAAGTGCATCTTTACCGACACTACAAGTGCAATTTCTTAGATTTTCTAAGGACTTATTGAACGACCCTCGTATTACACTTTATGCATAAAGACAAGATTTTAGCAAAAAAATTAAATAAATATTTTATCGAAATCTCATTTTAAGTTTGTTTAATTTAACTGTTTAATTTTTCCGGTATTTTGGATAATCCTTTATTATTGCTAAAAATAAAGGTAAGATAAATTTCGGTAAAAAATTATTTTTAATGGAATTGTTTTTATTACAAAAAAAGAAGTTATTAATACTTCATAGAACTAAATATATTTTTTTTATTTGTTTGCAAATAATTTATTCTATTATTTTATCTTTCCGCATTGAAGATATAATATTTACTTGGAAAAAACGATTAAGAGTAGGTTTTTTATTCATAGTCGGAGTTTACAAAAAACGAAAAGTTTTTATAATATGATAGAGTAAGATAAAACTGTAAAAATGGTTAACAAATTGTTATAAATTTAGATGGTAATATATGAGCTTATTATAAGAAATAATTACACTTAAGACAACATTTATTCCTTGGTGTTTTTTTTTATTTATTTGAAATATGAATTTGCAAAAATTCTTTAAATCACAATCATTCACTTTATAAAAATAAAAAATAAAATCTATTATGTCTTCCTTATACAAACATTTATAATATTTCTTAAATAATTTTTTTTTTTTTTTCATTAATTAGAAGATATCTACCATACTAAAAGATATGATTTATATAAGGAATAGAATACAAACATTTTTATTTGAGTATAATTTTTATTTTGATCTTTTCACTCTAAACTTAAAGGATCTCTTATCCATTTTGAATAAAAATAAAAATTGTTAATAATCCTTAGCAACTTCAGTGGATATTATTTATTTTTTTATAATCAAAAATTGACATAAGCACTTTGAATTGAATACTATTGATAAAAACAATCGAGAGAATTTTAAAGTAAATAAAGTTCAATTGTATATTTGGAAGAAAAAATACAAATATAATAAAATATGAAAAGTCTAAATTATATACGATAAATGACATACCTTTAATATTAAGTAATTGTACAATTTTTTTTTATATAAACCTTAACACATATAGGCACGTTATTTATAACATTAAAAAATTAAACACATACAAAAACACATACAATTTTATTCAATATTTACACTAGTTCTTATTATAAGAGAAATTTTAATTTTTGATAAATTTAAAATAAATAATCTCTTCTTGCCCATACATCCTTTTGAATGTGTCTAAAATTAATTTAATGTTCAAATATACAAACAAAATATCAAATCAGTGTTACACAAATATTTACCAAATAACTAACTATATTTGTTAATTAATTGATGTTTAATTAGAATATTTGTACCAATATTGAGATACAAGTCCAAGCAGATTTTTTAGCTTATAGTATTGATAAAGTTTTTAAAATAATAATTTTAGTTTTAAAAAAAAAACTATTGCATATTAATTTAAAAAATACTTTTTAACTATTCAGTTAATACATTTTTTTATATGTAAATAAAAAACTACACAATTATACTAATACACCTATAATAGTAAATTATTTTCCTATTTAAAATCAGTACGGTATCGTCTTCATAACACATACATATACATAAATATTTTTATATTGTTAAATTTTCAATTTTTTTTTTATAAATATAAAAAAATCTTTTATATTAAAACAGATATTCAATTGTAATTATAGATATAAAGATACGAAAAAGAATATTTATAACTTTTAAGAATGATAAAATAATTCTTATTTGATATCAAAATAATCTAATGACATAAAATTGAAATTATGTTACAATAATTTATATGAAATCAAATTCAAAAATAGAATCTAAATGGATAAAAGAGAACAAAATTATTATATATGTAAATTGTATAAATTTATTATGGATGTTTGTAATGATGTTAATGTTGTTATACATGTTTAAAAATATATATTGAAAAAATGGACTGATGCATTTTTAAATTGATGATTTAAAATATAAAATTTTTATTTGTTATTTAGGCTCCACTTATAGCCGACCAGAATGATTTTGTCAAAACTGTTATAGACAAACAACGTAAAAGTATTCGATTCTACAAGATCATAAAATACAATATTAATTAAGTGCTCATTGGAAATTTTTTTTTAAAACTATTTTACATTACAATAATATACAAAATAATGTAAGTAAAACATTTTTTTTGTATAATTTTGTAAGTCACTGTAATAACAGTGGACTACAAAACTACAGTCATTCTTATTGTTAAATTTTGAAAGTTATTGTACTTGCAGTGATCTGAAAAAAAATATACAAACAAAAATCTTTGTTCCGATTTGAGTTCTGTTTTTTTGTTAAGTTGGTACATCTGTTGTTGATATTCCCTCTAAATCTAAGCGTTATAGCTTGACATTTGCAAAAGTTACGTAGCCAAGAGTATATCTATCTCTGTGTGTGTTGGCGATTTTTTACCATTTTAGAAATGGATTTAAATTTGCAACAACGAACTTGTATAAAATTTTGCGTAAAAAACGGAATTAATGGTGCGCGAACGTTGGAAATGTTGGAATAGTGTTTCGGCAACAATTCTCTAAAGAAAATGGTCGTTTACCAGTGGCACGAGCGGTTCAAAAGTGGTCGTGAGTCAATCAAAAGGCCATCGATATCGAAAACTGACGAAAACATTGATAAAGTAAAAGAAATGTTGGTCAATAACCGGAAATTAACTATCCGAGATATAGCGGAGGACTTGAACATTGCCTATGGATCCGTCCAAGACATTTTGGTTAATGATTTGGGTTTCCGTCGTGTAGCAGCAAAGTTGGTGCCAAAAGACCTCAATTTCATGCAAAAAAGAGACCGTAAAAGACATGATTTGCGAGGCTGAATCCGATCCCACGACACTCAATCCAGATATCAGGCAAGTGAATGGCGTTCACCAAATGACCCGAGACCAAAAAAAACACGTCGTTTTCAGTCAACAAAGAAGGCAATGCTCATGGTTTTCATGGATTACAACGGTGTAGTGCATCATGAAATTTTGCCAGAAGGCCGGACAGTAAACAAAGGATATTATTTGGGCGTTTTAATACGTTTGCGTGAAGCAATTCGCCGACAGAGGCCAGAATTGTGGGCAGAAAACTCGTTGATTTTGCACCATGATAACGCACCGTCGCACAGTGCCATCATTATTCGTAATTTTTTGACGAAAAATGCAACAAATACCATCCAACAACCACCGAATTCACCTGATTTTGCTCCCTGTGACTTCTTTCTTTTCAATCAAATTAAAAAACGTTTCAACAGTCAAGAGGAAGTAATGGAATAATCGCAGAAAGCACTGATGGACATATCCAAAACCGAATATAAAAAATGTATAAAATTTTACACATAATTTAGAGGGATAAAAAAAATTTTTCAATTGAATTTTAATCACAAAATTTTGTAAGTCACTGTAACTGCAGTAGACTATAAAATTATACCTCTCACTAATACAAGCCTCACCATAAGTTCTACAATTATTCGACGCGCCTCAGCCGCAGATTTTTTCGACTTGAAGGCAAAAGAGGGGTTGTTAACAGATGCCTAAGCTTACGATTTTCCAATTCTGATCCAATATTTTGGACCAGCATTTACTGCTGGCGCCATCTATTGAAAAATGGAGGTTTACAATTTGTACTGCGAAAATACTCTAATTATGTAGTCCATAATAATAAAATATCTGTCGTTTAATATTTTATTTTTTTGTGGCAAAGACTATAATTAATGCGCTACTTTTTCATTGGGACTATCTATTCGACGCCCTATATTTTTATACAGGTTAGCGTCCTTTTTTGTTAAAAACTCTATAGCCAATTCTCCTATCGATACTATAAAAAAATATTGTATTCTGTTTTTGTTTGCGTTTCGAAAAAATCAAATAAGTATCCATCATTGTTAAATGAAATAAAAAATAGTAGTTAATAAATTAGATCTATTTTGTCGCCTTCTAAAATAAATTCCATCGAAGGTTAATACGTTGATGTCAATGATTAACGCACTATTCGAAGCACTTTTTATAAGCACTTGTTGATATCACTTTCAGCTCCTTCTGCAAATTCTCTTTTATGACTTTAATGAACTCAAAACGTCTGTGACAAAGTGGTTATTTTACCCTGGGAAAGATAAAAAGTGGTAAGGAGCCTTATTTGATGAATAAGGTGCTTAATTAATGATATTCTGAGTAGGACGGTGCATAATTGTAGTGTAAATTCAAAGACTTGTGCCATAAATCTTACATTTTCCAGATAAACAGTATCTCTCAGATAATATTGTTTGTTGACAGTTAATTCAAAAACCACCATTTCATCACTCATTATTAAGCGTTTCGTAAAAGTAAGTTCCAAATTGACTCATTTAAGCATGTATCCAGCAAACTGGTTGTGATGCTTTTCTCAATGAAAATTCAGCTCTTTTAAAATAATCCTTGCTGAAAAACGGTTTATGGCCAAAACATGTACTAAAATAGTGCAAAAAAGATTCAGATCTTAAGCCATCTCTCTTAAACTAGAATAATAATTTTCCATTACACTTATCTTCACTTTGTCGACTGGAACGAGTGAAATCTTTAATTAATTCTCGGCCAACTTTGAATGCTTTTTGCCCTACATATACTTGTGTTTTCAATGTAGCTTACTCCCAGTAATCCTTTTTTAACATTAGCAATGATTGACTACAAGAAATTTCGTTAAAAACAAAAAATTTCTGAAGAATTCTTTCTCCTCAATTTTTTTTCCCATTTATAAAAATCGCAGACCACACGAAAATCGGCTAACAAAACCAACAAACTGGTTGACAGATCTCGCCAAAACTTCACATGACATTTGAGTACATTAGTACCAACTTTACAGTAAAAAAATAGTTTTCTAATTGTTTTATGCGGACTTTTTGAAAAACCTATTGCGAATACTTATTCGGCAGAATAATGTTTGTCCTAATTTAGATATGAAATGTATTTAAAATTTCCATTTTATTAACTACAAAAACAAACGATTTAACTGCAAAAACAAACGATATACGAGATTCATTCAACAAGTACTTAGCCTCACCACCCGATAAAACTGCTATCACAAAAGAAATTTACCATCGTGCAGTACATTTTTTTAGTAGCCTACTGTCAAAGTTTCAGTCGATTCCCTTCATTAGTTTTGTTTTGAGAGCCTTTGAAACCGAGCGTGTCGGTCGGTTGCACAAAAATGGAAAAAGAACAATATCGTTCGGTGATTAGATTCTTGTTTTTGAAAGAAAAAACGCGCAGCGAAATCAAAGATCGCTTGGATGCTGTGTATGGTGACTCTTCTCCTTCGATGGCGACCGTCAAGAATTGGTTCAACGAGTTTGTTCGTGGCCGCACGTCGGTTTTTGATGAGCCACGCCCAGGTGCCCGAAAACGGCTGCTACGGAGGAAAACGTTAAAAAAGTCCACGATCTCGTGTTGGCAGACCGACGATTGAAGGTTCACGAGATAGCTGAGACTGTGGGCAATGCAGTAGGAACGGTGCATCATATTCTACACGAAGAACTGGGCATGAGAATGCTGTCGTCGCGATGGGTGCCGCGTTTGCTCACACCGGAAAACAAGCGCAACCGTGAGACCACATCGGTGACGTGTTTGGCGCTGTTTCAGCGCAATCCAGCGGAGTTCTTACGTCGTTTCGTGACCGTCGACGAAACATGGATTCGCTGGTACACACCAGAGACCAAGGAACAGTCGAAACAGTGGACTTCACCCGGCGAACATGCTCCGAAGAAGGCGAAGACTGTTCGATCGGCCGGAAAGGTGATAGCCACCGTTTTCTGGGATTCACAAGGTGTGATCCACATCGATTACCTCGAGAAGGGTAAAACAATCACGGGGCGCTACTATGCTGACTTATTGGGCCGATCTGTCGTCGAATTGAAGAAAAAGCGGCCCCGCTTTGTGAAGAAAAAAGTGCTGTTCCACCACGACAACGCGCTGGCTCACACCTCCGCCGTCGCCATGGCCAAATTGGTCGAATTGCGCTACGAATTGCTGCCCCATCCACCGTACTCTCCAGATTTGGCCCCCTGTGACTACTTTTTGTTTCCAAACCTGAAAAAATCACTCGCCGGGAATAGATTTGGGTCGAATGAGGAGGTCATCGTCGCCACAGAGGCCTATTTTGCTTCCCTCGAGAAAATGTATTTTTTGGACGGGTTACAAAAGTAAGATCATCGCTGGGCCAAGTGTATCGAGCTTGAAGTAGATTATGTGGAAAAATAAATTGCCACCTTTCCAAAATTTTCGTTTTTCTTTTGTAGGCTAAGTACTTGTTGAATGACCCTCGTACCTGGCATATGTCTTAAGGATGTTCTTTTTAATGAATTGAAAAAACTTTTTTAATAAATTCAAATTCCAAATAAACTAAAGAAACCAAAAAAAAAAAAAACAAATTGTAATTTCCTTTTACTTTTCTTTATTATTTCCTTTATTTTTCCAAAAAAAAAACGTTGTTTTACGTTCAATTGGAAAACTTTATCCTTCTTGTAATTTAATAATAATAAACTCAGTAAAAATATTTACAAATAATTAACTATATTTCTGATATGATTAATTTTTCTTTGCTGTTGTTTACTTTTTGAAAATTCAATAATGCAAATTTTCTACTCTTACTTAAAATATATTCTTCATATATGATTTAAAGATGTGTTTATAAAAATGTATATATACGAGAACATATGAAAATAATTTCTAATTTCGTTGAATTGTTCATGATATTATGAAAAATTTGCATATGTTCTTGCCTCTCTTCAGAACAAATAAAATTATCTACTCTTTGCAGGAGTTAAAAGATATTGTTTATTTTAATTAAACATTGCTTATATTTTCAATAAAAAAAAGTTTTCAAGCTTATTAATAATTTCAATATCAAATTGAATCAATAAATTTTATATCTTATTTAATATTTATTTTACCTCGAAAATACCATAGTTTTGATTATTATTTTGATTTACTTCGAAAATGATTTTTCTAATATGAAAAAGTAAATTGGCTTAACCTAAATTTTATTAATCTTTAACATTTTATTTATGAATAAACATTAATTCCCAATTTAGCCAATCATTTTTCTGTGAAATTTCAGTTTCACGGCAAAAAGTCTTAAATTATGCTGTCACTCAAAGTATTTTATGTACATTTCTAACCTGATAAACAAATTCATTATTCAGTGTTATCTTAACAAATCATTAGGTGAATGTACACATAACATATGATATAGTCATTTGGTATATATTCGAATGAATTTCGGAATTTCAGAACAAGACGAGAATCCAATTCGTTAGAATACTATGAACACTAATTAATATGAACGTTATCTGAAATCTGACGAATTACTTTTCTATTACCTACGCTGATTGCGAACGTGTGATAAGAAAATGTGTTAAAATAAAACCCTTCAGAAATTTGTACACGTAAATATGTATAAATACAATATATAAAAAATAAAAAAATACAGTAGTATGGGCTGTCATTCTTTTTGGAAAATTAATATGAACGACAATCAAATATTCATATTGCCAAAAATAAACTTTCATAATAAATGCTATTTACAGACAACAGTGGAAAGCATACATATTTAATATTAAAATAAAGCTTTACAAAAAAAAAAAAATCAAAATTCAAGGTTAAATTATATTTTTGTAGGTGGAAATTTAACTAAATTCAAATTAGAAAAAATTAAAACGCACTTGTTGGTAAATTTTATATCATTTGAAATACTTTTTTGTTCTTTCACACACAAACCAAATTTTCATACATTATTAGTTTAGTAGAAAATTTTGATGTTAAATCAAGGCTAAATATCCTAAAAATATACTTTTACTGTTGGCGGTATAAATGTTGAAATCGTACATGGAACCGAAAAAATATCTATGAAAATACTACCAATGAACACGTCATACCTATAAATCGTCATCATAGTTTGCGTACCAAAATGTTCGTGACTTAGTAGGGGTATTCCGTTCGTCCTTGACTATGCACAATTATTTAAACGTCATAGTTCAGCTAACTATGACGAAATTAAGTAGTCTAGTTTCAAAATAATTTTTGAAATTATTCATGAGCGAAATTGCTCACACGATAAGTCCTTCCCAGATAGAACACAAGTACTACTCGTATTTCCCACGATACTTATATAAAAATATACATGAGCCCATACAAGCATTGTTCCAATGAAATTAAAACAGCCACTCTTCCTTGGGTACACCTTGAAGGCCATTGGCATGATAAATTGTTCTTTCCGTAACCCTAAATTGTATATGAAAATAAATTCCAAAACAATTTAATTTTATCCAATATTTCTTGTTGCATTTTCAGAAAATAGCCAATTTTATTTGCATTTCACCGAAATATTGGCTAGTTCGATATGCTCAAATGCAACTCCAAGTGCATTCTTATTCAAGTATTTAGAATAAATGTACATACATAATGTCGTGAGTGTACTCATTTATGTCGAAATGTCTTTTGAATCTTCTAAAATGCATCCTAATTTCCATATGAAACTAGCCTTCTTTATGTAAATATTCGGACAGTTTAATCCATTGAAAAAAATTTATTCAGTACAATTTTCGTTTACTTAATTTATATATTGTCTAAAATGTGTAGAAGAAAAAGCTTTTTCTCCAACAATTTTCATTTATTTTTTTTTATATTATTTATTTTCCGATGGGGTACACCTCCTCTTTGATAGTCCATTGGTTTGACATTTTATAAGGTCTGTTCAAAAAGTATCACGAATTTTGAATTTCTGCGGATAACGTATATTCGATTTTCAATTTTTTATGGTGTTATGTTGGTACTTATGTCTCTATTTTTCATGCCGACAAGTTCGGCCATTTTGAATGTTCAATTAATTTTTGACAGCTGCTTTGCTTGCACATGTTTTGGCTCGTCTTCGATTTTTGTTCAATTTCGAGCAAAAACAGCATCGCATTAACATTGATCGTCCGCGACGACCCAAATTTACTCCAAAGGGTCATAACTGGTGATGAATCATGGGTTTATGGTTATGATGTGGAAACCAAGGCTTAATCATCCCAATGGAAGCTGGCGCACGAGCCAAGACCGAAAAAAGCGCCAAGTTCGGTCGAATGTGAAGGTTTTGCTTACAGTTTTCTTGGATTGTGCAGGGGCGTGGTGCATCATGAGCTCTTGCCACAGGGTAGAATGGTCAATAAGGAATATTACCTGCAAGTTATGCGTAAGTTGCGCGAAACAATCCGTCAGAAACGCCCGGATTTGTGGAAGAACAAAAATTGGCTTTTGCACAATGATAACGCCCCTGCTCACGCATTGTTGCTTGTCCGCGAATTTTTGGCCAAAAACAATACACTAATAATGCCGCAGCCACCGTATTCACCCAGATATGGCCCCCTGTGACTTTTTCTTATTCCCGAAACTGAAGAGCCCCATGGAAAGACGACGCTACGCTACGATTGCAGAGATAAAGACGGCGTCGAAGGAGGAGCTAAACAATATCACAAAAAATGATTTTTTGAAGTGCTTCGAGGATTGGATGAAACGTTGGCACAAGCGTATAATATATAGTGGGGATTAATTTGAAGGGGACAAAATAGATATTCATGAATAAATAAATAATTTTGGAAAAACACAATAAATAAATAATTTTTGAAAAAACACATTGCCGTTGAGGGTATTTGTACAATGTTATATTTAAATAATAATGGTATCGAATGTACTTTCATTCATTCGATACCATTATTATTTAAATATAACTCATTTTATTCAATTTTAAACATTAAGCACCCTTAATTTAAAAAAAACCCTGTACAACAGCTATTTTAATTACCAAAACAGTATATTATGTTGAAAAAAATATTATAAAGTATATCAGAAACAATATTAATAATATAACACCTTGATCAAAAAGTTACCGGAATTAATTCAGAAAATTAAAAATACAAGTTTATTCATCTAAATCTATATTGTCCCCTTCAAAGTTATCCCCATCGACTTTAACACACTTATGCCAGTGCTTGATCCAATTCTCGAAACATTTTTTATATTCGGTTTTCGATATGTCCATCCGTGCTTCCTGCGATTTTTCCATTACTTCCTGTCGGCTGTTGAAACGCATTCCCCGTAATGGTTTTTTAACTCGATTGAAGAGAAAGAAGTCACAGGGAGCCAAATCAGGTGAATTCGGTATTTGTTAGATGGTATTTGTTTCATTTTTTGTCAAAAAATTATGAATAATGATGGCACTGTGCGATGGTGCGTTATCATGGTGCAAAATCCACGAGTTTTCTGCCCACAATTCTGGTGTCTTTCGGCGAATTGCTTCATGCAAACGTCTTAAAACGCCCAAATAATACTATTTCTTTACTGTCCGGCCTTCTGGCAAAAATTCATGATGCACTATACCGTTGTAATCCATGAAAACCGTGAGCATTGCCTTCTTTTTTGACTGAAAACGACGTGGTTTTTTTGTTCTCGGCTCATTTGGTGAACGTCATTCACTTGCCTGATGTCTGGATTGAGTGTCGTACTCATAAACGTACGTCTCGTCTCCAGTAATGATCCTTTTGATGAATGTGGGATCGGATTCAGCCTCGCAAATCATGTCTTTTGCGACGTCAAACCGGTCTCTTTTTTGCATGAAATTGAGGTCTTTTGGCACCAACTTTGCTGCTACACGACGGAAACCCAAATCATTAACCAAAATGTCTTGGACGGATCCATAGGCAATGTTCAAGTCCTCCGCTATCTCTCTGATGGTTAATTTGCGGTTATTGACCAACATTTCTTTTACTTTATCAATGTTTTCGTCAGTTTTCTATGTCGATGGTCTGCCACTTCGTTCATAATCTTTGATTGACTCACGACCACTTTTGAACCGCTCGTGCCACTTGTAAACGACCGTTTTCTTTAGAGAATCGTTGCCGAAACACTATTCCAATATTTCCAACGTTCGCGCACCATTAAATCCGTTTTTTACCCAAAATTTAATACAAGTTCGTTGTTGCAAATTTAAATCCATTTCTAAAATTGTAAAAAATCGCCAACACACACAGAAATAGATATACTCTTGGCTATGTAACTTTTGCAAATGTCAAGCTATGACTTTAGTTAGAAGGAATATCAACAACAGATGTACCAACTTAACAAAAAAAAAACAGAACTCAAATCGGAACGATGGGAGCGCCACACTGCGGGAACTTTTTGATCAAGGTGGTATACAAAATGTGTACAGGTAATATTATTAAAATTTAGACAGTTTTATGACTTTTAATCGAAACTTTGAATATTTTCTAAAATATTACGAAACCAAAATTTTATTAAAACTTTTATATTTTTTTCTAAAATATAAAAGTTTAAAAAAAAAATTTGCTTTTAGAAAATATTAAATTAACAAAAGCAATGAATTATCTCTCAGTTAACTTTAATAATTGTACTCGTACTGTAATCGTTATTTGCAACAATAGAATTATCATGTTCGTATAGTAAAACTCATATTTGAAATTATATTAATTGCATACTAAAATTAAATTTATTATAATAAACGTGCCAAAGTCTAGTGGGAGCTGCATATTCAAAGTGGGAGCTGTTCTTAACTGAACTGTATTCCTCGTTTGACTGATAACAATTCTAAAATATTAACAACACTTCCTAACATAATGTCTGGTAATGATTCATTAGCTGGGTACACCTAATCACAAATTTATCGAGTTAATCTAATTTATTCTATTATATTCGTTTGTTCCGACACAAATGCACTTAATTTACTCTATAGAATTTCCGCCAAATACTTGCTTAATATGCGCAAATAAAACTCATTTCAAATAAAATCTTGTTAGATTTATCTAATTTGTTTAATTTTTATGAGTACAACAAAACCATCAGAATTCCTTTTAGAAATTGTGACAAGAATTTCGTATAAAATTTCAAGCATCTACAAAGTAGGTATTTACACTGTTCATTAGCTTCTTTTATTATGTAGTTGCTTAATCTTGATTATCATTATTTATTCTGGTGAATTTCATTAAATTAAAACAACAATCTCATTAAATAAAGTATGCATCTACATTTTTAACTAAAACAAAATACCTTGAATCGTTATGATGAGTTTTTTTCTTTTCTTGTTGTTGGTCTCTTTGAATAAATAAATTTTGAACAAAATTAAAATATGAAAGAAATTTATCTTTTTATTTCATTAATATTCCTGATATCAAAATATTTAAGATTTTTTTAAAAACAGTGAAAATATGCAATAAATTTTAACAACGTATACACTTATATTTAGATATTTAATAATTATTATTTTTTTCCTATTATACTTTATAAAATAATGAAATTTGAACAAGTTTGATAAATTTCGGTAATAAATATTTTCAGAAATTTAATTATTAACTTCTAAAAAGTTTAATTATAGATATTTATAATAATTTTAAATCAAATATTTTTTCCGTTATTAAATTTTTATATTATTAAATATTAAATAAAGTATGTTTAAAAACTATCAACAAGGATTAATTGAATAATTTGAGTTAAAAAAAAAAGAAATATTTCTAAAGACCATAACTAAACTATGTGTAGAACCAATTCTTAATCATAGAAATGTTAAAGCAGTTAATAAATCAATCAAACTTACTCTAACTATTGTGTATAAATATTTTATTAACTGATGGAAAAAATATACTTTTAAAAAATACATAATAATTAATTATACATTATTGCCTTTAGGTTATTTCTCAGTATAATTTCAAAGTAACAGATTCATGGGAAATTTCATTAAGTTTTTCCGGCGATTCTGTTATTACTAATGATACAATATTAAATGGAAAATATAATTTAATAATTTTTCTTCATGAAAATTTCAAATACATTCTTACATACATATATATAGGTAATCGTAACTGAAAGCAATTTTATTGACGGACATTTTAGCTTTACATTAAAAAGTTCTATTAGATAAAATTTTAGATAGTATTATTCGAGAAACATTGTTGTCTATTTTATTATATTACAGAGAGGGCCATCTGTTGGTCTTTTTACAGCTCTCAGAATAAAGTAGTAAAATTTTATTTGGAGCCCGGAATTTGTAAAAATATGAAGCGAGCTGGTTCGGTGGCAGATCCTACACGTTATCTCGTCCAGTTTCTACATGTGAAAATATAACCGCTGTAAGTGATCAACAAATATTTCCTATAGTTTTTATTAATTTAATATAGTAACAAAACTATTTATTTATATTTTTTATAAATATATTTTTAATAAATTCAACTCTGACAAGATATTGAGTTAAACTTGACTATTCAACTCTGACAAAATATTGAGTTGAACTCAACTATTTAACTCTGGCAACATATTGACTTGAACTCGACTATTCAGCTCTGACAACATATTTACCCAACATCGCATTGAAGAGTGCAATTGCCGCCAACCCAGACATGTTCATAAGCATGTACAATGCCTGCCTGCGGCAAGGCGTATTTCCGACTCGATGGAAGCAACAAAGATTGGTTCTTCCAAAAGGGAAGAAACCACCGGACGAACCAGCATCCTATCGTCCACTTTGCATGCTGGACTCGGACGGGAAGAACTTGGAGCGGATAGTGGCCGACAGATTGGAGCAATACATTTATCCTCAACTCTTTGAATTCCAATTCGGATTCAGGAAGGGGAGATCGACCATCGACGCGCTGGAACTCGTCACGAGCATCGCAAAGGAAGCTATCTCAGGAAAGAGATGGAAAGGCGGTTCCAAAAAGTATTGCCTCATTGTAACTCTGGACATCAAGAATTCGTTTAACTCGGCCCGCTGGGATAGAGTCTTGGAGGCTCTTGAGAACATGGGGGTGCCCTACTACCTACGAAGTATGGTCAGATCATACTTCAGTGATCGACTACTGCACTACGAGACGGAGGATGGACCAGCGGAACATGAGGTCACGGGAGGGATACTTCAGGGCTCTAGAAACTGTGTTCGTCCGTAAAATCTAGAATTACGGACGAACACAACACTCGTCGCTTTCGCGGACGACGTAGCGGTTGTCCTTGTATCCAAACACCTAGAAGAACTGGAAGCCGCATTCTCCACCACCATCCGGAGGAGAAGACAGTGGATGACATCGGCAGATCTGTCTTTGGCGGAATATAAGACCAAGGCACTCCTTGTGAGTAGCCGGAAGAAAATGGAGACCATCACCATAAGAGTAGGTGACCACGACATCAAGTCGGTAGCCTACATCCGGTATTTGGGAGTGGTCTTGGATGCCAGACTCAACTACAAGGAGCACATCTCCAGCGTCAGCAGGAAGGCATTAGCGGTACAGAGCGCGCTCCCGCGGATAATGCCCAATATCGGAGGCCCCAGGCAAATCCGAAGGCGACTACTGGCAACTGTAGTTACCTCCGTCCTGCTATACGGAGCACCAGTGTGGACGAAATCACTAGAGCTAACAACATACCGCAAGATAATGTCATCAGTCCAGCAGCTCTCGGCGATCAGAGTAGCCTCGGCATACCGAACGGTATCACACAATGCGGTCAACGTCGTGTCATCATGCCCACCCATCGACATCCTGGCAAGAGAGCGGGAACGTCAATATCGTGGGAAGAAGGAAGAGCGGCGAAAGGTACCATGTGAAGAGGAGAGACCTGAGAGTCTTCGCCTCTGTCAAGAGAGGTAGGACAGCTCGACGAAGGGTCGGTGGACTCGTCGGCTGATCCCAGATGTCACGAAATGTGTCACTCGCCTGCACGGGGAAGTCGGGTATTACATCACACAACTCTTGACTGGGCATGGATGCTTTCGGGCATACTTGAACAGATTCAAGAGAACTGACTCCCCAAACTGTCATCTTGCCGCGATGTGATCGAAGATGCAGAGCACGTGTTCTTCCAATGCCTCTTATACGAGGGAACACGGGCAGAACTGGAGAGAAATCTGGACCATTCCATCAGTCCAATAAACATAGTGGAGTGCTTGCTGAAGAGCCAATCGGCTTGGAACAGAGTTGCAGAGTACGCGGAATCTATCATCAAGGTACTTTGCACCACGTACGAAGAAAAGGCCGCGAGGCGTCATAACATCAGGACAGCAATAACATCAAAAAGAACACCCCGACGAAGTAGTATTTACAAAGAGTGCCGCCGGGGAACCATCGTTCCGGGAGCAAGGTTAGAGGTGCAGCTTAGGTCTTAGCGATGTTAAAATCCCGCATAACTCGTCTGACAGGTAGAAGGTTTTTCCAGGCGAGTACCTTTTGAAGGTTTCCCCCTGTACCTCATTAATCTAAACTTAAAAAAAAAAACATATTGAGTCGAACTCGACTATTCAACTCTGACAACATAATGAGTTGAACTCAACTATTCAACTCTGACAACATAATGAGTTGAACTCAAACACTGACAACATATTGAGTGGAACTCAACTAAACTATTTTAAATTTATTATTATCAAGTAAATTACAATAAATTATATCTAAGCCTACTTCAATGTAGTGTGCTAATGCACTATAATATATAATGTAGTCACGATCACACTATACTTCCCAAAATTCATTATGAATTCTAAATAATATCGTGACATGTGAACGAACTTTTTATGGTCGAAATTAAATGAATTGAATGTGAATGAGCTTTTGTTTCAACAACGCGGCACTACAAACCACATAACATGACAAAATATCGTTTTGTTACGCAATAAATTCGGTCATCGAATAATCTCACCAAACACTGATGTGACTTGACCGCCAAGATCTTTCGATTTGACACCGTTTGACTTGGGGTATTTAAAAGATAAAATGTATGCCAATCAATGACTTTTATTGGGAGAACTCATTCGATGAATTTTATTGAAAGAAGTCATCGAATATTTAACGTTCGAAAAGAGGCCTGCAAATTGAATAATGATACGGTTATATAACCATAATAGTAATAGATTTCAATTTTATTTTCAATAAAAATTTCTGCTGTTTGCATACGATATGTGTATTTTCTTTTAATTTTAAAAAAAAACTAACAGAAAAGCAATGAGGCTCACATCACTAAATTGATCTGGTAACACTGTGGACTTCTCCTCTTCACAACTTATATATTTGTCTCTCCTAGATGTTTAGTAACCCTATATATTGTAACGGAAAAATCAAACATTAGAATTCAGAACAAGGATGTGCCATCAAAATTTATGTTGAGCTCGGTCAATCCACGATTTTGATTTACAAAAAGGTACAACAAGTCTATAGTAAACATTCTTTATCAATAACACTAACTTTCGTATGTATAAAGTATTTTTGAAGTTCCGGGAAAGAGTGTAACAAGAATCTCGCTCATGGAGGCTTTTAATATCAAAAATTAATAAAAAATACTATTTAAACCGATAAGTATAGAGTGAAAGAATCAAAAAAAGATTATTTTCGTCAGACCGGACAGTACAGATTATTTTCGTCAGACCGGACATTACAGGTACTTGAACACTCATATAGGGATTCCTGTGGTTATACAGCACTTCTATTCAGCCCGTGTCTCTTTTTAAAGAAAAAAACAGTTACAAGAACATAATCTTGATACTATGGATAACATCAAAAAGAAATGTACCGAGGCACTAAAGGGGATTTTACTAGATGACAACTATAAAGATTGAAAATAAACGTCATAAAAAAATTTTTATGAGTAAGGGTAGTGTCTTTTTTTGCATAAAAAATCTTTTTTTTTTTAAATATAATTATTGAAGATTTCTGAAATTATTGAAACGTCATTTATTAATTATTCACCCATTCATAAAATTTTTTTATGAATGGGTGAATAAATAATAAATGAGAATACACAAAATTTCCCCAAAATCTACAGATGGACTTAAATAGGCAAAATGGATCTTTAATAAAATATTATAAAAAATATGTTTGCATAACTATTTTGTTATTATAAAAAGTTTGCGTATTATAGAAATTTTTATTTATTATATTTTTAATTTTAAGTAATTGTTCATTCGATCGAATTTTGAATGGGAAAACTTGAATATATTTTGAATATTATGCTTAATATAATATCGATTTCCCAATATTAATAATAAATCTTTCATTTATTAACTTTCACTTTGCTAGAATAATTTATAGAATATTTTAACTTTTAAACTAAATATTTATACTTATTTTTATATCGTTATTTTACTATATTAGAAATATTTCATATAATATCATAACATTTATCAAATTTTTGTATTTATCTGAGAATATTCATATGCATACATAAGTAAGTAAATTTTTTCATAACAAGTTATAAGTTTCAAATTTTCTATTTAAGCCCATATTTAAATACAATTTAAACCCGTATTTATATTACATGATTTTGGCCATTCACAAATCTGCTACTCATGGTTTAAGGTAAAATAAACCCTGATGAGTATAAGTATTATTTTGAAGGAATTCTTGCTAATGTTTATGTATGTATGTACATAAATATTAATAAATCCCTTACTGTTGGAGTTCTTATCCTTTTCAAGCTAGTAGGATTCATGAAATTCCGATTTTACAGTAAGCTCTGTCATCAAGGAATTTTCACATAAATGAATTCTACGTGAAATACATATTTTACGTGGTGCTCCACACAAAGATATATGCGCATATATAATAAGTTAAGAAATTGATTTTATTATATTGACAAAAAGGAAATCCAACAAAAAAAAAAGTAGGAAATTTTTTTTCCAAAAATATTTTACAGTAAAAATTTAATTAGACATACGCTGAATAATAGGAAATGGGGTACATCTTTAAGACTTCAAAAATGCTTACAATTGTGACTAATTAGTTGTAAATTTATACAGATTTTAAATTTCGAAAACTTACCCTTAAATTTACTTTATTATTTATTTTATTAATACGTTTTACAAGTACTCGTATACCTAAAAATAAACTAACATAATCTTTTCTATTTTTAGATTGAACTTGACGCAATAAAATTATCCACTGTATAAATTATCCGAAATTACTATAAAAAATACTATGAATTTAGTAAATAGAATATAAAAAAAATTAAAGCCGATTAATTTTAACCATGCTATTTGCGGTTTTGGAATTAGATAATTATTTGTTTCTATTTATAAAAGGAACTATATACACAAAAACACGTTAAATAAGTGACGAAACATAGATAGTAAAATTTCGATTCTATGAAAACAGACAACAATAAAACCAAAATCTTTAGAATAAATTTAATTAGATGAGCAATCACTCCCTAATGAAATAGATAACAATTATCGATCTGTCTTAATGCAAATTTTTTTTTTGGCGAGGATTAAACCAAAAAAAAATATATTTTTGTGCACGATTTTTTGATCAAATAAATTCTAAACGAGCTTTTAGTTAATACAAAAATAAACATTTCGTGTTATAGTATAATTTTTTAGTAATAAAACAACATTTCGTGTTATAGCACTTGGGGACCAATAAAGATACATAATAAAAAATAGCTTTTGTACTGTAAAAACTCTCCTATAAAAATAAACTTTAGCAAATTTTTTTAATACAAAAAAAAAATCAAAAACATAAAGCTTTTGGAATTCTTTTAAAATTTTATCACTGCGAAAAAATTTTATTCAAATCAATTTTTTTAAGTTTAATAAATGGTTTGACCTACCAGCAATGAAAATATTTTTTAAATTAACTTTTAAATGTTGTTGCAAAAAACAATTTTTAATACATTCTTTTATGCTATTGGCCATGAAAGTGAATGGAATTTTCACAAAATAATCACTCTTAACCGAGACAATTACATTTTAATTATCGTAAAGAATTCTGATCCTGTTGGATGGAACAGTGCTCCATTACCTCACTTTACGTACCAGAATGGCAGCAATAGGACTAAAGCTAATAGATACATCGGTTAACTGTTGTACTAGACTGGCTAGTGACACCAGTGAACTCTCTTCTTATCGTATCTAGTTAAATGCTCATTTCACATTTCCTTCTCAAATCCCATATAAACATTTCATTAATTTTTCCTTCCATTAATGATCTATCATCTTTAAAGAGATCCCTCCACTATAACTCCGATATTCCAATCTTTCATCCCTTATCCTGATTAGAAACCATATTTGAGAGCTAAATTGAGGGTGTCTACACATATATCCCTAGAAATGTCCAAGAAGGTGAATAGTTTTTTAGAGCAGTTGGATCTTTTATGGCAGATCTATATTATGGTGAGGTGTAGGCAATCAGAATTCACATAGGACATGCTGCTCTAACACATAATTTCCATTGCAGAAACAACCCATGTTCTACCTGCCCCTACTGTGGCATACAATTGACTATCATTCATCTTTTGATGAAAATTCACCTTATCCAAAATTTCTTTTCTAATGAGATTGTCTCCATTGTAAAGCTTTTAGATTCCCCAATACTCTTTTAAAGTCCTCTTTTAAATTCCTCAAACAAAGCTTATATCAACAGAAAGTCCATTCTAAGCTGAATCGAAGAACTCCAGCTTCGTGCCGTGTTACCTCAGTTCGATACTTCCATATTGTTTTTAACGTCCTGGCTAACGCGCCGCTCTACCGAAAGCAGGACCTACCTCGATTTGTGGGACCATAAATAGGGCCTGTAAAGACATGCCGGGCAGGATTTTCTTGATCCATATGCAATAAGTGTCCAACCCACCACAGCCTATTCAGCTTAAGTTTATCTACAACCAGGCGTTCATGATAACGCTCCAGAATATCGTCGTTAAATAGGCTTCGTAATCGTCCATCCTCATGTGGGAGGGACAACAATTCTTCGAAAGATCTTTCTCTCAAACGCACATAAGAGTTTACAATGGTTTTTATAGATAACCCAAGTTTTCGAAAAATGTACAGCTCCAAGAATTGAAAGAATGTATTCATGTTATGATCAACATTTTCGAGCAAAATAACTTAGACTGACTGAAATAAGCTTTGTTGGATACCAAATAGAAAAATTATTTAACTCTTTACCAGGCAATTTGTGGGTACCACGCCAAAAAAATTCCTTCTCTTTCGAGGCAAACCACTCATCAAGACATTTTCGGACGTCTTCGTAAGAATCGAAGTGCTGCTCAGCGAGCGCGTGGCCCTTCGACGAAAACAGGTGGTATTCGGAAGGGGCCAGGTCTGGTGAATAAGCAGAGTAAGGTAGCACCTCCCAGTTGAGTGTGTCCAAGTAGGTTCGAAATATTTTTGATGTGTGCGATGGTGCGTTGTCGTGAAGGAAAATCAGCTTGTCATGTCTTTGTTGATAATCCGTCCTTTTTTCACGCAGAGCACGGTGCAATTTGATCAGTTGTTGGTGGTAGCGGTGGGCATTGATAGTTTCACCAGGTTTCAACATCTCATAGTAGACGATACCCTGCTGATCCCACTAAACGCGATTATGGTCTTGGGAAAGATGTTGATGGTTGGCCGGGATCAACCCACGATTTCTTGGGTTTAGGATTCTCGAAATATATCCACTTTTCATCGTCTGACAATTCGATGCAAGAACGACTTTCTTTTTTGTCTGGCGAGCAAGATTTTGCATGTGTTTTGGCGTCGTTCTATCTGCCTATCGATCAATTCATGCGGCACCCATTTTAAGATCTTTTCAATCTTCCCCATGGCACGGGAAATGGCTGGTTGAGTAAAGACGCATGGAAATGGCTGGTTGAGTAACACCCAATTGCTCCGCGGGCATTTTTTACGATTGGGTATCGTCTTCGTCCAAAAGAGCCTGCAATTAATGGTCCTCAACCTTCCTAGGCCGATTTTTACACTTCTTGTCTTACAAGTCAAAATTGCCGTCTTTGAACCGATGAAACTAATTTCGGCACATTGTTGAGGCCTCCATAAGCATTCGATGCGATTCGGCAACCGGTTTCTTCAAATTGAAGCAGAAAAGCAGAGCTTCCCGCATATGCTCTTTTTCTGGCACAAAACTAGACATGATTACCAAAGGCAAAATGTATGTTGTTGTACGAAATTCCTGGCAATGTGCACTAATTAATGTTAACAGATGTCAAACTCATAAAAACAAAAGTATGGCGTGCCCATAGTAGCTTAGTACGGTCACTCACGCCATCTATGACCAAACAGCGGATTTAAGCGTATACCCCTGGTATAATTTAACTACCTCTAACTGGACCATCTAACATAACCGAATACCAATTACATCTTTCCCACACACGAAATGGTCCCCAAATGGCCTCATAGCCGTAACGCTGACTTATTAACCCTAGCTCACGTCCGAGAAACCTTCCATATAAAGAAATATATTTAAAAAAAATTTACATTAAACAAAAATCAGACTAAAATTTTCTACAAAGACTCAAACCTTTATCGATACAATTTTAAATATAATTTTCATATTTTATTTATTTTTAAATAAAGTAAATTTTCTTTAGTTTATTAAAGTAGTCGTATTATAATTTAAATTTATTCTAGTCTGAATGCTATAATTCTTAAATATAAGACAATCCTTTTAGTGAAATGTACTCAATACTGAAAGATCAAATATCAAATGTGTTCGTAACATTTTCTCTGAATAGAAGGATACCATTAGTTAACCCAAAAATCTGAGATGCCTACTTTATGTTCAAACCCATAAATTTTATCCGTCTTCTATAAAGTTCGTCTTTTATTATAGGGGTGATATTGTGGTTAAACATAAATTATGGTTGATTTGATAGACCAACAATAAATATAAAGAATTTACTTTATTCTTATCAGTATTGTTCTCGTTTTTGCAAGACTTTTACATTTTCATACCCTGTTACGAATAAATGCTCAAAATCACATCCCTTAAATCTCTTCTAATTTGATTAACATATTTTACTAAAGGTATTTGTTTTTCTTTAAACATTTCATAGAATTTTCCTATCGCTTAGTTGTATATTTTAAGAATAGTTGTAAGAACAAATACTTATAATCCTTGAAATTAATAAAAAAAAAATATTTTATGTTCAGTTCTTCAATTAGCTAACAAACATTTTGGACATTTACAAATAGTATTCATTAATAGAACTTATTGCAGTAATACCTTAAATCCAATTACGAAAAAAGTTCGAATATTTGTGAATCAATTGATATTGTTTGGAAATCAAAATTACCTCATCCATTTTCACGTGAACTATTTACCATTTTATTGGTATTGAAAAGAAAGTATCTGAAACATCTGGGGCAGGGGTCATATAATGTAGTTCCATAACCTTAGGGTCATTTGACGACTTAAAATATATTTAAGTAGCTAGAAATTCCTATTTGAGATGGTTGGCAGTGTTAGTGAGGCGAAAGCACAAATTTAAAGTAGATTTCATCAAGAAAATTATTTAACAAGAATTAATTTTAAAGAGGATTGGGAAAGGAAGTTCTACGATAGGTGGAATACTATTAGGAAAGAAACTATAGGTGGTTTGGCAGTCCTGAAGTTCACGTATGATGTTTTGTCGGATGCCACACAGGATTCACAAATGGGATATGGAAGGTTTCTAAAGAAGAAAATAATGAGTCAGAGTAGTGTGCCCATCATAATTCTAAGCAAAGTGTCATTTTGTCTACGTAAAGTTTGAGACGTTAATTTCCATTTTATTAGCAGATGGGGTATGTTGAAAATTACTATATGAACTGGATCAGGTCTATCAACTCGTTCACTGGCAAATATTTCTGCTACTTACAATTTGGTAGGCTATACTAGATGCTATCCAGGACCAGGTTTCTAGAACAACTACGAATAGCTGTTCGGTAAAATAAGTTTAGTGCAATTATGCGGGAGAACAACGGCAATATCGATATATTAATTAAGAGCTCACGGATCAGCATAGTATAAGGCTATATGGCAAAACTCCGCATCCCAGATTATGAAAACTGCTGCTACTTTGTTGGATGACTTCAAAGAATGTAATATGGTCATTGGTGATAGCACTAGCAAAATATTGACATAAATTGCTTATAAGTTTTGAGACTAGATCGCAATAGACTGTAGCGGAATTGATTTTGGGATGGTCACACTGAAGGAAGGTGTTTTTAGTGGGTAAAAACTATGAGTCATACGCGTGAGTGTCTTTTAAGATTTTCACATGCCCACATAAAAAAATATGTTCCTTGGGATGTCATTTGATTTTCTTTAAAACCTGTTCAAGGATTTATAAATATATAAAATTCCGCTCCTATCCAAAGTTTTTAATTTGAATATGCGAGGATTGAAGAAATACGAGGACTTTTGTACTGTATTTTGAGATGGAAGTTCACTAGCCATTATGCAAAATTATTTCTATCAGTAATCAAGAAGCTGTGGTGGGCTGGACACTTAATCTGTATGGATGAGGAAGATCCTGCCCGGCATTGTTTCATTTATTATCCCAGAAGTCTTATTTATGGACCATACTGGAAGTCTTGAATTGGAGGACCGCAGCTAGAACCCCCGGACGTCTGGTGTTCTTTTATTTAACAGATCTAGACCGGATTCCCTGTTGTCGCGCCGTTGGTGATTGGTCAAACAATTACCTTTGGTCAAAGAACTCTATTTTTCATGAAACAAAAATAAATTAGTATTTTAAAAAAAAAACTTTTCGATTATATCTGCTAACTGCAGTTTGATAAAATTCCAATGATTTTATCTTTATTTTCAGATGCAACAAAGTACACAGTAAAACGTCGAAATATTTTTAGAGCAACTCCGAAATAATATGTACGCAATCTAAATTGAGGGTATTGTATTTGGATTGATTCTACTGTCCCCAGGTAAGTCATTGTGAACTCAAATTAGTTTGAATGCCTGCTTGGAAAACACTATAAGTAGCCAAAAATATCCACTTTTGATTCAAAACTACATCCCCCCTTACATTACAGTATCAAGTAAATTGAATCGGAAGGATCAATACTATAACACGGAAACCAGCCACCTTGAATATATTTTCTGTTAAGCAAACGGATTTCGATATTTTCCTCATCACTGCTGGTATATGATTTACTACGTACAATAATCAAATTGATAGGAATTATTTTTAGCTTTTTTTCAGCATTATTAATAATAGAATGAATAATACTAAATTTACCGAAGCACAACTTAAAAATATTTACCAACTCTACAAAAAGAAAATAAAGCGAAACACAACCCAATCTTCATATAGTGTACGGTATAATTTCAAATAATGTTAGTCAATTTCAGCATGCAATATTACGGATAAGTTGCGTATTTTCTACTTTCGACCGACTATTTTTTACCTTCACAGTTAATTTCCATAATTATGTTGGTTCATTTGATTTTCATATTGGCTTCAAACGTCATTATTTATACTATTCGTTTCCCTTAATACGAATATATTACACTATACACTAGGTTAACTAAAACAAATTGCTGACTTCAATATGGACTTTTATACCAACTAAATGCGTACGAATGGAAGTCATTTTAAATCGGTCAATACACTCGTGTAAGGTTTATCGATTTATTAATATGACAATTGAAATAGATTCGGTTGAATAAATTTTGAATAAAAACGCAGATAGGGGAACACTTCTTTAAGACGATGTAGGTATATCTTTTAGAATGGCCTTAAGCCTATTATCTTGTCTAGGCTGCAGGTTATCCTTTTCTCACTCTTTCTTCATGACAGAGCTTCTTGACTGTTCAGGTTGCGTATTGAGCTACCGGACACAAACATGCTTCCGGGACTATCACTTTTGCTATAAGGCCCGTCTGGTACCAGCGATTTTAAGCAGTTTCGTCGGTAAAGCATGGATCGTGAGAGAAGACATTATCCACGTCTGGCATTATGGAACGAAACTTAGATTAAAAAATACCTGGATAGGCCCCTACCGTATATGTATACGCAATTTTGTGTAAGAATTACATGCCAAGCGGCGAGAATTGGCATTTATCACATAGCTTTTTGTGGATATTTTTATGTAGACATGACACTCACTGCCATCTAGTTCTCGTAATAGAAAATTATTACATTGCAAAAGCCTAATTTATATTCTTTTTAATTCACTTATTAAAAACAAAAATACAATTTAAACACAACGATAGGCAATTTTTATTTTTTTTACAATCTTTTGATATGAAATGGAATTCTATTTTAGGTTTTTTATTCATTTCGTAAATATCATTCAAATATAAAGCGCCTCAATTTTGTGAACTTTCGAAGAGTTTTACAATCTGCCATTCTCCATGAAAGTGATTACAACTCGAACTAATATAACTAGCGGTGTCATTTTAGAATTTATTATTGATAAAAATAATCAAGTGTTGAAAGTGCAATTTAAAGTGTTGTTTTTATGTATTTTATAGTATTTAAAAAAAAGTAAGTATTTTTATAAATAGTTTTATTATTGATAACATTTAATAAGAAGTTTTTATTACAGAAAATGAAGTGTTTCGTGAAGAATTGCTTTTCCTACAACGACATGAGGAAGCCGGGAATTTCTTTCTTTCGGTAAGTTGATATGTGTAGTTTAAGTAAATAAAATAACAAAAATGTTATTTGTGATGTGCCTAAATGGGTTTAAGTGATATATTTTATCCAAAAAGTGGTGAAAAACTGAAAAGTTCGGCATTGAACAAATGTAAACAAATCCGATGTTGATGTAAACAAATCCGAACTTCATGTAATAATATATAGTGAAATAAATAAAATAAAAATACATAATAAATAAATATTTAAAAATAGAATACTGTGTTTTATTACATATTTACAAAACTAATTCCATCAAACAACAAGACCTGCAATATTACAAAATCTGCTCTTTACACATAAATGATATCACATATGAAAAATGGTTTTAAACAAACCGCTTCAATCGCATATTGAAGTTTAAAAGTAGCCCCCAATGATTTACGCCGTTTCTGTTGTATTGCATGTATGTGCGTTCTACGAATGTATTCCCATAAAATTCGGTCAGAATTTTTGTGTGGAGGCCTATCCAGTTCTTCTTTAATCTAAGGAACGAAAAGTAACATAGGTCATGTCGCACAATCGTTTGACTTACGTCAAAATTGGGCCATATAGGAATCCACTTCTCCATTAATCCTTCCATTCCACGTGGCAATGTCATATTTCTTTAATCGAAAAAACCTCGTCAGTGTCTCATTAATTTTTCTTGGTGATCGTGCGCCATTTGTCGGCATGAAGCGATTATACAAACAGTATAGAATACTCGAAGTGCACTGCAACTAGTTTCTGATCAAATAGTGGTGTCTATCTGAAGTTCCAAATCTTGAAGCGATAGCTGTGAAATAATATCGCAGGTACCGATGGTGAGAGTGATAGTCTTCTTTACTTTCAGTTTCTAGGAAGGATTGCATCATTTATGATTTATAATGTGACTTGTATCATTTGTGATTTGACCCAATAATGTGGACTGCATCATTTGCGATTTAAGTGATCTCCTCTAAAAATTGGCCTATAGTAAGCCCTGCGAAACTCCCCAACCGACGGCGTGCATTTTGATTCCTAATCTGGTACTATTGGTAAAACGATTATACTTATAAAAGTCTCCGGGGATGAATCGAGTTCGTAACATATCCACCGTTGGTCTAGCCTTTCTAAATTCATGCTGGTTTCTTGATAGAACTCCGGTTCACTATCAAGATACTTTCAAGCACTTTACCAATCATATTCCATTTGCAAGTAGTACGGTATAAAAATGGGTCATACTCTTTGGAAGAGGGAGAATCACTTGTTATTCCAATCGGTGCGGAGAGATGCCCTCACCCAAAGACGCATTAAACACTTCTGAAGAGTCATCTAGCAGCATTTGGAACTCAATCTAATGCTGGGCTTTTCGCATCCCCAATTTTGTTGTAGGTTTTTAATACAAGCTTTTATCCTCTTGTATTGTGCTAACGTACTTCATTTTTAAGAAAAAACAAAAACTTGTTTTTTTTTCTCAAATTAAAATTATTTATTCAAATTTCAAATTTTTACAAATCAAAATACACATTTTAGAAATTTAAATTTCTTTTCAAAATAACGAAATTTTATATAAAATTTTGAATTTTTTATTATTTTTATAAATTTTTTAAATTTTTTTATAATAATTGAATTTGGATAGAAACGTTTTTTTATTTAAATGTCAATATTTTTCTCAACAGCGTCATCTAGTCCAGTTTCTGGTAGATTAAATGAAATAGGATTTATTGGAAGTTGATTATTTTGCTCTCCGTTAATGTTAGTTTGTTGTCTGTTTCCATTATAAGCATTCTGATTAACACTACCAACATATCCTTGGCTATTTTGCACATGACTATAATGAGATGCGCTTTGTAAACTTGCTGCTTGATTATGGCTTTCCAATTTTTGATTATAATTTCCACTGTATACATTATTGCGATCATTACTATAATGTTGTTGAGATGAAGAATTTTGCAAAATTGCTTGTTGGTTGAAATTTTGAAAGTTTTGATTAGAAGTCGCAATAATAGATGGGTCATTTGGAAGTGTATTCGGCTTATAGGGTGGCAAAGGTGGTGATTGCCATGGTAGAGATGGATATGGTAGAGGTGGAAGTGTTGGAAATGGTTTGAATAGTGGTTGAGGTGGAAGTTGTTCATTGTTTGCTGGAGGTGGTGTAGTTGAGGGTACTAACGGTGGTGATTGCCATGGTAGAGATGGATATGGTAGAGGTGGAAGTGTTGGAAATGGTTTAAATAGTGGTTGAGGTGGAAGTGGTTCATTGTTTGGTGTCGGTGATGGTGGTGGTGAAGGTGGAGGTGAAGGTGAAGTCTGCCCATTGGGTAGTAAATATATTGTATTCCCTTGCAAAACCACATTATTTGATGCCGTTTGCTGTTTAATATCGTTCGATTCTGTTTTTTGTGAAGAATGACTTCCAACCACATAGCCACCAGCACCAGCAGCGTTTACTTGAGAATTTGCATTGCTAGAACTACTGCTGCTACTGCTACTTCCACTGTTACTGCCGCTACTTATAAATGAATTTTCAGCACCAGCCACAACACCACTGACCATACCTGAAGAGCTAGAAGATCCATAGCTCACATTCTGGTTTGGTGATATTGCATGAATTCCTGAACTTGGTCTGATGCCAGTATAGTGTGCTATCCAATCTAAGAACGAAGATACTCGTGTAAAACCACTAATGCCAGTTTCACAGTTGGTTGTAAAACTTCCAATTCCTACCAACACGTTATATCGTCGTAATACTAGAGGAGCCCCACCGTCACCATAGCATATATTTTGATTTCTTATACCTCGTGTACAGAGTACTGATTCAGGCATCTTTACAATAGATGCACATTCTCGTTTATTCAAAATAATTAATTCACCATACCGCAAAGATTTTGCCATACTTTGATCATTCGAACCTATGCTACCCCATCCACTAGCAGTTGCTAACTCATTTTGATAGTCTCCTTCCATTGGCAAATTTATTGGTTGTATCACTTCATTAAAACTAATTGGCGTAGAAAGTTTTACCAATGCAATATCGTTAACAAATTTTTTCTCCACATAGCCATGATGACGAATATATTGCGAAGATTCAACTGAATATCGATATCTCTCTGTATCCTTCTTTTCAAAGCTTGTCGCTCCAAAGTGTATAATTACTTTGACCGCATCTTGAAAACATTTCGCTGCTGTTAATACCCAATCTTGGCTTAAAATACTACCAGCACAATATCGAACTAATCCAATTGGACGATGGACAGCTACCAAAACCGTATAAGGAAAACTTGATATATCAATTTCCGCACCATTCATAATCCTTAATTCAGTATTATTTAAATCACTCGCAGCCGCCCTACCTACTATCATTAACATAAATATTAGCACCAACTTAGACCTATTCATAGTAACAAAGTTCTTTGAAACTTAATAGAATACTACCTTAGTTCAGACTGCGTTATTTTATATATTATAAAATTCTTGTAATGCTCATGCATATCAAAATAACCAATTATAATGTGTACTAAATTTAATTATATATACATTTTCGATTTGGTATTTATTTTTTTACAAAAATTAATTTAACGCTAAATGCTTGTATACAATTGAAAACGAGTCGTATTTATAAATTTTCTACGACTATTATCTCTGGAACATTAGTAATTCGAACATTTTTTCACAATATTAATTATGCTATATTATTTAAATGGTATTATAATTTGAAAATAAAATATGGATAATTTCAATTAATTTTAATTATTTTACCAATTACGCTTTTTTTTTAAAATTAATTTAAAAAATAAATAAATAGGCATTATTTTATTTTAGATTTAATCCAATCTAAATGTACCGAAATATTTCGAAATCCACTTAAACCATGTTTACACTTATTATTGAAACTTATTATTCCGACAAGATATTTTTCTTTTTCTAAAACAACAGGACCACCAGAATCTCCGTAACAGGTTGCAGCTCTATTTACATTGACTCCACAAAATACATCGTTTGGTAGTTGTTGATTTTTAAACTTAGCTTTACATTCGTGCCAATTTAACATTGATACTTTAGCAAAATGTAATTTGAGTGGAATTTCTGAAGTTGAGTTAACACTACCCCATCCGGATATAATACCAATACGATTGTCGAAGAGAAAATTCGGTGGTGGTAATTTAATCGGTTGGACAAATTTTGAAAATTTTAATCGTTTCGGTAGTCTAATTAAGCCAACATCATTAACCAATTGTTTCCCAAACTTTTCATGGACTATCCAATTGCTTGCAGTATATTTGATTCGGCTATGCTCTTGTAAGCTTCGACGATTGAATGTTCCCACATTGACAATAACTTTTTTTCTTTGTATAAGACAACGAGCTGTTGTTAGGATCCACAAATCACTAATAATACTTCCACCACAGACGCTAGTTTTTTCTGAATCAAATGTATATATTAATGCCATATATGGAAACATATACCGATTCGATTCGTGTCCTTTGAATATTCTTATTTCGGTACTTCTTTCAGTCAATACATTTTGTATTTGAAAATAAATAACAAATAATAAATAAACACCTATCATTGTTTTTAATTCATACAACAACGCGTCCAACCACTTTCTTTCTACACATTTCAAAATCAGAACTTTAGTAATAAGTGTAGATTTTTTTTCTCATCACGTTCTAGTAAGCAATATTTCTTCTTATTGGCCAAAAAATATTATACAAAAGAGAATAAAATGCAGTAGAAGGGAAAATTTCGATTACTTAAGGGATTCTAAATTCTTTACATAAATTAATTAATTAATTATGTTCTCATTATATATGAATATGTGTATATTTGCATAAGTGAATAAAACGATATAATTTTGTGCATAAATAATTTTCTATTATATTGTTTATTGTGTGTGTGTATTTTTTTCTATTATAATTTTTTTTTTTTTTTTTTGGAAAATCCAAAGAAATAAAACATTTTGTTCTTATATTAATTTTGGTCATTTCCATTATTTTAGATTCTTAACCTGTTGGAATTAGTCGATGAAGAAACCAATCTAAATGGAATGAAACGTCTCTGTATATGAATAGATTTTGATTTCTACTATAAAGATCCTCGCCTAAAATGCCATGCAAACGGTCCGGAAATCTTGTCATTATAGCTGCTCCAACATCATCAAATTGTCGTTTAGTTTTCATTTCTCCTAAAGCACAATTAACACCGCGCTCAATTATTCTATGTGCCTTATCTCGGCATTCAGCTTTACTGATTATATGTCCGGTAGTCCAATGAACCACATCATCTGAAGTATTATATTTACCAAACGAAACAATATAAACAATCGTATTTTCTGGGCCATTTTTGTTTAAAGCGATAGGAGTTACCGAAGCTGAGTAACCGACTATCGGGATAACAACGATAGCCACATCGTTTGTGCGCTTAATCGGGTCATATTTTTCATGTATAATAACTTTTGTTGCTTGGATATTATATTTCGGCGATACTGGAGTACTCCGATTAAAAACACCAACATTGGCAATGATTTTAAGTTCAGATTGATCTGCTCCAAATCTACTAGCACTTACACAGTACGCTGTGGTTACAATAGCTCTCGAAGATACCAAAGATCCAATGCATATTTCTTGCAAATTTGTATAAAAAATTTTTAAAGACACTAAAAATGTAAACTCGTCTTTGGCAGCAATTGTTGAATCATCAATTCTTATTTGTACACTTTCAGATTTTATATAATTCATTATCATACTAATGATAAAAATATTAATTAAGATATCGTATTTCATTGTTTCAATTAACTATTAATATTAATGAAATGATCGATTTTGCAAAATATAAATGCGACAATATTTTTATATAAGAAACTCTTACAGTATTTATACCATAAAATTGTTCTATACTTATTTAAATTTTTATTATTTCCATTTTAAAATTTCCATTTCATGCCTTAATTATATGACCAAATCTATAATTAATCCATTTATTATGCTTCGTATAATCGCTCTCTTGTGTAGAAATAAAATTTTTTTACCATTTTATATTTTTATTTAATAGATTTTCTTAACAAAAGTAAAATACTATTAAATAAAGTTAAAAAAATTAGTATTCATAAATAATATAGTATTTTAACTATATTTTTAAAATTAATACAACAAAGAAACTTTTCAAAGTCAAGATTAAATGTCAGCTAAAATGTAAATATTTTGTTGGCCTTTTATTTATTAAATTGGTTTATATAAAAATATATTTATATATAGTCAAATGATATTCTAATAAAATTTCACTAAATGTAGTAGTATATATATACATAGGTAATACTATCGGCAACATATTTATTTAATTTTAGTTCTCCTCAGTCTAACAAGTTCAAAGAGGCAAAAGTTCAACTAGTCAACAACCTTTTGCTGCCAATTGATTCAGACATGAAATTTCACAATTAAAAGCTTTTTCAATCGATATTTTTCTTTAAAAAAATATATCCTTTTATTTTAATGTATGCTATAAATTTATTATATTAATAAAAAAAAAATTATATTTGAATTTTTAAAGTCTTTGTTTTATTAGAAAAATTTTGTAATATATTTATTATTGAGAAAATACGCACAGTTTGATTTTAGAACTGAATGCGTATATTTTTTTTTAAAAATAAAATTATTTATATAATAACTGATGGTATTTATTGAAGGAATAATTTATGAAATACTATTATTAGCTAATTTGATTGATTTTAAAGAGCTTAGAAGTTCAAATACCGGATTATTCATTTTATAATTTGAAAAGTAATATTTTTTCAAATTTTTTTAACGAAATATATCTATTTAGATGAATTATATTGAGTTTATAATTTGCCATTTTATATTATGAATTGTTTATACTAAAAAGTTATAAAAACTTTCTACAAATGTGGTAATTCTGCTGAAGCCACATTTCGTGCTTTAAGAAAAATTACTGCTTTAGCGATGAAGCTCATTTATCACACAATGGATATATAACATAAGTTAGTAAAATTGCTCTATTAAAGAATCCAAAAATCAACAAGTGACTAATAAAAGTCATTGTATTCATAAAAAGTTACTGTCTGGTGTGCATTTTGGTCTGCAGTTGTCATTGGCCAATATTTCTTGAAAAATGAAGTGGGAGAGACCAGTATAGTCAGTCAATTCTTAGAGTTAAAGCCTTATGATAACTTATTTTTCTTTTTTATTAAAGCTTAAGATTTTAATATGAACTATATATGGTTTTAACAAGACGATGGCACAAGCTACATACCATGACAAAGTGTAGCTTTATTGCAAAAAAAAAAACTCTCAGGACGCGTAATTTCCAGGTTTAGTAATGTTAATTAATCTCCAAAGTATGATTTGATGTCATTAGACTTTCTTATTATAGGACATCACTTATACAGATAATTTTAAAAATCAAAATATGCACACAAAAAAACTATCCAAAAACATCGAGTCCCTTAAGGAGTCTCGCGGCAGTTTTTTTAATTATATTATCTTGCATAAATAATAGCAACATTTAAGTACTATAATTAATTAAAAATATTGTCAAAAAAAAAAATATTAAATGTATTTTATTTAATGTTTTTTTAGAGCATAAATTGAAAAAAAAGATCCGCTAATTAATACCAATTAATAGCTTTATTCCTACAGTTTCTGTTGATGTCATTTTTTTTGATAGCTTACATAAAGAATACCTCAATTAAAATAAACCAAATTTGAAATATTTTTTTTTTATAAAAGTTTTTTTTTGTCAACATAAATATTTATGATAGTACAAGAAAATTGTAAAAATTTCCATAAGAAAGTCATTTAACTTTTGACAAATCTTCTGCTTTTGATAAACAAATTTGAAAAAGGAAAAAAATTCATAACATGAAAAGGAGTCGCCACAAAATTAATCAAACATTTCAAAGAGAAAAAGTATAATGAACTATTACAATTACCACCTACACCATATATTTTTGGTAAATTATAATTCGATAAAAGAATTGTTAAGAAAATGTGAGTACAATAAACCTTTAAAAAAAAATGATTTAAACAAAGCTTTTTTTATTTGAAAAAAAGAACTCGTCCTTAATTGAGATATATGCATATACATGCATGTGTCTTTATAAATAAATCTACGATTATGTACAATATTTGAAGAGAAAGCCTTACTATATAAAGTATTTCGAGAAAAAAGAACCAATTATGAAAAAAAGTGTGAGAAAAAGGCTTTCTTTTATTTTTATTCGGACAATTAAGCACGCAAGACTAAATACAACAGTTACTTTGGAAAGCTCTTCTAGACGTTAGCCACAACTTTTTCTTTGCCCATACCAATTATATGGGTGAAGGGTCAAACCCTGACCATAGCAACCCTGTAGTATGATGTTTTGAATGACGCTAACGGGGATAGTTTTACCTATTTCAATGGTTAGTTGCCTTTATCCTTTTTATAAAGCACTACAAACTTAGCCATTTGACCAGTATGCAATTGAGTCTTATTACGACTGGGTGCCTTATTGAAACGAGAATAGTCGGAAAATTATATTAGTTAGAAAATTGTGGTTTAACATTTAAATATACAAGAAAAATCAATATTTGTAATTAATTATATTTTATTTATATACACGTATTCAAAAAAAATATACTGGATGATTTATAAAATTTATAATATTTTCATAACTTAAAAAATTTATAATAGTGGTTTTTTTTCGATATTAAAAAAATAATAATAATAACTAGAATATTAATATAATAATAAAAAAAAATATATTATCTTCAAAAAAAGAATTTATTTCATTTATTTTATAGAATTTAGTGTTTATTAAATAAAACTTATATAAAAAAAGAACATTTTTAGTATATTGTGATTTATTGTATTTAATATAATATATATTATATATATTTTATATTCAATATTAATTATAAGTGGTAATAAAAATTAAAAACAACAACAAAAATGGGATGTGCAAGCAGTTCACCTTTAGTTGCAGCAAATGGGGGGATTTTAGATGCTGCTAAGGGTGCTGCAAATGATGCCGTTCATGCTGGACAGGATAAAATCAATGGTAATTAAACCGATTAATACATAATTATTATGTTTGTGGTTCACTTTCAAAAAAAAATTATTTTTTTAAAAAGTATTCAAAATTTAAAATTATATATTGAAATGAAAATTTAATAATATTTTAAGTGAAAAAAATTATATATAATTAATAGGAACAAAATATAAAGTTTTAATAAATTCTATTATTGGAAATAATAAATTGCAATTTATAAAACTAAAGAAATTTTATATTTCAATTAAATTTTATTAAAAGTCTTTAAAAATAAAAAAATTAATTTTACAAAAAAAATAAATGGAAAAAAATTTATTTTTGCCAAAAAAAAATCCTGAAGAATCTATTTATTGCCCATTTTATTAGATTGTTTCCATTAAGTAAAGGTGCATCCAATTATAGTTTGGAAAGTTAAATTTTAATAAATGCATTTATAATTCAGATTTTGATATAAATATTAATTAATTATTAAATAGTTACTTTAAAAGTTTTTGTTGGACACGATCCTTTTGAAGTAATTTTTAGATAACTTTTTTGCATATTTCGTACTGTAATTCAACCATTACTTGATGGATGTATAGTTTTTAAATGCTCTAAAATATAAATCTTGTTTGTAAAAAATAATCTTAAAAAAAAAAAAAAGATTTACAAGAAAAACTCTAACAACGCCAAATTGCATGATTTTTGAAGGCCAATTGACATCACCAAATTTCGAAATTACACTTCCTAAGAACTTTTCGCATACTAATACCAAAAGCTGCTTGTGGTGCCGTTTTATTAATATTATATATAGTCTAGATTAAAATCGTTAAGTTTATACCAAAAGAAAATGGCCATAACGGCTTAGAATTGACGGAACTGTATCTCCTTCTTCATTTTCAAAGAAATACGGGCCACCAATAATACTTTCAGATCAAAATACATCTTAGACCAGTCATTTTTATAGATGCAATGGCTTTAGTATAGTCTTTAGTGGATTTTAAGAGCCCTTTATACAGAAAGTTTGCTTATTAACGTATCCACCATGCAAGAAATATGCCTCATCGTCAGAAGAAAATTTTGTCATCTTAAAATCTTAAAACGCGAAACGACAAAATCACTACTATAGTAGAAAGTTTTTACAATTTTAGCACTAATTACAGTTTCAAATGGTATACTCGTATTTTATTCTAAATAAACATTATTTATAATTACATATATAATTTCATAATTGTTAAATAATAGTATCATAGTAGTTTTTAAACCTAAAACTGAATAATTCATCAGTATTTAGTTAATTAATTTAGAATTTTACATATTCGTTTGCATTAAATTTATATACATTAACCATAATAATAATTATAACCATTTTGAAGTTTAATTATAATTTCATATAAAATTACGCATTTTCAGATATGCTCATCATTTTTAATTCCATTATTTGATAACTTAAATAATATTCTCTCTTCCTCAAATACGAGTATAATAATTATTTTCACATTATTTTACTTATTTTTTTGTATAAAAAAAAAAGTTCAAAATTATTCACATTATTACAACCTGTATTTTATTTTATAGAATTGAATTAATAATAACACAATTTTTTTAGGACATTATGTGATATTAATGCAACAATATAATTTATATTATAATAGACAGTTTTAACTAATAATTTTTACATTTATTTAATATTATAAAATAATAACGATTCGTGGAAGGAAATTGATGTTAATTTATTTATTCATTTTCTTTGCTATCTAGCGCAAATGAAGGATAGCCTAACCTTATCCTTGGCATGATCCCATAACAATTTTCAAAACTTTATAAAATGAAAGTTTTTATATCTTTAATAAAACTTTTATTACTTATCTTAGGATAATAAATACTTCTCATCCACTTAATGCTGCCTCCTCATTATAAAATAAATCCTTGACTATGTTTCCGAGTTAAATATCCTATCATCCCATATAATAGGTTCTTATTAGCATCTTATTATATATTTAATAACCATTAAAATGGTCACCATAAAAAAAATCTTCAATTTTAATCTTTTACACACAAAACAACCAATATAAAAAAAGAACACTTTAAAAAAAATGTATAGAAATGAAAAATTATCAATTCTGAATAATATAAAATCTATACTTAAAAGTACTCGTATAATCATAAAATTATCTCTTGAAAAAAAATCATCGACTATTAAGTTTTTATCTTTTAATAGATAAATTTATAATAACCACAGTAAATTTTATTTTTAAAAAAGATACAACTAAATTACTTAAATAATAATAAATAATTTAAATTTCTTTATATTTAATAAGGATATTAAAAATTATGGAAAAAATATACTTGTACTATTAAAATATATAAAAGTAATAATAGTTTTCTAGTATTCAAAGGTACACACTATCTTTAATAACTATAATTCCTGTTCGTCCTAAATTTCAACCTTAAAAAAATTATAATTCGATATAATCTTAATTTTGAAGGTAATAATTGTCTAGATTATAAGACTATTAGTCTTAAAGAAAATTAAACATTTATCGTGCAATGCTCAATTGAATACAATTAAGTTCAAAGTTTTTTTTTTTATTTGGATAACTTATGAAGAAGAAGAAAAAAACCTTCTCTAGGCTAGATTCTTCTAATATCGAATATATTATATTTCCAAATTATATATTTCACACTAAATCTTAACGGAATAATGATAAAAAAAATTATGAAAATATTGTATATGAACATAGAAGGGAACAATTTATATATGTATTATTTGTATCCTTCTTTCGCCCTTTAATCAAGGTCCTTTGAAAATTCTAATAAATATACACTTTCAGCTTTAGGTTTATTCATCAACTATAATATTTCATCGATTACCTATTTCGTGTGATCATGCATTAGAAAAGTAATAGTCAAGTAACAAAGATATATTAGTGTATATAGTCATACATCATTGGGAAAACAACAATAATGAAAAAATAATAATAAAATATGTTGTTGGTCAATAGAATAATTTAATACATTAATAAATAAATAAATAAATAAATAAAAAAATGTTAATAATCGAAAAATCAATAACTGCTTATGACTAAAGACATTTTCCAGCCTCGCCAACTGTAGTCTAACTGACTATAGTCTTAGTTGATATTATACGCACTTCAACTTGCAAATAAACGGTCATACATATAATGTTCATGTATATTATTATAGTACAAGTATCTTAAAGTATATACTAAAGTATTTATAGAATAAACTAGGAAAACTATAGAAAATATATACAACAACATTCGACAGTTTGTATCTCACAAACATGAACCGAACGAATTTTTCTCGAAAATAAGCATGTTGCAAGGATACTTTTGACTGTACAAGCTATAAATACCATAAATATAATGTCCTGCTTATAATATAAAATGGATAAATAAAATAAACTCGACACAAAACATCTTGCTTTTATCACATTCATTTTCATTGATACAATTTTCCGTTCGTTTTCTCTAAATAAAAAATTACATAAAAATAATACGATTAAAGTAAAGATTTTTTAAATAAAAGATCAAAAGTTTTTTTTTTTTTTTTTATTCAAATACAATTTATTTATTTGAAAAGTTTTTAAATATATTTTTTTTATTTTTTGTTGTTGTTGAAAATGGTGGATTTCTTACTACTTATGAATTTCTTACAAATAAATTGTATTTACTACTTATGAATTTCTTACGAAATAAAAATAAAACATTTACTAGTAAAAATAAATTCTAAGTAAATACAAAACTTTCGACAAGTTACGAATTTTTTAAAGTAATTTTAATATACTTTTTTTTTTTTAAATAAATCTATAAAGATTTTATTCTTAATGTTTCTTTTTTATTATGTAAATTAAGTAATCGATAAAATTAAAGATTGTTTTATAGAGAATTTGTAATTCCAAAGGGTTATCCAATTAAAATTTGGAAAATAAAATTAAATAAAAAGAATTTTTCAATTAAGATTTTTATAAAACTTTTAAATATATTAAATTACATAAGCTATGCCATTATAAATAAAATATAATATAATTTTTAATAACTACTTATCTAAGCTCTAATAGGCCTCAAACATTTTGAATTAATTTTTGATAATCTCTTCGTACATTTCGGGCAGTAATTCGACCATTACTTAACGGATTTTTGTAACTAAATGCTTTAAAGTTTAAAAATTATTTAAATAAACACAATTTATTATATAGTTCTATAAAAAAAAATAACGACGTCAAATCGCATGATCTCCGAAGTCAATTGATATTACAAACTTCCATATGTAATATCAAAAGAACAGAGTCCAGGAAACTTTTCCCGCAATAAATCCAAATTTTTCCACATATTATATATATTAAAATTTTCAAATTCAGACTAAAAAAAATCGATTATCATGAGGCCATATTCCTCTACCTCTTCATTGTAAAGGAAATATGGTTCAGACATCACCAAAAAATGGCTTCTTCATAGTTACTTATTGATTTATAGATCCACATATTATGTTGTCCGGAAAGTAATTTTGTTGTTCATTACAACGCTATGTCAGCTGTCAAAATACAGCTTCATACTTAAGTTATATTTTGACAGCTAACATAGCAAGGCTAGCTTGTGAAAAAATTGATTTATTCTGCACAGTAGTTTTTGGTTGATACCCTTTAAAATATGGGAATTGACACAGTAGTTTTTGGTTGATACTATAGAAAAGATAGAAATTCTGTTCAAGGAAGAAAAAAATTGTTCGATGTGTATGAAGAAGATGTGTTATGTGAGCGCCAGTGCCAAAACTGGTTTGCAAAATTTCGATCCGGCAATTTTGATCTCGAAGATGCACCACGTTCTGGAAGTTCAGTTGGAGCTGATGAAGACACAATTAAGGCAAACCGGCGAATAACAACTCGTGAGATCGCTGAGAGGTTTTATCTCAAAGCTCGACATATGGGTTCCTCATCTTCGTACGGAAAAAAATTTGTGCCGTCGCATTGATGTTTGTGATTTGCTCCTCAAACGCCAAGAAAATGATCCATTTTTGAAGCGTATCATTACTGGAGATGAGAAAAAGGTTGTCAAAAGATCCTGGAGTAGAAAAGATGAACCGGCTTAAAGTACTTCGAAAGCCAATATTCATCAAAAAAATTTATGCTATCTGTTTGGTGGGATTTCAAAGAAATCGTTTATTTTGAGCTTCTACCGAGCAAAACAATGATCAATTCTGAAGTGTACTGCCATCAGTTGGACAAATTGAATGATTCACTTAAAGAAAAAAGGCCAATAAATCAACTATTGGGTTGTTCGGAAAGTAGTTTCGTAACGAAACGAAATTACTTTCCGGCCACCTCAATATATAGCAATTTTATATATTCACATATTCGAGAAGCTAAAAATTAGTCTAATCCATAAAAAAAAAATCTTTAAAAAATCAGCAAAATCCCTTTAAATTCCTTTTAAAAATCAGCATCCAAAGCCTTTTTTGATTGCACCCAATCAACGGATCTTCTGTAAATTAAATGACCAATTAAATGATCAATAATACGAGTATAAAATGGCAGACCTAAATCTAAACAAATACTATACCAAAATAATATATGCTCGTAAATTAAACAAATATTAAATAATAGAACTGTACTTTCCAAAACGTGAAATAGATAATCCAGTATAATTTAAAAATCGTTTTAAATCTTTAATATCCAATTTAAATCGAAATCCCAAATTTTTGAATACTTATTTTTAATATTTAATACTAAAAACTGTTAATATTTTCATAAATATTATAATGATACATCCTTTTCTTTATTAACCAAAAAAAAATTTAATTTTTAGATCTAAACTTTATCCTAAATATTGACACATATAATGTTGATAGATGACAGACGATTGTTATTTATCAAATAAACTTTCAGTAACTATTGTGTATTTTAATCGATCAACATTTCTTACAAATCAACAAATAATGGTCAATATTTCTATCAATATCAGTAAATCTTCTGATATCTGTTCTTGGCACAAAGTACTTTTTTCCCAACAAACTTTAAGAATTATTGTATTAGTTGTACTTTTTCAAGATAGCTTTTTTATACTTATATCATTTCTTACACTATTCAAATATATAAAAGAGAAAGTTATGGGAAACATTTTTTTATTTTGTTACAATAATAAAAAAATAATATAAACTTACTTTTGGTAATAATAATCCAAAATAATACAATATATAAACTAACTTCTAATAATAATAATCTGTTACTAAAATAAATAATATCAACTAGGCTAAAACTATCAGAAACTTGTAAAATCGTAAATTTACAAAAACTTATAAAAATATAAATTTAAATATAAATAAACACGTTGAAATATTAAAGTTTTTAATATTTCAACGTGTTTATTTATATTTAAATAATTTTTTTATTTTTTATTTCCTCGAATAGTCAATAGAAAAATTACGCGAAATTCTTTCAAATAAAAATTTATGTTAAATATTCAACAATACAATACTCCGGATGAAAAGTATATTTTTTTAATAAGAGGGCTATTTTTTTCAATTGATAATAAAAGGAAATAAAATCATCTTTAAATCCTCTAAATAAAGGTAATCCTTAATAAATAAATAAAAAAAAAAAACATGTAAAAGGCGGAAATTTTTACATTAAATCTAAGCACAGGCATTTTCTGGTATTTGTTAGAAAATTATTTCTGAAACGTGACAATATTCTTGGTAATAATCATAAAACGTATTGTGGAAGTTTCTCTTGAATCTGGCTAACATAATAATATGTATTTTCATTTTTATCCATAAAATCTTAAATTTTTTTTTTTTTAAAATTAAATTGCGTTTAAGATTTTCTATTATTGAATCCAAACACTTAAAAGAAATTTCAGCAAAATATCAATATTTGGTTATTTTGTAAATAAGGAGGATGAAAGTTTTTTTCTTTTTATTTATCAATAAAAATTATAGCATAATAATTTGAATAAGTGCTTCTTGATAGTGAATAAACTCTTATTTTTCTAATCTTAATTAAATTAGCTCTATACACTTTTCCAACCGTTTTTCCATAATTTTTATCCCGTCCAAAAAATAGGATTTCGGAAGTTCTGCAAAATACTCATCCGTTTGAGCAATGACGTCCTCGTTGGAAGTGAACCGTCGTCCGCCAAGCCATTTCTTCAGATAGTCACTCGGGGCCAAATCTGGTGAATAAGCGGGATGCTGCAACAATTCCATTCTCAATTCCACAATTTTGGCCATGGAAACAGCGCAGGTGTGCACACGCGCATTGTCCTGATGCAAGAGGATTTTTTTCTTCTTCAGATGGGGGCATTTTTCTTTGATTTCCTTTCTCAACCGTTGCAATAACGACGCGTAATACGCTCCTGTTATTGTTTTTACTTTTTCCAAGTAGTCGATAAAAATGATGCCCTGCGAATCCCAAAAGACCGTGGCCATCCCCTTGCCGGCCGATGGCACAGTTTTTGCCTTCTTCGGAGCCCGTTCACCCTTGAAAATCCACTATGATGACTGTCTCTTCGTTTCTGGAGTGTAGTAGTGTATCCAGGGTTCGTCCACAGTGACATATCGACGAAGGAATTCGGCAGGATTGCGATGAAAGAGTGCCAACATAGCCTCAGAGTCCACTACACGATTGCGCTTATTCTCCTCTGAGAGCAAACGCGGCACCCATCTTGCCGAAATTTTTTTCACAGACAATTTTTCATGCAAAATTGAAGCGACTGTACCTTGTGATATGCCCGTGGCCTCAACTAATTCGCGCACTTTAATTCGCCGGTCGTTCAAAATCAGATCGTGGATTTTGTCGATGATTTCAGGAGTAGACACCTTAACTGGGCGTTCTGAACGATGTTCATCTTTTGTGGATGAACGGCCACGTTTAAATTCATTAACCCAATTGTAAACCATCGCAAACATAGGTGCAGATGTGCCATGAACTGCATCCAACTCGGCTTTGATTTCTTTCGGGCTTAAGCCTTTCAAATGGAGATGTTTGATGACAGCCCTAAACACGCTTTTTTCCATTTTTATGCACAAATAAATGTCGTTAACTTTAATCGACGATAGAAATTGACCTACGCTATGGATCGAGCTGAAATTTTGATATCTTTACCGACACTACGAGCGCAATTTCTCGGATTTTCTAAGGACTTATCGAACGACCCTCGTAATATATGAAATTTTAATCGTAGATGGGTATTTTGATAAACAATCAAAATAGGTATTTAAGATTTTATTTTATTTAGATTGATATTATAGTATTTCATGATCTTAGGTAAGGTTTTGATCCTCTTGAGTTTTCAGAGTGAGTTTGAGGTCTCGAGCCTGACCTAACTCTGGAAACTTAAAAATATCCTTCCTTTTACATATTACTTAATAAATAAGTAAGTGAAGCTACCTAACTCTCGAATATCTCTCCGACATTCCCTAGTGTTCCTCAAGGCAGCGTACTTGGTCCCATTCTCTACAATAGCTATCTTTGCTGCCAGCTCAAAATTGGTTTACCAAGTGAAGAGGAAAATTTAATGAACGCAAATGTGTCCACATAACTTTTACTCTCCGCTGTGAGGCATAACCTCCCATTTATCTGAATAGCAATGAAACACCGCTACCCTTTTTTTAAATTGTAAAATGCTACCCTTTTTTCACAATAGTGTCATTTATTGTGATCTTAAAATTTCTTACGTTCGTTATGTGTGTCGTTATAAAAACTTTCACTCTCATTTTTTTTTTTAATCCATACTTATCCCCTTGATTATTTGCTCTAATTATTGCTATGAAGTAGTTGTAGATACTTTAATTACCAAAATTTTGGTAATAAAGTATCTACAACTTCTTCATAGTAATAAGCATAGTCTAAGAGGAATAAACTTAAATTATTACATCTTAATTATTAAAAAAAAAAATTATTCAAAAATAAACATTATATTAATCTGAGAATTTTTTTAAAAAATATATTTAAATTATTTAATAATAATATTATTATTAAATTATTCAATAAAAATATACTTCATATTTTTTATTATTAAATCGTTTTTTATATAGAATAGTTTATTTTTACCAATATTAAAAAGGGCTTTTTTAAGGATATAAAATTATTATTACTTTTAGGTTTATTATTTCTGAGTATAAGACTGTTATGGTCTAAACTTTACCTTGAGAAAGTCCTGCAAATTAATAGAACAATATCGACAATACTGCTAATACTACTGAATAACCAATAAAAATTAATAATAAATTGCAAATATTTAATATGTACTCGTAATTCAATATTGAAGGCTATGTAAACTTATCAACTTGAATTTAGTTATTCTGTCAATTCTTATTGTACACGTATCTAATCAATCAGAAAATTCGCAAAAAAATTTTACCATCTGAACCTAAATATTGATTTTGTACATTGAAGATATTCTTTTTTTGTCTTATCATCACAAATTCGTTAGAGATGAGGATCGTTACTGAGAAAACTTTTAATTAAATATTTAGTTTGGATACATGTGAAACAGCTTAGATACTCGTACCTACAAAAATAATTCTACAAACTAAAATAAATTGATTCTATTTTTAGATCAAATTAATTAACTATAGAATTTTATCTATAAGTAAAAATACTTTACTACAATTATAGTTAAAAAGAATCTGATAATTGATGATAAAAAAATAACTTTTAAATAAATTCATTTAAAATACCTTTCCCAAAAAATTAGTCCAGACAATATTTCGAGGAGAGTATTTTTTTTAAATTGACAACAATTAAATGAAGTTTTCTTTTCATTAAGAAGATAAATTATTAAATCAGTTATTGATCTGGAAAAAAAATATCTTTTAGAATAATTAGTTTTCATATAATTTTTGGAAAAATTAATTCACTAATCAATAGAGTGTTTTTTTCAAAAAGATATCCTAGAATGACATATACTCGTACTTTCTTACGAAAAATATATGACTCATAAATATTTAACATGACTTTTTTGTTTTCCAAGAAAATTTGTCATTTTCTCCATCCCCAAAATGTACCCTTAAAATTCTAATGAAAATTATAGCTTTTTTACTAAAAATCTAAAAAACAAAAAATCATCGTTGCGCATGACTATTTATATTTTTATTGACTCATTGAAAAAAATAGTTCATCATAGAAAGTATGAATGGAAATCAATAAAAATAATAACAATTTCCAATATATTTAATAGAATCGATTTGATAATATGTTTTCTATAGTATAAAAATTATCAATATTTTATCACTTAAATAGAAGAAGGTAATTTTCCTTATTTAAGGTGAACGTTCTTTTAGTATAAGTCACCTAAATTTTATCACAACTACATTAAATTATTGATAAAATAGGTCTAAAAATTTCTACAGTTTTTTTTTCTTTTATTCTACTTGCTTATAATTTAATATTCATATACATATTTGTATGTACAATTTTCTAAAAGTTAATTTTTAGATTACGTGACCATTTCGATCTGGACATATCGAAAAATAAGAACCTACATTTTGTGACCTCGTCCCAGAAACATGTTTAATTGGCTAAGCAATCAGTATATCTATTAATCGTCCAAAATTTTGTTTTTTGGTGTTTTTTTTTCGTTGTTATTATTTCTGGTCTGATAGTAAATATGCCTACACAGTAATTATTTGATATGCATCTTAGATTAAGAGGTTAAAATAATACTATTGCTATTTCTACTTTTGATTAGAGTGGCTTCAAAAACTATACATTCACTGTATAGTTTTTTAAGGAATATGCCCTTTAAAACTAAAGTATCTAAATAAAATGTTCCTTAAAAAAAAAACTTTCCCATTTTACTCATATAAGTATATTGTTTAATATTATTTTATATAAAAAAATTTTATCATATAATATTTTTCTTAATCTTATAATTCTTAACTGTAAATTTAAGAATTTTAATACTAACTGTAAGTTAGGTTTTATTTCGATAATATTTTGTTTTGTTTTTTTGATAGTAGTAAGAAAAAATTATTTAACTAAAATACAGCTATGATTGTGTTAAATAGGGCGCAACAATTTCACTTACAACCCCACTTGAATCGATACATACTCGTATATATGCCGAAGGTTAGATTGCCCTGATTTGATTAGGGAAAATGATTTATGATAAATGTCCAGCTTGGGGCTAAATATTCACTTATAGCTAGAGCTGTGGTGATGGTTAAAGTACAAAACTGTTGCATGATTAACAGAAGAAGGCAAATCATCAGTCAGGCTAGCCAGGTGAGTGATGTTTGCCTATCCAACCTAGCAATTTCTACCCAACCTGACCAGGTTTGACCAAACTCCCAGCGTATATCCTTCCTCATTTTTATATACACGAATACACATTACTTTTGTTTTTCATTTCGAAAGTAAATGCAATCAATATACTTTCAAAATGGTGAAAAGCTTGTATGTAATTTGTATCTTAGTTAGAGTAACAACTACCATTTTGAAATGAAACGAAACAATTTCTGGAACTAACAACTTCAAAACGCGACACAGTCCAAAGGTGACATTATACTTTTTGTTAGAATTACTAGTGATTACTTATTAATGACGTTATGCAAATTTATGCGTAGATTAAAAACAACCATTTTCTCCTTCTCTGCTCTTCTAACGTCCAAATGGACTTTACTTAAAATGTTGGCGCCTTATTTCTATAATATAACAACTATTTCCTATAGCTATAAATCCTATTGTAAAAATACAAGAACAACAATCAAAAATAAACTTATTTTTTTTTCCTCCATTTTATTTCATTGCGTGTATGAGAATCAAAGAAAATCAACTTACAATGGCGTCCATTTTAATAGTTTCAGCAACCATATTTATTAAATGCCATTAAAATCTCATTTTATCATATTACAAACACTCTATTTTAATTTGCAAATAAAAATCTAAAAGAAAAAGAAAAAACTTTTAAGAAAATAAAGCTTTTAACAAAAAAAAGTTAACTTTTAAGAAATTATGTTTTCAAAAAGGAAAAGTAAAAAAAAATTACTTTATTTTGGATTGCTTAGAAACAATTCCTTTAATTTTAAAAATTATAGTCTAAATATTATTGCCAAAAAACAAAATGTTTGCTTTATAGTCCATAAAGGTTGACTGCTTGCCTTGTAGTCCATAAAGTCCTGATACTTATATTACAGGTCCTCAGCTACAGTCTGTGGGGTCTTCCAATAAGGAAACAAATAACATTTTTCAAATAAGTAATATCTATTTTTATAATACTTCGAATTTAAAAAGATTAATTGATTTTCTATATATCTATGTTATAAAGTTGAATTTTTCTTTGGGGGGGGGGGGTGTTGTAAGAGGGGTAATAGGGGATTTTTTTTTCACCAAAAATATAAAATTTGAAATTAAACTCTATTAAAATATTATCTATAAAAAAAAGTTCTTTATATAAACTGAAGAATAAAATCCCTTTTGATAATAAATATAATAACAGATTTTTATTTTAATATTAATATAATAACAGTAAAGGGAAAATAATTTTTGCCAATAGGAAAATATGTCAACCAAGTTTTTTTATAAAAAAAAAAAGTCCTTATAAGGTTCAGAAAAAGGGTTATTCGTGTAAGATACGACCTTGTTTGCTCCACTATGACAATGCTCTCTATTACACAACCACCAGAGATTCTTATGGTTCTCCAGCGACCCTGTTCACCTGATCTAAATCCGTATAACTTTTTTGGTTCCTTTTATATTTACAATATTTAAAAAAGCAGGTTAATTTTTCTATTTTCCATAGACATTATTCTCAATGTCATTTAAACCGTATCAACTCTAAAGAAAAAAATAGATTTCTACCCAAATTTTATAATTTTCAAAAAATTATGATCATCAATTAATTTTAAAACAATTGTTATGTTAAGAAATAGGCAAATCAAATTAGAATAATAAAAATCGAAAATACAAATTTCATAGGATCAAGTCAATATAATATATTTATATAAATAAGTCAGAATGAATCATGGCAAAAAGCCTTGAAGATTTTTTTATGTAAATTAAAAATTTCCACAAAACTTATGAACTGCGAATGCGAACACGTACTACTATGACATGCCAACCCTCCAGATGCGTATGCCTAGAGGGGATGTTATCGAAGCCCAATATAAAATATATGCAAATTAGCTTGAAAATGGAGATGAAATTGTATTTCCTCGACAGGTGGCATTATGTTTCACTGAAATCCAAATACTATGCCCCAAGTTCCATATACGAAAAAACGAGAATTACGAGATTTCGAGAGTTCTTCATGAAAAATTATCAATCGTTAACTTGTACAACCTTTTATGTCTTCACCTTTTACATATTTTTTCCCTTTTTTTTTACTTTTTCTAACTATACTGGTTTTATTGTACAGGATATTTATATTTTATTGGAATGAAAGGCAATTGCCATCCTACCTTCTAAGGTATCTTACGTACCCAAGGAAATTTGATATCCGAACTTTTCGACTTTCACATTTCAATAATTTGATTGATATTCTTTTCATGTTAAATTATATATGAATAAACGTGCTTTTGTATTTTTCAAATTTTTCTGTTGTTATAGAAAATAACTTACATTATCGACAAAATGTATTAAAAATAATGATTATTCTTAAAATTGGAAAATACAAATTATTAGCAAGTATAAATTTTATGTTATAAAATTTTTTTCATGCTTTTTGGTAATAAAGATAAAATTTTGTAGTCTTAAGTTGAAAAAAATCTGTTATAAAAATGTGTTTAAAAATGTTAAAAAAAATATAGTTGTAGTAAAAAGTAATCCATTATTTTGCCAATAGATGGCTTTAGGTGTCTGTATCTCCCCCGTTTTTAAAAGACCGATCGTTAAATCGTTGCACTAGATGGCGTTAGAAAGATAAGATTTCGTACTAAAAAAGCTTCTCATACAGTTTTGTGATTACTTGACTCAGTATTTTTTTAGCACGCGTCAAAGATGGACACCAACAAAGAGAAAATACGCCATATTTTACAGTTTTTCTTCGATAAAGGCGAAAACGCAAGCCAGGCAGCTGAAAATGTGAATAGTGTTTATGGTCCTGATACTGTAACAGTCAATCACGCGCAATTTTGGTTTCGTCGATTCCGTTCCGGTAATTTTGATGTCAAAGATGCACCACGCTCTGAAAGGCCAATTGTCGAAAATGTGGATAAAATAATGGAAATCGTCGGGTCCGACCGTCACGTAAGCACTGTTTCGATTGCCCATGAGCTAAACATTGCACAAAAAACCGTTTGGAACCACTTAAATAAGGGTGGATACAAAAAGAAGCTCGATGTATGGGTGCCACACGAGTTATCGCAAAAAAATCTCATGGACCGAATTTCCATCTGCGAATCGCTGCTGAATCGCAACAATATCAATCCATTTCTGAAGCGGATGGTTACTGGTGATGAAAAATGGGTCACTTACGACAACGTCAAGCGACAATGGTCGTGGTCAAATCGCGGTCACCCGGCGCAAACGGTGGTCAAGCCAGGATTGACAGTCAGGAAAGTTTTGCTGTGTGTTTGGTGGAACTGGCAGGGAATCATCTACTATGAGCTGCTCCCCTACGGCCGAACTCTTAATTCGGACCTATACTGTCAACAATTGGACTGTCTGAAAGAAGCAATCGGCCAGCTTTGGCCAATAGGATAGGAATTGTGTTCCATCAGGACAACGCCAGGCCGCATCCATCGATAGTGACTTGCAGAAGTTCCGGGACCTTGGATGTTCTTATGCATCCACCTTATAGTCCGGACCTGGCACCAAGTGATTACCACCTCTTCCTGTCTATGACGAATGATTTTGCAGGTGAAAAATTCGCCTCAAAAGAAGATTGTGAAAATCAACTGTTCCAGTTTTTTGCCAATAGGGACGAGGATTTCTATGAGAGAGGCATTATGAAATTACCTCCAAAATGGCAACAAGTTATCGAACAAAACGGTGCATATTTGACCTAAATCGTATCATTCTATCTATGCTAAATAAAACCTTCAATTTAATGCAAAAATAATGGATTTCTTTTTACTACACCTTATATTAATAAATTTTACTTTTGAGCATTTTTTTTAAATTATAATTTTTAAGCTCCAAGACACTAAAAATGCCATTTGGCGATAAAGGATATCGGGATAAGGAAATTAAAGTAGAAATGGAAAAGAAAACTGGAACTTTGGGAAATAGCTTGGAGCCATGCCTCAGTCGAATTCGAACCCATAGGTGGTAATCCAGTACGCTAACAACTGTGCTACCGTTTTTTGAAAAAAATAATTATAAATTAGAATTTTTTTTAAAAAAATATTTATTTCAACTTATCGCATAGAAAAGCTCTTCGAAATATTTTATTATATGCGAAATTTTATTTGAAATATTGTGTATATATCGTTTGTCCTTTTTGCAAATGTTATGAATCTTTTATAATAATTAAAGGTCAAATGAGTTTGAATAGGGCAATGAAATTTTCCATCTTGATGAATTATTCTTTATTTGAATAGTCGACAGTATACATATTTTATAAAAACTTTTTTTTCTTCTACGAAATATCTACAAGTTCAAATATATTGAAACAAGCAGATTTATATCAAAAATTTCTTTACAATATCATGACACAATGAAGTAGGAGTAAACACCCATCGGCGTTTTTTCACTCAACGAGTACGAGTAAAAGGATTCTATTGAATCTCAAGGCCACTGCCTCTTTAGTATCCGGTAAGTGTTTTTGGAGAGGGTAATAGAAGAAAATTTTCTTACAAGTAGATTTTGATGATAGAATAAACGGAAATGAAATTTTTTATAAAGAAATTGATAGGATCGTATTATGAATACAAAAGTGGGTATACAAAATTTTACGAAGGGATTTGTATTGTTAGTACTGAATATGATACTAATCAGAACATTTTGTTGCACTTCAAACTCCAAACACATAAGTCCAAATTGGCTTTATAATTGCGTTGTATATTAATATTTATTATTAGTTTCGACCCGTTGTCCTATAGTGTAACTAGTTGTCGTTAACGTCTAACAATTTCAAGTCTTTTTAGTTTAGTATGTGAGTTTCAGGTTAATATTTTGCTTAGGTAAAGTCCGCTTTCGTATAGTATTGAATATATGGAAATGTTAATTATTAAATAAATATTGTTAATTATTAATTATGGATATAAATATTATATAAAATGGGACCACACCCAATGCCTTGTTGGACTCCAGTTGAAGTAGGACATATTTCTGAGGATACTGTATTAAATACTACTTGAAAATGATATTTGGTCAGATACAAATATATAATAGGATAGTTTGTAGATGGAAGGATTATTTTCTTTCAAGAAAGCAGGTGAATTTTGTTCTATTTATGAATGTTCAGATCGGAAGCCCGAGTAATTTTTTTATTGATGTTGTTGCATTTTCAAACATTTTTACCAAGGATTTATTGGTTTCTATATCTTCGAAATAGAAAAATTAACCCTCTAATTAATTAAATAAACTTAATAGTAAACTCTTCACTAAAATAACTTACTTATTCATATTTTTATGGGTTTTAATCTGATTGGTTAATGTTTTTCTTTTTAAAAACACTTGTGAGAGTCAACTAAAATTGATAAGATATTTATGGGTATGTGAATGACAAAAATCATGCCCAATAAAAAAACAGTAAAATCACTCAAAGTTTTATAAATTTGAATAGAAGAAAATTGATGGAAGTTTTTCCAAAAAATATTATATTTCATGCGTGTTTAAATTTACACCAAACAAGAAAAAATATTTTCCATATTTGCACAGAAAAACAAACTTTCCCATATTTGCAAATCACAACGCATTAACATCACTTTGCAAACTTTAGAGACTATATTTTACATGACTTTATTAATATTCATGAAATAATGTCATGTTTAAATACCGAAATCCAATTTATTTACGGTGACATGCATTTTAAAAGAAATATTATGTTTTGGACGAAAGTATGTACTCGTAGTATTTTGACAAAAGTTTTATATAAAAATATGGGTGCATAATAAATGTACATAAATAATAAGCATCTGTGTACTTTTATTTCTTTCTTTTGTTTTTGTTATTTATTTATTTTTTTATTTGAGAAAGTGTCAAACATTTTATCATGGAAAATTGTTTATTTAGGAACATATTTACTAATTAATGTTTAACAAAATTCGTAGCTGGAAAAATCCCATTCAAAACATTTTATTTGTATTTGCTAAAAACATCAAATATGCAAATTAAATTATTAAAATTTTTTCTTTACGTTAAGGGATTTTTATTTTTTTTTTCAGCCAATACACGATTAAGTTATGCATTTTATTTAATTTTAAAATTTTGGTAATCAATATGATAAGCTTTTAAATAAGAGCTTTATATTAAATATTATTTTGTTTACTTTAAATTTTTCAATATTCAAAATGTTTAATATATTTAATTAAAAATGGACTTTTCAATTTAAAAACTTTTAGAATTTTCCATTAATATTTTAACACCTAAGGTAATAAAATATAGAAAAAGGAAAAATTTATTGATATTAGAAGAGTTTGAATTATTTTATAAATAAAACTTTAAATCTATAGTGACTCTATTATAATGTCTAACCAATTTAGTTAGTCTCATTTTATTGGATTCATTTTTTTTTTCTCAATATTCTTTAAGATATATTAAATTTTTACTTTTTTTTTTTAAATTCCAAGTCTGTTTTTATTTATTTTATTATAATGTATTCCATTTTTACATCTTCCATATCAGATGGCTCTATTTTAATGACCACCAACTGTACACGTATGTGTGTCGAAACTTTTATTTTTATATAAAATTTTTAAATAATTAACCATTCTTTGCAAAGTGCTTTGATAATCTTAAAAAAATGTAAAACAAAAAGTTAAGATGATAAAATCAAAAATTCAAAAAGAACATCTCACCTATGTAGAAAATGCAGTATGCTCTTAAGATAAATTTTAAATTTAAATAGAAAACAACGATTTGGTTGACCAAAATAATTTATATAGACAAGAAAATTATGTTTGGGGTTAGCATATAACTTCGCTTTTAAGAATCCGCACAGGAAACACTCGGAAGCAGCTAAATCTATGGAACAGGAAGACCAATCTACATCTCCACTTTTCGACATCCAATTCAGGATATAAAAATGTTCTGGAGCATCTCTCAAGATGTTGTTCGTGAATTGTCTCTGTATTTTCACGGCACCAAAGGCGTCTGTTTTGTTTATTAACGGACCCTCTTGAGTAAAAATACGCTTTGTCACATGAATTTCCTGTAAAAATCAGAGTTTTGTCTATGGTGCTCTAAAACCTTTCTATGGTTTTTAAATAGCAGTTGATAAAATTAAAGCTAACCAAAATGTTAGTAAGTTAAAATTGTACAACTATCTTTAGATCACCCTATATAATTTTATAATACTAATAATTTTACGTTTAAGAAGTAAATTAATTAAAAAAATTATAATTGCGGAATATAGTATATGTAACCTTTTATTTGGGCCTGCAAAAGAGCAAATATGTAATTCTTTAATCGTGGTCTTTTCTATAAATACAATTTTAATCTACAGTTCATATAGTTTTTGACTAAAGCTTGTCTCTAATGCATGGAAAGTGGTAGATGTAACATAATCATGCTATAGAAACCTAGATAATCTCCAAATACATTTAAATCTTACCAGTCTATATCCCTACTGCCGATAATATCACAATTATTCGAAAAACTGATCTTAAAAATACTAAAGAAAGAAATCTATTCCAAAGCATCAATTTAGATTTAGAGATACAATAGAAAAGGCATGGGAGAAAAAATAGATATGCTCAATAACTACTTTGGGAGCCATTTTCTCAGCTTATACGAGGGTCGTTCAATAAGTCCTTAGAAAAAGATGGAAAAAAACTGTTTTTTTTAAAAAAAAAATTTTAATTTTATAACATAATCTCCTTTTAGCTCTATACACTTTTCCAACCGTTTTTCCAAAATTTTTATCCCGTCCAAAAAATAGGATTTCGGAAGTTCTGCAAAATACTCATTCGTTTGAGCAATGACGTCCTCGTTCGAAGTGAACCGTCGTCCGCCAAGCCATTTCTTCAGATTGGGGAAAAGAAAATAGTCACTTGGGACCAAATCTGGTGAATAAGCGGGATGCTGCAACAATTCCATTCTTAATTCCACAATTTTGGCCATGGAAACAGCGCAGGTGTGCACACGCGCATTGTCCTGATGCAAGAGGATTTTTTTCTTCTTCAGATGGGGGCGTTTCTCTTTGATTTCCTCGCTCAACCGTTGCAATAACGATGCGTAATACGCTCCTGTTATTGTTTTTCCTTTTTCCAAGTAGTCGATAAAAATGATGCCCTGCGAATCCCAAAAGACCGTGACCATCACCTTGCTGGCCGATGGCACAGTTTTTGCCTTCTTCGGAGCCCGTTCACCCTTGAAAATCCACTGTGATGACTGTCTCTTCGTTTCTGGAGTGTAGTAGTGTATCCAGGTTTCGTCCACAGTGACATATCGACGAAGGAATTCGGGAGGATAGCGATGAAAGAGTGCCAACATAGCCTCAGAGTCCACTCTGAGAGCAAACGCGGCACCCATCTTGCCGAAATTTTTTTCACAGACAATTTTTCATGCAAAATTTAAGCGACTGTACCTTGTGATATGCCCGTGGCCTCAACTAATTCGCGCACTTTAATTCGCCGATCGTTCAAAATCAGATCGTGGATTTTGTCGATGATTTCAGATCGTGGATTTTGTCGACACCTCAACTGGGCGTCGTGGATTTTGTCGACACCTCAACAAAATCAGATCGTGGATTTTGTCGACACCTCAACTGGGCGTCCTGAACGATGTTCATCTTTTGTGGATGAACGGCCACGTTTAAATTCATTCACTCAATTGTAAAGCGTCGCAAACACAGGTGCAGATGTGCCATGAACTGCATCCAACTCGGCTTTGATTTCTTTCGGGCTGAAGCCTTTCAAATGGAGATGTTTGATGACAGCCCTAAACTCGCTTTTTTCCATTGTTATGCACAAATAAATGTCGTTAACTTTAATCGACGATAGAAATTGACCTACGCTATGGATCGAGCTGAAATTTTGACAGCTTTCCTGTCAATAATGTTACTTACAAAAGTAAGTAACATTATTGACAGGAAAGCTGTCAAATCTTTACAGGAAAGCTGTCAAATCTTTACCGACACTACGAGCGCAATTTCTCGGATTTTCTAAGGACTTATTGAACGACCCTCGTAGATTAGACCCTAGCACGAAAGTCTAATCTAAAAGCTGAGAAAATATCTCCCAAAGTATTATATAAAACTATTAACAGCATACTTATCAGATAGATTATTTAGAATATATTAAGAGGATAAATATTCTGATTTAAGAGACGCAGAAGCGGGAGTACTACAAGGAAGCATGCTAGACCTATGCTATACATGTCGTTCACCAGCGATATTTCGAAATAATAAAAAATATGGCATACAACTGTGGGGATGTGCAAAGTAGTGTCATATTGGAAAAGTACAAATATTCGAAAACAAGGTACTAAGAAATATAGAAAAGTAGTCAGTGAAATAAAATAAAATTAATGTTAAACACAAAGTTAGATTACAACATCATATCAATGTCGAGGCAGTTAAACTTCTTCTTGATTACCAAAACCAAATCAGAAGGTTGAAAAGAACTAAACCACTCGATTTGGTATATTTGTAATGTTAGGATTACAGACTACGAAAAAACTATAGCATAACTTTGGTTGATCTATCGATGAACAAAATTTAGTTTAACCACTCAGAAAAAAATTTGATAGTTAGTATTATACTAGTTTTAAAAATATAGGAAGTGCTTTTAGTGGGTGAGAAAACTTAGTGTCTTTCAAGTTTTTCATCTTCAAAATAACAACAAACAAAAAAATATAGTTTTTAAAAGATTTTAAAATTCGCCATTATTTGTTATCATTTTTTAATGTAGTTTTAATAAAATTTTGAATACGAAATATTTCTTTTTCTGTAAACTAAAGAACTATTTATATAAATTGAACAATTTCATTTTTGCTTATTAATTTGGTAATAATTTCAATTATTCTACTTAGGGAAATTTAAGTTTCTATATACAAAAAATGTAAAATTATTATAATTGGATTTACTCTCCTTATTTGTTTGCGAAAACATTGCAAAAGAATAAAAAAATTACAAATTGGCATGAACCAGTTGAATTCTTTTTATATGTAAATACGAATTCTTCCATGTTGCTATTAATTTTTAATGTAACTTTAATTATACACTTAAGTTAATTGGTTTTAATAAATTAAAATTAATAATACTAATTGATTTGATTTGTTTCTCTTAGATGTTAAAGATACATTGACAGAAACATTAAATGAAACTGTCGTACAAGTAAAAGGAGCCGTCGTTGGTGCTGCACAAAATATTGGACAGGGTCTTGATCAAGCGATTCACGGAAAAAGACTTCCACCACTGAATCGGGGAAATTCCAAAGAGAACGAAACAAACACTGAGGAGGATGCCAATAAACAGAACGATTCCGAATGGACTCATATTCCATTGAAAGAGTCTGCTGATGAAATAAGCTCTAAAGCATTAGTTGGTATGTCGGATGTAATAAATACGAAATCGAAAGAGTTCAGTGATGAAGCAGAAAAGATGACCGATGATTTAATGAAAGAAACGGAAGACGTACTCAGCGATACTGTCAATAAACTTTCTACAACCGTTAATGAAGCTATTAAAACTGATAGTCCAGCCCATTCGGTAGACAGCCTCAAAACATCATCACCAGAGCCAGAAATCGAACAGGCTTTCGCAAATGATGAATTAACACAACCCCCAACACCGATACCAACCCTATCGGAATTGGAAAATCTTCAATCGGATTTGATGTCTAATGATGATAGTAAAGGCTTTCTGGGCGTACCACCATTAGATCTTAGTAAAGAGTGAGTATTACCACCTCAATCACCTCAAACACCATCACCACCTCGAGATATAATTTTTTTAGTTGAAACTAATTGAACTGAATGTTAATATAGGAGTAGCTAAATTCAAAAAAAAATATTAACGCCTGCGTACTAGATATTAAAAAAAAAATTCTTTTCATTCTATTATTGTTTTTTTATTTATTTTAAATAATCAGTTAAAAATAGTTATTACATACGCAAATATGCATACAAGTATATAAAGGGTTATTCAATTCATGCTTTGGAAACTGATGTCCAAAAAAAATGGCAGATTTTAATAAAAAAAAAATTTTATTATATTGCACTAATTTAGCTATTATGCATGAAATAAAACATCATTCAAATGGTTTGCAGGAGATTTCTTGCAGGACTCAATCATTTTCATATAATATTTAATGACTTTTTCGCGCATTTCGAGCTAAAAGTTGGCCATTACTTGATGAATGTTCGTTTTTAATTAACTCTCTTTTATTTAAGGATTATTTATATAAACAAAATCTTTTGCATAGCCTTACAAAAAGAAATTCAACGACGTCAAATCCCACAATATTTGAAGGCCAATTGCCATCAACAAATCTCGAAATTAATATACACGTCCTGGAAAATTTTCCTTGAATAAAGCCAAACTTTGTCGTTTTATGTGGTTTTTAATGCCATTTTGTTCAAATCAAATATGGTACATAATAAAATCTCTAAGCTTAGGCTAGAAAAGTTTTATTAATCAACCATCCATAGAGTGAGATATAAGCCCTATTACTGAAGAAATAATCTCCTCTTAAAGTTTGAAACGTGGCTGCAGTAAAAGTATTTGACAATTTTATTATAATATCTGATAAACAATTAAAATGGCTAATTTTAGTCTAAAGAAATATTATATTTTATAATATACATTTTTAAAAACTATCAAATGACATTTCTATACTTTCCAAACTATAAAATGGATAATCCTTTATGAAGCACCTTCCATAATTCGATGTTAAATAAATTCGCACAAAAATATTATTGAACTTTTTTTTTTGTAAAATTTTTGAAATTTTTTTTTAAAGAAATTTATTCATTTTAAACTAAACATTTTATACGAACTATTATTGTTAAGTTAATATTAATGATAAAAATATTTTTGCTGTCAACAATAAGTCTTTTAAAATAACATTAATGTACCTTAAATATTGATGTATACAATTCAAAATATTATACAGAAAAAAATAAAAAATATAAAATAAAAAAAAAACATTTTTACTAATAAACTTATTAAATAAATAAATTCAATATAATAATACATACATACATATATATTTTTGATTAGAAAATTTTCAGAAAATCATATTTATTATAATAATGTATACACTTAACTAATATAATGAAATAGAAAGGATACTTGGTATAGTTTTATAAATAATATAGTTTATTTTCTGTCTATTTATATATAATATAGTGTTATTATAAAAATATAAAATAAATAATATAATATTAAACTTTGAGAAAAAAATATATATTAAATATTTTTAATAAATATAAAATAGTAGACAAAATCATATTTACTTACATGATTATACAATGTATAATATTTGATAGTCTACTATAATAACATAAATGGGTATGCACATAAAAAAAATTAATATAATTAAAACAAATTTGTATATATTTAATAAATTTAATTTTTTTATATATTTTATGCTATTTTCATGCTAATTATATATTATTAGAAATATATTGTAAGAATTGCTCATTTCATATAAGAAAATAGCTCACACAAAATGCTATAATAAGCCTTAATATTTATATTCAAAAAATATAATATTTATATGTAAATACACTGATTATAAATTTAAAAAAAAAAACATTAATAAATAATATTTATTATATACATAGAATATAGAAGAAATATAATCGATTATAAAAATTTATTACATAAACAATTATAGTTTATTTTGCTTGGACAAAAAAAAATACTATTAATTTTTGGTTTTTGATAATTCTCTTTACACACACATATCTAATAGTAAATAATTAAATAATAAATATTATCTTTTTTTACTATAGTATTGTAAATTTAATTTACTCATATGTAAAAATATTTAAAATGAATGTATCTTTTTAATATTAGAATAAAAATATTAATAGAATTTAACAAAAAAAAAAAAAAACAAATACGTTATTATTAAAGTTTATTTAATTTCACTTAAATTGCATGTGGTTTTATTATTCTTTATGTTATATTTAATGTAATTTATTGAATAATTAACTTGATTCAAATAAGTTTTTCGTCCATTGAGGACAAATGAAGTTTTTATAATAACTTATCTGAAATATAGTAAATATCAGTGGATGATGGTGCATAGGAGCTGTAATACTGCAGCACACTCAGAAATTTTAAGAAAATAAAAAAACTTGTAAATTTAATTATTACAAATATGATTAAAAATGCAAATAGAATTAATGGAATTATCATTAAAGAGCCGCTTTAAATTATATTTAGCGACGCTGCTTTTATTGGCAGCGTCAGTTCAACAACACGGACGGTCTGTGCTCACGAACGAATTCGAATGAGTGCTCTACTAAGTGTTGAGAAAGCAGCTGTTGCGGGCAGCGTCAGTCGAATATCACGGACGGTTTCTGCTCACAAGCGAATTCTACCAATAAAAATTGTTATTATGCTTTTTTAACCTGTTTTGATTTTTGATTAAATGTTTATTTTAATTTTTCTATGTCAAAGTTTGTATTTTTTCATTTAATTCTGATATTGATAATAAAAATAAAATTAGAATGGCCCAAACTCTATGAAAAATTTGAATTTTGAGCCATTTGTGCGGTAAAGTGTTGCTAATGAAAAATAAAGACGAAGAGCAATGCGTTTTCATTGTTGAGCAATATTTTAAAAATAATGAAGGTTTGGCAGCTATAGTTCGCAATTTGCGTACAAAATATTGTCATAATAGCAATTTATTAATCAACTGTGAAGAGATTAATTAAAAAATTTGGAAATACTGGATTAATTAGTGATCTTAAATACTATAGCCGTCATTCAACAAGCCTTTCAACATAAAACATCGAAGCAGTTTGTAAATCGGACATTTCGAGAAGCGTATTCTCACGGAAGATTTGCATCTTCATGATTACAAAGTTCGTTGAATGCATTATAGACTGGAATTCGTTGACTGGATGATGGAACAACAAGTGGATGCTGTTTTTTCAAACAAAATCATCTTCAGCGATAAGGCACATTTTCATCTGTTACTGTTTGGTGTGGATTTTGAGCTCCATAAGGCATCATTGCACTATTCTTCTTCGAAAATGCAGCTGACTACGCAATAACAGTTAATGATGCTCGCTATCGTACGACATGATAATTCAGTTTTTTGTACCTAAATTGCAAGATATGTGGTGTCAACAAAAACGGTGGTACCACATGCCATACAGCCCGAGAAACAATTCAATTACTGCATGATTGTTTTCTATCAAAATTACTTTTTGCGTGAATTTTGGAACATTCTTTATCATAAGAATTAATATTATTTTTTTAAAAAAATGCTAATTAACAATTAAGACCTTTATACTATTATTACAGAAATAGGTGATTGCCTACCATCTATTTCTGTAATATAAATTTATAATAAACAAAATATAAAAATAAATACAATTTCAAAATTATACAACATAAATTTATAATAAGCCACGTGCCGCCACTGGTAAATTATTGCAAAATTAAGGATTTTATTTTATTTTTATATTTTTAGAACCAAAATTAGATAATTTATTAAAAATCGATTTTTTTTTTTTGAATAACAAAAAAATAATATTTATACTTTTCGGAATTGATAAAAAAAAAAAGATATTGAAAAAAATTCATATACACAATCTTATATCCTTTTGTCATTATTCTTCTAATATTAATAGCATAAACCTATTCGTACAAACACATAAGTAAGTATAAATCATTCAACATTTATTTATTTTATGACTATTACCAAAACCATTCAATAAATAAGTGACGCCATAAGAATTCAATAAATAAAAAAATATTACATTCAATATTATTATTTAGAAATGATAGAAGATTTTGATACATCGTTACTATAATAGTCGATATTAATAGCCATAAATAAATAGTATCCAACTGTGCTGGAATGTCATATTTATGTTAGCTAAATTCTATTATTTATGTTAGGATGAATATTTATGTTTAAAAAATATATATATAAAAGTTCATTTAGGATTGAAATATACAATATAACTACTCAAAATCTTTTTAATTGTAAAATATTCAATATTTATCTATAATACAATAGAAATATGTTTAATATTTAACAATTTACGAAATTTTGGGCACTAATAAAATCTAGTAAATTGAGATTTTAGAACTGCCCAAAGAACTATAATCTAAATTTAATAATTTTTAATGAATTGTGCATAAATTAAAATTGAAAAATTTCAATGCTACAATAATAAATCCAAAAACTCCAAGACTGCCTTATGAAATGGAGAGTAAAGGTAAATGAAAAGAAAAATTTTCCAATAAAAAAAACTAAAAGCCTAATACTATTAGACGTACGATCTAAATTATAAATAAACAATAAATTACTAATATATAACACAGTAATTTAACCCATATGGACTTATGGACTTGAACTTTGGAGTTCAAGAAAGCCTTTCAACTTCCGCAGAATCTAATCCTTACAGTTGAGAATAATTTGTAGAATTTCCAACACTCCTTTCTATGTTCATAATAATGTGATCCATCATAATATTTTTGTGGAACATTCTAAGAAATTCCATCGCGCCTATCCAAACATTAAAATGGGTTAAGACCCTTTTGTGAACCAACTATCCTCTGTAATTCTTCCCAGAGTCTCTGTTCGTCATTTGCTATCAAAATTGGGAATGACGTTTTTGCTATCAAAATTGGGGTTATGGATAAAATAAAATCCCTCTTTAGAAAACGGAAGTGCAAACAAAGATATTTTTGTTATTTTTCCCACTTCTACAATAGTTTCTCATTGATATTTTATTTTATTTTTATAAATAAATGTTACTCCCTTCAAATTAGTTCCCTTGACAATAACTATATTCCACAAAAACTTAAATAGGAAAATGAAAAAATTGTTTGAAAAATATTTCTGCATTATTTAAAACAAATGATAAAAAGTATAAACTCTTAACAAAATACAAAAAAAACGACTTCAATGGAGTGACGTTTAAATGAGAAAAATTACTTCAAATATTATTTCCACTAAAAATGTAATTAATACAATAAATTGAACAATTAAATTAAAATCCTAATTAAATTGTTTTAAATGAAATTGAAAAAAAGGACCAAAATTACAATTTGAATATAAACTAAATCCAATCAAATTGAAATTAATTAATTTCGATTCTTATTGGATATAATCAAATCGATTTTCTTGCTAGTATTTTACCCTACAAACACTCCAAATTTCCGAAAGCTTTACTATTTAATAAGGAACACATTCTGCTCGTAGCAGTAAATCTTTCTATACATCTATTGTGGTATAATTTTATCCGTGTTTGTATACATACATTCATAATTGGGGGGCATTCAAATATTTGCTGAAGGGTTTTTGGTCAAAATCTCAACAAATTAAATGATTTCATCAAGTTAACTCCGTTTTTGGCATTGTTTACCCATACAAAAAAAAAATGGAAAATTTTCTTTAGCATTTCTACAATATAATAGATACAGACTAAAATATACTCTTATAATTTACTTAATATAAAATACAATCTGCTTATAAATATTTTCTTTTTTTTTACCATATAAATTCTTGTTCTTTTTGTTTATTTTGTAATTCAACAAAGATTTAAATAAACACAAATTCGGCATAATTTTTCATAAATAAGATTTTTCTGTAGATTAGTAATAATAAATTCAAACTGAATAAATATTAAAGGAGTATCAGGAGAAAATCTCAATTAATAATTGCTGCTTACATTAACAAGATTGGGTTTTCTTAGCAGCCGTTCTTTTGTTCAATTATAAATGGTTTATAGTATGACGTTGTAAGAATATATTGTCTTAATAATTTGCCAATATTGTGCTGTATTTATACTAGAGATATTCAAAAAAATTACTCTATTATAAATAATAAATAATAAAGGTCAAAAGATACTATCTTTAGATATACGAACTCATATAGCAAATAGTTTGACATATCCTTTACATTTTCACCCATGTAACGGATTATCCAATTTGTGTTTTGGAAAGTAAAATTAAATTAAATAAAATTTAAATTCAGATTTTGAATAAACTTTTATTTTATTATATTGTTAAAACCTTGCCATTATAAAAACATAAGAAATTTTTATAAAAAGTTTTGTAAAACTTAATCTTTTTAAAATAGTTTTTGATAACTTTTTTGCACAAACTCTAAAGTTTTAAGGTCATCTGCGTAGACATAATCTTTCGCATAGCTTCTGGAAAGAAAAAGTTTAACGGTGTTAAATCACCAAATCTCGAAATAACGTGTCATTGAAACTTTTTGCGTAGTTTTTAAAGAAAAAGTTTGTCGTGTTTTGTGGCTTTTGCAGGCGTTTTATTCAAATCAGATAAAAATCTCAAGTTCTGTTAAAAAAAAATTGGCTATCATATGACCGACTATAGGGCTCAGAATTGACGGCAACTGTCTTTCTTCATATCACATTCAGATCACATGCGCGCATACAATGGATTTTTCATAGTTGCTTGTGGATTTTTGAGGCCCCATATTTGGCTTATTAACTGTTATTGATACATATTATGCCAAACTTTGAACTAAGTTTATTTAACCTGAAATGATATATACAAAATTTCAAATGACGGTATTGTACCTTTCGTACTACAAAATGGATAATCCGTTATATACGTTATAAAATTTTGGCACCAATTTTAGTAGAAGATCTGCATTTTAATGAAGAACCTTCTTAATGCTGTTATATTTTAAAAATAATAAAATTTAAAAAAAAACTTCAACCAATGCAAATACATACTCAAAAAATATTTCAAAATATTCACAATTATTATTCTGTTAATATACATTTTTGTCGTTATTACAGGGTAGGCCAACTTGGATTTACTGATGTTAAATATTGTAATTCTAATTATTTTTTGATTTTTTTTACATAATGATAGTATTATTGGTAATTTTTTCTCAATTAATTTGTGAATATTTTTAATCATATTCGAAAAAAACTGGACCAATTACTCTATTGGCCATCTAAAAGGGTGTAATTGACGATCATGAAACTTTCTCAAATTCTCCGTACCCCAAATGTGGCATATCTGTTTATTAGCAAATTCTCCGTACCCCAAATGTGGCACATCTGTTTATTAGCATATCCATTTAAATTGAAATGCATTCCATTGCTCATAATAAGGTTGGTTAAAAATTTGGTCCTATATGGGCAAGTTGGTTTACGAACCAACTGAATCTTGTATGGAAACATCTTCAGATCGTGTTTTGAATTCTGTTTTAGCGATGTTTCAGAAGTGCTCAAATGAGAAGCATTGATACAGGCGGACCAATGTTGAAACTCTCTCGTACAGCCTCTATAGATTCTAAATTCTGAAGTTCCTGATCATGGTTGATTGATTCATCTCCTAATCATGTTTGTACTGCGAGATGATGCAACCCTAAAATCGTCAAAGTATTTTCTTTACGTTGTTATAACAGAACGTCTGGAAACATAAAAAATTGCACAATTTTGATCCGTTCTTGAACTAAGTACTCGTATGTAGCCTATAGAAGTTCCGATAAAAGTTTAATTTATTTAAATAAAATAACTTTTTAACTTTAAAAGGAAACTTTTAGTTAACAAAGTTCAACTCCTCCAATAAAATTTACATTTGTTGCTTGTGGCTTGTTGCTTGTTGTTTGTTATTTGCTGCTTGTTGCTTAGTTGCTTATTTCTTGTTGCTTGTTGGTTGTTGCTTTCTGTTTGTTTATTGTTGCTTGTTACTTTTTTCTTGTTGCTTGTTGCTTATTGCTTGCTGTTTGTTGCTTGTTGCTTGTTGATTGTTGCTTTTTGTTTGTTTATTGTTGCTTGTTGCTTTTAGTTTGTTGCTTGGTTGCTTGTTTGTTGTTGCTTGTTGGTTGTTGCTTTTTGTTTGTTGGTCTTTGCTTTTTGCTTTTTGCCTTTTGCTTGATGCTTTTCGCTTTTTACATTTTGCCTTTTGCTTGTTGCTTAGTGCAAAGTGCAACGGCAAAATGCAAAGTGCAAAGCGTAAAATGCAAACTACAATGTGCTTGTTGTTAGTGGTTTGTAGCTTGTTGCCCATTGCTACTGATAATTACTAATTGCTAATTTCCAATTGCTGAATGCTTGTTGCTTATTGCTCAATGCAAATTGCGAAGTGTAAAGTGCAAAGTACTAAATGCAAAGCGCAATGTGCTGGTTATTGCGGTTTGTTTGTTGTTTGTGGATGCTTGTTGCGGGTTATTTGTTGTTGTTTCGGCTTGTTGTTGCGACTTGCTGTTGTTATTGTTGTTTATTGTGTCTTGTTATTGTTGCTGCTTGTTATTTCAGCTAAGCCTGATAGTATCTGCTGTGGTATTTGCCAAAACTGTGGCGGCAGCGGTTGAATTTTGGGTTGTAACTGTGATTGGATCTGACGCTGTTGTTGAGACTGAGCTTATTGCTGCGGTTGCATCTGTAGAATCACATTTGTCAGCATTTAGGCTGTCGTTTTATTTTGCATTGGCTGTTAATGTAACTACATCTGCTGTTGTTTGATTGAGCTCGCCGGATATTTAAAAAAGAAAGTCTGACGCAATTGTTACTCAGGATTACCAATATCGTTTTAAAACCCCTCCAACAACAATTATGTATTAATGAGATGAGCTCCAGTATTCAACTAAAGTATTTTTAAAATATTATTATAAAGACAATAAAATAATTTTCATCTAACCCTACATTATCGTAGTGTGCAAAAAAAAAAACAAAATAAAAAAATAAAAACTTTCGAAATCAACCAGTTAAAAATGGCTCATCCTGTCTATATAATAAGTATTATATATAAATAACTAATAATCACATTTGACTTTATAAAGAAAAATTTCCCAAAATGAAAAAGAAAAAGTTTCAATGATAAAACTTTTTCCAAAAAGGTGGAATTAATTAGAACTAAATGGAAAAAGTTTCTGTAAAACTTTTCCATAAAAACATTAAAAAAAAAACTTTTCTAGACAGTATCCTAAATGAATAAATATTTTTAATTTTTGTCCAATCAGCGTACATGTCCTGTAAGTATATAGCAAATATTTTTAAATGAGCTATTCATTAAGAATAACTTCATTAATTATGGGAAGAAAAAGGAAATATTTCATTATTTAGAGTTTTTATATTATTTTTTACAAAAAGTTTTAATTTGAATTTGATCAAAGTTTCTTTATTCATTATAAATTTGGCTAGACAAAAAATTATTTGTAATTAAAACTTATGAAATTTTTCTAAATTAATGAATAAAAAATTATTTCTTTTAATATAATCAACAAGAAAAAACAATATTTAGCTTAATAAATGTTTTTCAATTTTTTTTTCATCTAAAATGCAAAAAAAAAAAATCTCAAAAGTCCATCTCGTTATTATGAAATTCATGTGAACATTTTCAATTTCATATACTTTAGAAAAAAATACAATATAAATAAACAATATCAATCTTGAAAAAATAATAAATAATTTATAAATGATTTTAAAATTTAATTATTTTAATATTTACATAAACCTAATACTATAATTCTACCGTGTGTACATACGAGTATGTACAGATATAATTTTACTTTAATAGATAAAAGATGTCTTTTTCAGTAAAATATAGAAATAATTTATACTTTTCAAATTCAATTTGGAATTTATGGTAGAAATTGTAGAAATGTTCTTGTATTATTTCAAATTTAAGTTTTGCCCAAGGATAAATTCCATTTCAATTACTATCAAAATATATATATATATTTATTCATGCCTACCAGATATATAAATTCCATTTATATCTCTAACATAACTTAATAAAATAAATTGTAGCATTTTTTTTTAAATATTTGAAAAACATATAAGAATAGAGGACAAGTTCACTTTAATTCTTGTCATTTATTTGTGATTAAAAATAATTTTTAAATTAAATTTATAAGTTTCGTAATATTTAAAAAAAAATTAAAAAAAAATTCAGAACTCATAACAATATTATAAAAATAATCTGTTGGGCTAATTTATTAGTAAATAGATAATGAGAATTGTGACAGAAAAGTAATAAGATTGAGATGGATCAGGCAACATTGTGGACTTTTCCGTCTACATAGCCTGTACGTTAGTCCTTCCTAATAATAGATCGTAATAATTGAAGTTGTATTTTTTAAGTGCGTTAGGAAATTTTGGAACAACGGTATTTGGTTCAAGGATGTAGGCTATCAAATTTTGGTGTTAAACTTATTGAATCCACGAGTTTGAACCTTTCAAGGACTGTCTGAAAAAAGGACTTATTTTTATAAATAAATGAAGTCTTTCAAAAGGTCAAAAAAAGAGTTCTTGGCATCAGATTGTACATTGCAGAAACTTGGATGTTCCACCATGAAAACATCACATGAGTTCTTGTGGGAAAAAGGGATTCTTATATTTTCCCAAGTTCCTATGCACCTGATCTAAGCCCGTGTTACTTTTTTTTTGGTTCCCAAAAACCAAAAAAAATTAGTATTATCGATAACATCGATTCTAGTTGAAACCTTCCAGCACTGCTGCTACCAAGAAACGAAACAACATCTCCACCGACATATGGCTGCCCAAGGAGAATTTATTTGATAAGGATATTTATTGAAAACAAAATATAGGGGAACTAATTTGAAAGGGATAATATTTATATTAAAAATAAAATAAAATTGTTGGGAAAAAATCAGTCTCAATATTTTTCTGTAAAAAACTCACTGAAATAATCTAAAAAAAATAATCATTCACATTTCAAATATTGTATAATAAATTCTATTTATTCTTCTCATTTTATTAATTAATTGAAGAAAATCCTTCAAAAATATAATATTAATTGTGCCTCTTGAAAAACGTATAACACATATGTTATGTATGAGTACATATGGTCTTAATTTAGTCTACTATAAAATTATACTTATTAACTAGTAAATAAAAATAAATATTGCAATGCATGTACAAGGCCATATAATATATGTGTATATATGCAGGTAGCTAGTCATATGTAAAAAGTACAATAAAAGAAAAAAAATTATGTGTTAATTTGCATACCTGTATATGCTTAGAAAAGAAAACTTGTAAAAGGGAAATGATTAAAAAAATTAATAATACAAAATATTCCAAGGATAATTAAATGTTTTTGAATAGATGCTTGTCTATTTTTATATATATTTTTTTTACATGTACAAAGAGCTTAAAATCAGACACTAGATATCAGGTGCTTATAGACTCTGCTTAAAACCTCTGTAGGAGAGAAAATAAATAACAGCAAATATATCTTGGATTAAGAATGATGGTAGGCAGTAGCAGTGTAGTAAGTAGAACATTACATAAGGATTCTGTTTCTTTAGCATATAAAAGTATAAAAATACTAAAGTAAAAAAAAATATTTTTCTATTTAGGCAAATGGGACATTCAACTGAATCAATGGATAGTTTTGAAAATCTGATAGTTAGTTTCGAAAATCACAATGAAAAAGTGATATACTCTATTGAAATTGTTAATGAAAATATCGATAATGGTTCAAGAGCTAGCAATATGGAAAATATTCTCGAAGAAACCGAGGCACAAATTCTTAACGATGATAAACGATCAATTTGTGATGGCATTGATAATTTAGAATTAACACAAATTAGTGATGATGCAAATAATACTGACAGTTCAAGAAGTAATAGCATAGCTCTCGATGAAAAAGATTTTGATTTTGATACTAACGATAATAATAAGTTTAGTGCAAGCAATCATATTATCCATTTTATTGAAGATGTAAAAATTGAGAAGTCTATGGAAAATATTGACATCGATACTGAGACTATTGCCAATGTAGAGTTGCCGACAGATATGAATACAGACAAAATAGAATCGGAACCAAATGATAATTTCGCAATAAAAATGGAAGAAAACTCTAATCAAGAGTTACCCAGTGAAACTGCGTGGGAGAAGATGGCCGATGCTACTGTTAAACTTCCTGTCCATCAAATTCATGCCTACCAAGAACGTACAGAAATTGTGACAAGCGGAAAATGGGCTAGTGTCGATAATTTACTAGAAATATGTACAAGAAAAGAGAGTTTAGATTAATTAAACAATTATAATCATTTGTATACTCGTATTCTAAATTGTAATAAGTTTTTTAAAAAAATACTAAAAATTATGTAAAAAATTATAATTGGTACAAAAGATTCCATTTAAAAAAAAAATTGTAAAATCATTTTTTATAAAATAGTACCGTTAATACTTGAAGTTTGGAAGCACTTGTATAATTATTATTAGTTTTGGGTTAAAATCGATATTTGTATATAATAGATTAATAGTTTGTTAATTTTTTTGTAAAATTTTAATTTATTACTAATGAAATAATAAAAAAAAATGTAAAAGTAAAAACCTTTTTATTTTTTTTTCTATTTGTATTTTGTTTAATTTAGTAAATTATTTTAAAAAAATAACAGTATGTATATTTGCCAAATAATAAATTAAATGAAATTACTGAAATGAAGAATTTTAGTGCAATCAAATGTCGTCGATCCCAAACGAATTTCTAAAAACAATTCTAGAATCAAGCAAACCAAGGTTACTGACATAAAATTATAAGATTTTTTAATTTTATTTATAAAAATCATAGGCAAAAAAGAATTTCTAGATTTCGAATCACACAGTGGCAAGAAAAAAAATCATGGTTCCAAAAATTTTAAAGAGAGCCAGGTAATTCCTATATACCAGTGTTTAGAGCTTTTATTTCAATCTAGATTACTCTGGCCATTTCACAAATTCAAAAGTAAACAAACGCAATTGGTTACTACCAAAAAAATTTTTTAAATACAAAACAGATTCCAAACGAGTTTACAGCTTTTATTTAAAACTAGATCCGCTGGCGAGACCTAATTTTTTTCAATCACTGTGTTTATTGTCGTAATTTTAAATTTGCGGTTTTCTTATCCAATAAGAAAACCCCAAATTTAAAATTACGACAATAAACAAAAACAATTTGCGACCGATAAAATTTTTGTGTATTCAAGATAGGTTCCAAACGAGTCTTATCCTTTTTTTGAAACTATGTCACACTGGCGAGATAAGATTTTTTCGGCCACTGTGTCACTCCTCCAATAAGAAAACAGCCAGTTCACGATGGGGCCTACAAAAATTTTTTTGAACACGAAACAGATACCACATGAGTCTAGAGCTTTTATATAAAACTTGATCACACTGACGAGATGGGATTTTTTTCAACCACTGTGGCACTTATCCAATTAGAAAACCCCAAGTTTAAAATTACAATAAACTAACACAATTTTTAACCAAAAATTTTTTGTGAACACAAAATACGTTCCACACGAGCCTACTACAGCTTTTATTTTAATCTAAGTCACACTGGCGAGACCAGTTTTTACAATCACTATGTCACTTGTCCAATAAGAAAACTGCCAGTTCACAAATTCAAAAGTAAAGAAAAAAATTTTTTGAACACAAAACAGATTCCACACGAGTCCTATACTTCTTTTGAATCTAAGTTTCACTGGCGAGACATGATTTTTTTCGACCACTGGGTGGTTACTCGTCCAATAAGAAAAGCACAACATTTTTTCGGCCACTGTGTAATTTTTTAAACACAAAAAAAACTCCTGTTCATTTTTAACATTATTAAAACAAATTTAAAAATTTTGCAACAACAATACAAACAAAAGGAATTTAACAAAGAGAGAACTAACTATGCATATAAAAACCGTAAAAATAAATTGAACGTGAAATATTACTAATTTAAGGACTTTTGTTATAACAAAATATATTGATTAAAATTACGAACTATAGAAAGTATGAAATTCCATGAGTTTTTTCTATAAATTAAATATTTTCTCTTGCAGAAAATGTTATAAAATGTAACAATTATATAGTCAATTTATTTTATATCTACAAATTCAGGTACAGTAAAAAAAACAAACAAATAAAACTCTGTTGAACATATTTTTTATTTAGAAAATTTGTGAATAACAATCCTGAATTAACTGCAGATGAAACCAATTAATTGCAGACAATAAAAAAAATGTCTTCTATAGTTTAGGGTATAGAGAAAGGCCATCATCATCATCAGCGTCGTTTTCTTGTCATGCAGAAACAGTTTTAACATCACCAGTTAGAGCAACACATTCAATTTCGACGAGGGCATCCAAAGGCAGTCTAGCTACTTGAACACATAAGCGAGCCGGAAAATCATGTTTGAAAACTGAAAAAAATAAATAAATATTTGAAATACTTGAAATGTTATTCATCATTTTTATTTTATTGTTGATTTATTCAATTTATTTAGACCCACAATTACAGTATTTAGTATACTGCAAATAAAGGCCATATTATATTTGTCATTATAGTAATGAAGTTTTTTTTCAAATCCTTTTTTCTAGTAATTATCATGTCGTTCGTATATTTTTAACTATGCTAAAATTATAAATTGTTGCAATTGGATGTTAATCATTTAAGCATAAACTTGTTAATTATAATGACAAACATGTTATTTTGGTGAGATTTGATTCGTTGCTAAGTTGATCAAACATTACAATACAATATTGGAAAAAGTTTAGAAAAACAAACTAGAAACAAATACAATATTATTTTTCGGAAAAACTAATTTGATTTTGTTAATTTAAATACTCTATAAAATAATTAAAAAATACATCCTTGCTCCTAATTCTTTTTGGATTCATAAAAATTTTTTTAATACGTTTTTCTGGCCAAGAATTTTGAAAAAGGTTTTTTTTTCAATTTCTATCTACCTGCTTTTCATATTAAATATTTTCTTATCCCAATTATAGATTTATTTAAAATCACATAGAGCAAATACAATAATATGACGATCTAAGAACTGATTTTTTAAAAAAAATCCTAATTACCCTTTTTATAAATTTCATTGACAGTGCCAAAATCATTTAAATCCTTGACGAATATCGTTGTCTTTACGACCTTCTCAATTCCAGAATCAGCAGCCGACAGAACGACTTTTAAATTTTCCAGTGCCTTTTCAGTTTGTGCAGCTATACCGCCGCCAACCAAACTCATCGTATCCTTATCCATACCTAAACATCCTGATACATAAACTGTTCGATCAGCGATTACAGCTTGACTGTAAAATTTATTTTTAAAAAAATAATAGTTTATTAATTAAAATAATAATTGTTTATGTAATTTTTAGGAGAAATCGTATAATTACTTGTAGGGGGCAACCGGTTTAGGTGCCTTAACAGTGCTTATCAGTTTTCGTATTAATGTCCCTGACATTGCGGTGTGATAAGGAATTTTTGTATATTTTTTTTTTAAACTTTTATCAAAAAATCACTTACAATACTTTTAAAAGTATTATTATTCTATTTCAATAGATATTTGGTTAATTACTTGACAAAGCACAACAAATCTTATTGTCCAAACGAAAAAAAGGCTTCTTAAAAGCATACAGAATTTAGTGTTAATAGACGACTTGGCACTAAATGTCAATTTTCTAGTTAGAAGTCCAACCGGCAAAGATCATTTCGTTCGATTTCAACAGGTGATCGATCGAATATACTGCCATCTATTGAGGATTGAATAGTTCATTCAAAGGAATGAAACTCTTTCGAAACTATTAAAGAAAAATCAAATAAGAAAATTCAGATTCAATTGTGAAAGACAGTGTTATTCTATTTTATTAAATGGTAAATAAATCAAAATACAAATGTATAAAAATAACAGAATTATTATTTGGCTGGCAAAGATGGAGCGTCCCTATTCAAAAGCCAAGTTTCCTCAAAAATCGTGACGTATTTTTTTTGCATATAAATTTTTGCAAATTTTAGATTTGCTTTATCCTTTTATGATTTTATGAATTTAATTTTCTTTTATTTATATAACAAATATGTTAAATTAAATTAAATTAACCAAATAAAAAAATAAATAAATTATAAAAAGTAGTCAATATATATTTTTCCAAGTTACAAACCAAACCAAGTTTTAAATTTCCGTACTTTGTACGTACTATGGCATATCAAAACAAACATCGAAATGTAAGCCTACCTTTACTTGGATTGACAATCAGCTGTTGATTGTTTTCGTGTGCAATTGCTTTATTCTCTGTATGCAAATCAACATTCGATTGTCAAAATTGCGCACTACATTGCAAGCCATGCTGTTTTCATCGCATTGTATGCAACTATTGTGAAAGTATATGTGAAATATTTTCTGGGTATTGTGTGCGATGCTGTGTCACCTAGTATGTTCTTCGGTGCGCTGTGCATGTTATCTGAGTGTACGAAATTTTTGGCCAATTGCCCAGAAGTTAGTGGATTGTTTCCTGTGAAAAGTATGGTGATCACTATAAATTGAATTTAGTGAACAAAATATTCGGAATAAGCAATACTAACTCATCGAAGTATTATTATCTCGCCAATACGACGTTAGATATGCCGACAGTTCTGCAAAGCCGAAATGGGCTTTAGGAAAAAATAAGAATTCTGACTGTCGATAAATAAAATGTGGAAAAATTGATTAATTTTTCGAGATTCGCAACATATTCCTGGTCGCTGAATTATCAAGCAAGTTTACCAAATAGGTAAGAAAGGTTTTCGTAATAAAAAGTTAACAAAAGTTTTTAAGATGGCCTTAGAAAGCTGTTTACCTTCAAGTAATGTGCACCGCAGTTTCTACCTGATTTTATCACCTACAACTTATGTTCAAGCTATTTGGAGAAATTATCAAAAATATTGCTGCTCCGACTGACCATCACACTTTAACAACCTGCTCAGTAATAATTGGTTTCTGTTTACGTAAAATTATCTTTCTTCTTCAATCAACGCAAAGCTCTTTAATATCCCGAACGGCGATGATAAGATTCCGTTGAGTAATTGAACACGAATAGTATTTTAGTTCTCCGTGCATCAGATCTATTTTAGCAATCAGTTTTCAATGGATTTAGGCAAAGCTGAGTCGGGCAAACTTTGGTCCAACGAGGAATCATTTTTTTTATATTAAGGAAGAATGGGCTGTAACTGCTCAAAACAAAAACATTTTCAGTAAAAAAAAAATGCGAATACACTTGTTAGAGTATCCGTATCGTAATAAAGTTTTGGTTTTTTCTGAATATTTTAGTGGTGCGGAAACACCTTGGTTGGGTCGTCGTTTCATCATGCCAAGTACTTTGCTTTTTGCGACGAACAATGAAGGTCGAGTGTACGCGTTATCAACGAGCTCTTCAGCTTGGCGGGAATTCCTATATTTGGGACTGGAGTTCAAAAAAGTTTCCGCAGTTCCACATTTCATGTGGGCAATTGGTGGTGACCGACAGGTATATGTTCACGTCCATGGACTGGACGTTCCCATACGAATGAAGGAGGAGTCGTATGAAAATGAACGCTGGCTTCCGATTGAGGGATTCAGCAGTCGTCTGTTGCCTACCGATCGACATCGATTTTCATCTGGAGATGGGTACGTAGATCGATCGATTGATAAAATCCGATTGCCATCAATGGCTTGGCAATGGGAAGGTGAATGGCATCTGGAATGCTCGCTGGATGGACAACCACTGGATCATGATGGTTGGACTTATGCGCTAGATTTTCCGTCGACCTATCAAGCAAAATCTGCATGGAATACGTATGTGAGACGTCGCAAATGGGTAAGAAATTAAGAAATAGTTGTCCACACTTTTAAATAAAATTTATTCGAGTAGGTTCGCTTTCGACGTTACAGTGCTATGAATTCTTGGTGTGCGATAGCACCGTTACACAAAGATCCAACACAAGAGCCATTCATCGACATCGCAATCGGAGGGAATAATGTTCCAGGTGCGCAAGCCGGAATATTGATGGTTTGGGCTATAACCGCACATGGCAGAGTAATTTAAAGCGCAGAGCTTTTGTCGCGTAGTATGGCCTTGATTTGTTGATTGTTTTTATCTGCAGGTGATGGTTAGAACGGGCGTAAGCACAACATCTCCAGAAGGTCTCCGTTGGACAGCAATAAGCACGCCATCTGGCTGTGAAGTAGCACAAATTAATGTTGGTCCGACCGGTATGGTCTGGGCAGTTTTGTACAATGGACGAGCTATAGTGCGATCTGGCATTACTCGTGATTCGTTAACTGGAGAAACTTGGTTAGAGATTAAGCCCCCAGGAAGTGGATTGAAGATAACACAAGTCGCTGTAGGTACAAATTCTGTTTGGTGTGTAACTAACAACAACAACGTTTGGTTCCGGCGTGGTGTTAAAGGCGAAATGGCTGGAATCAGTGAAGATTCTGCAATTGGCTGCGGTTGGGTGGAAATGGTCGGTAACATTTCGATGATTTCGGTTGCAGCCAATGACCAAGTATTCGCGGTAGGGTCAGAAGATCGAGCTCTTTACTTTCGATCGGGCGTATCTGCAACTGATCCGACCGGTAAAAAGTGGAGGTTGATACACTGCCCAATGCAACTAAGCAGGACTTCAAGTTCAGCTAGTTTAATTTCTCGGAAAAGCGGGAGCGGCTCTCCCGGATCGAAACATCGAAGCTTGAATAGTTTATTCAAAGATAAGGCGCACATTGAAACTTCGGCATTTGTTGAGAACTTTGAGGAAACATCCCGTAGTGCACCTACAGCCAATCCGAAACACAAACCAGAATTATGGCATAAACCAGTCGATTCTCCGCCGAACGTTGGAAGTTTGGCTGACAAACGACACGCCAAACCGCAGCGAAACGATCAAGCCTCTTCCAGTGCACCAACTAACGATATTCCAGAAATTTCGGGTAAATTATTCGAGACACAATTGAAAAATCCCCGTGCCTGGTCACCGGTTCGTAGTGTAGGATCTATTGTTGGGACGGAAGCACATCCCGAAACCGACGCAATAGTCTTCGATGCAGATTGCTCACGAGATTCTGGCGTTTTCGGCGAAGATGATGATCATGGAGGCTCTCAGTACTGGGCCGAATGCGATGTTATTTGGACAGGCTGTTCAGCTGGGGCCGTTACAATAGATCTCACTCAATTGCCAAATTGGTTCAATGATAACTACGCGTCTACACAACAAACCGAACTCACCGAACCTTGGCGATTAGACATTCTGGAAAAACTAAAAAAAAGATCTGAAAAATTCATCCAATTGGATCTGAAAAGATATGAAAAAGCTGTGGAAATGAAGTCGTGGACAAAAACTGGCGAAGCAAGAGCTCAAAAACCAGCCGGACTATTCGAAGACTGTCTCATCGAACTTGAATGGGTAAATGCAGATGACTCAGGTCTGGACTCGGGCACATTGACCATTTTGAATCCTGATGCTGTCACCACAAAAATGCAATTCTCACTTTCGGAAATCACCTGCGTTCAATGCTGCAGTGAGCCAGGAAGCCCGCGAATAGCTCTACATGCTCCACGTTTACCACCAGGATCTTCTCCACTCAAATTACAATTTACCGGTGATACCGAAATGGAAGATTGGCTTTCTTATCTGACGTCGGTTTGTAGCCGAATTAACGAAGTTCACGGCCGACCAGCGGATAATTCTATTTGGATGACTAGTGCACTGGGTGATGTGTTTGTTTTTGATCCCACAAATATCAAATCAGCCCAATGGAATGAAGAGAAAAAGTGCTACTACCAAAATGTGGATCTATCGGCCACCGAAACGCCCTATTATAATACATTGTATAACGGGTAATTTGTCCGTAAATTTCAATTTTTTTCTTAATTTTTTAATCGAAAATTTACTCATCTTTAAACAAATTGCGAATAGGATGGATCCTGGGTCAGAGTTGGAAATTAACGGATGCGTGTATGATGATGCGGATCACATTCGATTCGACTTTCAATGTCATCCCAACATCAAAGTCCGACACAAAGTGGAAAAACTGCGAATGATTGGACTACATTTGAATCCACGGTAATTTTTTTTTCTTTTGAAGAAATTTTACAGAAATAGGAAATTGCTCTTTCTAGCTTCAATGAAAGTGTGTTGATTCTGAACTCGATGGAAAATTCTGAATGGCAAAACGAAATACGAATGGATGAACTTGGATTTGCCCGTGGCGTTGAGTTCAAACTCGTGTTCAGGTAGATTTGTTTTGGTGTATAAGAAAATGCTGTCAATAATAGCGAATATTATTGCCTTGGTAGATCGACCAGTGCTGGCTATCAAATTATCATTAATGGAAAAGAGCATTGTACGTTTAAACATCGCTTGAATCCGGAGTCAGTAACGTGTTTGCATGTAAGTGGACGTGTGAAAATTTTTAAGGTCATTTACTGCAGTCCGTCTGTGATCATTCCACTCCAAGATGTATTCTGGCGCCAAATTGGTGGTCATCTTCGGCGCGTTAAAACTTGCAAAGCAGGCATCACTTGGGGCATAGGTTATGACAGCACCGCATGGGCTTATACCGGTGGTTGGGGCGGCTCTTTTCTCAAAGGCCTTGAAACCAGTTCTGGTCAAATCCATCCAATGACAGACATTCATAACTACTATATATACGAAAATCAACGCTGGAATCCTTTGAGTGGCTACACTTCGACTGGCTTACCAACAGATAGGCATATGTGGAGCGACATTACTGGTAAACACAAGCGGAGCAAGGAGCACACGAAGCTGCTTTCCATGCATTGGCAATGGATCTCAGACTGGATGGTTGATTTTCATACGCCCGGAGGTGTGGATAGGGATGGCTGGCAGTACGCCGTTGATTTTCCAGCAACGTATCATGGCAAAAAACAATTTACCGATTATGTTCGTCGGCGTCGATGGTACCGCAAATGTAGATTAACTACCAGTGGGCCTTGGCACGACTTCGGTAATTCAAAAATATTAGATGTTTCGCTGTACGTAAATGAGGAAAATGCGGACGTTCCAATTATTGTATGGGCAGTTGCTGCAAATGGCGAAGTACTCTTGCGGCGTGGAGTCTCAACTTCTAATCCGATTGGAACTTCATGGGAACATGTGGCTAGTGATCAACCTTTGATTTCCATTAGCGTTGGACCAAATAACAAAGTCTGGGCAATTGGAAAAAATGGATCTGCTTATTATAGGCGCGGAATGTCAACTGAAAATATGATAGGAACCGCATGGCTACCAATCGAACCACCAGCTACCATTTCGTTTAAGCAAATTTCAGTAGGCAAGCAGGGTATATGGGCCTTAGATTCAGCCGGCCGACTAGCTGTTCGAAAGGAAGTAACGCAAATGTTTCCGGAAGGAACACATTGGCAGATTCTACCTATTGTACCAAATAGTCCACCCCATACAGATGGCAGTAATGGATTCAAATGTATATCGGTGGCTGACGAAGTTTGGGCTACCTCGTATAGTGGTGTCGTTTGCAAACGTAGCGGTATTACTAGAGATAATCCCGCTGGGTCTGGTTGGCATCTCGGAATTCCCGTAAGTTATTATATTCCCCAAAGAAAATAACATTTTATGAAAGAGATTGTTGAATAATTATTTCGTTTTATTATTTTAGGGTCAATGGCAACATATTAATGTTGCGGCTTTTGAATGAGGCTAAGAGTCTGATATTGTTTGCTTTATTTACGTATACACATATGTATTTTTGGCCATTTTTTTAATGGAAGTCAAAAAAAAAACTCATTCAATTCCAATTTAACTCGTCATATTGTATAAGCTTTATTATTTATAATAGTATATTTTGTTTTCAATAAATTTTTCTTTATTAAATATTCGATGTTATTTTTGCTAGTTCTTGTGAAAGATTTTATGTCACAATCTAATTCTTTTTAGAATCTAATTAATAAAATATCAAATAATGCTGTAGTTTTTCAAACAAATATTTTATTCAAACCCAACGTGTTTTAATACAAGTTCAAAACCGAAACGGTTAATGCTGTTTTCCAATGGCGTTTATTTTTTTCACCACACTGTCGTGTTATAGTACAGATGTTGAGTTGAATTTCCGTATTTGACAATCAGTGATTATTGTTGAAAAGATATTTAATCAATAATTTACTTAGATTGTACTTTATTAAAATCGTGATAAAATGACGGAAAACAATGGTGAACAATTGGACATTTCCTTTGATAAGGATCCTCAGCGATTTAAATTGATGTTAACAGAATTAAAAAGTTCAGTAGATGTTGTTGACAAAAATGGGATGAGCCTCCTTCAGCATGCTTGTTTTATAGGAGATCAGGAGTGTGTCCGTCTGCTTCTGGATAGGGTATGTGACACTTCCGAAACGCTTTGTGCGATACCCGTAAATTATTGTAAGCGATCCGTTGGTTAGGGCGCCGATCCGAACTACAGCGAAGCTCAAAGTGGGGCCGTCAGCGGATATACAGCTCTTCATTTTGCTGCCATAGCAGGAAAGTCAGATATAGTTTTCATGCTAATGGAAGCTGGTGCTAATCCAAAGGCTCAGAACTCTGTCTCAAGGACTCCATCGCAAATGGCAGCGTTTGTTGGTAATCATCATTGCGTCTCAACTATAAACAGTTTCATTCCGAAAAGTAATGTTAGCTATTATACGCGTCTACAAGGACAGCAGACCCAACCATATTTACCGCCATATCTACTAAATAGTTTTCATAAATTTATAATTCAAGTAAACCTCCATCCTGTTCGAATTGTTTTTAACTTACAGAAGTATTCGGGCTTATTAGAAAATCTGCCGATAATAAAAAAAGTTCTTGCAATGATGTCTAAAAGGGAATTGGAAAAGATGTACGAGGATACGGAGATTCGATCTTTCAAACTCCATTATTTTGGTTGTATTGTTGATGAACTTATGCGTTGTCAACAACAGTTTCCTGATAAATATATTGACCGTTTTATTAAAAGGGTCTTAAAAGAAAATGTTGCCGGTCAACTCGACTATTTTGATTATATAGTGAAGCACAGTTTAAAAGAATTTCCCTTCCACAATTGTAAAATTTACCATGCGATGATCGCACAGTTGACTAGTCCGGATATATTGCCATATGAAGTATTACGAAATGCAATAAACGGAATTCGAGGTTTCAATGTAAGTAAAAAAAAAGTACATGCATGAAGACAATCACAAACAAAATGTAAATATGATACATTTTCAAACTTTTTCAGGATTCTTTCGAATGTTCCACTTGTGGGGTAGAGAATGCAACTAAAAATTGCCTAAAGTGCAATCAAGCGTATTACTGTGATGCTGATTGCCAGAAATTACACTGGTTTCAGCATAAGAAAAAATGTGAAGAATTAGCTGAAAAATCTGTTCATTCAACTATGAGTGAATTAAAAATTGATGAAAAAATTGAAGAGCATAATACAAAACCGTCAAAAGAAAATGATACAACAGAATGTGATATTTCCGACAGTGAAAATAAGCTCTTAACAATATAAATTTTTAAAGCAGTTAATAGAACTTTGGCGATGCAATTTTTTTTTCAAAGCTTAAATTATGATTTTTTTTTTAGAGAATTTTCTTTTAATTTATTCTAATTGTATAGTTTCTAAGTTATTATAATAATGTTTATGTTCTGTCGATATTTTGTGTAAGATATAAAGAAAAAAGTAAATAAATGTGAAAATTTTATGAAAATCATTCAAAAATAATTTTTTCTTAGAATAATTGTTTCAATGATTAGAATTTTTCTAACAATTCACATATTGCTAAAATAATAATACAAATTTTTAAAAATTTACGAATGTCAGCGCCTTAACAATTGCTATTCCTGTTAGTTTCCTACTGGCTACAGTGCTGCGCCACAAGTTCTAGTGTTACTCATGTTTGGAGCTGTTTTGACGTTTACACACTGTTTGGGGAATATTCAAAAATAATAGATTTTCTCTTCAATAATTCTGGTTTGCGATTATTTGTGTTTTTTCAAAGATCGTACCATATTTAAAAAGAAGGATTTGCAATTTATATTTATTTGTAACTATTTTAAAATAAGTATCAGATTAGAAAGAGTTATTTTCTTCTAATTTATCAATGGATGACAAAAAACTTTCAGATCAAATTAAAACAATTTATACAAAAATAACAGAAAATAATTTAGACGATTTTGCAACGTATCTTAAAAATGTAGATGAGCCCATAGATGTTGTTGACGAATTCAGTATTAGTCCTTTGCAACATGCTTGTTACTTGGGCAACGAAAAGGCTGTACAATTGCTACTGGAAAAGGTATGGGCCACTGATTTGATGTAAAATATTCACTTTAAACAAGTATTTTTTTTTATATTTAATGAAAAAATAACTTGTTATTATATGATTTATATTTAAGATATAAAAAATTAATTTTTAACATTTCAAAACTCCGACTATTAATGTTTATATATTTTTTTAGGGAGCAAATGTTAATTACATAGAAAATACTGCAAATTATACGACACTTCATTTTGCGGCCCTATCCGGAAATGTTAATATTGTACAGGCACTTCTAAAAATTGGATCCAATGCAAAAGTATTGAATTCAGCTTCAAAAACTGCATCTGAAATTGCGGAGTTTGTACAGAATTTCAAGTGTTCAACTGTTATAAATAAATTTATCTCAAAGTCAGAAATTGAAAACTATTTCCAAGATGATAGTGAAAGTAAAGAAGTAAATTTACCCAGCAAATCGCTCGAAGCATTTCATGATTTTCTATTAGAAATAAATATTCATCCCGTACGGATTGCAATAAATTTAAAAAAGTCTTCAGATTTAATTGCAAATCTATTAAAAGTGAGAAATATTTGTTCAATGTTAGCTGACACCGAAATGGAAAAATTTAAGGAAGAATTTGAATCCCAAGGGCTTAAGTATCATTACCTGAGTGTTGTTGTTGAAGAGATCATGCGTTGCCAATTAGACTTTCCTGATACGTTTATCAATAACTTTATGAAAAGAGTTTTGAAACAAGATAAAAGTGGACAGTCTGATTACCTTGATTATTTAGTTAATTATTGTCAAAGAGAATTTCCCTTTAAAAATCGTAAAATACTAGAGGTATTGGTAGGTGAACTGAAAAATGAAGACTCACGGCCACCGTATGAAGTTTTATTCAATATAATTAATGCGCCGTATAAGCTTAAGGTATATTCAAATATTTTTTTTTTATTCAACTTTGATTCTATATTTTTTCCTATTTCTAGTACACTGATACATGTACAGCGTGTTTTACTGAAAATTCTACCAAAGTATGTTCGCGATGCAAAAAAGTGAAATACTGTGATGTATTTTGCCAAAAGTTACATTGGTTCCAACACAAAAAATATTGTGCTTCACCAGAATCCACAAACGAATAAATTTAAAGTTTAAAATTCGCAAAGAAAGTAATAAATTTTTTTAAATTGAAATAAAATCAATTCGAATTAGAAAAGAACAGGAATATTTTTTTTATTTTCTAAACAAATTATATGCGAATATTGTATTTGTTCTATTTAACAAAAAAAAAATACATTTTAATAATAGTTATAATTTGTTATCAGGAAAAGGATATTCCTAATTTCGCAAATACATCTCTTCCAATTGAGCAACATTTCTGTCCCAATTAATATTGAGCTACTTTGTTAGTATCACTAGTGCTCACAGGCGGCGATACAACCGCAAATATTACTTTCGTTGAAAAAAAAAACTTTTGACATTTATATTCTCGCTTACTCTAGACAGAAATTTAAAATAAACGCGATTTTTAACTTGCTTTTTTTACGATTTTTTTCCAAACTTATACTGTCAACTTTCAATTGAAATAACTTGAAATCATCAAAATACATTCGAAATACAGTCCGTTTATCTTTGAAGTAATCCACGTTGCTATTCTTGGTGATCTCTGTTATTTTTATTGCTCCTATGCTCTATTCATTGTGTTTTTGCACAATCGGCGCGAATTCGTGAACTGTACGTCGACAGAAAAATAAGTAATAATATTTGCATTAGGAATGGGTAGTGAAAAAATATCCAGCGAAATATTGATAATTTTCGAAAAAATAAACGATAATCAGCTGGATAATTTGGCAGAGCATCTTGCACATACCGGCCAAAGCTTGAATATCACAGACGATTATGGCATTAGTCCATTACAACATGCCTCCTACATAGGAAACGAGCGAGCCGTGCAAATTCTCCTAGAACAGGTACAGAATTTAGTGACAGTATAATTTACGCTTAACAGTTAGATTGGAGTGCTAGGTTAACTCATATATACTGATACTGATTTTTGTCAATTTCCGGTTTTATCAAGCTCAGATTCCGAAAGATTGAAACAGTTCAACATTTGAAAATTTCCCATCTTGCGATCAGGGAATCTTAAGAAAGAAACTAGTCGTCTTTTCAAATTGAATTTTTATTAAATGGATATGTTTATATTTTTAGGGTGCCGATGTCAATTACACTCAACATGGTGCCAATTATACAGCACTGCATTTTGCAGCATTATCAGGGAATTTGAATATAGTACTTACGCTACTCAAGGCTGGTGCCAATATAAATGCGGTCAATTCGATTTTAAAAAGTGCGTCCGAAATTGCCGCATTCGTTGGGAATCATCAGTGTTCTGCCACAATAAATAACTATGTTCCACGAATAGAAATTGAAAAGTTTTCTATCGCAGATGGAGAACAAACAGAACCACTTCTCAAGGAGAATTTAATAGATTCGTTTCATAATTTTGTCACTGGAACGAATATACATCCCGTTAGAGTGGCACTTAATTTACAGAAATACGCACTAATTGACCATTTAATTAAGATTAAACGTGTGCTTATAAAGATGGGTGAAAATGAAATGCAAAAAGCGTATGATATAAATGAGGCGATAGCTTTAAAATATCACTATTTGAGTTGGATTGTAGCTGAACTGATACGATGTCAAGAGAATTTTCCACATGACTTTGTTGAACTATTCTCGAAGCGTATATTAAAACGTAACAAAATAGGTCAACTTGAATTTCTTGAATGCTTAATACGCGATTGTGTACGGGAGTTTCCCTTTCGGGAATGCACGATATTTCGACATGTTGTATCGCAGCTAGCAAACAAAGACTGTTTACCTGCATTGGATGTTCTGAAAAATGCCTTCAATGGACCACGTAATCCTTTAGTAAGTTCTACATTTTAGTACACTGGAAGTACATATAAATGTTGAATATTTTCAGAGCGATGCATATTGTAGTTCATGTGGTGAAGAGAAACCGGATAAAAAATGCTCAAAATGTAAAGAAGTGCAATATTGCGATCGGGAGTGTCAGCGACTGCATTGGTTTATGCACAAGAAAACTTGCGCTCGTCCCATATCGACGTCTTCAAATGTTACTAGTGGCTTAGTGACACAAAGTAATAAACGCGATCTAGATACAACAGAGATTAGCGAACAATTACGAAGTTTAGTTGCAAGCTAAATTTAACTTTAATTCGAATTGAGTTTATTTTCATAGTTATTTATGTAGCATTTATCCATTGAAAGATATGTTTCTATATGACGAATTCGAGACGATGTCCATCAATAAGTACTCGAAATATTTTCTAGTTTTTTTCAATAATTTGCTTTAATTTCTAACCCTTTTAGTTTGTTTTTAGCAAATATAAATAGGTTTTCGTCTTTCATACTTTTTTCAACTTTTTCTCCTCAAATATTAGATAAGATAAATCAAGGTTTGAACAGTACCTGATTATTGCCATCAAAAAGAAAACCCAGACCAATATTGATAAATAAGCTTCTAATTCTGTGCTAAAAGAGTTCTTTTTTCCCCCCAAATAATACTTATAATTTAGAATTACATGAAAAACTATTTTTTTTTTATTTTTTTAAAAATTTAATTCAAAATTTAAGTTGGTAAACGATACTTTGTTTGAATAACTAAGAAAAATTTAAAAGAAAACTAATTTTTTCTCAATCGCGTTTTTTTTTTTTGTAACTTTTATAAATCACAAATGTAGTTTTATATGAATAAATACTTATGTGTAATGGGTGATGTGCACTCCTTTTTTACGATAATTGTGTGATAAACTGAATAAAAATGCAAAATCGTATGAAAATTGAAATTTCTTTGAGAATTTCTACGTTTTTTGTTTGCAACAGAATTAAGAAAGGTAAACAAACAATTCATTTTCAGTTTTACAAATTACGAGACTGAAATATTCAATTTATTAAAAGATTATTAATTGTGGCCATTGTTTAAATATGTTTTTTTTTTAATGTTTTGTTTTGTAACTTTTTTTAAATATATATTTTTCTTTCTCTGATCGTAGATATTGTATGTTGTAATTAGATTATTTGTAAATTACTTCATTTATTTCTTGTCAATTGTACATGATATTATAACGAAAAAATAAAATAATTTTTTTTGTGTACCAAATGAAAATTTGCCTTTTCTTATACAATATATTTAATTGATTTCAAGGATACGCCGGATACGGCTATTAATCTTTAATTTGGCAGATTATTAATGTTAATAGGTTAATATATTTTGGTATGGGTTCACTATAAATTTCTACTGTTAGAGCTATTTTTTGTTTGTTTGTGAGAAATTTCCCAAAGAAATGTGGGCCAGGGGCCAAATCTAAGCACCACGACCAAAGGGCCCATTTAGTGTCTCAGGTATGACAGTTTTAATGTTCAAAGTTTTTCTTCTTGCCCAGAAATTCGGATTGGTGTCCAGTAAATGGGTTTGTTGATGGTCTGCCAGTGTGTAGCGAGGAAAGTCTCACTATTTTCCCATTCTTTGCATCTGGCGGAACAGAACAGAACCTACACGTACATGGCCCGGCACCTACCGCAACTGAATAAAGCGATTGTTTATTAGGCGATGTCTTAGAGCCATTTTTTTTTCTCACGACTTTATTTGAAAATGGCTCTCTAATGTTTAGAAACAAATGTTGCTAAACATACAAATAAATGGATTAAAATTAATGTTATATGAACTATAATTTTAAAAAAATTGATTTATAGAAATTTATCAATTAAACTTATAACGAATTTATTCAAGAAAAAACTATAAACATACCAGAAATAAGATAAAAATTTATTTAATTTTAAGCAGACACAGACTCATTCTTTCATAACAATCGTTTGTAAGGTTTAAGTTGAAAACTTATTTGTACCTAAAACATCAAAAACTATAATATACTATATTATCTATTCAAAAATTACCATAGTTAGTATAAAGAAACTAAACATTGATATCATTTTTTCATATCAAATATTTATATAATTAAAATATGATTTTATATAGTTTTAATTCCAAATTTAAATACATATATGAACATTTGTAATGCTTAAGTTTAATTGAAACAAAAATCGGCATTTTCTACCAATTTGTTATTCAATTTATAATATTTTATTAATTAACTTATTAAACACATTTTATAGAAATGGGAAAAATGGAAATTTTACACACTGGGGTGTTAATGAAATTATTTCCAATAAAAATCTACTGCTTAATAAAATAATTTATATCTGCTATTAAACGGTTTTATTAACAAACAAAAAATAAATCATTTCATATAGCTTATACTTTTGTTGTTGTTGTAAATTTATCATAAAATATAAGTTATTTAATAATTTTTATATTTATATTAACAATTACTATAATAACATTTGATTTAAACCTAATATTGCATACTTAAATATACGAATTCTGTTCAAAAAGTATCGCGAATTTTGAATTTTCGCGGGTTACGTATATTCGATCTTCGATTTTTTGTGGCGTTATGTTGGTACTCATGTCTCTCACTTATGACGACAAGTTCGGCCATTTTGAATGTTCAGTTAATTTTTAACAGCTGCTTTGCTTGCACGTGTTTTGGCTCGTCTTCGATTTTTGCCCATTTTCGACCAAAAACAGCATCGCATTAACATTGCTAAGGAACTGTTGGACTCTGTCCGCGACGACCCAAATTTACTCCAGAGGGTCATAACTGGTGACGAATCATTGCTTATGGCTATGACGTGGAAACCAATACTCAACCAAAAACCGAAAAAAGTGCGCCAAGTTCGGTCGAATGTGAAGGTTTTGCTTACAGTTTTCTTCGATTGCAGGGGCGTGGTGCATCATGAGTTCTTGCCACATGGTAGAACGGTCAATAAAGAATATTACCTGCAAGTTATGCGCAAGTTGCGCGAAGCAATCCGCTGGAAACACCCGGATTTGTGGGAGAACAAAAATTGGCTTTTGCCAGTTTTGGCCAAAAACAACACTAATAATGCCGCAGTCACCGTATTCCGTAGGTCCTGGCCCCCCATGACTTTTTCTTGTTCCCGAAACAGATTCTTTGATCCATTTTTTGGAATGGGCAAAAATCGAAGACGAGCCAAAACACGTGCAAGCAAAGCAGCTGTAAAAAATTAACTGAACATTCAAAATGGCCGAACTTGTCGGCATAAGTGAGAGACATAAGTACCAACATAACGCCACAAAAAATCGAAAATCGAATATACGTAACCCGCGGGAATTCAAAATTTGCGATACTTTTTGAACAGGCCTCGTATATTCCAAATGGCCTCAAGGACGTGGTGCTACCTGAAATAATTTGCAATCAAATATAAAAGTACTTAGAAAATTAAATCGGCAAACTTACGTATTTGGAGAAAAAAAATTAATAAATCGAGATAGGAAAATAAACTCGCACTTGCGTAAACTGCGGAAACATGATTAAATCTTTTTGACAGTATAAATCAAATTGGTATATTTGAATTGACTTGTGATTAAGTTCATGCTTTTATTTTAATTGAAAATAAAAAGTAAAATAAAATTACTCGCAATCAGAAAATTAATCGTTTTTTATCTCAAGAATTATAGTTGGAACAAACTATCACTCATAATTGAATGGACCAAATAAGATATATTAATTCAACTTTTTACTATACAATTTTTGGGGGTACCCTTTCTTTGATTGAATATTTTAATAAAAAATATATGATATTAAACTACATAGATCACAATATACCGTAAGGAGTATAAAATCTTTTTATGCGTATACAATAAGGTTAACCTTTTTTCTTCAATAAAATTCGGGACATTTTTTTTTGTAAAAAAAAACGCCCAATGACACAAATATAAATACAATAAAAATATATTTAAAATAAGAATATTTTATAAAGGTATGCACATTTTTAAGAAGTTCATCGCAATTTTCTATCTGTAGCTGGAAGTCTTCGTAAATATTATAATCGAAATTGAAATTTTTAGGATTCCAAAAAAAAATTAAATTTACAAAAGTTAAGAAATTGTGTTAAAAATTGATTTTCATATTTCGAATATTTTAGAAACTATTGAAAAACTTATTGAAATATTAAGTGAAGATATAAACAAGCAAGATCTTTTTTTTTATGTGCATATTATAAAGAATTTTGTAAAATTTTATAATTGGTTCATATACTCAGTATAAGAACGAGTCAAAATTGTTGAATTTTTTTTTTCGGACGTTCTATTTTTACGGCTTCCAGTGCAAACATGAAAAGAAAGTTAATAACGTTTTTAAGTTTCTTATCATGTTGAGCGCGAACAAATTTTAATCGACCTGTTCGCAATGAACAAGCTGTGCAGAGGTTGTACGTGAAATTGATGACCCATCGAAGATGTCAACTTACCGAAAGAAAGAAATTGACGGCTTCTTCATTCCGTTGAATGACCAGCAATTCTAAATATGAACACTTCATTTTATGAAATAAAAACTTCCTAGTAAATGCTTTCAACAATATAACTATTTATATAAATACTTACTTATTCGTTAATACTTCAAAAAACATAAACACTACACTTTCACTAGCACTTTCCGATAAGAACCAAAATAACAACTTGAAAAACAACAAAAGTATGCAAGCATTTCGGTATGCTACCACTTTCATGGAGAATGGTGTGTTTTAAAACTCTCCGAAAGTCTACAAACGTTGAGGCGCTTGATATTTACGAAATAAATAATAAACCTAAAATACAATTTCCATTTCATATCAAAAGATTGTACAAAAAATAAATATTACCTTTCGTTGTGTTTAAATTGTATTTTTGTTTGCAATAAGTGAATTAAAAGGAATATTAATTATGCTTTTGCGATTTAATAAATTTCTATTATGAAAACTAGATGTAAATGGGTGTTGTGTCTACATAAAAAAAATCTACACAAAAATATGCAAGCAGTATGATTTCTCACCGCTTTTGTAATAATTAAGCCAGAAAATTGCGTATACATATACGAAAATCTAACGTACGGGCCTCCAGGTATTCTTTAATATAAAATCTGTGTCTACTTATCGAAATCCTACTCAATTGGGCATCTACAGAACATCGCTACGCCGCATTTTGAAATCAGATCTGAGCATGTTTCCATGTAAAATTCTTTTGGCCCAAGAAGCATTGCCGAGGGATCAGCACAACAGCTACAATATGCCAAAGTCAGTCCAAGATGACCCACCCTGTATAATCAAAATATCAGATCCACTAAAAATGTCATTTATTAATCGAATTTGCTTCAACGCAATCATTTCACACAAGTGGGATAAAACTGCAACGAACTTAAAACGAGCAAATCTCAGACCGATTTCGGGAGCACAGTGCTCAGGGCTGTGGAAGAGGTAGGTCGGTTTGGATACCTGCCCAAAATGGCGCGTCCACCGTTGCGGGTCTGCGTGTGCGTAATGCCGCCAATGCAAGGCTAGCATTAAAATAAAATTATCCTTACTTGAAAATACTATAGAAACTAAATTTATTTTGATAAAATCCCGGACGAATCCTAACCATAATACACAAAAAGTTTTTTTTTCCCGTACAGCATACGGGTCTGTTCAAAAAGTATCGCGAATTTTGAATTTCCGCGGGTTTCGTATATTCGATTTTTTGTGGCCTTATGTTGGTACTCATGTCTCTCACTTATGACGACAAGTTCGGCCATTTTGAATGTTTAGTTAATTTTTAACAGCTGCTTTGCTTGCACGTGTTTTGGCTCGTCTTCGATTTTTGCCCATTTTCGACCAAAAACAGCATCGCATTAACATTTCTAAGGAACTGTTGGACTCTGTCCGCGACGACCCAAATTTGCTCCAGAGGGTCATAACTAGTGACGAATCATTGCTTATGGCTATGACGTGGAAACCAATACTCAACCAAAAACCGAAAAAAGTGCGCCAAGTTCGGTCGAATGTGAAGGTTTTGCTAACCAAAACCTTCACATTCGACCGAATGTCTTCGATTGCAGGGGCGTGGCGCATCATGAGTTCTTGTCACATGGTAGAACGGTCAATAAAGAATATTACCTGCAAGTTATGCGCAAGTTGCGCCAAGCAATCCGCCGGATACGCCCGTATTTGTGGACGAACAAAAATTGGCTTTTGCACAATGATAACGCCCCTGCCCACGCATCGTTTGTTGTGCGCGAATTTTTGTCCAAAAACAACGCACTAATAATGCCGCAGCCACCGTATTCCCAGATCTGGCCCCCTGTGACTTTTTCTTATTCCCGAAACAGATTCTTTGATCCATTTTTTGGAATGGGGAAAAATCGAAGACGAGCCAAAACACGTGCAAGCAAAGCAGCTGTTAAAAAGCAGTCTTTTTTGGCTGGTGAGCAAGATTTCGCATGTGTTTTGGCGTCGCTCCATCTGCCTATCGTTAAATTCATGCGGCACCCATTTTCCGAACTTTTCAATTTTCCCCATGGCACACAGACGCATGAAAATGACTGCTTGATCCATTTTTTGGAATGGGCAAAAATCGACGACGATCCAAAACACGTGCAAGCAAAGCAGCTGTTAAAAATTAACTGAACATTCAAAATGGCTGAACTTGTCGGCAAAGTGAGAGACATAAGTACCAACATAACGCCAAAAAAATCGAAAATCGAATATACGTAACCCGCGGAAATTCAAAATTCGCGATACTTTTTGACCAGACCTCGTAGCATATTTTTCTATAATTTTCTATTGAACACGCTTTTTAGAGAAAAAAAATATTACAAAATAATATATAATAAATAAACTACAGTAAAATGTCAAGGAATTTGTCCCTCTCCAAAAATAATTTCGAAGACCTAACTAATTACTGAAACGCTAAAGCAGATTTTTTTCTTATCTAACAGTCTGGTCGGTCCTTGGTAATAGTGACAGCACCATTCCGTACTGATAAGAGATTACTTACCAACTATTCTAATCGGCATTATCAAAGGAGTACTTCCTTTAAAAGGTGCTCTGGAAAAAAAACCAAAGTCGGCTTCTAGTTTTACTGGTTTACACGATAATTATCTACAGAATGTAAAAGGGAGTCCGACGCCGTTAATAGGTGCATGGGCGCTTTGCTGCACATGCAATGCGTAATTGTTGGCGTTATTATGTGGGCCATGTGGCCGCGATTATCATTTGTCGTCTAGGGGATGAGTCGCGTGCACACACGATTCTGGCACAAGTAGATGACTAGACTTATTTAAGTGCCTGCCTGCCTGTCACTTATGTAACCTACAAAATCACCAACAAATTGAACAGCGTAAAAATTTATTACTCTGTTAGTCCAAAATTTTAGTGCTTATGATTTACAAATTATTATTTAAAAAAAAAAATAAACCGAAATTTTCCTACATTTTCTTGATAATCAACCGTTGTATGTACATTCATATTAATATAGTATTAATGGGAGCGATTGTAGGGTACTTCTTTCAATAGTACAGAATTTTACTTTATAAGTTATTATTTTTGATAAATTTCATGTTTAATCATCGTGAATATAGACATAGGAATAGTTAAAGTAATTTTTTGTTCATTAATTTGTGATAATTTCTAAATATGAAAATATTGTTGTTTAACAATCTTTTTCTTTTTGGAGCTTTTGAAGGTCTCAAATAGATGATATTTTTTTTTACTATTTAACTAAACAGAAACTGGTACTATTTTATTATAGAAAATGTCAAATAATAAATACGTAAAAAAAACTATAATATACAATAATATTAGCATATTGGAAATTTCTATAAATTTATTTTCTATATTTATTATTTATTTATAATATACGAGTAGTTATTTGCTTTTAAAAAAATATACATAGAAGATTATCCATTTTATAGTTTGGAAAGTATAGCCCTATTATTTAACAATTGTTTTATAAATACTATATATTAGTTCAGATAATAAATATCTAGCGTAAAATATGTTATTTTATATAATGAATTGTTTTATTCTTAAATAATATGATAAAATTATTTCATAAACGTCGTTCGGCTGTAGCTAAATTTCCTCCAGTAAGAGGGTTTATTTCTTGATCGGTGGCTGCATAAATAAGAAATATTAACCTTTACGGGGCTATATAAATCTACAAGTAGCTGTGTATCTGCGAAAAATTGTTAAAGGATATAGATTTTAGTCTAAAGGTGCTCATTTCTATAAAAATGAAGAAAAAGATACACATTTACTGTGAATTCTGAGCGCTATGGCCGAATAAAACCAACTTTTTTTTAGTTTGAATTTACAGATTTAAGCATGGGCTATATGCAGTTTTATCACAAGTTACATAACACAACAAATTTATGCTTTATTTCGCAAAAAAGTTCCTAGGACGCGTAATAAACATACCAGGTGTATAAGTTTAAATCCGCTGTTTTTTAGGACAAAAACACGTTTTTTTCATAGAAAGCAAAAAAATTTATTCAAAGTACTTTCCCTCGCTAGCTAAACATTTTTCCCATCTCTCGGGCAATTTGTGGATACCACGCCAAAAAAAATTCCTTTTCTTTCGAGGTAAACCACTCATCAGCCATTTTCGGACGTCTTCGTAAATATCGAAGTGCTGCTCAGCGAGCGCGTCGCCCATCGACGAAACCAAATAGTAGTCGGAAGGGGCCAGGTCTGGTGAATAATCGGGGTGGGGTAGCACCTCCCAGTTTAGTGTCTCCTAGTAGTTTCGGACCATTTTTGACGTGTGCGATGGTGCGTTGTCGTGGAGGAAAATCAGCTTGTCATGGCTTTGTTGATAATCCATCCTTTTTTTCACGCAGAGCACGGTGCAATTTAATCAGCAGTTGGTGGTAGAGGTGAGCATTGACAGTTTCACCAGGTTTCACAATCTCATAGTAGACGATACCCTGCAGATCCCACCAAACACACAGCATCGTCTTCGGTCCGAAGCGATTTGGTCTTGGGGAAGATGTTGATGGTTGGCCGGGATCAACCCATGATTTCTTGCGTTTAGGATTCTCGAAATATATCCACTTTTCATCGCCTGTCACAATCCGATACAGGAACGACTTTCTTTTTTGTCTGGCGAGAAAGATTTCGCATGTGTTTTGGCGTCGCTCCATCTGCCTATCGTTAAATTCATGCGGCACCCATTTTCCGATCTTTTCAATTTTCCCCATGGCAAACAGACGCATGCAAATGGCTGCTTGAGTAATACCTAATTGCTCCGCGATCGTCTTCGTCCAAAAGAGTCTGCAATTGATGGTCCTCAACCTTCCTAGGCCGATTTTCATGCTTCTTGTCCCACAAGTAAAAATTGCCGTCTTTGAACTGACGAAACCAATCTTGGCAAGTTGTTTCCTATAAAGCACTGTCACCATAGGCCACCATAAGCATTCGAATTGTCAGCCGATTTCTTCAAATTGAAGCAGAAAAGCAGAGCATCGCGCATATGCTCTTTTTTCTGGCACAAAACTAGACATGATTACCAAAGGAAAAATTTATGTTGTTGTATGAAATTGCTCACAATGTGCACTGATTAATGTTGACAGATGTCAAACTCATAAGAAAAAAAAGTATGGTGTGCCCATGGTAGCTTAATACGCTCACTCACGCCATCTATGACCAAACAGCGGATTTAAGCCTATACCGCTGGTATTTGGTTATGTCATTTGGCATCCAAGATCGTCCGATTTGACACTGTTAAAATTTTTTTTATTGGAAATTATAGTGTGAAAATTGTATTTTTTAAAGTTTAGAACCGAATTATAGTTTAATTGGCCGAATTATAGTGCGAAAAATCCAACAAAAACCATCTCAAAAGGATTAAGTCCTACAAGAACTTTTATGACATTCATTTAAATAATATTATATTTTATGCATAATGGCGAAATTAAAACAATATAGTAAGGTACAAATTTTATCAAACTCCGAATTCTAATTATATTTTATTTACATTTATATTCCAAAGTTCAAATTGTATATAAATATCTTTTTTAGACTTTTCTCACAATTAAATCAAACATTTTAAAAATTAATATTAACGATATACAGTGGCTGCATAAATAAGAAATATTACCGTATATGGGGTTATGAAAATCCACAAGTAACTGTGTAAAAGCTATTATATCTACTCGTACGAAAATTTGCTAAAGGGTGTGAATTTTGGTCTGATGATGTTCATTTATTTGAAAATAAAGAAGAAGAGAGACTGTTACTGTAAATTCTGAGCGCTATGGCCGAATAAAAACCAACTTTTTTTGGTTTGCACTTACATTTTTAGTTTTACCACAAGCTACATTATATGACTAATTTAGGCTTTATTTCGCAAAAAAGTTTCTTGGCCGCGTAATTTTGATATTTGGTTATGTCATTTGGCATCCAAGATCGTCCGATTTGACGCTGTTAAAATTTTTTTTATTGCAAAAATACAATTTTTAAAGTTTAGAACCGACGTTTAGTGCTAAAAATACAATTTTTAAAGTCTAGAACCGAACTTTAGTTTAAATGGCCGAATTAGAGTGCAAAAAACCCAACAAAAACCATCTCAAAAGGATCAAGTCCTACAAGAACTTTTATGACATTCATTTAAATAATATTATATTCTATGTACGAGTATAATGGCAAGATTAAAATAATAATCCGAATTCTAAATGAATTTTATTTATATATATTTTCCAAAGTTCAAATTTTATATACAATAAATATCTTGTTTAGAATTTTCTCACAATTAAATCAAACATTTTAAAAATAAATATTTTTTATATTGTTTTTTTCTTCTTAAAAAATACCATAAATAAAACGATCGCCATTATATTCCACATTAATATAGTATTAATTATTAGAGTGTTCATTTTGAGAATAAGAAATTTCATAAAAATTCATAAAAGCCGGAATAAACATTAATGAGAAAAGTAAATGAATAGAAAAATTCCTATTTGGGATGAAATGATGTCTGAAATTGCTGTGTATGTCAATCTAATTAATATCCCCACAATCGATATTTGCTTATTGATCGACTCCATTTGGTTTTTTGGTTTTTGTTTTTTTTAGTTGCTTCGCGATCAATCTAAATATGGCGGAGTAGTTTTTGAAAGCGCGCACATTTCAGATGTTGTGACAATTTTAACGCACCATTAAGCGCGTCAAGTATCGTAATATCATCTATTTTTGGTATATATACAATAGTTGATAGAGTATTTCCAAAAAAAAAAAAAATAATTGTATTTTTAAATAAAGAAAAACTTTTTTTTAATTGTTTTTTTTTCACCTTAAGATAACTGTAACGAAGTGGTTATATACTATATAAATACGTGAGGACGGTTGCACTATGCAATCTGCGGCGAATGGATGGTGTGTTGAGACTATGCTGGTTTCGCACTATACTAATACCCTTGGTATCTACAAAAGTTTTATATTTAATTAAATAATTGCAACAATTGCACAAAACTGACTGTGACGGCTCTTCGATATTTCATTAATTAACACTACTCAGGCATTTCAAACATTTGTCATGGATCTCATGGGATCTGAGTCTTGTCAGCATGCTAGAGTAGCACTTGAAATTACGAGTATGGGTAAAAACGTTGAGCATGTCATGGATCACTCCTTTTTTGCAGTTGCAACTCGTATTTAATAGCAGTAACCAACTGAAAAGGCGTGCTGTGTGCTGTTGGCTGAATGGCCGTTCAGATTCTGTAGGTTTTCCCTTAGAGAATTGCTGTTGGCGTTGCAACCTATCAAGTACGCGATTATTTCTCACTGTCCACTTAAAATGCTAATCGGGTTTTAGTAGCGGTTTAAGCCCAAGTAAATGCAATGCAACCAAACAGAATTTTCTAAGGACAATGTGAACGACAAATTTCAAATCGAAACAAAAGAATTCGAGAAAAAAAAGTTACGACGTGGCAATATTCAATAGGTGGAAGAAAAAAAAGACCAACGTTAACTAACAAGAAGTTGTGTAATTCTACATCCATAGATCGATATGACTGACTGGACTGGTGGTTATTTGAGAGCAGAAATTGTTTTCAAGCAAAAACTATCTTTTAGCTAAAGTAAATATATCCGTTTAAATTGATCAGAATAATAAACCGAAATCCAAATATGATCATCTTAATTTTGTATATTGTTTTTGTCCTGAAATTTCAACATTTGCAAAGCCAAATTCTAAAGTTTCAACATTTTGGATTGGTTGAATTCTTAACCATTTTTTGTAAGTTCAAAAAATATACCGAAATGATTTTCACTATAATGGCGATTAAATCTAAATTCGTTTAATCGAATTTTAATAGAGCATTTTTACTTGAATAGATTTTTTTTTATATATACACTTCGACTGTATAAACATATATGTATGTAGACGTGGTGCATATGTTTGTGAAGGTTTTTTTTTCTTAAATATATTAAAGTGTGCATAAAAATTTCAGAAACTCTACTCCATCAACGTGATTCGTTAATCTAATTAACAGAATGTGGATGTTAATACAAAAAAAAACCAACCTCAATAAATGGTGATTGTCTGTGATTTTTTTTTGGCTAAATTTAAAAATGGTAAAATTTAAGCAAGCAAATATTTTTACTAACCAAAATGTTGAGTATTTTATACAACCGACTGGATGCTACAGAAGAAATGTTATATATAAGAGTCAAAATTCTATCAGGAAAAGGACATGCGAATATAAGGAAAATTATTTAGTATGCATGTGGGGCAATAGTGTACTCATATTAATTCTTTTAATTTAAAGTCGGCTAACTCTAAAGATGAGAAGAACGTTAGCTGTACACAACAGACAAAAACGTTACTATTGACAAAAACTCCATAATTAAAAATGTGCATTTTTAATTATGTTTTAAATTAATCAGCTTGTAAGGATAAATATTAACAAATATGTGCACATTGGCACTGTGTGTGGCATTTTAAGTGGTTTTAATAGAGTTTATTCTTAAGTAAATTGAAAGTTTGTTAGCACGTGCATCGAGGAACGATCCTCCTTTTTTTTATAATTCAATTTAATTTGGTTCTTTTCTATTATAAATAAAATAAACAATATTCAATAAAAATATTCAAAAGACAAAATTTATATAAAAAAAAAAACACATTTAAATGAAATATAATAAAAATTTTACTCTATGAGCTGAGACAGAAAAGTAATGAAACTGATTCTAAAATTTTATTTTATTTTTATTAATTAACGTTATCGCCTTTAAATTAGTTGCCTTCGGCGGAGGTGTTCTTCACAATCCATAGAAGAGCTGGGAGGCTTTAACTGAAGGCGCCTTTGGCTCATCGGTTACACTCTTTTTTGCAGGTTATTGACAGTACCAAGATGATGTCCTTTTAAATAATTTTTCATCTTGAGGAAGATAAAAATCGCATGAACTTAAATCAGTAAAACAGTTGGAAGGGGGGGGGGGGGCGGTTTGAATCGCTTTTTCCGACAATAACTTTTTGATGTTAGTTCATATGTCTGCAAAGTCCGATCTGACGCGAAAGACTTTTTCCGACAATAACTTTTTTGGTGGAGCATTCATATGTCTGCAAAGTCCGATCTGACGCGAAAGACCTTTTTCTTTAGGCTTTCAGGAAAAATAAGTCCTTCTTATAAAGAAGTCCTTGACAAATTTCATATTTTTATTAGTTTTGAAACTTGTGCTGCACATCTACTTGGGCCTAAGCTATGTGGAGGGATCTTTCTGCCACAGATCGTATATAAAATAAAAGGAATTTTTTATATTTATATGCAATTTTAAATAGTTAGGATGGGCCAATTGGATTAGCAGGAGTAAAGTTGAAATTTTATTTCTTATTTTGGCACTTTTGGAACAGCATTTATATGACCTCCCATTTACTTGTTGACCGTTAATGAATACACAATGTTTGTGTCTCCGAATTTGTTATTTCTGCATGAATTATTTGTAGTCTGTTCATGTAAAATCGTCCCTTTAAGTAGTTCCACAAATATAAATTAGCATAGTTAAATATGAGAAACGGGGAAGCCAAGCAAAATCTGCATTTTCTAAATAATTCGGTCAGCTTAAAAGTTCTTAAAGAATCTCCTGATAGACAAAAAATATTTCTATCATAGTCTGACATACCATCCCAGAGATGGTTTATGGATGTTCTTCATCATTTTTGAAAAAAAAATTGAGTTTATCAGCCATAATTCCACACCAAACAGTACATCTAATACCAAGTACGAGGGTCGTTCAATAAGTCCTTAGAAAATTGACAGGAAAGCTGTTAAATGTAAGTAGCATTATTGACAGGAAAGCTGTCAAAATTTCAGCTCGATCCATAACGTAGGTCAATTTCTATCGTCGATTAAAGTTAACGACATTTATTTGTACATAACAATGGAAAAAAGCGAGTTTAGGGCTGTCATCAAACATCTCCATTTGAAAGGCTTAAGCCCGAAAGAAATCAAAGCCGAGTTGGATGCAGTTCATGGCACATCTGCACCTGTGTTTGCGACGGTTTACAATTGGGTGAATGAATTTAAACGTGGCCGTTCATCCACAAAAGATGAACGTCGTTCAGGACGCCCAGTTGAGGTGTCTTCTCCTGAAATCATCGACAAAATCCACGATCTGATTTTGAACGATCCGCGAATTAAAGTGCGCGAATTAGTTGAGGCCACGGGCATATCACGTGGTATAGTCCCTTCAATTTTGCATGAAAAATTGTCTGTGAAAAAAATTTCGGCAAGATGGGTGCCGCGTGTGCTCTCAGAGGAGAATAAGCGCAATCGTGTAGTGGACTCTGAGGCTATGTTGGCACTCTTTCATCGCAATCCTGCCGAACTCCTCCGTCGATATGTCACTGTGGACGAAATCTGGATATACTACTACACTCCAGAAACGAAGAGACAGTCATCACAGTGGATTTTCAAGGGTGAACGGGCTCCGAAGAAGGCAAAAACTGTGCCATCGGCCGGCAAGGTAATGGCCACGGTCTTTCGGGATTCGCAGGGCATCATTTTTATCGACTACTTGGAAAAAGGAAAAACAATAACAGGAGCGTATTACGCATCGTTATTGTAACGGTTGAGCGAGGAAATCAAAGAGAAACGCCCCCATCTGAAGAAGAAAAAAATCCTCTTGCATCAGGACAATGCGCGTGTGCACACCTGCGCTGTTTCCATGGCCAAAATTGTGGAATTGAGAATGGAATTGTTGCAGCATCCCGCTTATTCACCAGATTTGGCCCCGAGTGACTATTTTCTTTTCCCCAATCTGAAGTAATGGCTTGGCGGACGACGGTTCACTTCCAACGAGGACGTCATTGCTCATACGGATGAGTATTTTGCAGAACTTCCGAAATCCTATTTTTTGGACGGGATAAAAATTTTGGAAAAACGATTGGAAAAGTGTATAGAGCTAAAAGGAGATAATGTTGAAAAATAAAAAATTTTTTATTTTTATTTTTCAACATAATCTTCTTTTAGCTTCGATGAGTGGATACATATGGATCATCCTTGACGTATATTTCGATCCTCAAAATGGGTGATTAAATTCCTAATCATATTTGCGCTGATAGCTGTTACAGCATCAAAATACTCGTCAGAAAACATAATAAAATTCAAACAATTTTTACTCATTCTTATACTAATTATGTAACCATTATAAAATTTTATAAAACTCTTTGTAATCTCCAAAAAAAAAAAAAATTACCAAAAAAAATTTTTAAAAAACGAATAAGTTAAAATTTTTTAAATACAATTAGTTAAGCTCACCTTGCATTTAAGTTGAGGTCAACTTGCATTAACGTAAAAATATTTTTGATTATTCCTGTAAAATTGATTAGTTTTTTAGGACTCTAATATGTAAAAAGTCATTAGTCTTAATTCAAATTATGCATTTTAAAAAAGAGAAAAATGTTATCTTTTAACAAAAAGTAATTAAAAATAAAACAAAGCACAGATAATAGTTCTCTTATCTTTGAAGGATTTAAAAATATTTTCGCTACAAATACGAAAAGATATTTTTGTCGAGATAAGGAGTATGTTGCACTTACTACTTGAAAGGATATTTGTTATAATTACTAAAATGGGTAATACCTCCGGCTGAAGTTTATCACCAGCAATTGCATCTGCCTGATAATCTAGGCGTCTGGACAATCTGCTTCTAAAGCATGACGGATCCTTTGTGCTATTACTCCCTTCTGTATTCGAAATAGTGAATATCTTAAGGCGGCATGTAACTGATATGTCCTTTTCGCATTATTGAAAAAGATAAGTACACATTTAATTTGCGTTTTCAAGTGATTGCATCTTCACAAGTATTCTGAGGAGGATCGATTCGGATAATGTTGAAATCATTTTAAGGCGCCATAAACGATTAAGATATCTTTCGGTAAGATTAAATAATCTGCCAAGAAATTATAATCGCAAAAATTTATATATTCAAATTCGTACAATTATTTAAAAGTTTTTTTTTTATATAGAAAATTCATTAAAATAATACAAAATATATTTTAACATAAAAAAAAGGATCAATTGAAAAATACTAAACACTTTTGAGATTACTGGAAATTTAATTGAATATCTAAACAAAACAAAATTTCTATAATCTTCCTTGTTTCGTTCTCTTTCAAATGATACAAATTTTTAATTATGTAAAAAGGACACTTCTTAGTAATATAAAATCTTTTACTTAATTAGGTATCATAACAACTATCATCGGACTCATCCGATAAAGATCTTGAGTTAGATACGATCACCCTCATTGTTTCCTAGTAGATTTAGTGTGTCTGAATGCATATCAGATGAAGTGAAATTCAATGATGGCTACCAGAAAATTAAATGAGACCACCGTTGATACACTTGTAGCGACACTTGTACCGGTTCCTTTTCAGTCGTATTGACGTCCTACCGTAATGCCTTTTGTAAATAATGTTCCCGAGATCGAAATGATCGTGTCCTTTTACAGGTCATTGGTGACAGCTGTTTCCCTTTCTACTCTTATACACATATAACTATCTTGATATATACAATAGTAACAAAATAGATCGGATGCGATAGGCGCGATCATCTTGGAAATCTAGTTCTAAGTTTTGTCAAATCATAAATTCCCGCATGTTTTCCTAACTTGACAGAATGTTTTCTAGCCAAAGAACAGGTGATTTTTTCATTATTGTTACAAGTTGTCTTTTGCAACACACAATTTTCATGTTCTTATATAGGAAAATTTACTTTTATTACAAGATATACATAAGATAAGTTGGTATATTGAAAATATGTTCATTTATTTTTTATGATTGACTGAAAGTTGATTTTGATGGATGAGTTATATATTATTTTTTTAAGGGAATATTATTTAGTAAAATGACATAAAATATAATGTATTGATTAAAACGATCATTTTTAATTATTTATAAAATTTCAAAGTAAAGAAGTTTTTTTTATTCCTCGATCATTTTCAATTATTTATAAAATTTCAAAGTAAAGAAGGTTTTTTTCATAAATGCAGATAGAGGATATATTTTATTTTCTATATTTTTACTATATAAGAAATGATAATTATTAATTTACCGACGGCTGTGCTCTAAAAGTTTCGTAAGACAAAATGCTATAGTTTTTTTTTTTTTTTTTGAAAAATCTCTTTAAATATATTTTTTTAGTAGACAATTTTTAAAAAAAATATTAATTTGATCTTATAAATACGTGAAAGAATTTTTAGATAAAAATGTTTTTTAATAGTAAGAATTTAAGAAACAAGGACTTCAGTTCCATAAGAGTGTGAAGTAAAATTTTTGTTTGTTTAAACAAAAAAGTCGTCAACGAATTCTGTTTAAAATCAAAGTCACGTAACATCAGATTTTAACAGATAAGTACGTGGATTTACACCTTGATGGCTTAACATCCAGAAAAAAAAATAAATCAATGAATGTATATGCAGTTAAAATTGGAGATTATTTTTTGAAAGAAGGAATTAAACTCAAAAATATATTTTCGAGTTAAATCAAGACGATTGATTGTCTTGTTTTATCTTATTTTATTTCAATTTTTTTTTTCATTTAAAATTTTAAGATTTACTTTTATAACCTAATTTTATTATCGAACAGTTAAATTTAATATCAGTTGATAGTCAATTTGAAATTTTATTGAACAAAAAAAAACGAAAAACATCATTTCCCATGGTTTAAATTTTTAATTTCTTACCAAGACTGAAGTTATAAAATTTTTGGTAGCACCTTATTTGAATAGTTTTAAAATTGATAAGATGATAAAATTTTATTATATATATATATATATATATATATATGTATTATATAGAAACAAAAAAATATCGTAAATATTTTAATAGATAAATTTCAACTACAAAATTACCATCATTTTTTTTGTTATTTTTTTTGGATAAAACTCAAGTATAGGATGAGGTACTTATAAATATACTCATAAGTATACCAACTTTGGTAAAACGTGGACAGTAGAAAAAAATGATCCGTATCCTTGATTGTGGGCCCCAACAAGCCGTATCATCGTACAGCTTAAAGCCAAGGTGTGACAGAGAAGTAATCATGCTTCCATCACTGATTGCGATTTGGCAACACTGCAAACTTCCTCTCAGCATATTTTGTACGTTAATTTTTCCTAAACCTGAAATTGTGTTTGTATAGTGCATTATGAAAAATGGAAAAGTGAAATTTTGAGCAACGGTGTACCTTTGAATTTGTTGTTAAATTTGGTGAATCCTTGAGTATGACTATGGGGAACATTTCTTAACATAATCGAGAAGTAGTGAAAGACCAACATCACTCAGGCAGCCCTTAACATTGAAAACTGACGAAAATGTGCAACGAGTGAGGTCTCTTGTGAGGTCAGAGCATCAAGTATAGGATGAAGTACTTATAGATATACTCATAAGTAATATCAGCTTCGGTAAAACGCGGACAGTGGGGAAAAAATGATCCGCATCCTTGATTGTGGGCCCCAACAAGCCGCATCATCGTACAGCTTAAAGCCAAGGTGTGACAGAAAAGTAATCAAGCTTCCATCACTGATTGCGATTTGGCAGCACTGCAAACTTCTTCTCAACATAGTTTGTATGGTAATTATTCGTGTAGTACAAGTTTCAACTTCGTCCAGTACCTATGCGACCCTAAAAAGGGCTGATAAGTGAAGTTGTGTTTGTGTTGTGCATTATGAAAAATGGAAAAGCGAAATTTAGAGAACCTTTGAATTGTTTGTTAAATTTGGTGAATCCTTGAGTATGAATATGGGGAACATTCCTTAACTTAATCGAGAAGCAGTGAAAGCCGAACCTCGCTTAGAGGGCCTTCAACATTGAAAACTGATGAAAATGTGCCTGTGAGGGCTCTTGTGAGGTCAGACTTTCAAGAAATAATTATTATTCAAGCCCCCTTGAGAAAGGGTTCCTTGCGTCAGATCGGATAATGCAGAAACTTGGATTTCTGACGCTTCACCATAACAAATCCTCCAGTCACACTATACCCATCAAAGAGTTTTTATTGAAAAAGGGATTCCTGAGCTTCAGCTAATCTTAAAACGCGTGACCTTTTTTGTTTTCCAAGATCAGAAATCTCTTGCAAGGACATAATCTTCGTACGTGGATAATATTGAAAGGAATCAAACCAAGGAGCTAAAAACGATTTCATTTGAAGCCTTCCATCACAGGTACAAAAAAATGCGGCCACCAATGTATAGTCCTGAAGCACCCATGTCCCGTCAAAAATTGATAAATCACTAAACCCCCCTCCCCGTCCCCTTCTACGTAGGGCATCACAGGCATGTGAGAGTAGTCTAGTTGAAAATTCCACTCGAGTATTTAAAAAGATCCGTCATGAAGAAAGAGTTAGAGAAGATAATAGACTTGAAGCCAGACTGCTCGCCATTAAGTAATTCCTGGAGGTGGAGGCATGGGGAGGGTAAAATTCCTATACACCTTAGGGTTCTCTATCTTTACAGTATCTTTAGAAGATTTCACAATACCCTCGTTAAAAAAAAGTATATCCATTTGCATATAATTTTGAAAAAAATTTTTATTAAATATAAAATTTCAAAAACAAAATTTTTTTAATTTAAATAAATAATAAAAGTTTGACAATATATGTCATATTCTTAATAACAAGTATAGAAATTATAAAAACATAAATAATAATGAGTTTATCATAAAAAAAATATTCTATATATCCTAAATATTTAATAAAAAAAAATTTTGTTCGTTAATTTAGACTAAATTAGAAATTTAACCCACCCAATAGAAATAAATTAGACTAAGGTGAAAACTCTTTAAAAAAAAATACCATCTTATTAAGTTTGAATAACTACATAATAATCGGTTTGGAAATTAAAAATTCCTTAAGAATGTACATTTATAATATAATATATTGGATCAAAATAATTTCAATAACATCTAATAGGTGGAAATTTTCAAATATATTTACATATTTATGGAAATAAATAATTTTTTTTTCCAATAAGGAAAACATCGTTAGTTATTTTGATATTACGATGAAAACTATAATTATACTTTCAATAGAAGATTTACACCTCGACGGCATAGATAAGAAATAGATGGGATATTAGAATAGAAAAAAAAACTTTAATGACTATTTTACTAATTAATCTCGTTTGAAAATAAGCTTTAAAGTCATAGCAAATGCCTAAACTTCTATCCCATTTGGATTCTTATTAATGGTATTTTTATGATTATTTATCGTTTAATTTTTAACAATTTTTAGAGTAGGCTATAAGATCATTCGACGAGTTAAAAAACTAAATTTGAAAGATAATAATTTTGGAGGAATATTTTTTGCAAATTATTTGAAAAGACTAACAAAATAAGAGTATAATTTGGTTAGATAGTAATTTTATTATTAGATATTCAGTTTTTCTACATATTAGAAGAGAAGGAAATTATTTTATAATGTCAACATTTGATTTTAGAATCAGCATAACAACTAACGAGTACAATTACAGTTTAGAAAGTTTAAATTAAGATTAATTTATCTTAAAATTTTTTATTTAATATTTTTGAATATTTTAATTACCAAACAGTGTTTTAAAATTTAAAAAACTTTCTACAAAAATGGTAATTTTAAATGGGGCTCTCAAAAGGGCACAAGTAATTTTGGAGAAGCCATTGTATCCGCCAAAGTGACTCTTTCTCTTTTTGGCGTGAATTTTGTTCTTAAGATTTGATTCATCTTTAAAAATGAATAAGGAGAGACCGACAGTATAGATTTTGAGTATTATGACCGTATGATAATCGAATTTTTTTTTAAATTGAACTCAAAGATTTTATTATAAGCCATATATGGTTCTTAAAAAAAAGTCACCAAAAAATACACCGCATTACGAATTTTAGCTTTATTGCACGAAAAGTGTTATTTCGAGATTTAGTGATGTCAATTCTTGTACAATTTTGTTAAATATTGTGCTTTTGTGGATAATCTTTAAACTTTAGCACATTTAGGAACTAACATTCATCAAATGGCAAGATCTAAGCAATATAATAAAATTTCAATTTTTTTAAAAACTTAATTTTAAATTTTAGTTTATTTAGCTTAAAATAGATATAACCCTTTAATTAATAACACTATCAGTACCATTTACCTTTGGGACTTTTAAGATTCGGTTTTTTTTTTTTTGAAATCTTATCACTTTGTCTTTTGGTGTGTAGAAAAAAAAATTTATATATTTTCAACAAAAAAAAGAAAGAACAAATGATGAAATTATATTGGCGTCTGATTTGAAGTTCTTATAAATTGAATAAGTAGTCTCTGAGTCATATGCATAACGTAAATGAATAAATTTTAAATGAAATGCTAAACAAAAATGCCGGCCATCAGAGTTCCTGTACTCAATCATAAGAATCCAATATAAAATTCTCGCATTTTGTATTGTGAAACTGGACGATGCCGCTATTTACAATATTCCATCATGGTAAGATGTTCACCTGGCGCCAAGCGGCCGGTCTGTGGATTCCTCCGTAGGTCGTCTGATCATATATATACGTAAGTGCTTACCTACCGGTTGTAGATCGATGAGCAACGCATATTCGAGATCAACAAGATATTCGAAATACGAGTACAAAAATCAGACTCGAAGCGAACATGAAAAAATGACCATCTCAATTGGGATGAGAGATAAAAAGAGCTGTATAGTAAGGGACAATAGTATAAAAAAATAATCGTATTCTGTTAATATAATTGCATAAGAAATTGGTTGATGGGGAAAAGAAGGGGTTGTTGCTTGCTTGGTGGTAACTATAATAGAAGAGAAATGGGAGTTTTTATAGTCAAATTTCTTATAAATTGGCCCGCCGGAACAGTTTCCAATCGATTCATTCAATTCGAAAATGATCTTTTTTTCTAAAAAACTAAAAATCTTTAAATATCAGTTTAATAATAATTTTCATCAAATATAGTTTTCACTATTAAATTTAAGTTTAATTTGTACAGAAATAAATTTTTATTATTATAAAAAAAAATCTATAGGGTCTTTAGTATGCCACCCTTATGCGCAGCAAGAGGAACAATAGTCATGTGCAAAATACCAATAAAATTAAATGATTGAAAGTTGAAAGGTAAAAGATACAATATTGGTATAATAGTTAGTAAACGAGGGACTAACAACGCTGCTCGAATGTATAATACATAAATTTATAATTGGGAATACCGATCCACCTTTTTCTTTTTTTTAAAGCTGAGCCTCCTTGATGTGAATTAACATATAATAACTAGGGATTCCTTAATCGAGCTAGAGGAGAAGTCTGACAACATGTAATTTTCAACACCTCGTTAGAAAAAGTCTCTTCGAAAACCTTTTTTTCATTATTCTTTCTTTACCACCATTTTACGGGGTATTCAAATTTGAAATACATTTTTACCATACCAAATAGCATCCGAGTCAGGTAAATCTATTCAAACTGAATCAACTAAATAATTTTAAAACCAAAATAATAAAAATTTAGAAAAAAATTATAACTAACACGAAGAACAGTCCCACAACCATGGGTATTTATTATTCACTCTACTATAAATTATAGTCACGGATTTGACCAAATACATACATGCGCCTCTAGTATGGATGGACTGCACTGATTCCAAAATTTTGTGGGAAATCGAAAACACCTAAAAAATATCAAACTTGTTTAATTTATAATTGAGTTTTCTGATTTATTAATAAGCTAGCCACAAACTTATTAATAAAAATATGCAGTCAAATTTTACCTTAATTAAAAATTCAAACGGTTGAACCTCTTGTTTATCATATCATTTTCAATAGTTGAAAGAATAAATATTACAATTATTAGGCGATGTCTACTCATCTAGTATGGCTACGTGTTACTGACTTCGTTTACGTGCTATTCACACTATAATTAAATATGTTCAATTATCTAAAAGAAAAATTATTACAATCCATTTATCAATGTGGTTGATTCATTCAAATTTTCTAAGAAGTCATTTTGTGTTATTCTTTAAGATTTTTTTTTATTAGAATTCATTGATTTAAATGAGCTCCGTATCTTTTAATAAAAACGTATCTTTTTTTTGGGTTATATGATTTTATGCCGATTTTTTTTGTAGTAAATGTCATAAATTTTTTAATAAGAATAAGTATAAAATTTATTATTGATTTTGCTTATTTAAAGTTGGTTTATATAAATTAAATCAGCTTTAAACTAAGAGTTGCATTTAAAGTGTTATCTTGGAAATTAAAGTTAAATTAAATATATTTTTAATTCATATTTTAATAAAATTTGTATTTTTTAATATTGCCTAAAATTTGCTATTATGCATAAAATATAAAATTATTTAAATAGAAAACCAAGAGACTAATTTATTTTGAGTCAGATACAACTTCAGAAAATTTTGTTATACAAATAACAGAGCTGCACTTTTCGAATTGCTTTTCGCAAATATCTATAAAAAAAAATTCTTTTATTTTGAACACATTTTAAACACAATAAAATGAAAAACAAAATTTAAAAAAAAAACTTCATGTTTATAATTTTCTAAAACCAAATAAAAATTGTTGCATAATTTAAGAAAAAATCCAATGCTCCTCAAGATATTTTGATAGAATAACAACTCAATTATAGAGTAGATATTTTCTTAACACGTAAATATTTATTTGATTTAATAATTTATAATTTACCCTCTGGTATATATTGTATATATATATATATATATACATATTTAAGATAGAAATGATTTATTTTAATAATAATATTCAACTTTTCTTTTTATATAGTTTTCGTCAGGTTCATGTTGGATATACACAGGTACGAGAGTATATCATGCAAGAGCATTCGGTTGTCTAATAAGACTAAAATGAAGGTGAACATTTTAACTAGTTTATTGGGTAAAATGAAAACAAATTTTCTTAACACGATAACTTGTTGATCGACTTAGACAACAGTAAATATCACAAGTAGCTTAAGGCTAATAATACAATTAAATATTGTAAAAAAAAAAAATTTGAAAATTTCTTGTAAATAAAATAATTTCATGAAAATTATACATAAAAACATAAAAGGATATATATACAAGACCTTGTCTTAATATTTTGTTTAAGGTTCGGACTATGTATATATGTGCAATAAAAATGAAAATTTATTGAAATTCTATTACCGTAAACAATTTGTTTGTGTACTTGAAGGAATTCTACATTTCGCGGTTTTTCACTTACATTCGTTTCTCGTCCTGGTAAATGCCTCAACTTCAAAGGACGTTCATATTCCTTTTTGCGCCTTCAATATTGTAACCAATCGAAATTTTCCTGTCAAAAACAGTTTAGAATAAAAAACTTTATATAATCCTAATATGGCCATGATGCAAGATATTATATGTTAGATACATCTAGCATGATATTGTTATGATAAGTAATGAGACCTGAATCACCGAAATGAAAGTACTGGAAATGTGGAATGAGAGACGGTTCTTGCGAGGTCAGATGATCGATTAACATTGAAGCTGATGAGAAATTGTTGAAAGGCTCAGAAAATAGGATTCTTTTTGCATTACCAATCTGCCTCGCCTACTAACAGCTAACACCATTAGTCATCGTGATGACTGGACCAATTGTGACATATTTTTGTTATATACGAGATCTGTTCAAAAAGTATCGCGAATTTTGAATATTTATATTTTTTAATCATGAATATCGATTTTGTCCCCTTCAAAGTCATCTCTACCTGATGTTATACACTTGTGAAAACGTGTTTTCCAATCCTCGAAACTCTTCAAAAAATCATTTTTTGTGATCTTGCTCAGCTCCTCCTTCGATACCGTCTTTATCTCCTCAATCGTAGCCTAACGTCGTGTTTTCATGGGGCTCTTCAGTTTCGGAAACAAGAAAAAGTCACAGGGGGCCAGATCTGGGGAATACGGTGGCTGTGGCATTATTAGTGTGCGGTTTTTGGCCAAAAATTCGCGCACAAGCAACGATGCGTGAGCAGGGGTGTTATCATGGTGCAAAAGCCAATTTTTGTTCTTCCACAAATCCGGGCGTTTCTGACGGATTGCTTGGCGCAACTTGCGCATAACTTGCAGGTAATATTCCTTATTGACCATTCTACCCTGTGGTAAGAACTCATGATGCACCACGCCCCTGCAATCGAAGAAAACTGTAATCAAAACCTTCACATTCGACCGAACTTGGCGCTTTTTTCGGTTTTGGCTTTTGCGGCAGCTTCCATTGGGATGATTGAGCTTTGGTTTCCACGTCATAACCATAAACCCATGATTCGTCACCACTTATGACCCTTTGGAGCAAATTTGCGTCGTTGCGGACAGAGTCCAACAGCTCCTTAGCAATGTTAATTCGACGCTGTTTTTGTGGAAAATGGGCAAAAATCGAAGACGAGCCAAAACACGTGTCAGCAAAGCAACTGTCAAAAATTAACTGAACATTCAAAATGGCCGAACTTGTTGGCATAAGTGAGAGATAGGAGTGCCAACATAACGCCACAAAAAATCGAAAATCGAATATACGTAGCCCGCGGAAATTCAAACTTCGCTATATTTTTTGAACGTATAATTTACCATCCAAACCGACACTTTGGGCACGTAAGCTTCTCAGAATCCGAATTGGACAGACTGCTCTCACTCATGATTTTCTTTTTGGCAACACAAATTGTCCTCTAAGCCAACCGTATAACACTCATTTATCTTATATGAATGCCACATGACCAATAATTACTTGGCTAGCAGAATTCCTGTCATTATGAAGCTCTGGATTCAACAACTCCTTTCCCTAGTCCCCTCTTAAATTCCTACAAATTCTGCTAACCATAGACCAATCTCGTTTAAATGAAGTCGCAGAATGGCCTCATGGTCATAGCGCTATGAAGTGATCTCTAACATATGTCTCAGGGACCTTACATACAAAAAAAAAAAAACATTCTTCGTGGCAGATCAGACAATGCAGTCACAAACCGCTATACACCTGACCTAAGTCCATGTGATCTTTTCGTAGTATCGATAAGATTCAAAACAGTATAACCGAGGATCTGAAGGCGATTCCAATTGAAGTCTTCCATCACTGATACGAAGAGTTGAACCAATTTCTATGGATATAAGGCAGCCCAAGGGAACTAATTTGAAGAGCACACCGTTAATGTATAAAAATAAAATAAAATTGTTACAAAAAAAAAATAGTCTCATACCTCGTGTAAATTTCTTCAGGAATCGCGTGCATTAGCCGGTAACCTTACCTTATGATAACGGTTTTTATGGAACGTTATCTTTAAAAAAAAAAAAAAAAACTATCCTTTTCTCCACAATAACGCACCAAATCCATACGACCACAATTATGAATTATTTTCTCATCTACCGTACAAACTAAAAGGATTAAATCCATTGCCGATTTTCTGTTGTTTATAAATATAATTATAATGGCAAGCTGGTAAAAAATTTGCATGTAATAGTAGTAATTTTATACTATACTATCAGCTCTAAGACCCTCGAGATACGGTAGACAAAGTGTAAAGAATTAATGTATAATTATTCATTCTATATATTACTGATTTATCAATTAGCCCTCGTTTAATCAGAGAGGTTTGTTTAAATAACGCAATTTAATAAGTTTACTATTAAGAAAATAATAAATGAAATAAAGAAATATTAAAAACCAAAAGAATATTTTCAATGTTTACAAATATTCCAAATATAGATAATAGAATAAATATCTTTTTTAGGACAATAAGTTCGTCTATGAAAATATCTATCAAACAGCAAAGTATTGTATTACCAAAGAAAGGTGCTTGAACATTTATTATGTTTATCCATCGTTTATTTGTGAATAAATTTAAAGTTGGATGACTTTAATGGTTGCGGCAATATAATTTTGGTGTGAAAATATAATAAAATCAATAACATATAATAGGCTATAATAGCGGCTTAGTTTATGTGTTGATTTGAATTTTTGATTGATTTTAATTCGTTTACCTTTTTTCGGCTATTTCCAAATCCACACATAACGACTAAGCATCAGTGACTGACTACTGAAATGAGAGACTGCCTACGACATATTCAATATTAGAGTATAGTTCTTAAATTACCGGATTTGGTGTTTTTTTTTTTTTTGTCACGAAGATAAAGTGTTCCTGGTTTCTTCTGGTTTTCCAGTCAATATTGTTAGTCCATTGTGGCTTGTTTTCTTTTCGCGTCTTTTCTAATCGAAACTTTTCAATTCTCTTCGTCTAACTTGGTGATAGGACAGCAAATACCATGAATTATATTATATTATAACAGAAGCACTTTAGTGTGATAAAATATTTCATGGAATTTTCAAAAGAATGAATATTTATTTACAAGTTTTCATATGAACAACTAATATCAATCTATTCCTGTATCTATATGCTGTTTGTATGCAAATGAATCTATATGTATATGTGTCGAAAATTGTCATCACATTCGGATGTTGTGGTCAGGGATTGGTTTTTTTTTTTTTTTTTATGAGCTGTTGACATTTTTTTCTTCTTCAGATATAATATAATAAATTTCGTGGCCTAAAGTTCGGTGGAAAAAATCCAGTAGTTAAAACATCTTTAGATAAGAAATCCATTATTTCGGTATATTTGTGAATCGATTGAGTATTCCGACAGACCCGTAAAGGCGGCACATTCAAATTGACCACATCTGTGGCCATTTCGATATGTGGTTGATGGTTGGTCAATCTCGGAATGGAAAATATCTCGTGTAATATTGAAAAGCTGAAACATTGAAATAAAATCAATCGTCAACAGTTTTCAGTTTATAAAAAAATCAAGTTAGCATTAAGGTGAGGTATAATTTAAGAAGGAATGAGAAGAATCAAAAGAGAAATGAGCTAAAATAAAGAAACACGTTCTTTTTATTTTATTTTCAAATTGTTTTGTTGTTTGTTTTTTTTTTTGTTGTATTGTACAATAATTCGAAGAGAATTTGAAATTGGGAAAAAGTCAAGATACTATAATATTGTACCAAACATCTTCCATTCGTAAATGGATATTTACGGAATTGTGAGAGGTTGTTATGTAAAAAAGGTACGATTAGTTGTAGGCTGTTAATGTGGTAGGTACGAGTAGCTACCGCTTTGGAGTTGGAAAAAATCATCTGCTAAGACCTCCGATATGGTGAGAAGATGTAGAAATGTGTCGCGACAATTACAATATTTCCATTTTCGTGTTGTTCTTTTTTTAACCTTAGACTTGCATACATACATCACATGCAGTCCCCTTGCGTATCCAGGTAATCAGTTTAGAAGGCAAAAAACGATTATCGACATCAGAATCGACACCAGAAAGTAGTAGTGAGCATCCGTTGTTGGCATCCAATTCGATAATAGTGCAATCGAAGTGCTGGACAGTTTTGGATAACGTTTAAATTGACTAGTGCAGGACAGAGAGGACATTTGACGCGACTTGCGGGAGTGAATTGGTGACCAACAAGTGTATCGTCATTATCGGTAGCTTCTGATGATGTGGCTCTTTGTCGGCAGCATTATTCAATCGGCTACGCAGTATTAACGCTAACACTGACCTCACATCACCTACAGTAAAGAACACTTCAACGGAGTGGAACTCTTTTTCGCTGCCGACTGACCACACAAATTCTTAAGAAAATGTGTTAAAAGTTTTGATAAGCTCTCTATAGACTGTTAAAAAATGATAGGACAAGAGTGATTTAGACTCTTAATGATTTTCTTAATCTTAATTTTTCTACTCTTTCATCTAGATGGAATGAGAAAAATCTTTATTCATAGTTGACCGCATGCCTAATTTCTTGGTAGGTAAAATCATCTTTCGGTTTCGATTAAATAGTCGTGAGAGAAAAATCAACAAAAATTTCTGAACATATACAAAATTGGTTTTTTTTTTATTAACTAAACAACAGGAAATGCATAAATTTTTTTTCATATTTTCGATTTTTAATTATAAAAGGTATTATTTTTATTTAAAAATTTACCCAAGAATTACAATAGTTTAGAAAATTGCTTATTTGCTTTAGTATAAGAAGGTGTTGTTGAGAAAAATTGATAACTTTTTTTTATGCAAATAATTTTGCATTTAAATAAAAAAATATTAATTTTGTTGACAACATATATTATCAAAATATGAAAAATAATATTGACTAATAGGCCGCTTTTTGCATTGTTTTTTGGGGTTTCCAAATTTACATATTTCCGAGGTATTTACATTGATTTTGTTGTGTATTTTTTAAAAAAAAAAATTGTTCTATTATCTCCGATTGATTAGTAGATAACTTCCCGTTTAAATATCCCTACAGGAAAAAATCCTTTTCGTCATAATTGAGCTAAAAAAGCATCGATCGCAGCATTTTCATTGTTGCACTGGCAGGATATGACATGGCGCTGTTCTATTGGAGCCATACGTGTATATCATCCGAACCCAACTGGTACGATTCTCAGATAAAAATATTTATAATACCTTTTTATGTAATTACCATGTCATATCGGCAATTTTCTAACCCAATTCAAAGAATATTTAAAAATTTCTTTGAATTGGGTTAGAAAAATGCCTATTTGTTTAAGTAAATAACTTTTTTTTATGCAAATAATTTTGCATTTAAATAAAAAAACATTAATTTTGTTGACCACATATATTATCAATGATATTAACTAAATGGCCGCTTTTTGCGTTTTTTTCTGGGGTTTTCAGATACGCAGAAGTGGCTATAATATTTTTCAATAACTTTTCACACATTTCCGAGGTATTAACATTGATTTTGTTGCGTATGTTTTTTTTTTTAAAATTGTTCTATTATCTCCGGTTGGTTAGTGTAGAACTTCCCGATTAAGTATTCCTACTAGAAAAAATCCTTTTCGGTATAATACAGCTAAAAAAGCATCGGTCGCAGTATTTTCATTGTAGCACTCCGGTTAGAGTCATATACCATCCCAACCCAACTGGTTCAATTCTTGGATTAAAAAAATCTGTAACATCTCTTTATGTAGTAAAGGAATGCACTACGAGGGTGTTAAGGTCGTTCAAGAATTACCTCTGGACTTTTACGTCTTCAAAAACTGCTATTTTTAACAATTTCCTGTAAAAAATTATTATAAATTTCCTATAAAAATCATAGTCTTGTCTATGGAGCACTAAAACATTGTAGATCCATTGCTGGTGACGCATTTAATTTTTGGACTAGAGTTCCAGTATCACCTGAACTTTCTACGCATATAAATGGAAATATTTATGCAAAATATTCCACACAATCCTTTAAGAAAGATTCAATTGTTGTGAACGATGCCTCATGGACATTCCCGGAATTTCAACTACACTTTTGGACCGCACAGCAATATTTCACTTCTAAGGCAACCAAACTTCAGTCTTTTCAATACTATATCTTGAAAAAAAAACCTAATTTCTAAAAAAAATCCTAATTAAGCTTATAATTAAATTAAAATAAGCGACATTAAAGCTTTTAATGGCTCTATTATAATTTTGCGGTGCTTATTCTCTATCATTTTCAAATATCAGCTGACACAATAATAGCCAACCCAAAATGGCATTAAATTAAATTTATAAGCCTACATTCAGAGCACCCTGTGTTAAATAGTCGAAAAAAAAATTTTGATAATAAATTTATTTTATAAATTTTTAAATAAGTTTTAATTAAATGAAAATAATATTTTGATGAAAATGTCATAAATACTCATTTATTCAATAAGGATTTTAATGGCAAATACGAAAATTAGCAATAAAATTTTAACTTTTTATTCTTGTCTAATCGTTTTTGACTTAATTTATATTATTTCAAAAAATTCAATTGTATAGTATTTTTTTTTATATGGTAGACAAGATCCTAGGACATACGTATACATATGTCAGACTAGATCTATTATTTAGAAAATTTATTTTATAAACTTTAATAATTTTTTATTATTATATCAGCGGTTCCTAACCAATTGTAGTAAGAGAGAACCGAGAACCCATTGCTACTGTAGACATAATTTTGATAATAATCCATTCCACATATTCTCATATTTCGAAATTTCTAAGAAAGAATAAAATCATTTTTCGATTAGATTAAAAAAGAGGAGAATAAAATTTGTATGTTTTTATCAAATTTCAGAGAATATACAAATTTCAATGAAAAATATAATTTCTACCATCTTTATTGGGAAAGTGTTTTTACAGATATTCAAAAGATACGATGGAGATCTTGTTTTAATTCTTGTGTATTCTTTTAAATGGTTTGATTGTCGCCACTGTCACCTTAATCGTCAATGCCAGCAGCATCGTCAACATCATCATAATACATTATCGTCATCCTTTTTGCTGCATCACCTTTCACATTACCTTTCTACCCAAGTACAATGTCAACCCGCAGAGATAGACACACAAACGAGATCATCTCTAGGTTCTCATTCTTGATTTCGGTGGTCTCAGATTCACACGCACAGGTACCATTCAAAATACAACTCGGCCATGTAAATAAATTTAAGTTCCATAAAAGTCTCAGCACTTGTCGAATTTGTGCGTCTACAAAACGATAAATATCGTGTTCTGAGCTGCTGTTATTCGTTCGTATAGTATGCGGTTCACCATAATTGTATGGATGAGGTGCGGTGTTGGCGGTGTCGCCTTTCATTAACTAGGTATGTTTTTGGAAACAAGCGACATAGATAGGACCCCACGTACTCACCTTAAAACCATAATACAAATATGAGAGAAATAATCTTGTGGCCGCTGAATGGGTCGCAGCGTTTGACAGATACTCGTTCTCGTAGTCGTAGTCAGAGCTAGCTAGTTAGCCACAGACGACGATGACTATATGCGGTTTTTTATGTTCTTCGTCGTGTTGTTAATCTTGTTGTCTTGGCATGATCATGGGAATCACATAAATAACTTCATGTGACTTCAGTAGGAGTAGTCAGATCGATCTGTTTAGCCTGCCAACCGACATCCACCTGATCGCCGATTCAATCGGAGGATGAATCGGATTTTTAGATTTTTACATATTCCCGCATTGATCTAGCAAATCTAGATAAGCGGACAGGCAGACTGACAAACAGATAAACGGATTTTATTTTCTTCCAAATTACAGTCAAACTGTTGTCATTCATCTTTGAATAGTGTGGACCGTTTTCACGGTCAGAACGAATTTTCTGTTTCTACTTGTTTCTTAGTAGCAAATACACATAGAATATCTTATTTGAAGATACTCGTAAGTATATCTTTTAATATATCGTTCATCTTATTATTATAATTACTATTATGATAAAATTTTAGTTTTGTTTCTAAAAATTTTAATGGGCATTTACAATTACAATTTATGTAACAAGTAAATTCGAGTACTTTCGAAGAAAAAAGGGCGGACACCCATTGGGGTTTTTCTGCTTAGTATGTTTATTTATTTAATATTTAGCACGAATAATTTAGACGAAAATGAGTGATTCTGGGAAGAATTTGTGAGGATAAATGTGTTACAAGAGCACAGATTTATCGCATAATTTGAGTTGCGGTGAATCACGCTATTACAGGCATATAGGAAAGCATAAAAAATATCACGAGGGATTTTTGACTGCAAGGACTGAATGCGACTGGAATTGAAAAGCTTGGTTGAATTCCCAATTAAAACTTCGTTTTCAGTTACCTATTAATCGATAGTGTTATGGTTTGGATAAACTAAAAATTATTTTTGGTTGTTCGAAAGGACGGGAAAGTGTTAAAATTCAAGGTTCTTCCTCCTTACAGGTACTCGGTTTTCCTATAAACGCTGAAAGTGAGATCATCGTCGTTGTTGGAAAAGGGGTACACCCAATTTTTTTTTTATTCGTAAGGGGTTGGATTTCCATTTCTGGACGGCTTTATTCATTTGTTTTTCTCTCCTCTTTTTTTTATTTTTTTTGTAGTTTCCTTCGGGACTCATTTTTTTTTCTTTTTTTCCCTTTTTATTATGTTTTCTTTTCTTTTAAAATAATTTTTTTTGTCTTCCCTTTTTTTTTGCCTATCCATTTTTATCTTTGCGACTTTTTACCTTCCCTCCCATCCGTCATTCCTCTCCCTCTTGGGTTTTTTTTTTGGTTTTTTCTTTTCAAATTTTTGTTTACAATATAATATTTTATCCTCCCACTTCTTTCCTTATTATTATTTTTTCTTTCCCATCCCCTTTTTTCTTATTATAATTTTTTTTTGCCCATGCTTAGCAAAAAAAATTGTCGTATTATTTGCCCATAAAGCATTAATTAAAACATTTGCTCTCTGATTATGGTCGTCATTGACCATACTCCAATAGAATTTTCAGTAATTTTTCCATACCCTAATAATTGCTTAGATTGTCCGTTCGTCTACTAATCTAAGTACTAGAATAAAAGAAAGTCATGGGGAACCACAGCAATCCCTTTTTTAGACAAAAATTCATTAGGGACAGAAACATTGTCATGGCGGTGCTCCGAAATATCTACAATATTCGACCTGACGCGAAGAACATTTTTTCTAAGTTTTTAAGGACTTTTTAATATAAAAATTGGTTGGCGGCTTAACCGGGATGATCAGACCATTTAAGAGCCCTTACGCGTTCAACTTTTTATCACTTTTCAATATTGAAGGCCTTCTTGAGCCAGAATCGTCTTTTAAGGCGTTTGGCCCTCCTATTAGTAAGGAATTTTCCGCACAGGCTTGTTGGAATTTTCGTTAGTCTAACTTGTGGATTCATCGAGCTTAGTTAGAAATTTCTTTAGGGTCGCGTTTTTTAACACAAAAAGAAAAAATTTCATGCTCTTTAGGGTCACATAGCTAACGGACTAACGTATAAACTATGTGGAGGGAAAGTCCGCAGTGTTGCCAAATCGCTCTCAAAGATGCTATTCTCGTAGACCAATCTTGGAATTTCAGGATGTGTTTTTTATGTATTTTCTTTGTAAGCTATAAAAAATCCTATATCATTGGCATATGTGCCCATTAGGATATTATTGCTAATAGAAATAGCAAAAGTAAAAATAGTATATAGAACCGGACCAAAGTGCTATCTATTTTGAGGAACACTAACTGGCTTTAATGGCAGAAATATTGTTCTGAAAATAGCATACCGATAAATAGTGGGAGGAAAGATGCTCTTCAATCAATTTATTTTAATAACAATTATTTAAGAGAGACTTTTGACTTTTTGAAATGGCTTAGAATATCAGAACAATATTTTTTGCGTTTTATTTGAAAAAAAAACTTTTTTTAATATATAAATTTTAATTAGTAAATTCAATGTGCCCCACAAAAGATATAGAATTTTTTTTATTTAAATACATAAAAATGAAAGGGATTATATAAAAAATATAGAATTTTTTTTAGAAAAGCCATTATAATTATTACCCTTTATATGATTGAAAATATTTTTCAAATACAAATCGAATCTGATATAAGCGATTGCTTTGATGATTGCAGACTAATTTCAGATAATTTCGAGTGTACGAGTACAAGTGAAAGTCCTTTGGTTAAGATATGCTACCTATTTTAGTAGACTCATAAAAGTAAGTAGATTAAAAATCGACATATCAACATTTTGATTGGCATCACTATCAACACCAGTGAATGGAACTAATATAAGTGATTATGATTCTGTTGATGGTTTATTATAGTTTCCCGAAAATAATATAATTGGCGCCAGTGCTACCCGCTGACCTCACACACGAATACTACCCGCATTCTCGTACTAGTGCATAAGACCTCGAATGCGTATGTTCATTAGGGAAATCGATGAATCGCCCAATCGATCCATCTATCGATGATCAGTTCATCGATTTATGAATCTAACATGCTTCGCATTCAGACATTCGTGTATTCAGAGGTGGGTACCCGCAGTGTTCATCACAGTTACCTGTTAGCCTAAGTTTTTGCTCCTCTCAGTTAAGTTTTTGTCTGGACTAAGTAGAATTTTTCAATTTTTCGACTGTCTCACTCATATTCCGTCTTACTCATTTCTGATGTTGTTCGAATCATGAAGACCAACACAGCAATCGATTCAAGAATTCGTGAAACATCTTCATGATCAAAATAAATGTAAAAAAAAAATATATAACATCTCAGAAGCAAATCTAAAAAAATTTGTTTGTTTTTTAAAAGGAATTGCAGCTTTAACTTGTGTTAACTTTTGATGACGGAACATTAATTATGGCTGCTCAGCTAGCTCGGGTGGAGCGTTCTTTCCTAATATATTTATTGAGAATTTTTAAAGAATTTTGTTATTTTTTTTTGTATTTTACATTTACCAGTCGTATACTATGTTATAAATTATATAAATATAAGCATATGTGGACTGCCGCTATTCGGGACACACACGTTTATATCCGAATTGAGCGAACCCACAATTCTAAAGTGTTCTTATGTTTGTTTTCACAATTTTAGGATGATCCTTGTTGGTAGGCCGCGCACTCATTGAAGCCAAAGGCCATAACAGGCCACGACAGGTTGACCGTCTGTGTAGATCAGATGCAACAGATCTGAACCTGATCTGGGTTTGGCATATGGCGGCCAATGTCTGACTTGTAATATTTGCTTGTGATCATTTGGCAGAATCATGTTTAACAAAACCCCAGGCCGAAGTGATTAATTGATTTAATTCAATTTGGAAGCATGAAATTGGTCGATAAAGAATAATGGAAAGGTGCTAGGTTATGTCTCCTTACCGAAATGGATTAAGTCCACTCAAATGCTAATATTATACGAATTAAAATCAAAGTTTTGGCAAACATTCAATTTGAACAAATATACTTTTTATTATTATTGTTTTTTTTTTAACGACATAGTTTTTTTACTTTTTTATTAGAAGGAATCCAAATAGATACGTTGTATAGTATAGTAATTATTTTTTTTAAAGGCATTTTAGTTTGTGCTAAAAAATTTAAATCGGTTGCTTTACAAAATTCTATTAAAATATACTACATTATTTTGGTGACTTATTCCTTTACTTACAATATTCTATTTGTAAAAAAATGGTAAAGATACGAGTCACTATTAAAAGTATACCGGGTTATCCATTTTCAAGTTTGGAAAGTATATAGCCTTATTATTTGACAACTCTTAAACAAATAACTTATTCAAGTCAATATTTATTTACATTAAGGTTTGCTATTTTATATTATAGATTGTTTAACTAACCATAGAATGTTGAGAGGATACGCTGATTGGGTCCTGGAACAACAAACTTTGAATGCTGATTTTTCGAGAGGTTTACTTCTCGTTTGGTGGATACGTCAATAAATTGCAGTATATGGGCTCTGGAAAGCCACAAGTGACTTCGGAGAAGCCATTGTATTAAGGAAAAGTGGTTGTCTGTTATTGACTGTAGTTCCTTAAATTCTGACCGATATCCAACTTTTTTTGTCTGACCTACAATATTTCAATTTGAACTGTTTATGATTTCAAAAAAAGGGACGCCAAAAGGTATTCTGCAAAAAGTTATCTAGACGCGGCATTTCGAGATTTGGCGATGCCAATTGGTAACCAAGATCGTAATATTTGATGCCGTTGGATTATTTTTTCTTTAAACTATATAAACTATCATATTTATATAGATAATCTTTAATTTTCAGAGTATTTCGGAATCCACATTTATCAAATAATTGCCGAATTAAAGACAAAATTTTTTCGAAAAAGCCATTAAAAATTACCGTAAAAAAATCGAGTTCTGCAAAAGTTTGATGGTAACAATTTAAATAATATTATACAATATTTTATAATAGAATGGCAGGATTTATGCAATTAAAAAAAGTAAAAATTTGATAAAAATCTTTCTTTTTAAAATACAAATTGGATATTTTTTGATGTTAACCAATGGAGTGAGGGTGTTTGTTAGTTCACCTGCGCATTTGATGGATTACAAAAATCCACATTTAGAAGAAAGTAAATACAATAATTTTATGTTCGTATCACATAAAATTACATGATCTTATGTTGTAAAATTGTCAACTCCAAATGAAAATCAACTACAAGTGGTAAAAATGATGATTGAAAATGTGTCAGAATTTTAAGAATAGAAATTGTTTCCAAATGCAAGTATCAAAAGATGAATGAATTTTAGCACCTGTTATTGGTTTTTTTTTCTAAAAAAAAAATATTAAAGGCATTATCTCTTTTGCAATTTATTATTTTCTATTCTTGATAGTGAATTTTCGATAATATTTAATAAATTGGTCATATTCAATAGTCTTTACTCACTCTTTGTGAATATACAAATTTATATTTAGTATCAAAAAACAAAATTCCTATTAGTAAAAAAAATAAACACAAAAATCGATTCGAAAATATACGAACATATTTCAAATAAAACCAATTCATTTCAAACTAAGCTAATTAATAACTAATATTTCCGAGCTGGTCTAATGGAGACGCCAATCGTATTGGTTTTCTCAGCTATCCTTTATAATTTAGAAGCTATTATAATGCAAGGATACCATTCGTATAGATGCCAAATGCCACCTGATCATCGAAAGGAAGGATGGAATTTCGATATGATGTTAGAATGCATGGTGAGGAGGCAAAAAAAAATTTATAACCAGTTAGGACTGAGTAAATACCAGTCAAAAACTAACAAAAATCCCAAAACCATTAATCTGGCAATTTTTCAATAGGTAATTTGGAAAACAAATGCTACACGAACGATTGTTTCGCATTAGGGGATAAGCGCAGGCTGGAAAACGGAATGATTTCAGTCAGTTAAAAAAGCTGATAATTAACAGGTGATCAGGTAAAGATCTCTCATCCAAGAGTTACGAAAACGGATACGATCAGCAATAGGTGGTATGTATGGTGTGGCGGGCAATGTTCGATCGGCAACCGAAGATAGGCAAAATTTGAACCCACATTCACAAATACACTCAACAATTATTCAACTAGCGGCGCCTAACGAGGAGATTGAAATTTCTCGCTAGAACCGTATCATTATGATGGACGGACTTTCGAACATTTTTTCGATAGAGTCTAACAAGAAATGGGCACAGCCGGAAGGTTCGGTAAAATTGACAAGGAGTGAACACCTCCAGCGTTGGTAACAGCCTATTCCTGCCAACCAATATATATTGGCCATCGCTTCAAGGATTCGAAAATATTATATTTTATAAACTCTACGACAAAAGTAATGAAAAATACAGGATAACTACAAGAGAGTCACACTACATCTGTGGCGTCATAGGATATTCTGAATTCCCTCCCTTCATGTCCGACATATACAATTTTTTTTTTTTTTTTTTTTTTTTTTTTTTAATGTTTAGACCCAATCGAAAAAGCCATAATTATTTGAATTTTATTAGCTTTAAAATTCGTGTCGATTGCACTATGTCTTCATGGTAATTAACTGCGTCGAATAGCTATTATTACCCAAAGATAATATACCTTTGAGGGATGGGTTCGTCGCTGTGCTTCTAAAATGGCCAACCAATATCTAGTTAGTTGAAAAGTAAATATGAGCTGTCGAAATTTGCCGAAGGCGAATGGTAGAAAACCTTAAGAATTAAAAAAAAAAAAAAAAAAACATAACGAGAAGATAGACGAAAAATACTAAACCTCAACAATATATGTATATGTGTGTGTGTAGGCTCGTAGTATATACACTCTTATAATAATAAATAAGTAGAATTGGATTTAGTGTATCCGCTGGTCCCACCATTGTTGATTTTTCTTCCGTAATGCTTTGCTTCTGGCGGGCTATCAAATATTTGTATTGGGAATTATTCGGGAATGGTGTGCAACATCTGCTCAAACCATCATCTATCCAGTTAGCCATGATGATGTTATAACCGATGGAAAAGAAGGCTTATTATATCGAAGAGCAATTACGAAAGAGTTTTTTTTTTCTTTATTATATACCAGTATCATTAGATTTTTTGGACCACCATCGCACACCTATCAATTGAATGTGTAGAGAAATGTGAATTTTTAACACAAAATCTAGAGAATTTTCATCGAAGCGAATTAATGGTGCACAAATTACCTGTCCATTTGACGATTAGTATTTTTGTATAGTGCGACTGCAGAAGACCCTCATATGTAGTTCCTTTGAAATACCACATATTGGAGTCTGTTAATTAGCTGTATCGTAGAATCTATAAGATTGTATTTATTTTTTTTGTTTGTTAACTTTACCGTCGCCTAATTAATCAAGACCGCCAAGTTTGTGTCTGCTTTGCGCCTAATTAATTTTTTCAAAACTGATTGAATATTTAGATTTACATTTAACTATTGAAAATGGGAACGATATTATTGCTGTGCATTTGGAAAGTTAACAAATTAAAAATTGATATAGTTTCCGGTATTGTTATTGATGTATTGACCTTTTCAGTTTATTTAAGAAAATAAATAGCGACGAAAGTTTAAATATTTATTGTTGTTTGAGGATCATCATGTCTAAAAATGGAATAATTTACCAAAATAGATTTCTGTTAGTATAATGTTAACTTTCTTAAAATTTAAAATATTTTTAATTAATTACGAGATGTAATAGAAAAGTAATGAGATCTGGCAATACAGATCTGTCGACTTACCTAAAAACTTAGTTGTAGGTTTTTTTTTTTTGTTTTTAGGCTTGGTTAGTTGTTTTTGTTTTTAGTTGCAACGATCCTATCAGGAACATTTTTGATTAAGAGCACACATTTTTCAGAGCCATAGTATATTTTTGGAAGCTCCGCAAAATGGGTTCACCATGTGAACATCCAACCAGGACACTTGGATGCTCGACCAGGACAAATGCTCTGTGTTTCATGGCTCTATCCATCAACGATTTTTTATCGGAAAAACGGATCCGTGTAGCTCCCCAGTCTCTCCCCTGCTTCAGATAGCTTTTAATATTAAAAACTGATGAAAATATGGAACGAATGAGCACTCTTGTGAAGTCCGATCATCTATTAACATAAATAATCCTTAAAAGGGTCAGAAAAAAGGGTTCTTCGCGTTAATTCGGACATTCGACGATTTGCATCATTTTCTATGGCCTTCATAATTAAAAACTTACGAAAATTAGGAACGACTGAGGAGGGCTCTTGTAAGATCACACCATCAATTAACATTAATAATCCTTAAAAGGTTCAGAAAATGGATTCTTCACGTCAGATAGGATAATGTCGATACTCGGATGATGAGAATGAGTTTTTATCTTCAGGAAGAGCTACTTTAAATGTGATCATTGAAAAATAAAATTCTTGCAAAAAAAAAAAGAAGATCAGTCTTATTACTTTTTTGTAGACCTTGTAGATTGTTAATAGCTAAATTGGGTAATGATTTTAAAAACTTCTTCAACTTATTTATTATTCAGATAATTTCAACAATTTTTTTAAAAATTAGCTCTTAGCGTTTAATTTCACTAAATGTATTCAAGCAGACTATTTCCTTACCAAAAAAAAAATGGGTGTTAAAATAATTAAATGAAAATTGTTAATATAATGAGCAAAAAATTAACAAATGCATTCCAAATAAAATGCGTACAATTCTATTTAAGAAAAGCTATTCATCAAAACAAGTTCAAAATAAGAAAATCCTTATAGTCTGTCTCTTCGACTTATAAAAATTGATCTCAATAACTTTTAATAAGGTAATTAGAGGTTAGGTGTGAGATCATGTCTGCCGAATGATCTTGGCTTCTTAGTTACGTAATTTTATGATATTTTATTACTGATAAATGGAATAATAAAACGTAAAATCAGCTTATACAAGTAATAGTAGAGCATGTGAATAAGTCCACACGGCAACAAAAAAAAAAATTAACAAAATACTATATAAGCACTTTAATGTTTAAGAAATTGAAGTGGAGGGCAGATGATTTTAGTTTATGATCAAAATTCAATCAGTAAACTATAAAAATTTTCTCCTTCTGTATAAAATGTTCAGTGTAGGTTTATCTATAAAAATGCAAATTAATTCTTATTTATTAAAGAAATATACAATTTTGGTAAATAAAATTCATTTCAAATCAGTTTCGAAATTGAAATTTATAGTTTCGAACTGATTTAAATTGCATTAAAATCAACTTTTTATATGTATTTTATTTATTTTTTCTTTCGATATAATTAATTTGGTTTAATTTGTATAATGGTTCAGGAAATACTTAAGGTGATAAAGCCTTTATAATATTTCTAATATTTAGTTTTTTTTTAATTAGACATAAAAAAATTTACTAAACAAGCGGACTATTTCCTTATTTAATAAAGTAGTGGTATTTTTTTTATTGGAATTATTATTTAATTTGAAAACATACTATTTTAAATGACAAAATAAAAGAATGAAATCTGTTTTTTTTTTGGAACTTTTAAAAAGTGTACTTAAAATTGGTTTTTTTTACTTAAAGTCAAGCAAAATATCACAAATTGGTCAAATGGTACAATTGATTGATCCATCAACACTGAAAATTCGGTAGATTCCATACCTAAAGAGATTGTTGATTTTTTGGCACAAATAGCTTATTTATGGTATTTTGTTTTAGCCATGTTATAGACTACTGTTCTGCCATCAAAGCGCATCTCCGAAACATTTTTCAAGCTTATCATGAGAAAAGATCAGACGAACAAATGTGCAAGTTGTCCTCGTGCGGCCCCCCATCCTCCATTGGTCGTAAAGCCTAAACGAGCTCTGGTTAGAATCATTCCTAACCAAGGAGTAATAAATCAGCGGTGGATAAGCGCCATCATCAGCTCTATCAGCCATCGAGAATTGGCGAAGTAACTTTTTCAACTCCTTCATTCTTGCAAAGGGTCAGTTTTATTCTTGCAGATTTCAATTTATCCACGAGGGTATCCTCCCTTGGCCATAGTATACGAGTAATTATTGAATCTTATTTAGGATCCTTCCTCCTTCTTACTCTCTACCGCCCCCCCCCCCTCCCAAAAAGATAAAAAAATAAAACACGAAAAATATTTATTGTCCCATTATAAATAGTTGTAATGAAACTACGAGTATCAATAATTTGCACATCCTTTCATTAAATAATTGAACAAAATTTTTATATTAAATTAATTATTTTTTAATAATTTAATATTATTTAAAAAAAAAGTAATAATAAAAAAAATCATATAATTAAATAAACTTGCCAAAAACCAAATAGAATGTTGTTCTTCCTTAGATATTCAACTTAATTTTTTATGGCTGATCTCTACGATTTAGATTGTCTTTAAAGGGATCCAGAGTAATTGGAAGGATGAAAATATTGGCTAGAATCTAAGTCAAGTCGATTTGGCTTGAGCCCAATATGCCCGATGGAATCTCATTGGGAGAGAAGCGAGTCAAAGTGAAATGCGCCGCTTCGGTACAATCAGCATCAACATTGGTTATCAGCAGTTCATAAGGGACCGCATCTAAAACGATGGCGCCATGTCAAATGGTGCGATTCGGCATATTTACGGCATATTCGGACAACCTGGCTGAACTGTTTCTTAACTGTTTAGCTTCTAATGTTCTTAGCGTGTTCTCTTGTTTTGTTTTTTCCCTTCTGCATATTCTCTTAAGTTTTTTATTCATTGGGATTTATATGAAACTGATTCCTCCGATGCCCCGCGCGCTTCCAAATGCTCAGTCTTTGGCCAGTGTTCATTTCGCTTCTGAACTCCCAGACTAGGTAGTTTTCGTTTGGTTCTATCGTTTGTATAAGAGTTCAGTTCTCTACACCGTTAATAATTCGTTTAGCCATTCCGATTTCGATCCGACTTCATCCGACGGCGGTGGGTACTTAGTGGGTCTCCTCCAGTGGTCCAGTGGCGGATAACAAGCATGAATGGCGACCACAGATGGAGTCGTCTGGGGTCTGTAGTCCGAAAATGTTTATCTTTTTTTTTTGATGAACATCTTGTAACATTATGCGATTCGGAAATTATTATTTATTAATTTTTTCCGTTTATTTTCTTTTCAGTTGGAAACTTTTACTTATACACATTTTTTATCTGAAATTTTTTGGCTTCTTTTCTCTATTTTACGAGTATTTCCTTCCTTTTTCATTTTTTCTCTCTCGATTGAACATGCCTAAAATTAATCAAATCAAAAGCTTTAATAGTATTTTCATATTCGGAATTAAGTTCTACGAATGCATTATTTCAATACCAACAAAGTAGGAGATATCAGCAGTGGATTCTCGAACGAAACGTTAAAAAAGGGTTCACTTCGAATTTTAGTAACGTCAATTGGAATTGACACCTTCTGAATGTATCTTAAACGGACGCCGGACTCACTTCCAGACAATCTTCAATTCAACGAAAACGCTTATTATGATTATGAGGATGATGACGATCATCTAAAGAATAGAAACAGTGGATACTCCGACGACTGTGGTGGCGATAACGAAGATGATTACGATTAACAAGGGGAGGATGATGATCATGATGATGATTATTCTATGGTCGTTGAGTTTTTGTTTAACTAAAGTTGTCTCCTGATGTTGAGGAATTGACTTTTCGATGTGAATTGACGTGCGTGAGACTTGTGGGGAAATTTTCAGGTGGGTAATAATCATGAATTTAAGCTTGAACAACGTTCTGTTTTTTTGATTTTCCTCTCGTTTGTCCATCTTTAATATCGAACTACGTATAAAATCTGGCTGACGCCACTTGTCAGGTACAATGTCATATTAACGAAAGTATGTGGACCTCGACACACATATTTTTATGGTGGTAGCCAGGTCACGTTCGGACATATAGGATTCTTTTCGGAAATTCTTTGCTCTCTTATTAATTTCGATAAAAGTTCCCTATAAAATATTTGAATAGCCAAAAAAAAAATGAGCTAAAGTATTTTGTACAGAAAAAAAAACATAAATATTTCGGGATGTTTGAATGTTTTTACAAGGAAATTATTAGCTTCGGCAAATTTTTCTATATTATTTGAAGATTTTCAATTTTTGTAATGCATTTTCCTTAACAGTAGATTTTCTTTTAGCTATTTTAAAATGAAAACAAATAATTTCTTTTGATAAAAAACATTTATAGAAAATAATGGTGAAAATCTCAGTCAAATTTAGACTGAGAATCCGTTAAATATCTAAATCTAAAATTTAGATATTTATTAACATATTCAATAAAACATAAAATCATTTAAATAGCCACTAGGACACTTCTTGCAGGGTAGTCGATGATTTTCACATAATTTTTTCCAAATTTCAGTCTGTAATTCGGCCCTTACTTGACGGATATTGCCTTTTAAGTACTCTTAAACTTAAGAATTGTCTGAATAAACCCGATCTTTTGCTTAACTGTAGTCAAATCGCACGATTTTTAAAGCCACTTGACATAGTCAAATCTCGAAATAATGCGGCCTGCGAATTTTTCGCACAATAAAGGTAAAATCTGTTGTGAAGTGTCGGTTATGGCAACTTTTTTTAGGACCATACACATATATTGTTAGATGAAAATCTACAAAATCAGAAATAAAAAAGTTCATTTTAAAAAATTTATCACTTTTTGCGAATACAGTTACTTGTAGATTTTTATTAAAAAAAAACAGCATCCAAGGCGTGTTACTTTTATAAAAATTATTTACAATTTTAATGCATTTTTTGATAATTAAAAAAATTCTGATTATATCATAAATAGGCAAATTTTCATATAAATTATTTATTATCTTAAATAGTACATTTGTTAAGAAAATATCATATGATAGTAGTGTACTTTACAAACTGCAGAATAATAAACCCTTTACACTCGTAGTTTTCATATAAAATTCTTAAGATTTTTCAACAAAGTTTTTTAATATTCAAAATTATAAAAATGCAATTGATAATCAGAAAAATTTCAAATATATTTTAAACTTCTATCTAAAGTTGTTAATTAATGTAACTGAAATTTTTTAAATGCTAAGAAATGTTTTACCTTGATTTGTAGATTTTATACTCTTTCAGAAGGTATTTATTTTCTATCAACAACATTAATAAGTATGCTTTTGTTGTCATCATTCTTAACAAAGAAATCATCATTAATGCTGGTCATAATAAAATATTAGTAAAAGTGGGCAAATTTCTGTTCAGAAATATAATGCCGGTAAACAAAAATGATGAAAACTAAATGACAAATTTATAAATGGCATACCTCAGTTATAATGGAAAAAGGATCTTAAATAACAAGCAATAATTTTTGTTGTAACTTGGACCAGATATCAGGTATATATTCTTACATAAATAAAAAAAAAAAATCAAGTAGCGGTAGCTATTACAGAAAAGATACACTAGATCAGAAGAATATAATAGCCTGTTTGTTACTCTGTCCTGAAATATTGTTCAGACATTATAAGTACATTGAGGATTATAGTTAAATACGCCGGCTCCTATCAGTTTTCTTATTCTATAATAGCATGAAAGCATCCAAGAATGAATATAATAGTTGACACAGTGGTGCAGATACAGTTTATCCTTTAATTTAACTGCCCTTAATTCACACTATAACGAGAAAAATGTAATACCATTCGAATACAATAGTTTTATAAGCACCCTTAAGACCTCTTGAAATTACAATGTGACAAAAACCTAAACCCTGTCTCGTTTCGAGAATAATAAAATCTCAAGTAGGCCAAGTAAATAAGCCTTTCACTGCAATTGTTCTCTTTTGTTCAACTCTATAGATATCCGCCTACTGGCTTTTTGCCGAAGCCAAAGGCTAATTACATAACTGTAAAAAAGGCATGAACAAATAATTTAAGGAGTATTTTAGGAGTTTCCATACTTGAAATGAATGAATCCAAAATTAAGGATTTGTAATATTTTTGTTCGTTGTTAATTTTAATAATTTTCAATCATTTTTAATAATGAATAAATTTATTAATATTTGATAATGAATTTAAGATGAATTTAATTAAATTATAAAAAGTGTTCATATTTGAATGTTTAAATAAAAAATAATTATTAAAAAATTTGCAATTTTGTTATTAGTCATTTTATTGGACAATATGAAAATATTTATATTTTTACAAATCTATAAAATGAAATGTTCTTTTATATATGTTTAAAAATAAATTAGATAAAAATATAATTAAACACATATTGATGCTATATTTTATAGTAAACATAACTGAGTATCTCCTTGCCCATGAGTCTTCCCTTAAAAGCAATCACTCCGTTCAAAGTTGCAAATTTTAACGAAATACTTTCTCAAAAATAAAGCTCCCGGCTATGATTTTATCACCTACAATATATTCCAACAAGTTCCTTGCTACATTATATAACTGTATCCTTCGAAAGAGATTTTTCCTAATTCTTTGGATATTCGCAATTATTAAAATAATTAATTTATAGCCTATTTTATATAAAACCTGAAAAATCTTCGAAAAAATATTATTCAGCCACTAGCATTGAATTCTCAAATTTAATTCCATTCCAAAAACTTCACTACCTAGCAGTGAATATTATCCCAGTATATTTCTAGATATTAGTCGATCTTTTTATTGAGTCTAGTATCCGATTTTATTCTAGAAACTTAAAAAACTCCTCCATTTCGCATATTATCTGATACTAAAATCCTTACAAACAGATATTTCCAAAAAAATGAAGCTAACGAATACTCGAGCATCTCTTCGATAATAGCTGATGTTCCGCAGGGTAGCATACCTCTATAATACTTATACACCTATTAAAAATCGCTACGCGCGTCTGAAATTCAACAACTCAAATCCAAGTCCTCCAGAACTAGTTCCTCTTCCTATTTGCGTCAAATTCAATCCTTTCAGATATAAATACGAGGGCTGTTCAAAAAGATTTGAACATAATATGCGTAACCTGCGGAAATTCAAAATCGCGAATTTTGAATTTCTGCGGCTTTCGTATATTCGATTACCGATTTTTTTTGTGGCGTTATGTTGGTACTCATATCTTTCACTTATGCCGAAAAGTTCGGCCATTTTGAATGTTTAGTTAATTTTTGACAGCTGCTCTGCTTGCAGGTGTTTTTGGTCGTCTTCGATTTTTGCCCATTCCAAAAAATGGATCAAAGAATCTTTTCGGGAATAAGAAAAAGTCACAGGGGGGCAGATCTGGGGAATATGGTGGCTGTAGCATTATTAGTGTGTTGTTTTTGGCCAAAAATAGTAAAAGCTAATTTTTGTTCTTCGGAATGTTTCTGGGCGGAATGCTTCGCGTAACTTGCGCATAACTTGCAGGTAATATTTCTTATTGACCGTTCTACCCTGTGGTAACAACTCATGATGCACCACGCCCCTGCAATCGAAGAAAACTGTAAGCAAAACCTTCACATTCGACCGAATTTGGAGTGCTTTTTTCGGTCTTGCCTAGTGCGGCAGCTTTCATTGGGATGATTGAGTTTTGGTTTCCACGTCATAAACCTTCAAAACATGATTCGTCACCAGTTATGACCCTCTGGAACAAATTTGGGTCATCGCGGACAGAGTCCAACGGTTCCTTAGCAATGTTAATGCGATGCTGTTTTTGGTCGAAAATGGGGAAAAATCGGAGATGAGCCAAAACACGTGTCAGCAAAGCACCTGTCAAAAATTAGCTGAACATTCAAAATGGCCGAACTTGTCGGCATAAGTAAAAGGCATGAGTACCAACATAACGCCACAAAAAATCGAAAATCGAATATACGTAACCCACGGAAATTCGCGATACTTTTTGAAGAGACCTCGTACTTTGTAAAATTTTCAATGTTCCCTTTTATTCTCGCAATAGTGGCATTCATCGTTACGTTAAATACCTATTCGGTTGTGATGTTCTTATGTCTCATTATAAAAAAGTTTTATTACCGTCTTTTTAATCATACTTATCTTTTTTTTATTTAAGAGCAATCCTCCACCTCTTCTGTATGAATAAATATCTATTCGGTTGTAAATTGTAAATATCCTTAAAGTTAAAAACACATTTTTTTTTCATATATGCAAATGTAGATAGATTATTTAAAATATTATTTCTTAAAATTTCAAATACTTAAAAACGGTAGCTGAAAGGAAAATTAAATACTTTCGTATTATTACATTTTTATTATTTATCCAATATACGCTACGGAAAGTGAAATTTCATAGAATATATTTTAAATATAGATTTTAATTAATTTTATACATTTTTGTATTGTTTGAACTTTGCCATTTTATAAAAAAAGAAAAAATATATATATATTATAAAAAGACTTTTTGCAGGACTTTTCTGAGGTTATTTTTTTAAAACATTTCAAACTGTAATTTAGCCATTACTTGATTTTTAAATACTTTAAAATCTATTGGGCTCGAAACGCATATTTTCAGAGTCTTATTGATATAAAAAAAACTCGAAATTATGCGTCCTGAGAATTCTTCGTTCAACAAAGCCAATATTTATGGTATTGTATGGCTTGTAGTACTGTTTTATAAAAATCACATATGCTCCAAATTAAAATCTTTAAATTCAGGCAAAATTTTTTAAATAAATACAGGTCAAATTGCACACCATACCGTCACTTTTCGTTGTAACCGCCTTTTATACTGAAAGTTTGCTCATTGACGTATCCACCGAGCAAAAAAAACAGCTTCATCGCTAAAAAAATAATTTCCTCTTAAATCAATCGAAAGATTTTGCTAGCTTATCGCATTTTTTATAATTTAACTATCTATAATTTAAAAAAAAAATAAAAACTTTAGCACTAAATAAATATTAATTTTACTAATATATATTTCCAGTAACTGTAAAATGACAGAGCTGTACTTTCCAAACTACAAAATGGATAACTCTATATTTATCAAACGCTATCTGCGTTGTCACAATCAATTTGTCATAAGTCAAAAAAGAAGTTATTTTTTCTTTGAGAACAGTCAGGAAAAAAATTTACTTGTGATCATCAATAATAAAATAAAAAAAAAACTCGAAATGAAGCAAATAATAAATATTTCAAAAAAAAAAAACAACAACAACAATAAAAAATAATATAAAAATGGTCTGTGTGTCGCATTTATTTTTATTCCAATTAAATCGAAAATGGCCATATCATAAAACCTGATAACGTATTTTTCGATGATTTCGATTCGAAGTAGCGATTTAACCAATCAAAAGCGATTCCGACACACCAGGACACAATTCAGCGCCATTTCAAGTGTCAAAAGTTTTGATTTAATTTTTTCTTATATATATATATATATTTTTTTTATTTTAAAAACAAGATCTAAGAGTATATTAAATATCGAACAGAGAAATTTATGAATAAATAAATGTTTGCGGCTGCTTTTCAACTTTTCACATTACTGTTTTGATTGAAGCTTTATTATAAATAAAATATGAAAATATATGGAATCGTTTTTTTTTTTACTGGAAAAAATGATAAAGTCGAATCAATTTATTTTTTTACAAAAAAGATGGTCAATTTTGATAATTTCTTTATTTAAATATTTATTGCATGTGACCATATGTCAAGTTCTAAGATTCTAGCTATTTAGATTAAAGATAAATTAACACACAGAAAACAATTTTCATCGTTTGTACTTTTTACTTTTGCGACATTTGAAATTCAATAGAAAATTATATGTGAAAACTTCTGTATCTTAAGCCAAATTATAGTCAATATATAGATACATATACAAATGTGAATATATATGATTAACATTGTTGATATTCTCCCGCTGATTTTATATTAATAACTTTTCTTTTTAAATGATCGGCAATCTTTAGAGAATAATTATTGGGAGAAAAAAAATGAAAAAAACTAAATCTACTTAAGATATTCGTAAATTATTTAGCAAAAAAACTTGTTTCGTTTTGGAAGCTTATTTCTGAGCTAAGAAATTACAATAAATAAAATCCTAAGACTATTTGGTATCTTTGTTGTGGCACCCATAGTTTTGTGGTTTCAGGACGAATAATAACAATATTTTGCATTTTTAATTACTTCTAGATATAAACGTACATGCATACAATGATGTGTGTTGGCGCATCATCAAAATGTCCCAGTCCATAATGTACAACATCCGGAGACAAGTATAGTCGATGTTAGATGATAGGTTATGTGCATACGTGGAGGCGTTGTTCAAATTATCTACCCACACTGAACTTGTTCTAAATGAATACGTAATAGGTAATATGGATTCTTTTTTTGTTGAATTTCTATATTATTTCAGTTAAAGTCCATATAATTTTGTAAATGCATATATTTCCAATAAAAAGGGTTGTTCATTTTGTAGTTTGGAACGTAAAATCCTGTCATTTGACAGTGATCAAAAATATATGTCATTTAAAATAACATTTTTTTAGCTTAAAGTTTGTTATTGTAACATGGCGCCCTCCTGTTGGAGCCATATAATGGGTGAACCATAAATGTGGTGCAAATTTAAAAGTTGCATTTTAAAAAGTAAATAAAAAAAACTAGTTTATATTTTTTCAAATTTTCAGTTTTATTAGAAAGATTGAACGTTAAAATTTAAGAATGAAACGGAACATCATTCCCAGAAAACTGGGAAATATTGAGAACTTTCGAAAACCGAATAATCAGTCGAAATTTTGATGTCAATTGGCCGCCTCCGAGCTGTGATTTGAGTCCGTTGGATTGTGGGGATCCGTTAAGGATAACATAAATGCCATCCAGAGACAATTGAGGCCTTGAAACACGAAATCAAAGTTGCCATTGAAGAGATACATGCTCAGACAATCGAAAATTTGCACCACATTGTCTGGGAGATACATGCCCAGACAATGTGATGCAAATTTAAAAGTTACTTTTTAAAATGCAAATTTTAAATTTGCACCACATTTATAGTGCATCCTTTATAAAAACTTTTTACAAACGTGGTGGGTAATACTGGCCCAATATATGAGGTTCTGAAAAGCCTCAAGTGGCTGAATGAAGGTTATTGTATCTGTGAGATATGCGCTATCAGTATGCAAGGGTAGGCATAAATTCTGTTCAACGTCTAGCTTTGTATGCATGTTTGAATGGATGGAGAACCGTATTAACCGATGCGATGTAGGTTCTAATGGGAGAAATTCTATGAGAGGTGCTGCGTGGAAGTATTCACTACCGTCTATGGCGGGGCATCCCGCTTTCTGGTTGTCCGGTTATGAATAAAGAGATTCAGGATCTTAGTCCATGTCAGCGGCGTGTACTGGTCCTGAATGGAATGTATGAAATTTGGCAACGTCGATGGGATGAAAGTGTGAATGGCAAATGGACGCACATGGTCATTTCAGATGTCAGCTTTGTGTCTGCGTCTGGATTTGAATTTGGTCTGTACCTTGGGTATTTACTCACGGGACATGGCAGTATGAATGGGTTCTTGTACGTGCCATGCACCTTCTCATTGAGTGTGGCCTGTACGGGAATTTGCGTGAACTTGGTGCATGTGGAATAATGTGTATGGTGAATGATGATAGAATGATGATAGTATAGATGTGAGTAGAGTGTTATGTATAAGAGAGAGATATGAATGCTTTAATAGATTTGCCGTGGCTCTTTTTAAGAGGAGAGCGAGAATGGTGCATGAATGAGTGTGTAGGCAAGGTGGCTACAACCGGGTGAAGACCAAGGTCGATTCCGGTTATACTTTCGGGTGTTGGCGAACCCGAGTACCTGAGTTAGCTTAGTGGTGCCTAGGGATTTACAAGATTTCTTACCGTAGCTTAATGACTAGAGTACAAACCGAAGTGCTCTTAAAACAAAAAAATGGTACTACGGGAATCGGGGTGTCCCATGGTCTTAAAACACACTGTGCCCGACAATGGTGAGGCGCCTTAGGCAGCAATTTGGTGGCTGTGGTTAATACTCATATAGCGGGTACGGTGTACGGATCGCTGGTGGGAGATACTGGTAATTATCTCGGGCGCTGTCACTGCTTATGACAGTAGAGGTTTAGATAGGCCTCGCCACTAACAGTTGGAGTAATCAGCTTGTAATGGTGGGCCTCGCCACTAACAATTGGAGTAATCAGCTTGTAAACTTCCAGTAATGGTGATGCGTTGATAGAGCGTAACTCAATACCTATGGTCGTAGGGGACTCGTAGTTTTATGTTTAATGACAGATAAGTCACGTTAAATAATATAATACTACTAGATCTGTGAGAGGTAGCTCACTGGTATGCATTTTTCCCCTGAATTAATAAAGAAAAAGAAAGCGTTTTTATCAATTCTATAAAAACCGACTTTTTTTTCACTTGAACTGAATTATTTTAATTTGAACAATATACAGTTTCAAAAATAGAACACCACAAGCCTCATAATATGACAAATTTGGTTTTAGAGTACGGAAAAGTCAATCAAAAATAGAACACCACAAGCCTCATAATATGACAAATTTGGTTTCAAAGTACGGAAAAGTCAATTCCATTCTCAGGCTATGGGATTTGGAAATTTGGTGATGTCAATTCGCTTGCAAAATCTTGCGATTTGAAGCAGTTTGACTTTTAAATGCTCTAAAATTAGAAAATTTTCATTGTTTACGCAAACAATTTTCAAATTTAAGAGCTTTTAAAAATCAACATCCGTTAAGTACCTCAACAGGATCGAGTCCTGCAGGAGGTCTTTTGGCAGAAGTTTATATTAAATTATATTTTCCATAAAATGGCAAAGTTTCAAAAATATAATAAAATAAAAGTTTTAATTAAAATCTAATTTAAAATTGTGCTTTAATCAACTTTACGTTCCAAAGCATGAATTGAATAACGCTTTAGAATTCAATAAATCCTTCAAACGGATTTGGTCCAACATTTACACTAAGCAAATTTCTATTGTATGTAAATTTTTTTGTTTTTTTTTTTGAATAAATTTCCATAAATCCTAACTAATAAAGTTTAAAACTATAAATTTTATTTGGATAAAAATATTAATAATTTTTTTTTCTATTAAAAATGTGAATTTTTTTGTGTGTGGACAATTAAAAAAAAAGAAAAAAGTTATTGGATCAAAAACAACCGACAATTTCCGCGGTGAACTGTGAATATTTTACGCCTTTATGTGGAACAAAATCTAACAAATGTCAGACTAGAGTCTCTATACTACACCTTAGAAGAGGTGTTCGGTTTGCTTTGATCTCACCTTTTGGCTTTTCTATTAATTAGTAGAAGGAACAAAAAAAAAAAAAAACTTATCCGATATCAAAACGAAAACCGAAACCAAATTAACTTAGTTAATAATATTTTTGTATCGTACAATATCGGGATTTGGGTTTTTTGTCATAGGCAAAACTTTTTCAATGGTTTATTTTGTTATTAATATTATTTTTCCTTTGATATGATAATCATATTGTGGGCTCTATATTATATATTCTTGCTAGCCAATAATTTTGAATCGTCAGCAACAGGTTGTATAAAAATATTTTGAATTTGCAAGAAAATTTGCATATGATTTTTGGTTTTCCGTATTTTTGATATGATTGTTTTTACCTTTTCTCAGATTATTAATATTATTTTTAGTTTTCATTAGTGTGTTGCGTTGTTTTTATAGACTTATGGACAGTTTGTTATTTATTATTATTATTATTTTTTTTTGCTATTTAATTATTCATTGGTTTGTTTGCCGCTAAAACTTGTGGTTTATGTGAATGTAATGTGTTATAAACAACATTAAACAGGTTCATAATTATTTTGAATAAATTACAAATGAACAGCGTACATCACCTTTTTATATCTTAAGATTCATATGAATGAATGAATTTCGATTACATGCTTCAAAAGGGTTATCGAAATTTTGAGATTATTTTTTAATCATTTACCAAAAAAAAAGTGTGTATACTTTTTATGAGGTCACAATTTTTTTTTTGTTGATAAATTGTAAATTTACAAAAAAATATAGAAAAAGTAACGGAGAAACTAGAAAATACTAGCAGTAATTTTTTTTTAAATTTAATTCCTGTAGAATTAGGTGTTTTTTTTTAAATATGAATAATATCTAAAATATTGCGTTTTTAGCAAAACAAACATTTTGTAAAAAAAAAAATTGCATTCATTTCTTATGAGTGACAGAAAAGTAATGAGACCGGCAACAATTTTATATACGAAATATGGCAACACTGCAGATTTTCTCTTGACAAAGCTTGCACGTTAGTTTTTCGTAGACATGTAGTATAAGTTTGAATCTAGTTTAAGTTGTGTTTTTGCTACGAAAAATGGTCCAGTAAAATTGTTGGCTGTAATTTTACTGTTAAGCTTGATGAATACTTATGACCATAAGTTCATTGGTGCCATAGAGCATTTTTGGAGGTCCGCGAGGTAATAGTAGACAAATATCAGTTATAGAGCCCTTTAAAATCGAAAACTGATGAAAATGTGGAACCTTTCAAGTACTTCTTCATAAAAAGAATTTCTGTTTTTATAAATAAGTTTTTGTAATGCTCAGAAAAAGTATAGTATGCGTTAGATCGGATATGGCCGACACTTGGATTATCTAGCATTACAACACCTACTGTCACATAATCGTCTCCAAAAAAAAGATTTTTTTTGTTGGAAAAAGATACTCACCTGATTCTCAAAATCAAACAAATTATTAAATTTTAAGTCCTCAAAATCAAAAAAAATTTTTGAAAGAATTTTTGTCATCTTGGTATTGAGTGTAACCGACGAGCTAAATGCGATTCGAATTGAAGCATTCTAGCACAGCTATGAAAAGTGTAAATAATATATCCGGAGATGTACAGTTGGCAAAGTGAAGGGATTAACAATGATTGAAATAAAATTGTTCCTAAAAAAATGTTATTCTCATTATTTTTCTGTTACACCTCGTAGCCTTCATTTTGAATAGAGATACTTCTGCTTTTATTCCTTTGGATATCTTTTACAAATCAGTTATGAAAAAAAAAACGTTTTTAGCCACCTGAACATAAAAAATAACTTAATAATATTGACACCTATTTTCAAATTTATATTTTTCTTAGATAAGGACAAAAAAACATTTTTTCAATATCAGACATTTTAAAATGTTTCCTTGTAAATTTAAAAAATGGTGGATTCTTTCACTATTCAAAATAATATTTAATATTTTATTAATTCATAAATTCTTTTATAATTATTTTTAAAACTTACTTTCGAACTTGTTAAGTTTAGGAAATTTTCAAAGAAATTGTTATTAAAATTAACAAATCTTCTCAAGTTACGCAAAGAAAAACGGCAATTTTATTCCAACAGTTAACGCCATCTGACGGTCAATTAATTCACATAAGAATTTTTACACAATCGTTAATGTTTGAATAAAATTTTCACACAATTTGATAATTAAAACTTAAATACAGTTCAGTTTAAGGTGATTGTTTTTTTATTATAAGATGTTTTTGAATTTATTTTAACAAATTTGTATGAAAATAACACATCAAATGCTGAAATTTAACACCTTAAAATGTTTTATAAGAAAAAATTAAAATGATCAAATCTAATCTGGAAAAAAGTTTTATATGAAATTTTTGTGGTCATTATTCAATTTATTACATGATTACTACTACTCTATCACATCTTCAGAATAATAATAAAAAAAAAAACTAAATAGTAAAGAGAATAATTTGATATAATAAAAAGCCCATTGTTAATTCTCTACTATACTTGTAAATAAAAACTATAAAAATAAATTAATAAATAAAAAAAAAAAAAAAACAAATGTTTACTTTGCAAAATGATTTGTTTCTACAACAAAGATTTAGACGAAGAATTTTACGAGCACATCTTAAATTATAAATTTTTAAATTAGTTTTTTTTATTTTTACGAACAGTCTCGTTTTAAAAACAATGTGCTCGTTAAAAAATCGTAAATCAGCCATACTGTGGATTGAGCTTTCAGCTAATGAGCGCGCATTGTAATATTATTATTATTATTTTTCTTCTCATTTTTTGTTTGTTTGTTGAATAATTCAATTGGTGCGGCCATTTTTTCAGGTGTGAAATTTTTAGTTCAACGAACGAGATTTATGAGGTCTTAAGAAAACATAAGAAATTTTACAGTAAACGGAGAATATTTGTTGAATTTTTCATTCTATCTTATACCAAATCTGTAATTATATAAGATATGTATAGAGTGTATTTTGCATGAAAGTTTCAATTAGCAAAACTACTTTATTAATAATATAAGAAATAAATTTTTTCCATTGATTATTCTGGGAAATATTCTATAACAAATAAAGGTAATAAAGAAACGGACAAGTTCATGAGTTTTTAGATAAATACCATAAATTATGGTATAACAAATTTAGTGTAATTTTTTTTGTTAAAATATTTTAATCAAAAATAGAATCCAGACATTGAAAGAAAAAATCTTTAAAAAAAAAATTTTGTGCATCCTCCGCAGGCAGTTTTCTTTAAATTTTTATCACCTAAAATGGTTCAATCAACGGTGATTAATTTTTTCAAGTTGTAAAGAGATAAATCTTGACTCGATATCTACAATACTATACAGTGTAATAATTTGGCATAGTCATGCCAAATTATTTCGGAATATTTAATTTTTACCATGAATCAGAAAATATCTTTCCAAATACCTTTAATTTCCTGTTGAGATCATGGTTCTTCCGTTTTATTTGACCAAAAAAAAAAATCTTTAAGCAAACATTGTTGAAATCTTATAAAGAAAACCAAAAAAAAAAAAAACTCATACATCTACAATAATTGGATGAAATCTCATATAATTTAAGGATTTTTGTCATTTCTACTAATTTTGGAGCTTAAAATACAAAAACACATCGAAAATGACCCAAAAAATTAAGAATTTTTTTTTTTCAATTCAACTTTAATCAAACCCAAATTGGGTATATTCAAAGTAGTGGTCTTAACTTACTGGGTTTTTTTCTTCTTTTTTTATTATTGTAAAAAAAAATACTCATGGTTTTTTTCAGTTAAATTTAATTGAATAAAATTTATTTGCTTAGCTTTTTATATATAAAATAAATTTAAAAAAAAAAAACTATTTTTGATTAATAATTTATTGCATTTATCTATGAAGCTACTGTTATAATAATAACACTATTGGGATTTTAAATTTCGTTAAAAAAAAAAATTAATTATTCAAATTATATGTTAAAGTTTTATAATAGCTTTCGAATTTGGAGATAAATAATAAACAAATATTATTACATTCATCATAAATATATAATTTTGAAAATGGCCATGGATCAATTTTAATACATAATAAAAATCTATAGTAAAAAATTTAAAAATTTCTATTTTTTAAAACTAAAATATGTATAAAATGTGACAGAAAAGTAATGAGACCTAGTATTACTGAGAGCGATCATCTCAGTCCCTTCTAGACCCTATGAAGTTATGTTTTTATAGTACATTTTGGAGCAATGATGTACTATCAATTTTTGGGTTATGCTTTGAGGATCCACGAATTTGACTTAGGAAAATATGCAACATGTCTATAGGGAATATTATTGATCAAGATGACACATTTTTCGATAGGGCACAAGAATTTTTGGGCTCCAAGAAGCAGTGAAAGACTAACCTCGCTCAGGGACATCTTCAACATCAAAAACCGATGGAAATATGAAACGATTGAGGGCTGTTGTGAGATCACACTAAGTTTTTTTTTTAAAAAGAAGTCCTTTAAAGCCACAGAAAAAGGATTTTCCGCATCAGAATGTAAGGTCTCTGATGTAAGAGTCAGAGGCTATTCTTAGATCGTTCCGCTATCGAATGATTTCAGGCTCAAGTGCATTTTGGAGAACGATCGTTCCTCTTGTTTCATGTAGGCTAAAACTGTCATTGCCAGCTTCCCCAATGCCGAATGTAAATTGCTGATGAGAGCAATTTTTGTTGTTGATAGTCTTAAAAAATTATAAAAAGAACCGTTGGACCTTGAGGCTTACGAATGGAAGAAATCAGACTAAAAAAAGAAATTCTGGGTTAAGTGGCATTCGTTTTAGGATATGAAGTTGAACACTACAGGAATGGCATAAAAATTACCGAATAGGAAGTCATGGGTAATATTCCCTTGTTGGTTCTATTTTTCTACGAAGGGCCAAAGATGTTAAATGTTATTTGGTCAGTTGTGGACTACAATAAGGGAAGTTCGGGCTAATAGTGGGTCAAGCAGCAGTAGGAGAGTTTCCGTTCCGTTCCTGTGGATGAAATATTCACCGTACCAATCCATTTGATAGAAGTACCATATTTTCGGCATATCAGTTACAGTTTGAATCTGTGGTCAACGTAAGTCGGTTGATAGATGAACAGGCACAAACTATACTGAGTGTTTGGGATCAGTTCTGTACAGTGTTGGAGGCTCGTCTATAACTGTCATACTGAGGATATTCAACAGTGGGTACTAAAAAAACTTCTAGTATTAATGGTATCAGGGATTTTTCTTCAGCTTTTTATCAATGGCATCAGGGATTTGGAACACAAGGCAACCACATGATTGGGACTTTGGTTCAAATGTTGCTTAGCTTTAGAGCAATTGTGGTAGACGATACTGATGCAATTCGAAATGGGCAGCACCCGGATTGAAGATACTATCGATTCAGAAAAGTGGGCCACATTGGATCGAATTGCCGGAATATGAAGACGCCAAACACTAAGAATAGGGGACGAGCAGTTGCGCGTCGAGCTAGTGATATGGCACAGATGCATTAGAGGAAACGAATAAACCCCTGGACGGAGGGGTGGGTGCTGACCGGTATTAAGAGAGCCCTTATTAGAGGAATTTCAAAGGCTTATGATGGAAATAGCCTATTAATAAACAATTGAGACTTTGATAAAACTCCGTGTTAATTGGCTCTGGATACGGTAGCATCTCGAACAGCTACCGTTTCATACATGGTAAAGGTTCTTGTCAATAGAAATGCATATCGCTCCTGTAAAATTTGCACAAAAGTTTTATTAATTATAATATGTGATTTATAGAGTAAGCTTTTATTAGTGATACTACAAATAAAAGAAATTTTTAAATCCCCTCAGACAATTTTTTTTTAAATTCCCTGCAGGTAATAATAGAAAGAAAAAAATAAAATGAATTGTACATTTGAAGGTCTGTCGTCTACGTGTATAGGCATATTCCCATAATCAAAACGATAAAGTTTATTCCCAGACAAGAAGGTATTTTACATTTTGATGAGTGTTTTATGGCTTTTTTTTATCATAGAATTTACTGGAAAAAATATATTTTTCCTCACTAATGAGGTATTCCTTCAAGTCCGAGCAGATGAATGTTAGTTACTGTATGATATAAATCAGAGCAGGGCGTGAATCACTAAAAAAATTTCATGTTATTGAAGAGATTTTACTATCCTTCACGTGGTTAAGTTTTTACATTTTTTTTTGTTTAAATTTGAATTGTTTTATACGCAACAGCAATAAAATGTTACCTTGAAATAAAATTAGGTATTTTTCTCTCTTCAGAATTAACATGACAAATTGTGCAATTTATGCTTGTTTTAAATATATGCCATTTTGCCAAATTATCTTTGATTTTATGTATTTTTTTCTTTTGTAATCATAAAGAAATTTGATGTTGTTCGATCAAATTGATTTAGTATATTTTTTATTTGAAAAGTTTTTAAAATGATCTGTGATTGACTGAGACTTTTATATCTGATATAAAAGTTTCAGTTAGAAAATATTTTTATTCGTTATTTTTTTTTTATGTTTTAAAGAAAGAAAGAAAAAATACTTCAAAATTCTGAAGAGTATATATTTATTTTTGTTTGTTAAATTTCTGCGAAATCAAAATCGAACATCGATTGTGGTTTTAATTCTTAGTATATGGAAAAATATGTGACAAAAATTCTAGCGAATTTATTGGAATTGATAAACTATTGATGAGATTTTGGTATCTTTTATCTAACAGACGCTTTTATGGAGGATCATTAGTTTTTCAATCAGTAATCACATTATTCCATCATTCATCCATCATCATAGAAAATAATAAATTTTTTCGTATAGTTTTTATTTTCAGGTATGGACAGCTCTTCCCATGGCGCTTAAGTGGCAAAGACTAATATATTGGTTTTTTTTGTTGTTGTTTTTTTTTTGAGTATAGACGCAATTTCTTATTAAGCCTTTCAGCAGATCGAAAATGTGGTTAGAATAACCCACCGATTAGCTTATGAGAAAATCAAGATAAGTGTCATTAAGGTGTTAAGAGAAGCCAAAATAATTCGGATGACCGTCATTGAAAATGGATTCAGTGAATATGATTAGCGGGAATCAGACTTGTGGAAAAAGTTTCCTAATTGGACCTGCCGCCGTCAATAATCCATGATTTACTCCTAAGAGTAATAAGAATCGTATAGTCTAATGATCGTAATGACAACGATGGCTACATAAAAGCGCACACGGAGCGGTTGAAATCCGAGTTGCTATTAGACGGGATCGAATGACATCCCCACGACGAACCGTCATAGATTAGTGAATTCGGTTGACCGATCAAAGATTTACCGAATCTACTCAACGCATTCTATATGTTTGCTCATGGATATATTCCCGATTTAAATGTTCGTTTCGTCCTTCTTCTTAACCGAAAAAAAAATCCACTACTTACAAGCGCAAATAGGATCGCTGAATACCGGTCGACTTATTTTCATGTGATCTACTTTTCTCTGTTAGAGACCGGGATTGATAGTCGTCACCACAACTACGATCATGATCAGTAATGAAGGTAGATTCAAATTTTGCTAGCAAATACAATACACTAAAATCGTTACAATGTTTGTTATATAAAAAAAAAAGAAAAAAGAAGATATTTTTATTCTCTACAGCTCAGTTTTGTTTAGTTGAGTACAGTAGAATAGGCACTCTCAGTCGTATGTGCTCGTAGGTAGCTGAGCTCAGAGTTTATTTTTCGGCTTCCATTTAATCTCTTTTGGACGAGGACAAGATTACAATAGAATGGACACAGAAATGCCGCCATAGGTATTATTGCCTTATCCCGACTGATCTTAAGCGTTGTCTTCGGTATTCCTTTGTGCAATAGATATTCCCAAAAGTACTCTCTCTCTGATATTCCTTGTCCACCATGGATTTTTGTTTGTTTATTTTTTTTTTAGCTTTGCAAAAAAACTATATAATCAACGCTATTGATGTAATTTTTTTGCCTATAACAAACTTTAGATATAGTTTTAAGTGTGCCAACCGTAATTTAAACTGATATACGAGCTGTGGTAGAAAAGTAATGAGATTGGTTTTTTTGTTGTTGCAATAGTTTTATTTTTTATTTTAATGTTATTCCTTTTATAGTAGTTCGCTTGGGCAGCTGCATATCGGAATAGGCATTGTTTCCACTCGTCATAAAAGTGCTAGAAGGCTTTGAATCGAATCACTTTCAGCTCTTCTGTTACACTTCTTTGGATTTTGAGGAACAAAAACATGGTACATAGACTGGTGTCAAGGGAATAGGGGGGTGGGGTGGGGGGTTAAGTAGGAGGGTTATAATTACAATAATTCATTTTTTTTCCACTAAAACTCGTTGATTAAGAAGAGGGCCATGTGTAATTGTGGAGCATTCAAGTATCTGCAATGTCAAGCCTGACGTAACGAACCGATTTTCTAAATCTTTCAACAATTCCCTTATTAGCTTCAATATTACTCGACAAGAGTCCTTTTCCGTTCCATATTTTCATCAGTTTTCGATTTTCAAGACCTCCCTGAGCGAGGTTTGTCTTCCACTACTTTTCGGCCCTCCAAAACTTTTTTATGCCACCAAAAAATTTATGATTTTTATAAGAAATTTAATTTTCCCTTTCAATTTCTTGTAATATGCTAAAAAAAAATACAATTTATCACGCTCTAAAGAGTGATAGTAATCGAACGACCTTAAAACATGTACTGCACATCTCGGAGAAAAAAGCCCACAGAGTTGCCAAATCTCGTAAAAATTGGCAGATTCTCTTTTATTAAATATTTTTTACCATAAACTTTAGTAGAAATAACAAATAGAAAATCAATTATGTCATTCGTTTAATTAACCACTTTTTCCCCATATTTGAAGTGAATCTCACTTAACCCAGATTTTTTTATTTTGAATAGGATTCCTTCCAGCAATTCCTCTCTTCAATTTTCTAAAATATTTTCATTAAATAAGCCAACGCACAAGTTACTCGTATATGCAGTTACCAAATGGCCTCATAGTCATTGTCGCTAAGGAATATATCCTACACCAACAAAAATTAAAAAAATACTTTAACAAAAAATAATTATTTGACATATTTTTTTTAGTCTTTAAATATAAAAACACTCAAGGTCTACTTAAAAAATATTCCGAAATTCTGGGTAAGACAACTTCTCTAAAATCCGGATGTGTGCAACAGGACCTACTCATGATTTCCTCTTCGATAACCAACCTCATCCTTTATACCATTCCTTGCGACTTTTAACTTACATCATAAACTAATACCATTTAACCCAGAGTTTTTCTTTTCAGTGCTAATAGACGGAACAATTCTTTATCCAAGTCCTCATTTTTATTTTCTAAAACAATCTTACATGTTTCAGAAAATTTAAAAATTTCTCCAACTTACAGAATGTCATTTTGCACTTGCCAAAAAAAAAAACTGAAATAATGTATCTAAACATTTTCGTCAGCAACATTCAGTTATAAATAAATAAAATAAACAAAATTTTTTAATTCAATATTAAACAGATTTTCTTTATTCAATGTAATTTTATTATAAAAATATTCTTAAACTAATTTATTAATTATTCAAGTTAATAATATTACTTTTTTTTAAAAAAAAAATACAGTAAAATTTTAAAAAATAAATGTTTTCATAAATTTTGTATACAGAATATTTCTTTGGACACAGTCTTCTCAACAAATACGCTTATAACTCGCTATAAACATTTTCATCTCCGCGTATTTTATGTTATTTTTTTTTTTTTTTCAAATATTATAAATAAATATTTTTTGTTGTTGATAATAGTTAAATATTCTCTGAGCTGAATTCAATCAAAATTACAGTAATTTAAAGTAAAAATAATTAATTCGTACACAAATAAATAAATACACATATTCGTAGCGCACACAGCCGATATTATGAGGAGAGTATAAATTTTAGTTGTTATAATATTTTTGTTGTTTGTTTTTTTTTTTTTCATTCAAAATTTTCTTATAAACGATTTATTCGAAAATGTTAATAATACATTTTGTTAAATACAAAAATTATAATTCAAGGTAAAAATTCGTCGAAAATTTTTGAAAATTTTATCATAAATTGCACTCACCAACTTAATTGAATGTTAAAAATTCGTTTGAGTATTTTCTTTTTGCACAAATTTTCTTTAAAATCCAAAATTTAAATAGAAAAAAAACCAAATCTTTTTGTAAAATAAAATTTTTTTTTTTTTTAAGATATGTTTTTATAGGCACTGCAAGAGTTTGTAGTTTTTATAAGTTAATTAACATATGATTGAATGTACAAAGAGAGCAAGGATTAATTTGTTCACATTATTTTGGAATTAATAAACTTTAATTATTTATCGTTACCTAAAATTGCTGAAATGGTGAAACTATTCTTTTTTGGTGTCTTCTCGATAGACTCTTCATCGACTCTGATGTGTTCGAATGGTTGGACAATAACGTTAGGTGGAATATCAGCTGGAGCTGGTGAACCGCCGCCGGTAAGATGTTGTTGTTCGTGAATGTTCTGAGTTTGCGAATGGTTCGGTGAACTCATGAAATATCCGCCATGGGGATGTATGGGCGTTCGTCTGATTGGCGGTGATAGTTGACATGGTATTGACAGAGCTGTTGGTGGTGCTTGTAGGTGTGGCGGATAGAAGTGTGGCGCATATGGGGATCGGTCAAAGTACGAACAAGCCAAATCAACCAGTGATGGATTGATGAACGACTGGATATTCTGATGGATCTGATGAAAGAAGAACTCATTCCTTGAGGTCATGGCTGTTGCTGTTTCTGCTGCCATTGCTGGGATATTAGCGGCTGACGTGACGGGGTGATGGGTACGGAGGTCATCAGTATTTGCCGGCGAACTTGTACCACTCGAACTGCCACTCACTGACAGGCCACTGTCGTCTAGCGATGACACCGAACAAGCAGAGCTGTCTGAACGCATTCTCTTCAATGTCGATCCGTTGTCAAGGTCGAAGCCGCCATCATCCGATCTAGTCTTTTCGGATGAATGTGAAGTCTTGATTGGTGACCCAACTGTTCCAGACTGTTGTACACCTTGGCTGCCAGTTGAACCCATTTTCCTTTTACATCTCGATTGACCAGTTTCGCGGAATCCTTTCGCAAAAGGATTGTTATCGATTTTCAATTTTGTTATGCGATCATTCTAAAAGGTAACGGACAAAAATAAAATAAAAATAATCAAAACAATTCACAACATTTAATATTGATGATAGAAACAGAAATCTAAATGACATATTATATATTTGAAAAGGAAAAAAACAACACATTTGTAACATGTACAAAATTCATATACTTCTCATTCAATCATAATCTGACATCTAACATATGAGAATGTATTTTATCAATTACAATTTAGTATTTAGTATTCAGTATGAATGGGAATGATGCCGAAGCATCTATGATTTCGACATGAAGCTCATTAAATAATCTAACAAGGTGCAACAACCAAAAATTAATTAGCGGCCCAATATGAACAAAATGTAAACAGTAGCGAAAGGCAGTTAGTTCCAACAGTGAGTGCTCTGCATTTGCATTTTAATGACCTCAACAAAAATGAGGTTTCTCGGTTCCATCAACCAACAAATTTTTTTTTTCAATTTTTAAATATCTTATACACATTGTAGTATCTTGTGAACATTAAACATTTTTATCTATTTTTTTATTAAAAATGTAATAATAGTTTTTTTTTTTAGTTAAAATTTTTTTTTATTTTTCTTTATAGTACCGCGCGTAAGATTTATATGAAAATTATAATGAAAAATTGTCATAGATAAGAAAAAATTGTTATCTTTAATGAAAATAAACCAATAAAAAACAAGAATTTCCTTTTTTGTAAAATTATTAATTTTTCATTTATTTAAGATTCATAAATTAAAATTCGAAAGTAGTTTGAAAAATAGTTTCCTGTTTTTTTTTTTATGGAAAATTTTAACTATTAAATATTGAAAAACATTGCAAATTATGTATTGGGTAAGAACACAGCGGCCATTTATTAAAAATTATACTTTCAAGTTAAGTTTACAACAACAACAACAAAATTTATCTATTTCGGAATATCTATTTTAGATATTTAAAAAAAAAATATTTAAATAATTTTTTAATTAAAATTAAAATATTTAATAAAAAAAAATGTCTTTAAGGTCGAAGTCAATTAATTATAATGTCCATTTAATTATTATTTAAAAAATAATATTAAAAAAACTTTTATAGTTTGAAGAAAATATAGAAAAACAACAAAAAAAAAAACATAAATATTTACAAAACTTACTTGATATGCAGTAACAGCGACGAATTCAGTTTCCGGGAATATGAACGCTTGTTGAGGTGCCCAAGGGATTTGTGTTGGGTCCGATGTTCGAATGATATGAATGCGTGGCTGATATTTGTGCATGCTTGTTAATACGACCTTTAAAAAATAGAGATAAATTTTTCTATTAAATAACTATTTTAGTTAAATATTTTTTTTTTTAAAATTTAATAAATCTATAAGTCTAAAATAGAGGATGAATTTCTATTGTTTGCAAAAGTATATAAAGAATTATTAAATTTATGTTTTGGAGGATAAATTTATTAAATATTTAGATTTTAAGTAAAATTTTTAATTTATTATATTTTGAAAACTTTGTTATTATGCAAAAAAAAAAACCTAATATAAGTCAAATAGCTGTCATAAGGCTTATTACGGATTCGATATCCTTTTGATATATTTTTTTTAATTACAGATAGTAACTTTTATTTTAATACAATTATTTTGTTATAATTAATTTTTGATTTTAAAATGGTAATTTTGCTTATTAGCCTAAATATCCTTTTAAACCACGAAATTTAGCTACATCAGAATCACTACTTTTAAAAAAGGATAGATAATTAAATAATTCAAAAACATAAAAAATGGCATATTTTGGACTAAATAAAATTTTATGCAAAATACTATATTTATTAAAAAACTTTTAAATGACGTGGCGATTACGTTCCAAACTACAAAATGGATAGTTTTGTATAACAACAGAATTGTTGATCCTTTAATTCTATACAAGTTGTTAAATAATTACTCATTTCTAGATAAAATCCTTCTTAATTTTAATGCTGTGATGTAGCAAAATGGCGACTTCAACTGTGTTTGAATACAATTGAGAAGATCCTGCCGACAAATGGTCTTTAGTACGGTGCCGTTTAGTATTACCGTTTTAGCACAATTTTTACTTGAAATTATCACCGAAAAAAAAAAAAGGGAAAAAAAATCCCCCTTTCTTATCGTTATGTTGTTACTTCTGTCATCAACGGTTGAAATCGAAATCATTGAATTTATGATTCAATTGAAAATATTTGATAGCTAAATAACTTACTGTTTTCATGTTTTTCGAAATAGAAAAATTATCTACCGTCGTGTGATAGTAGCTTTGATCAAATCACATAATTTATTTGGGATTTTACCTTTTCATATAACGCGACTATATAGAGGTATGATGATATGGAATGATATTAGGGAAGGTAAAAAAAAAAAAATATGGCGGTAAAAATATTCATTAACGTGTTAAGCCCACACACGAATACCATTAATTGAATATTTTAAGTTTATGAACCGATTACAAATTTTTTTTATTTACAACTAATTTCGTTATTTTTTTTTTTTTGCCTTTGTGTTTTGTCTTTTGCCGATTAGTTAGTTTCTGTTTGTGTTTGTGTGTGTTTTTTTTTTACTCAATAAATTTGAGTATTGGTCCAAAAATATGAAAATTTTTCCTTTCGGCATTTGGCTTTCCCATCATTATCAAATCTATCGCCGACAACTATCAAAGCTCGTTGCGGCAAAAGTAGACTAGTAGTGTGTGGTTTTAACAAGCTATAAGAATCTTTTTATATATTCCGAAATGTTTTTTTTTTTTTTTTTTACACATAAGATTAAGTTATTTTTAAAAGAAAGTAATTAATGTATCGCGATGAAACCAGTTGATTTTTTTTTGTTTATCTGGTGTCTTTTAATGTTGTTTAAAATTTGCATTTTATCATCATCATCAACATTTAAGAGTATGAGAATATGGTGTATGTTACGCGTATTTAACGGGAGTCGGTATAAGTATAGTCCTGCGGTATGATTTGGACACGAACAATAATCCATATTTACATACTTTACTAATACGGATCATCCCATTTTATACTGAAATGTATCCTCTTCTTTCTTGTTCTATTCAGAAATTTTACCTCCTACAGATACTTTTAATAGAATAGATATTATGGAAAATATAAAAGAATAACCATTATTTTTATTATTATTATTGTTAACCATAAAGAAAATAGGACAAAACGTAAAACAGAATAAGATGAACTTTTCTAGCTACCATACACCTTTATGTTGTACCTTTTGTATGAAAAGCTTATCCTTCTTTTAGCTACTATATTCAATCTAGGATAATTTTATGGTGTATTGGATTTGCATACGACCGGTAACCGATTTGTTTTGAAATAAACTCTTCAATTCGTTAACCACAAAAACGTTTTGTTATTCAATTATTTAAACTAGACCATATATTCGGACAAAAGGAGACAAAAGTACATATATTATTTACTATTTAGGTAAAGGATCAATAGCAGATAAATATCATTTGAATAGACAGTTTCAAGTGGTTGAATAAAGAAGTTCGGTTTTACTTTGGAGAAATCCATTCTACGAATAGAGATTTTCGAAAGGATCGTAAAGGATGTTCCAAGTACCTTCTATACAAATAATATAATAATACACATGCAGAAATGACATCAGTTAGACTGCGCATCCCATTTTTCTTTTTTCTTTTTGCCTAAGGATCTGGACCTTTTGTTGAATAATTGTGTTGAAAGAATATGGTATGCAACAGAAACCACTATCGTATAGTGTTGTGATGACCACCGATACAATCAATAATAAATAGCCGTAAAGATTTTTGTTTACTCAACTGCTCCATTTAATCGTATTTTGAGCATTCAATAGACTGTCGACTTTGATTGATGGCTACCGGATAGGCAGGTACAATTTTGATATTTTTAAACAATATTTTTTTTTTGTTTATCATTATTTTTGAAAAATTGGTAGTAATTGATTATTATTTTTTTTTTATACTAAAAAAGTAGAACTTATAAAGAATTCTTCTTCAAAAAAAAAAAAAAAAAACTTCTAGGTAAGTCCGTCCTTGAAGTCCAACGCAAGTGTTAACCTCATATGTGGCATCAAATTTTCTGTTAATCTTGGTCAATCCATGAGGTTAACTTACAATTACAACATAAATTTTTAAATGATGAAACCGTCGATTTCCATTTAACCTGAGGAGTGAATTTTTGAAAGGCTCAGAAAAATGGGTTTTTCACATCAGATTTGACATTGTAGGCATTTGAATGCTCCACTAATGACAACATATCCTGTCACACGACACTCTCCATCTGTGAGTTATGGTCGGAAAAAAGGGATGTAAGTCGTTGTGACATTTTTTTTTTGTTCCCCAAGGTCAAAAAATACTTGGAAGGATATCATGTCGGTACTTTAGATCATGTTGGTATTTTTGATTATAACAGAGTAGAAGCAAACCAGCACTGGTACGAATATAGTGGATATAGGATGTATAGCTTGAAATTTTACATATCAAAAGCGTATGTAAATAAATTCAAAATTTTGATTGACAAAAATATTGGTAATATGTTATTATCCTTTTAGAATTTTTTTATAAAAATTGAAATTTTAATGTTAAAAGATAAAAAATTTGTTTGTAAAAATTCGCTATTCAGTTTTAGATATTTATTGTATGTTCTTTTGGTAATTTGATATCAAATCTATGATAAAACGTATTTCGATGGAATTGTATTTATCTCAATAATATGCTTGTTGATGTAATTATTGAATATGAATGATCAACTCTAATACTAAAGGAACAATAAAATTCATGAATATTCTTTAAATTGAAGTGAGCATTTTGAAGCTGATTTCAAAATGCTCACTTCAATTTAAAGAATATTCATGAATTTTTTTTGATTTACTCAATGCTTTTGTTCTTTAAGTCATATTTTTTTCAACAGAATTCTATAAACTTTAAATACAAGGTCTGGAAGAAAAGAAATTAGACTGAGGGCTTATATAATAGTCTCTCCTTGACTTTTCAACCTAGTATGGTAACTAAGCAACCCTATAGAGCAACGATGTACCATTTAATTGTATATTAAGCTTGGTGAAATCGCGATTTTGAATTATGAATAGTTGCAACAAGCTTATGGGGGATACATTCCTTATCAAAAGCATAGAGTATGTATGGATAACCGAGAAGCAGTAGAAGACGAATTTCGCTCAGGAAAATCTGGAATTCAACATCCAGGGCAAATTTTCAATGCAATTTTTTTATGAAAAAATCCTGGAAGGGCTTACAAAAAGAGTTTTTTGTGTCAGATTTCTGTGACACAACCATTACTGTCAACGACTTTTCGTCTGAAAAAGTGATTCCTGTATTTCCCTTACCTTCCTATTCCCCTGGTATAAGTTGGTGTGACTAGTATTTGCTTTATTGAAGGGACTATTGATGATACGAAAATGAGTCACTTACATTTGAAAAGTTCCAACACTGCTACAAATAGTGGAAACAATGACTCAGCCAACTACTTCGAAGGCAATCACATTGATGTATAAAAATAAAATAAAACTGTTACCACACTTTGTATACTGATCCTGTTTTTTTAAATAAGAACCTATTATTTATAAAAAAATCATCTTAATTTGTAGAATTTTTCTGTTTTATCATTAAAAAAAAGTAAATAAATATACAATAATGTATTTAAAAAAAATATTTAATATAAAAAGAAAATATCCTTTTTCCGTTCGATTCTAATTTAATTTCCTTATCCCATTATCCCTTGTTCGAATATACATTTCAGTACTAATATAAAAATCAATAGGACCCTAGCCATAATATAATATATATTTGCTTAGACCTACTAGTACGTGTATGTACTCATCGTATTAATGATGATTCATAGAAAATTCTTATTTGAAAAATGATTACTCGAAGCCAAACGTGGCAATATAATAAGTTAAATAGTGTTAATATTAAACCAGTTCTACTTACATGTCCATTATTGTCGAGCGTATTATTGGTCAATTTGACTTTATTGAATAGGATCGGTTGCGCTTGCCAGTGCGATCCAAGTGCTGGACTATCGGGATGCAGATACATCCGCTGTGGACTTTGTGGCTCAGCACCGCCAGCGGGTACCCACTGCGAACCAGAGAATTTATATCGGCAATCACCAATTGGCACCATCTCGAGTAGTACACAATAATTGGCTTCGTCTTCCAATCCTGACAAGGACAATCTCATGGATGGGAACATACGCCTGCAAATATGTAAATTATACAAATCGTAAATAAATAAACTTGAGATTGTATCGTTTGCTTATTTCAACATTTATGTTCTTTATACAGAAATACAATATATTTTTTTTTTTGCTTTTGTAGTTAGTATTTATTTATTTGTTTAATTTAATTAAATAAGAATGAAGTGGTTTTTGTTTAAAAAAATTTCTTTAAATAAAACCAAACTAAAAAGAAAACACAATTTGTTCAAGTTGAGTCATTTTGTTGTAATTATTTATGTAAATTTGCCTATTACATACTCTGCTTGTTGAATCCTTAAGCGTTTCTATTATTTTTACAACATAAATAATTTTCGATTTGAACAAACACATATAACAACACTCAAAAATAATAAATAATGTTATCTTCTTTTCTAGGAAACATTTGGTGCAAAAAGGATTCGTAAAATATCGTATATAGTTGCTCGTTGTTAGCCATCGTAATGTAATAAACATTTTTATAAGATTATATTTTTTTCTATTCTAGTTTTTCCCCTATGATTCTGCACAAAACAGGATATTTTTTCAGTAATGACTTTGTTTGTCTTGAATATATAAATAATAACAAAATTGTTTATTTTTTTAAATGTTATTGTTGTTATCCAATTTGTGCTTTAGAAAATAACGTTAAATAAAAAATATATGAAAAATTTAGATTTTTTAATAAAATTTGTAATCTATTTTAGTATTTTAATTTTGCCATTCATTATTTATAACAAATAGCATCAATCAAATGATTGTCATACAATTTCTTGCAAGACTCGATGCTTTATCGCTCTTCTTAAATTTGAAGATTATCTGCGTAATTTTAAAAAAAATAGTCTAGTGGGCTCAAAGCAAATTTGCATCACTGAATCTCGAAACTACACATCCTGAGAAACTTATTGCGCACTAAAGCCAAAATTTATGTGCTGTATAGTTTTTGGATTCGTATTATTAAAATTATATATAATCAAAATTAAAATCTTCAAGTTTAGGCTAAGAAAAGTCAGTTTTCATACGGTCAGTTTCAAAGAAATACGGGCTAATAACAATCACTTTTTGCAGATACAATGATATCTTCATAGTTACTTGTGGATTTTTTTCAAATAAGTACAGGTTAATAATAGTTAATTTTATATAAATATAATGACTTATTCATAGTTACGTGTGGAATTTTAGAGCCCCATATATACGGAAATTTTGCTTATTGACATATATACCCGAACGAGAAATAAGGTCTATTGCTGAAGAAAATACTCAATTTTTACAATTTTTACATATTGTTTGATAATTAAAAAATTCTATAAAATAAAATGGCAAATTTAGTAATAAATAAATTTTTTTTAAATTATAAACTTTATTTTTTAATTGTCAAATAACAAAGCTATGCTTTCCAAATTACAAAATGGATTATTTTAAATACATAAAATTCTTGTCATATTGACATATTTTTGATAAGTATTCCTATTGAAAATTAAATTAATTTATTATAGTTTTTTTTACTTCTTCTGCTTTATTGAAAAATACTACTGTACATCTGAACATCATCAGATTTAGATTTAATATGCTGCCAGCTCAATGAGAGCTAAAAACCATTTTTTTTTTTGGTTTTTCCAAAAACGGAAAGAAAATGAAAATAGTCAGGAAATTTCATTTTAAAAAAAAAGTATAAGAAATAAAGCCTCAGTGACAACTTATGCATTTTACACCTGACATAAAAATTTCATTTACTCACAGCATGATACCAAAATTTATCTTTGACTGTAAATCGAGACACTGATGAAATGTATCGCGTAAAAACTAAAATTTTGTCACCCTTGGTTGGCCAAAAAAAAAAAAAATTTAAAAAAAATAAGGTTCACCCAGTGTTACTTTCATACAAACGTACTTATAAAAATATTATAAAGATACCAATATTGGATAAGAGATGAAGGCCGATATGCAATGGAATCAATTCATTAGGTTCACTGTAAGACTTTTGACGCAAGAAGTTCGATGCAAGAAATTCGGCTCACATCAAAAGATTGCACAACTCCTCCATCTTTGCAAGTTGGTCATCATGTTCCGAATACTCTTAGACTATTTATTGCATTTTGATTTTTATCAACTATTGTTCATTTTTAGTTTTTTTTTTTTTTTTGAGTACAGCAATTTTTTCTTTCATATTTAGGAGAGCCACGAAACTGCTATAAATTTTTGTTCGATTTTTTGTCCAATTGAATTATGTTCATACCAAATCTTACCTACTTTTTAACTGTTTGTCTAGAAGTCATCACTACTACTTTTTGAGCATACAAAAAAATATATGAGTATGTATGGAAAAAGGTCGATATGAACATTAATGATTTACAAAAACAAAATATGGAATTATGCTTTCAAACATTTCAACTTGAAGAAATTAGTAGTAACATAAGACAAAACGAGAAAAACTAGCAATAAAAACAAATGAAACAAATCAAAAACATACGTAGTCGTAGTAAATTTCGTTCGGGGTAAGGAGAGGAAATTTATCAGCATACAAACATGAAATCTTAAAATTTGAAGACTTTGAAAAATTCATCAAAAATTCCTTTTGAGGTATATCCAGTCATAAAAATGGAAGTGTATATGTAATGGGAAGTCGAAATGGAATAGTAATAGTTATAGAAATAGCCACAAAGATACAAATAGTGTGTTGACGATGTTGATGACGACAAACAACAACGACTATGACTACCAAAAGTACGGCAACCGTGACGTCGACGTCGACGGCTATAACTAATAACTAGGAGAGAGGAAGGTTGAGAAGGGCACCGAAAAAAAACTTGGCGCCATCACCTCCTGCTGGTCTAAGACAAAAGATCGTTAAAAATGTCTTAGAAAATCACATCAGACTCTTGACGGCACAAACTACTCCAGCTATGCTAACAAGTGGTTGATAGGTTATTCTACTACTACCCGCCGATTTAGGATCATATAGCATTTAGGACTCATTCGATGCGATGGGAATTTATTCTCGGCAAATTGCACTCATGCACCACAACTGCATCAGCGATCTTTACCTGTCGGATGCAACACTAACAAATCACTATTGTATGGATCTCGATTTTACGGACATTATTATTATAGTTATTAGATCGTGTTTATGTTTGTTTTCTTTCCTGAATTCTTTTTTTTTTTTTAAAGGATGAGAAATATTTTGATACATACCATTTTTTATCTATATTTAATAGATTTCAGAATCTATTTCGAGAGACATTGTTCTAAAATATTTCTTTGCAGCAATTATATAGATATTTTGGGTATTCTGCGATGTTTTTTTTTTTTTTAATAAGGTACGTTCTAGTCAATATATTTTGAAAACAAAAATTTTACAAATCATTACTTGTGTTTTTAACATATCCTGGTTGTCATGTTAGCAATATGTCTTCTTATCATTATGCAGAATTAAGTGCCACTACAAAATTTATTTTTAGAAAAGTAACTTGTGCAAATTATGTAGATATATGAAAATGAATTATTTGAAAATTTCAACTAATCAATTTCAGATAAATTTTTGATTCTGAACATTTTTTTTTCTTAGAATATCATATTATTCATTTTGTAGTTCGGAAAGTATATAAATTAAATTTTATAGTAACTAAATAAATATAACAATTTCGAATAATATTTATTAAGATAAATGTTTGCCATTTTTGTTTATAAATAATTTTTTTTTAACCAATTAATTTATTAATTTTAATTGTAAAATGTTTCTATAAAAATTGTAATTTTGCCGTAGCGACCTTTCGTACTTTAAATGGTGAATATTTCCTCTGATTTCTCGTTCGGGGGTATGTGGCTGATTTCTCGTTCGGGGTATAAGTCAATAAGAAAAGTTTTCTTATATAGGGCACTAAAAACTTAAACTTAACTTTGGAAAAACCATTGTATCTATAAAAAATGAAAAAGGAAAGACTGTTACCGTGAATTTTCAGCGCTATTGTCTTATAAAAACCGATTTTTTTAGATTGCGCCTGAAGATTTTCATATAGACCAAAGGTTGTCGCAAAAATAACACGCAACAAGGTATAAAACATAATAAATTTTAGCTTTATTGGCCGGAAAAAAAACTCTCAGGACGTGTGAGTTCGAAATTTTGTCATGTCAATTGGACTCCAATAACGTGAGATTTAACGCTGTTGGACTTTTTCTTATAAAACAATGTGAAAGATTATGTTTTCAAACTTTAGATTATTTAAAATCCAACATCTATCAAGTTATGGCCGAATTACAATTCGAAATGTGTGAAAAAGCCATTAAATATTAGTTCAAATAGATGGAATTATGCCAAAAGTCTAATAGTAACTATATAAATAATGCCAAAATTTAAGCAATATTATCCATTAAAAATATAATAAAAATCTCGATTTTAATTATGAGTTATTTAATTTTGTTTCCCAAAGCACAAATTGGATAGCCCATTAAAATATTCATAACTAAGTAAATGTTAAATTTCCTGTTAGATTTGCAATAAAAAATTGTAGTTTTTAGCAAATCTAATCAAAAAAAAAATGATTTCTGTTAAAAAAAATTTCTTTATGAAAGTAAATTGAAAACTTCTATTTCTTGATCCTACTACATATATGAAAAAATTATGCACCTAAGATCTTTTTATACATAAATAAGTTAACCACAAATTGATTTGGTTCAATAATTTTTTATTTTAAAATTTATCCCACATTTCTGTATAATAATCAATAATGATTTTGGTCAAAACTTTCATCGAATATTGTTTTTAATTGTGATTGTGTGGGGAACAAGTCAGTTACAACTATTCGAATAACTCGTATACGCTACAAACTGTCATTAGTCAGACAGGTAACAAGGGCGAATTATATCGAATCAATTAACAAAAACTAATGTGGCGGTTTATTTAAATAGATCAGACATATGATTAACCGTATATATATTGAAATACTTGTATTGATTATAATTAACAAGAATGCAAGGATTTATTTGGTATTAACATACACCCCCCTCCCCCTCTATAAACCAGGTTGCAAAATTACAGTTATGGGCAATATTACAATATTTTTAAAGCTAGTACACCTCGATCACTATTCATTATGAATATTTGGAAAAGTCATAAGCAAAAGATAGTAATTGTAATTAGATATAAATATAATTTTTAATAATTGATTATATTTTCTTCTTCTTCTTCACCTAACAAGATCGTAATAGTGGTAAGCTAAGGTAGACAGACATAAGAAAGAATAATTATTATAGAAAAAGATGGAACCAAATTAAACGTACTAAATGAATAACGAACTAACTACTCGTAAAAAAAATATTTCTTCTTTTCAAATAAAAAATTTGAATAGTTTAACTTAGTATTATTAAGAGTTAAATTTTTTTACCCACAAAAAATTCAATTGGTGAATTTGAAATTTTTGCCTGAATTTCAATTGGTTTTTGCTGAATTAAAATTATTTGTACAGAATTCTCTACTAGAACTACACTCACTTGACGAGTCAGTGTAGTTCTAGTACACTCATTAAGCGGCACATCTTATCTTCTTCAAAAGAAACTAAAAAAAAAAACAACAACAACAAAAAACACACAGTTCCGTTCTCTTTCCATACCGCTCTTGATTCAGACTGTTTCGTATAAACTTAGTTGTTGTTTTTTCTTTTTTTGTTCTAATTTTGTGAAGTGCTTACTTACAAATATACACATTAACATATTGTTTTTCGGTCGGTTTTATTCTCTTCTTTTTTTACTTGTAATAAACTGACTATCACATCTCTTCCTCTCTCTCTATTTCTCTATCAGTCATAATTTATATGCATACATACATATTATATTTATATAAAAACCCACAAGAAGTTAACCTTTTTTAAGATTAACTTTTTTGTCATAACTGCTTTTTTTTGCTTGTTTGCATCATTTAATATCTTTGGTTTCTTTTGTTTTTATCTGCAATCCATTATTCTCTTCATTTTCTCCATGTGCACTATCAAAAAACGAGATTCTCCTCTTTATACTCAACAAGCGTGCCCACCTTAAGAGTATGTTTCTTTGTGTATATGGTATACTCTATCTAATAAAGCTCGTGCGTGTGCCTTCCTGATTTACTCAACTAACCTCTTTTTCTCTTTCTGTCTCTCTCTCTCTCTCTTTCTCTCTCTCTCTCTGTCTCTCTAATTATATTGGTTGTAAGTATTACAATCTATACGAGTATTTTAATATCTGATGATTTGCTTGTTCTCTTAATATTGTATGGATAATAATTTTTTTTATATTTTTTAATATAATTTCTATTATGTAGTTGTGATCTTGCTGGCTGAGTGAGTATCAGTTACCTTGCATACATATTTACATGTATACATGTATGTATGTATTTAGGATAGATACATTTTGATTTTGAATTTTTTGAAGAACTTGGCGCCTGCTTGACCCATCTCAAGCGAAGACCGATGTCATAAATTAATGCCATAATTTTGTTTCTTTTAGGTTATGTTATGTTTGGGCTTTGTTGTTCCTTTTTAGTTTTCAATTTTTCCGCATCCTCATACAACTCAAATAGAACTAATTTTTTGCTCTTGAATTTTTTTTCTTCTGTTTTGTATTTTTCTTCAGTCAATTTCAATTTTTATACGTTATCTTTTGTATTTGTTCAGATTATAATTTTCAATTTTATGTTATTTTGTTTATTTTATTTTTAATTGTTTTAAATGTGTTTTTTTACGGACGGTGAAGGGGGGGGGGGGAGGGTTTGCGTATATTGAGGGTTGGTCAATATTTCGTATGTAGAAGAATTTTAAAAGCTTAACTTAAAAGTCTTTAGTTTTAATAGAAAGATTTTTCGAAAAGTTTTGCTACTGAGGATTATTTTTGGGACGATCCGAAATTTTACTTGGTTTAGAAGAAAAAAAAATTTTCTTTGCATAATAAGAATTACTCATAAATTGGTTTATTTAAAGAAATACTTTTTACTTTGTATATAATAGAAAGATTTTTTTTATTTATTGTATAATTAAAAAGTATGTGCATATTATCAATGTTGATTAAATATTTTATTTAAATTCATATTTATTTTGTTTAATGTTCTGGCCATTTTAGATTATGGATTATATAATCAACAAACAAGACGTAAAAAGTTTGTACTTTAATATGGCCGTCATATGGAGGTTCATTTCCCGTTCAGTGAATAAGTCACAATTGTCATAAATGGGGCTCTTTAAACCCATAAGTGACTGTGGGAAAGTCATTATATCTGTTGTTATTGGGCCGTATTTCTTTGACAATCAAGAAGGATAGACTGTTAATGTCAACTCTGGGCGCTGTGGCAGTTTGACAGCCATTTTCTTGGCCTAAACCAGAACATTTTAATCTGGATCATATGTTATACAGCCCGATAAATTTGGGATTTATTGTGCGAAACCTTTCAAGTAGGTTAATTGGCCTACAATATCATATTTGACGGCGTTGGACTTTTTTTTAAGGAAGCTATGGAAAATATTATGTTTGCGTAGATAATCCTAAAATTTTAGCATTTAAAAATCAACATCCGTCAAGCAGTGGCCTAATTACCTTAAAATAATCGAGTCCTGCGAGAATTCTTATAGCGGCCATTTTAATAATGTTTATTCTATGCATAACCGTTTATGCGATATAATAAAAATAAAAATTTCATTATTATCTTAATTTTAAATATACATTTTTGTACTTTACTTTTCATAGCAAATATTGGATAATCCTTTATATGTGTATCTTATTTGAAATAATACATTTTTGAATGTTCAAAAATAAAAAAAATATATATATTTTTAAATATTATTATTGAAATTTTAAATGTTTTTAAAATAAATTATATAATACAAAAAATATGAATCGTATCGAAATTTTTTATATTATATAATTTGTATCTTTTAAGGAAAAAATGAAACCAATCAAAACAATTAAGTGACTTCTCCATTAAGGATCACCAGATATCGAGATAGTGCAGTTTACTTGATTTAAATGAGAAAATAAAAAATACAAAATAAATTAAAGATTAAACATTAGAAATGTATTTCGATCTATGTGTATGTAATCTAATTTTTTATATAGTATAATTTTCAATAAGATAATTCCATATTGTTATTGTTGTTGACTGTCTAATTAAAAATCGAATCATTTATTTTGATGATTTCTCTATTGAAGGAGCCTAATCGAAATGATTATTGATTCATCTTCTTGATTATTAGATTACAACGTAATAATTTTCAACCAAATATCAATGGAAGATCATTTCATCAACACAAAATAAATATTTAGATACTATTCAATTTTGAACAAATGAATAGATGATGGGTTTGATGATCATAGCGATGCGATCGATGTACGGATCAACAATTTCTTCTTCCCAAATACGAGTGTATATCGGGAAGAGTAATGGCTACTAATAACTTGATAAGTGATCGATAATGAGGTAGTTGTATTCAAGTAAAGTAAGTAGTAACAGTTCGATTATAGTATATGATAGTTTATCTTAAATAAGATTGAGCTACTTCTTTTTTCCAAAATTGATTTTTATTTACTTCTAAAGGAAGTATCGATTAAAATCTAAGTAACTAAGTAAATAACTGGAAAGTATTGTTTATTTTCAAATAAGATTATTGGTAGTTTTATGATTTTCATGATTAAGATATTTGATGATTTTCCTTAATTGGTGTATTTAAACATTCAGCTTTCAGTGTAGGCTGAATGTTTAAATACACCAATTAAGATATCAGATTTGCTTTCTCGAATTGGAAATTTATCAGATCTTGTTTAGATAGTACATAAAAAAAATTGTTTTTTTTTTCTTTTTCACATAAATCCTTTTTATTATATTATTTTAAGAAGATAACAATACCAAAAGTCTATATTAATTACGAAATTGTTAATTTCTTTTATCTTCATATGTACCGGGTTTTAAAGAAAGTGGCTTTAAACAAAAATATAAAAAAACAAATAAGATTTTGCCTAAGTAAAAAATCTAAGAAAATTATCTGAAGCAATATTTACAAAATTATAAAAATTGTATCGTTCGATCAAATTGGTTGTTGCGATACTAAATAATATGTATTATATCAGTTGAACTCTCGTGAATTTTTATAAAATGAAAAAATCAATTAATTATAGATAGTAGTTTAGGGAAATATGTTTTAGACAATAATAATTCAACAATAATAATTTTTCATATACCTGTTTAACAATTAAAAATCAAATGACGATAACCAAAAGATTTTAAAAGAATACATTTGCAGGTTTTTAACTTAATGAAAGCTCTATTTTAGAGCTCATCATACTCCAGGTCGATCTAGATATTAGAAGAAGGTATGAATTTCACGTTCAGAAATGTAGGGAAAATAATGAAACAAACGTTAATGAGTGGACATATAAAAAGGATAGTATAATTTTCATTCTTCTTACAAGAATATGTGCTAAGAATTTGATTTACCAATATTTTCACCCGAAAAGGGGAAGCCCAAAAATATATTATATATAAAAATATCCTCTTTGTTTCGATTATGTGCAACAGGATTAGACCAATAACATAAGAAAAATATAAAGATATTAAGGATTTGCTAACGTAATTGCGCCAGTTTACCAGGTATCATTTAAATCACTTTGAAATTATCATTATACAAAAAAAGGTGAAGAAAATCAGAAATGATGAAAATAATTTTGAAAATTTCAATTAGTACTTTTTATTTTTAGTAAAATTTATAATTGTGTTGTTACAGATATGCTTCTGTTCATTTTGAAAATATTCTAAGTCATTCAAAACCACATTTCCTTATAGGCTATAAAAAAATTTCACAATCATACATAAACTATTTTATTAAATAGTATAAAAATAATTTTCTTTAAATATCTCGTAACGAAAAATCTATGCCTCAGATCAGTTTCATAAAAACATACATTTTTTTTATTTTTATGGGGTGTTTTTGTTAATTTGTTAAAAAGAAATTTATTTTATAGAAAAGTGATAATTAAGCTATTTTTTTTATGTTAAAACATAAAAATATTTAATTCCGTTTATTTGAAAGTTTGGAATTGCCGGCGCCAACTACTATCGCACGGCGAAAATTTTTATCATAGTCTCAAAACTATAAGTAAATACTAAATATTAAGCTACTCACTCTTATAGTTACTAATCTTTTGTTTTTCTTTAAAGTTACTTATTCTATTCTTCAAATATTTGTATATACATATGCTAACATATTATCCTATACTTATGTAAGTGGGGAAAATATAGGCACGAGGGTTCCTTAATATTTGGAAAAAAAATGATCATCTAATAGTGCAAAGAAGGAAGGGCAAAGTGCACTTTACACTTTGGTGATAAAATAAATATTACACTTGGCCAGACACAATAATTTACATACCTACTCATGTATGTACTTGCGTATTTAGTATGTTCAATATGCACGTGAATATTCAAATTTAAATAGGGCAAATATGTGTTAGGGGCCTTGACGGGAACTTACTTTTAAGGTCATAATTTATGAGTTTCCTATTTGAAAAGTGAGTTTCTTTCAAATACAAGTTGTTGTACACCTAAGATAGTAAAGCTACGAGTATCTGATGATATCCTATATACAATTCCCTTTGCCTTTCTATGCCATAGACAGCATCAAATTTGAACGCATTAATATGGCGGATGTTGTTCGTTTGGTTTGGTAAATAGTTGGTATTCATTTGAGGCTTTGACCACCGCCCAGAGTTTCAGTGAACCACTTTGGTATGGTGGCCCGTAGTGCTTATAAAGGAATGGCTTGTTTAGAAAATGTGGTTTTTTTTTCTTCAGGATAGGATAAGCCTAGAAGGATGATTACCATTTGAATGTGCATTTATGCCGGCCAAGCATGACGACGATGAAAAGTTTCAAATTAGTTGTTGTCCTTTCTGGCACCTATGGATATTTGTTTAGGCTCAGTAGTCATTCGTAGGCATCAGACTTTTGATAGGCGAATGAATGCATTACATCAGCGCGAACATGTGTGGACGGACACCAACATTGAATAGCAACTGGTGGTGGCATGCAAATGATATGCACGGCCCAGTCAAAGTGCATACTCGTATGTGATGATGGGAGAAATTAGTGTGCTGGCAGCATGCCTAACAAATACTTATTACAAGGAGAAACGACTAAAAATGGGAATGGCAACCATTCATGCGTACATCCGCGACTAGGTGAACATGTACCTATCATAGTGAACATGAAGAAATGTTGATTTGAAACCGGATAATTTTCCATGCTGACTGGCTACCCATCCCTTCACGTAACAGACATGGTTATCCAGGGGTTTTTGTGGCAAGACGAAGAACAATCAAATTGTCTTAGGGTTACTGCTTACAGCTATTCAAGCATGTAAATTGCCTGTCAGAAGAGTATCATAATCGTAATCATAAAATGTCTGTGCTTGTAGTTGCAGTCGCAAATGCTATTGCAGTCGCACAACCCTCATTAGGCCAGGCGCCAAAACTATTTACACTTGTCCGTCCGAGTTTTTGAATAAACAATAGGCGACAACGATGGCTCTCGGGACAATACCATGACGACTTCAATGACTCTCTTCAAGTGAGTCTACGAGTGCATACCGATAATGACTCGGCATATTCAGTATTGAGACCATGTTCTCCGGATTATAAACAGCCAAAATTTCTGCACAAACAACTAAATGTCCACTTGAAATGTCACCGAACGTCTGCCCAAATGACTAGGACAACAGTGTTTATGTTGTTTTCCTATTTCTGTTCAGACATTTTTCCTAATTTCGGTTATTTTCATTCAGTCATTATCAATGGGTTTTTATGGTTTGGCTTTTGCACAAGAACAACAACACCCTTTTTTGTTTGTTTCCATTGCGAAAAGGAGTCAGTCAATTTTTAACAAAAGCAATTAGTCAAAAATAAATTCTTTTAACTAATTGAGTGGTTGCAGTTTTTTGTTATTTTTTTTTTATTTAGTCAGACATTTTTTTTTTAAATTTGTTTTATGTACAATAGCAATTATCTATCATATAATTAAGTAAAAGAAAATTGATTCATTCAAATTTTTATAAATAATAATTTTTTTATGTAGTATTTTTTAAAGTTGTTCCTAAGTCCTTTTATAGTAGAAACTTAAGATGTGGAATTTTAGTACTTTTGAATTTAATGGTTTTTGACTTTTCAACTACAATATAAAAGGATGAGTTTATAATTGACTAATTTGAGTTAAATTTAACAGGATGAGTTTATAGTTGAACCTTATATTAAGGTTCTCTGATTAAAAAAGGAGTTTTTATAAATAATACCCGTTTTGGGATTATTTTATTTAACAAATTTTTTGTTTGTTTCCTTATTCAATTTTTTTTTATAAATATAGAATTAAATACGTATTTAGAAAAATATTTCCTATATAAATCCAGGATATTACAAAATATAAAATTTTTTAAAAAATGTGTTTATTTTTTAGAAATATTTTCAAAATTTTGTTTTTTAGTTTATTTTGAGTTAGACTACTTTGTTTTACGGAAAATATTGTTTGAAAACGGTTTGTTTGGACTATTTTTAGTGGTTTTTTTTTCAATCAGAAAAAAATTGCTATTTTTTCGGAAAACTAAAGTTGTGGAAATTTAGTACTTTTACATTTAATTTTGTCTGACTTTTCAACTATAAAAGGATGAGTTTATAATTGACTAATTTGAGTTATTTTAATATAAGGTTCTCTGATTAAAAAGGAATTTTATTTAATAAATTTTATTTGATTCCTTATTCAATTTTTTTTTATAAATATAGAAATAAATACCTATTTTAAAAAAATATCCTCTATATAAATCCACTATAATACAAAATAATTTTTTTTAAATTTTTTCCTAGTTCTTTGTTTGCATTTAAAAAATCTGTTTTTTTTTTAGAAATATTTTCTAAATTTAACAAAAATATTTTGTTTTTCGGAAAATATTGTTTATAAATAGTTTGTTTTGGCAAAATTTTAATTATTTTTAGTGTTTTTTTAATGACAAAAATTGACTATCTTATCGGAAAATGTGGTAATTGCAATATTTTTATTTTTGTGCACTTTTTTTAAGTAAAAGATTTTAAAAAATTTTCATTTTTTGTAATTTTTTAAGAAACGGGTATTATTTTGAACAATTTAAATTTTGTTAGCCATTTTTACGCATTAAAAACGGATACTTTTTTGAAAGTTTTAAAAATTTAAATTTAATAAAAACGGTTTTTGTTGTGAACATTTAAAAAAAAAAATATTTTTTTACGGTTGAAAATGTCTATTATTTTGGATTTTTCTTAAAATGTTGATAAAATTTATTGATTAAGGGAAGGTTTATAAATTTTTACTAGATTTTGCATTAAATTACTAAAAATAATGGATTAGAAAAAAAAACAAATTCCAATATAACTTACCGTCCACTCTTGGTTATAATCATTTCAGTTCCAATTTGATGGAATTGCTTCCATAAATCATTATTCTGTAAATTGGCTTCAACACCTGGCAGTGTAACGCGTGGTGGTAGCATTATATGCCGAGGAATCGGTACTGGCAGCATGGCTGGAAAAGGATCTAATAAAATAATAGATAAAAATTGTAAGTATGACTAGAAATTTTGAAAAAAAAATATTATTATTTATAGAAATTAATAGAGTAACTCTGTTATCATTGCAAATGTAGTTTCTAAATAAATAACTTTTAGTTCGAATGTACTTTATAATAATTTAATATCTTCTTTTCAAAAAAACATAATTTTCACATCCAGAAATTGTGCCGACGGAAATGAAAATGTTCTGAATCGGACTGGTATGTTTAAGAGGTTCTATGAAATCAAATGCAATATTTTCTTTTTTTTTAAAACATACTAAAAATATTATTAATTTTACATGATTAATTAAAAAAATATACAGCAAGAATGGCGTTATTATGAAATATTTTCTATTTACTTGTCAGTCGTATTAATTTAGCAGAATTTCTATCGTAAGCGGAGTTTAATTTAATTTCTTATAGAGTTTAGGTTAGAGAGTGTAAAATAATATATTCAGGTACATACCAGGAATCCTTTGCATGATCTGCTGACGATATATTTCGTGAGCAATATGCTGCTGCATCCTTAAATCCACTAGTTCATTCATAGTAATCATTTATAGGCAGTTTTTTTTTTTTAAATATATTCTTCTTATCAAAATAGTGTTAACAACAATTTTTTTAATATCCAAAGTTCACAACAAATTCACGTAAAAGAGGAAGGTCAACTTTTTGTAGATATTTTTCTCTCTTATTCAAAAACAAAATTTTTTTTTAATCAAACGACTCTTTTAACTTAAAAAACACTCATTATTTTTTCACTATTATTGTTAAATTTCCATTATTTTCATTAAATTATTCTTTTTGTAATACACTTTAAATAATATCTTTTTTGAGTCAAAATAAGATATAATTAAAATTTTCTTTCACAGTTATTTAAAAATATAAGAAATTTCATTAAAAAAAATTTCGAGTACATAGAAAATAGAGTGCACTTTATGTGAAAATAAATTTTTCACCGAAGATGAGTAATCCGACAGATTCAACACGTCTTAACAAAGGTAAAACCACGTTACGACTAAACTGGTTTTCGACAGTCTTCGGAGATCTTCCAGGCGTGTGTGGGCTCGAAATGATCCAAGACCAACACTTTGCCATCAGAGTTAAGGAGCAACAACAAAAACAGCCACTTTAGTTGCCGAAAATTTTCTAAACCACATCAATACATACATCTACAAAGCAATACGAACAAACAACAATACTTGTTCTTAAATAGCTGGTGGTTACCTGATTTAGTATTCAATCTCACTTGTAAATAGGTTCTACACGACGGAGTGCATGATCACATCCCCGCCGAAGAGTTTTCTCGGCTGAGTGGTTATTCCATTGGCTGGTCGGTTGAACTTTTCAATGGTGTGCGCTGTATTTACGGCTTTGTGTTGACGAACGCATTCGTTGGCTGGTCAAGTGGAAAAAAGGTGGGACCGATTTGATCGTGCCACAAAGCCAAGCCCACACTTACCCATATCTAATTCTATAAACGACGGCTTCCAACAGCAAACGGCAGCGGCGACGCTGTTCTCGCAGATGTGACCATAAAGCCTCTAGCACTAGCCAACGAGCACCACTTCAGCTTCAGTTCTTTATTATTTTTTTTGTTTTTTAACCGGAGATCCTCTGGCTTTGAGTTGCTCGTGATTTATTTTCGCTTCAACGTTTTGTTGTCTTTTGGTCCCACTCTAGAAAATGTCTTCTCTGTGGGTATACCTACTGCAGCGTCTTAAGAAGGTAACAGGTTTCTTTTGACAAGATAGTGATCAGCTTTGATCTTCGCCGCTGACTATCGTTGATTGGTTGAATCGATCCATTTGGAAATTGTTTGGCTTACAATATATTGTGTTGAGGGATTTTTTTTTCATTTGCTTTTTTTTTCAATTCATACTGAGGTGATTTTCTCATTCGTTTTTCGTCAGCCTTAAGTCGATATATGGTGAGAATCTTTTAGCATTTGATTGAATACTTAACTCCTCCTTCAACATCTCAAACTTAACGAACAAAAGACTATCCACATCTTCAACTTACGACGCATTGATTTTTCGCAGTAGCTGCCACACCACCTATCCTTTTGTGCACACAATCATGCAATTGTGATATTTTCTCAAGTTTGCGTGCTATTTTGACACAATGGCGTGAAAATTAAATTTTCACCTAGAAGAAAATTCACAAAGAAAATCTATTTTTCAATAAATAAATATTAATAATTTTGCCGGTGTTTTTATTATGCATTTTTTTAAAAAGATTTTTTTTTTTATTATTATTCAAATAATTAACAAATTATCTATTTTTGTCATAAGTTTAATTAAAAATATAAAAATAAAAGTGTAAAATAAGTAAATAAAAAAAAAATATTATATTTAAAAAAAATAAAAAAATTTTTATTGTAAGAAAATATCAAAAAATTACCTTCAATATATATTTATTAATAGCACAGTTTAAGAAATATTTATTAACCATTGAATACCTACGACTATTGTTATTTATATTAGCACTATAAAAATAACATTTACATGCTATTTTGACACAATTGCGTTCTTATTAAATTTTCACCTATTTAATAATGGCGGTCTCTTTTTAGAAAATTTTTTCAAAAATCGTTTGTAAATAGTTCAAAAAATTATTAACAGCTAATTTATTATATAAAAAAAAGATATATTTTGTAATAATATCGACTGTTATATATACTGAAATATTTTCGCCTTCTTTTGAGATATAGTTTAGTATAATAATGGCAGTTAGACTGAAGATTCTACTTTGAATTTTTTCCATTTTGTAGTTCGGAAAGTACATTCCTATCACTTAATAATCATCAAACATATATATAATCGTAGATAAATAAATTTAATGCTTAAATATATTATGAATTGTATCATTACCGACCAAATTGTAACATTTTTCTACAAAAGTGGTTATTCTGCTGTAGCCAGTTTTGCGTAAAAATTTCGTGTGATGGGGCTCATTTCTTGTTCGTCGGTGGGTACGTCAATAAGCAAAATTACCCTCTGAAAATAGCTCTGATTAGAGGCCCTGAAAACCTAAATGTGACTGTGAAGGAATCATTGGATCCATAAAAAATGGCTGTCTAGTCCATAAAAAAAAATTAAAACTTTAACGTTATTGAGCGAAATGCGTAATTTCGAGATTAGGTGATGAAAATTGACCTCTAAGATTTTGCGATTTGACGCCAATGGACTTTTTTTGTAAAATGTCGCAAAAAAATAATTACTTTACAAGAAAATACTTTTTGTAAAGTAATATTTAATTAAAAAACTTTAGAGCATTTTTTAATTGTTCAAATATCCCTTAAATAATTTCCGATTGACAGTCAGAAATGTGCGAACAAGTCTTTAAAAATTACCTCAAAAGGATCGAGTCATGGTAGAAGTATTATAATAGTCTTTTGAATAATTTTATATTTTATATATAATGACAAGATTTAATTAATATAATAAAATGAAAGCTTTGTCAAAATTTGAATTTAAAATATATTTTATTTTGTCTTACTTTCAGAAACATAAATTGGATAATTGATTATGATTCATTATAAAATTTATAAGGTTATGTTTTCTATATTGTTGATACAAAAAATATTTTTAATTGAACTAATAATAGAAATTCATGTTCTATTAGTACCAAAATAAACCTTGGTGAAAAATTCGGAAACATTTCATAATTTTATGGAAACAACTCCTTTGACAACCTACAATATTATTTTCAAGTGAATTGTTCCCAGGAAATTTTAATGTATAAATTTTATTATTCAATAAACAATTTTTATTTCTTTTCAGTTACTTAAAGTAGACATTTTTCTGTTTACCATTTTTATTAAAATTAAGAAGTAAGGCTACTATGATCATAACTAAGATTAAAATTGGCTGATTTTTTCCACTTTTGTTTACACTTAATCCAACTTTTCATACCCAAGGCTAAGACTCCATTTTTTCTACCAAATCGAAATACATTATCGCGTGATCTTTTCTAATAACTATACAAGAAAAAATTTCAATTATTATTTGACACATAAAATAAAAAAATATAAAATAGTAAGTAGATTTTTATTTGCTTTCAATCTAAATTAGCAACAACTAAAATCCAACTAAGAAAAATCAAAGAAAAAATTAACTCTTACAATTTATTTTATTTTCAATGTTAATTTATAACTTTTAAAAACTGAAAATTACTAAATTATATATTTTTCTAATAAGATGAATGAGAACATTTTGAGTATTTAAATTTTCAATAAATATTATTGTAGAAAATATGTAATATTTATTTTGTTATTGTATGACAATCATAATAAAAGTCACAGAAATACTTGTAAAATATAAATTTTTTTTATTATATCTTATATAAAATTTTTATATTGTTAATTTACTAAAAAGTCTTTTATTTAAATGTGTTAACGCCCATAATCATTTTATACAATCTTGCTTGAAAATTAACAATCGAACCGCCCCTACTTCCGTGCCACTAATTAACTTTCCAAAATCAAGTGGTTTGATTGAAGTTTTATCTTGTCAATAATATTTATGATCAGTAATTATGATCCGAAAAACGTTGTTAGAAATATGTCCTTGATAAATTATGTTTTCGTTATTAATATTAATAAATGATATTACTACATTCAAACATGAGATATTTTCTACGCATAAAAAAGATTGGTTATAATTGTTCATTAAAAATAGTTTCAATAAAAATAATTTTCAGTAAAAACAATTTTTAGTAAACACAATTTTCAACAAAACAGTTTTCAGTAAAAATAGATTTCAGTAAAAACAGTGTTTAGTAAACATAATTTTAAGTAAAATTAATTTTCAGTAAAAAACACTTTTAAGTAAAAACAATTTTCAGTCAACGTAAGTTTTATTCAAACTAATTTTCAGTAAATACAATTTTCTGTAAAAAGAGTTTTCATTTAAAAGAATTTTCAGTAAAAATAATTTTCAGTAAAAACAGTTTTCAGTAAAAACTTTTTAGCATGAACAATTTTCAGTAAAAATTATTTTCAGTAAAAATAATTTTCCGTAAAAACAATTTTCAGTAAAAATAATCATTAAAAATAATTTTCAGTAAAAATTTTCAGTCAACAAAATTTTAAATAAAAACATTTTTCAGCAAAATCAGTTCTCAGTAAAAACTAATTTCCAGTAAAAATTATTTTCAGTTAAAACAGTTTTCAGTAAAAATTTTTAGTAAACACAATTTTCAATAAAAATAGATTTCAGGAAAAACAATTTCCAGTAGAAACAATTTTCAGTAAAAACAATTTTCAGTAAAAACCTTTTTCAGTAAAAACAATTTTCAGTAATTATAATTTTCAGTAAAAACAATTTTCAGTAAAAACAATATTCAGTAAACACAATTTTCAATAAAAATAGATTTCAGGAAAAACAATTTCCAGTAGAAACAATTCCCAGTAAAAATTATTTTCAGTTAAAACAGTTTTCAGTAAAAAATTTCAGTAAAGTTTATTTTCAGTGGACAAAATTTTCAATAAAAACAATTTTCAGTAAAATCAGTTTTCAGTCAAAAATAATTTTCATTCAAATTAATTTTCAGTAAATAGAATTTTCTGTAAAAAGAGTTTTCATTAAATACAATTTTCAATAAAAATAATTTTCAGTAAAAACAATTTTCAGTAAAAAGAATTTTCAGTAAAAAGAGTGTTCAGTAAAAAAGTTTTCAGCAAAACAGTTTTCAGTAAAAATAGATTTCAGTAAAAACAGTGTTTAGTAAACATAATTTTAAGTAAAATTAATTTTCAGTAAAAACACTTTTAAGTAAAAATAATGTTCAGTCAACGTAAGTTTCATTCAAATTAATTTTCAGTAAATACAATTTTCTGTAAAAAGAGTTTTCATTTAAAAGAATTTTCAGTAAAAATAATTTTCAGTAAAAACAGTTTTCAGTAAAAATTTTTTAGCATGAACAATTTTCAGTAAAAATAATTTTCAGTAAAAATAATTTTCAGTAAAAATAATTTTCAGTAAAAATAATTTTCAGTAAAAATAATTTTCAGTAAAAATTATTTTCAGTAAAAATAATTTTCTGTAAAAACAATTTTCAGTAAAAATAATCATTAAAAATAATTTTCAGTAAAAATTTTCAGTCAACAAAATTTTAAATAAAAACATTTTTCAGCAAAATCAGTTCTCAGTAAGAACTAATTTCCAGTAAAAATTATTTTCAGTTAAAACAGTTTTCAGTAAAAATTTTTAGTAAACACAATTTTCAATAAAAATAGATTTCAGGAAAAACAATTTCCAGTAGAAACAATTTTCAGTAAAAACAATTTTCAGAAAAAACAATTTTCAGTAAAAACCTTTTTCAGTAAAAACAATTTTCAGTAATTATAATTTTCAGTAAAAACAATTTTCAGTAAAAACAATATTCAGTAAACACAATTTTCAATAAAAATAGATTTCAGGAAGAGCAATTTCCAGTAGAAACAATTTCCAGTAAAAATTATTTTCAGTTAAAACAGTTTTCAGTAAAAAATTTCAGTAAAGTTTATTTTCAGTGGACAAAATTTTCAATAAAAACAATTTTCAGTAAAATCAGTTTTCAGTCAAAAATAATTTTCATTCAAATTAATTTTCAGTAAATAGAATTTTCTGTAAAAAGAGTTTTCATTAAATACAATTTTCAATAAAAATAATTTTCAGTAAAAACAATTTTCAGTAAAAACAATTTTCAGTAAAAACAATTTTCAGTAAACACAATTTTCAGTAAAAACAGTTTTCAGTAAAAATATTTTTTTCCTTTTATTGGTGGAGAATTCAAATGTTAAAATAATACTGGTAGACTATTATTGGTAATGGAAAGTGTAAAGTTTCTTCATAAAAAATTTTGCTGATGAAGGAATTTCTGTTTGATTGTAAATAATTTTCTGACCGTTTATGAATTTTCTCCCCAGACTTGTTCCGATTTTTGTTCTTTATATTGCAGCAGCATACAAAGTAAAATTCAAATAATATTGAGTGGCTTGAATGAGTCAATAATTGCACAACCATATACGTTTGTACTCGTCTGTACGCAAAGATGCGGAGGTTAAGGAGCAGAAATGAAACCCGGCTTGATTAAATCCATGAAAGTTTCCATTTCCATTAAGATAATTATGCGAAAAAATCCTCTCGCTTACAAATCATTACATTCGATTGGATTTTGAACGAATCGAGCTGCCGCTAAAAGATACTAATTGTCACATAAAAACTTCACGACGACAGTATCGGCAAAAACAGAAACCAGATTCGATCAGAATCAGCAATGGAACCGACGAATTCGGAGACGAAAATCGGATTCAGAAATTCCGGAATTGCGGAGGCAGAATCGATGAAGATGGGCGAGTTCATGTGCTTAAAGGCTTCCGACTCTGATTGAGCCCCACGCACCATACACAAAACGCCTAACTACAAACACTGAGAATCCAATGGACTAAAGCAGAACACATCGAAGCAACCGGCTTCGAGATGACTTCAGAAAGATGAGATGAAACCGACCGCCACTTGTTCCTACAATAAGCGTACATTTGTCAGTTGTGATAAGAGATTCCCACACACAAGCTGATCGGCAACTGGCGACAAGATTTACATCGCCTTTTCCTGTCTACACCTTCGCTTCTATCTAGATGGCATGGGATGCGACATGGTCGGGGCCGCTTTCGGAAAACAACCTCTGCCAAGATTGATCGCGCCTCCTGTGAACATTGCAATCGGAAACTAACTAACTTTGTCCGTAAAAAGAAACTCCGTCTGGTGGGGTGGTCGGTCGGTCAGTCATACCAGCTTTTCGGTCATTCAGCAAAATAGTTATAAGAGTTGATTTTTTCCTCCTTTGTAACTGGATTGGATTCTACATAACTCAAGTCAACTTAATGCCATTCATTGCGAATGTGAATATTGTGAATATTTTTGCTTACCGCGTTACGCAACTCTTCCACAACGACCTGTCCAGACTAGTATAGTAGTCTCACCTTTCATATGCAAATTAAAGAACGAGCCGAATCAACCTGTTTGCTCAACCTGTGCGGCAGACACCAAGTATTTAGTGACATTGTCAAGTGAAAAAAAATCAACTTAGACGACTTTAAGAAGGCTTTGTATTCGCCATCCACCGTTTGGTTTATAAACAAATGCTTGCCGAACGATTAATGCCATCAGAATAAGGGCAGAAATACAATTTCCGAAGATAACTAAAATCGTTGAAAAATCTTCACCAATTCCACAAATTGAACACAATTGCAACGAGTGCGAAATCTCGAAACCAGACTTAGTTCGACGAGTAAATCGTTACTCGTTCTCATAGCTCGTCGCAATTGTGTGCGCTCCCATAAGAATGTTGGGGTTTTAAAAATTTTGACAGTGATAAAATCGCCACTCGTCGTCGGAATTCATAGTCGGTGTTATTTTTATAGAATAGGATTTTTTTCCTCGGAAACTTTGTTCTGAGAATTTTTTAAATTGAATAATTTCTAATTATTATTTTTTCTTTTACTTTTTAAATAAAAAATAATTTCCTAAATCTTCAGACACTTGAAAAGACATTGAGTGATTTGATATCATGACGACTGTTTACACGGACCACATTATTTTTTGGCGCAGGAAGTGCCCGCTACAAACGAGTATATGGATATAAGAACAGACTAAACTAAAACTCATCATTAATTTAATGTCCTCTAATATCATTGGTGGTAATGAATTTTTTTTTAAAATTTCAACCTCAATTAGAAGCCGAAATTGAAATTTTTGAAAATAGAATGTCCTGTAATTGTGTTGGCTTCTTGACAATCTCACTGGAAGTTCTTCCACTTGTACATACAATCTTCAGGCTGAAAGAAGTTAAATTGTAAAAAGAAAAATTCTATAGTAAAGACTTTGCAGAATGGCGTCAAGAAATTTATTCCACTTGGCGCCGTTCCATCACTTGAGAAACATCCTTCATGAAGAGAAATAAGAAAATTCACAAAGTCACTGTGTAGTATTGTCGCCTATTTTTTCATTAAAATAATTTGTTTGGTTTTTTTCCTTTATTTATTCAGAATGCTCCTTTCGTATTTCTTCTTATTATTATTGTTGTTGCATCTGCATTTTTGCATACCAATTCGATGGAAGTTAAGATGGAAACCATTTCGAATTTGCTTATAGTCGTCCAACAGTATACAAAATTCTCGTATACAAAAAGTGTGAAGGAAGTAAACAAATTACAAAATCATTTAGAAACAAGCAATTACGAGGTAATGTTACTGTTATTTGTGAAGTTTACTAAACAAAATTGAAAACAGGTCAGAATTCGGAATTCTCTTCTGTCGGACTATGACTGTGACTGTGATTTACTTGAATGAAAATCAGTCAAAAATTCTTTGTTGGACAACACATAATGGCACAGTAGGTAGCCACACCAATTGGGATCCGCAGAGATATTGTCAGCAGTCGGTGTAATTACCCCACACAACAACAAAAAAGAAATGACTATTCAACAGCCGAAAGACGTACAATACATAAGTGCCGGTACTTTTAGTACTCAGTTTGCAATTCACACAGGATTCCGTCTTTGGATCTTACCGATTTGATCTTGAAATCGCCGCCATTCTGTCGCTTCAAATTGAACCACGATAAAGAGACAACAAAAGTACTCGATTAATAGAGGAAGGAGATGAACGGGGAACCTCTTGAAATTTGTTTATACGACAATTTTGACAATTCTAAACGCTGATATTCACGTTCGCATCAACTGATGATGAGATACTCGCACGGATTTATCTAATGTGACTAGATATAATGTTGTGGATAATCTTTGAAGCTAAAGTAGTTGCCAAAGTGCCTGTCTGTGGCAGTTATTGCACATCTAACTGAGGTTGAATTAGTTTGGATCAGTGCCTCTACAATAACGTTCCAGCAACAAATAATCTTCTTCTGCTTTAACCGACAGTATTTCAAATATAATTGACTATAATAACTTCTAAGATGAATCAAGAAACTCGTAAAATTTTTAATAACTATGATGGCAGTGAATTTTACTTCGATCGTGGGAAATTTTTACGTACACACATACGTAAATTAACAAACAACTTAATTGTGTATGTTAGACATTAATTCAATTTATACAAATTGTCACGTAAACATGTAAGTAACTGAGAATGTCCTTAATGTAAACCCAATTTGTGTCTTCATTAAAAAAAAACTATTTAAAAAAATTCTTTTTGGAAAAAATTACAATAAATCTTTTTTTTGTTTCAAAAAGAAAAGCCGAAATTCTTAAATATTAGAGAAATAAATGAATGGCCTCATCATCATGGCGCTACTTAGTGGCATCTGGCTCTTGTCTGAGAGACCTTACAACAACTAAAAAAAAATTATAAATTGATTTTTTTTATTTATTTGAAGATGTTCTATAATGTGAATTACTGAATATATTTTTAGAAGCTCATTAAATTATTTCCAATGTTATAAAGTGCTATCCAATTTGTGCTATGAAATGAAAAAAAAATATATAAAAAACACATTTTAAATAGAGTTTTTGATTAAATTTTTATTTAAATTAAATTGCTTAAACTTTGCCATTATGCATAAATTATAATATTATTCAAATTATAGCCACAAGACTTTTTTTTAGGACTCAATTGTTTTGTGGTAATTTTTGACGATTTTTTGTAATTCAGCTTTTACTTAAACGTTGTTCATATCTAAATGCACTAAAATTGGAGGATTATAAAAAAAAAATATACAAAATTTTGCCTTATTATACAAGAAAAAGTTCAATGGCGTCAAATCGCACGATCTTGGAGGACAATATGTTATCACCAAATCTCAAAATTACACGGGATGAGCCCAAAATTCCCGAAGGCCAGAACTTATCGTGTTGTGTCAAGTTAGAGCTAAAAAAATGGAAGTTACCATACGGTCATAGCTCTCAGAATTGATGGTAACGCTCTGTCCTTCTTCGTTTTCAAAGAAATATGGGCCAATGATAGCTTCACACGAAAATGCTCAACAGACAGCCATTTTTCGCTCAACAGACAGCCATTAAGACTGGATTCTTTGATGGTAATTTTTGATGACTTTTTCGCACATTTCGGGCTGCAATTCAGCTTTTACTTAAATGTTGTTTATTTTTAAATCCACTAAAATTTGAGGATTATATAAAAAAAATATGCGATATTTTACGTAATTATATAAGAAAAATGTGAATGGCGTCAAATCGTACGATCTTGGAAGTGTCATCACCAAATTTCGAAATTACATGTAATGAGCAATATTTTTATAATAAAACCAGAATTTATCGTGTTAATTATGAGACCACATATGCTCCAGCTTAAAATTGTCAAGTTAGGGCTAATAAAAGGGGAGGTATTATACAGCCATAGCGCTCAGAATTGATGGCAATGCTCTGTCCTTCTTCATTTTCAAAGAAATATGGGCCAATAATAGCTTTAGACGATAACGCTCGACAGACACTCATTTTTCGCAAATACAATGGCTTCTTCATAGTTAATTGTGGGTTTTTGGAGACTCATTGATGTTTTCATCAAGCGAGAAATTAGTCTCAACACCGAAGAAAATATAAATAATTCAGGATTATTTAAAAAAATATACGATATTTTGCGTATGTTACAAGAAAAAGTCAATGGCGTCACATCGCACGATCTTACAGGCCAATGTGTCATCAACAAATCTCAAAAGTACACGTAATGAGACATTTTTTCATAATAAAACTAGAATTTATTGCGTTGTGTGATATGTGGCGTCATCTTGTTAAAACCACATATGCTTCAGATTGAAATATTGCGATATTTCTTAATATCAATTCGCCTTTATTATTTGAGAATCCTCAAATTTAAGTGCATTTAAAAATTAATAACTTTTAATTTTTATACAAATACATTTACGCTGGATAATCTTACAAATTTAAGATATTTAAAAATTATAATTCAGCAATTAATAGCCAAATCACAGCTCGAAATGTTCAAAAAAAGTCATCAAAAATAACATTAAAAAGATCTAGTCCTACAAGAAGTTTTATGGTAATTATTTAAAATAATCTTACATATTTTAAAATATAATAAAATTTAAACAATATAATTATACGAATGCTTCGTAGAATCCCAGAATTAAAGTCAGTGATTAATTTACGTAAATATAGTCCTTAGTATTGTACTTTAATATTTTTTTGGGTTTGAACTGCCCTTAAAATTTAAAGAGGCCGCTCGCTAACAGCGGAGATTGAATGTAACACGAACACTTTTCTGCTCCTTGACTTTAACCCTCAATTTTGTAAACTAATTTTCGAGGATAAGGAAAAGTGTTCATCGATATGAATTACTAGAATTTTTATGAGAATCAAGTTTCATCAGCATTAGGATATTATTGACTGCGGGGATATCTGAATTGAAGATGTTGTAAAGGATGGGACCAAAAAGGCTAACTTGAGGAACACTGGATTTAATTCAGAATAAACCGCTATACTGGGGATTTTTTAGGACCTAAAAGTGACATTGTGATAAGTTGGATTTTATATATAATTCTGAAGTTTTTTCTATACTTGGAAGTGACAATATAATAAGTCTACAGTAGATAAAAGCAATTACGATTTTGAGCTTCCAGATCAATCCACTATGCCATACACGGTCAAATACGTATTATATCCAAACGTAATAGGTTAAAATGATTTTTTTTACTAAACTTTTAAACATTTTTGTTTTAATAATCTAAAAATTAATAGAATTTAATAAATAATAAAATTTTCAATATTGAGCAAATGTTTACCACGACTACGTTTACAGATATCGATCCTTTCGATCCCAATTTTAGCTTAATTGTGGCTATATTTTACGAATGATGCGGTTGTTATTAGTTTTGGGCTCTTGAATTAGATGTGGATAAAGCATATTTTTTACAAAGCCTCACAAAAAAAAGTCCAACGGCGTTAAATCACATGATCTTGGTAGGAAATTGATATCTCACCTCTTCGCGAAAGTAAACATTCATTGAATTTGGTTTTCAATAAATCGATTGTTTTTTTGGCAGTGTGGCTCATAGTGCCATCCTGTTCAAACCACAAGTTGTCGACATTTATATCATCAAAAATAGGCCATACAAAATTGGCTACCATATCTCGGTAGCACAATCCATTAACAGTAACTCTAGCGCTAGGCTGATTTAACTCTTGCACCAATAGGACCTTATAAGGCTTAAGGGCAAAATCCTTATGCAAAATTCACCAGGTGAACATTGTAGACTGGTACCACAGATGAACGGCCAGTACGACCATGTGTTGTTGTTGGCATGTTTTATCTCAAACAAATCAGTCGATTTAAATTTACCCACCAAATTCCTTATTTGCAGGCTCAGATGGACGATCATTACGACCAATACGATCGCGAATTTTACGAAATGTTGATTTCACAAACTGATCATTTTCATAATGGATTTTAAATTAAATTTTTAATACAATTTTGGAACAAATTTTTGTAGACATTTTAACAAATGGTAAACCTTCTACTGTGAACATGTTAAGAAACTAAATATCAACCTTATTGAGAGAAAAAAAAACTCGCAAACGTGTTAGTTCGTAAATTTCAATCTAAATTTTATTAACAACAGTTCGAAAACATCTTACCTTTCACTATTAATAAAATTTGGAATAAAATTTGTTATAAAATTAAGAAAAAAAAACCCTTTACTTTTCTAATGAGCTGTTATAAAAACTATTTTTTATTTATTAAACAAAAATTTTATCCAAACTTAGAAAAGTAAAGGTTTTTTTTACGCATATAAAAAGTTTGCCTGGTGTCAAAAGTAATAGTCTAGAACCAACTTCTTTCGATACATACGATTAATCAGGAGAAATAAAACTTAATCGAAAGTATAGTTGTTTTTAGATAGAAAAATATATAAAAACTGCAAGTTACTACTATTCATTAAGTAAATGGAAAAATTTTCATATTTGATTGAGATCGTTTTTTTATTGGAGTTGTTGACTTTCTTGTTTAATTTGAAAACTAACGCCTACCTTTAAGTGCGCCAGAAAAATGGATAAATTTTTTTGAAGATGGTTTGGTAACTCTCCCTGTCGTTAGATAAAATATAAAAATACAGAAATATTTTTTTCTAATGTACCTTACTCAATAAATGGTAGGTAGTCTAGGCTTAGATGAATGGATCGATAAAAAACTCATTTGTTAGTTAAAAAGGCTTTCATCGGTACATATGAATACCTGCGTATCTACCTACTGGCTATCTACAATAACTATCGGGATCATTTTATTTTCTTATTTTGGCTAGATTGCGGATCATGGACTCTCATGAAAGTATACTTTTTATCCGTACCACGTGAATCATAATTAATGCCTGTTACTTTCATTAATTATAGGCTATGCATGTAGTCGATTGATTGATCTGACATCGATCGAATAGTTGAGGAAAATGTAGCCTTTTACGGCCAAATAGGCAAATAGGCATTAACGATCTGGTGGTAGGCCTCTTTTCCAAATGCTCTAATTTCGGCGCGTAATTATACACAGGAATAAGATCAGTTTGGGAAATCTTTCCAAAAATCCAATCGGTACTTTTCAATAGTACATACGAGCATATCGTTTCCCATTTTCGAATTGAACACTACCAAAAAAAAAAAGATAATTTCAATATGAACACTAATCGACTATGTAATGTTTTAATTATTATTCATTTGTAATTTTCTAGAGCATATTTTTTTTTTGTTCTTCAATTTTAAAAGGTGTACGTACAATTTTCATTTTGATAATGTATAATTTTGGAAATTAAAAATAAATTTCACCAAAATCAATATTTTCAAATGGAAATTCCCGTTTTGCTTAAAGGTATTTAATCATATGGAAATTGTTGGGAAAATTTTATTGAAACAAAGAAACCATGATTGGCCATTATATATGTTCTTCTTTTTTTACCTGTACCTACATTTTTAATAGAAATTCACTTAAAAGAAATATGTGGAAATAAATTATTAGAAATCATTATTAATTTGTTGTGCATTTTCTATTTGAAATGATAAGAATTTACTTACAGATCGAAATATTCAATTATATTAAAAAACGTTATATGAACTTTTAAGATACATAATAAGGTGAATGTTTAATATGACTTTGAATATCGAAATTTGAAAGCCAAACCATAGACGACTGTTTATATCGAATATGTTGAACACTTAAAGAGAAAATCTATTAATTAATTGAACGTATTTGCTTAATAATATTTTCGGATAACTACTAAGCGGAAGGATTTTAATTTAGTTGAGAGAGGCTGCTTTTGGTAATAATCAAATTTAATAGTAATTGTGAAAAATTTAGAGTCTTTAGGAAAAAATTATTTAAGTAAACTTAATTAATTTATTTACTTGCAAATAGTCCATAAAAAATTATAGAAAATTAATACGACTGCAAAAATGAAAAAAAAACGCCTACGCCGATGTATAAAAATCAACTAAAATTTTTCCAGGGGTTTTTCATCTTCAAAGCAGTTTGAGAAGTCTTCAACTAGCATTGCCCTCAGATTATCGGTTATACTCCTTTAGGTATTACCAGTACAAAGATGATGTCCTTTCAAGTATTTCTCCATCTTCGAAAACAAACTTACATCTACTTAGATCAAGCTAATAAGAGGGCTAGGAAACCACTGGAATCCTTTTTTCCGAGACAAACTCGTTGGTCAAGATGGCATTGAGAAAGAAGGCATTATTATATTAGAGCATCCAAGTTATCCGCAATATTCAATTTGATGCGAGGAACCATTTTTCTGAGCTTTCAAGGATTCTCTCACCATCTTCAATGTTAATCAAAGGTCTGACCTCGCAAGCATCTCTCAGCGTGATTCGTCTTCCACTGCTTCTTGGCCTTCCAAAAATGCGTAATGCCACCAAAAAACATGTGCTTTTTATAAAGAATGTTGGCCAACTTTGCTGAAGTTCGAATCACAAAACTTAGTGGCACATCGTGGCTCCAAATTTAGCTATTCAATTTTTGGTTACTCACTAACATAACCCAACTAACTTCACTTATAGTGTCACGTAGTTCTCGGAAGTAGAAATAAACTAACATGCAAGATTATCCATTTTATAATTTGTAAAAAATCGTTCTGTCAAATTGACTATTGTTAAATTTATATTTATTTAAGATAACATTTTTCTCAGTCCCTATGAGTCTTCCTCCTCCAAAATATTTTAAACCCTCCGAAATTAAATCTACTATTGTGCGTCTTCCCACAAAAAAACTCCGAAATTAAATCTACAGCTCTTATTCTGAAGCAAATTCCCCGAAAAGCTTTACTTTTAATTACATACATTTTTAATAGTATCCTGCGCACAACCCATTTTCCTTTACTCCTGTCATTAAAATAATTTTTAAACCAAATAAACACCTTTAATTCTCCTTCTTCCTATAAAATTATCAGCCTCCTACCAATCCTCGGTAAGATTTTGGAAAATAACTCCTATTAAAATGACTCTACCCAATTCTAGTTAATGAAAAATTTATTCCTGATAACCAATTTGGCTTCCGATCTGAACGCTCCACAATCCAGCAATGGCATCGCGTTGTAGATTACATTGCATCCACTCTTGAGAGTATTGCTCAGAAGTATTTTTAGATATCTCCCAAGCTTTTGATCGTGTGTGGTATCTTGGACTCCTCTAGAAACTCAAGAGCTTTCTTCCTTCAACATACAACCTTATCATAAATTCATATCTCTCCCAACGAGAATCCTTTGAAAATATATCCTATTCTAGAAAATATATCCTATTCACAAGGCAGTATGCTTGGTCCCATTTTATAAAATATTTATACCCTTAACATCCCAATCTGATCCTATTACTATCATTTCTACTTATGCAGATGATATGGCCATTTGTGCTACCCATACAAATCCTGACATAGCTTCCAACAATTTACAATTCCATATCCACAAACTTCAATCCTGGTTTAAGAGATGTAGAGTGAGGGTTAAATGAACAAAAAAGTGCTCACATTACTTTCACTCTTTGTCAATAAAAACCTACCCTTTTAAACTTTAATACAAACATGAATTGAACTTTAGGATTCAACGAAACGTACCAATTCCTATCGCATCCCCAGGCCTTACAATCCAAGATCCTCCGTAAAATTAATACATCATGATCTAAATGTTCCCTTTCTGCAGGACCTGTTCATTTCCGGGTATCAAAAATTTCACTCCCGTTTATCCTATTATCATAATCCACTTGTGCGAGAATTGTCCTGTACTTCTTTCCCGGAAACACTCATCGAAGACTTAACAGACAATGACCTAGATATTTTCTAGAGCGACCTAACCTCCGTTAGTTGGAGAAACGCCGATGGGTGTTTACTCCCACTTCATGATGCAGAAAAATGTTGGCCTTTCCATCCAATTACAATACAATTTTATTAATATTTATTAATTAATATTAATAAATATTAATTTTATTGCAATGCTTTAAAATTGTGAAAACGTTCTACAAAATTGGTGGTTCTGCTGTAGCCAGCTCGGTGGATACGCCAATAAACAATATTGTCGTTTATGAGGCTCAGAAAAGCCACAAGTAGTTTTTCGTATAAGATATCCCAAAAACAAATATTTAAAAAGACTATATGTAAACTTTAGAATATTTAGAAGTCAACATCCGCAAAATATTAGATTAATTACAGTCAAAAATATGCAAAAAAGTCATCAAAATTGACCTCAAAAGAAGTTTCCTAGCAATTACATTTGATATAAAATGGCAAAATTTCAGGAATATTTAAAATAAAATGGTATAGTAATTTTATTTTATATATGATGGCAGAAGTTAGAAAATATTATAAAATAATAGTTTTATGAAAATCTAAATTTAAAGTATTTTTTAGTTAACTTTACTTTCCGAAGCAAAAATTGGATATTCCTATACAAGCCTCGAAATTGTTGATGACAGCTTCGAAATTTGTTGATTTCCAAACTTTTCCTTTGAAGTTGACAAAATCTTTAAAAATTTGTATTAATATTTATTGTTACTAGAATCTCTTAGGTTTTATTTTTATAAAGAAAAAAAAATTAATTATGTTAAATTAGTAGTTATATTAATGAGCTTTCAGATTTCATCGAATTTAATAGAAACCTGCGGTTTTTCGTAAAACTAAGCTGGTGGTCTTAAAAAGGTAAAAAAAAACGATTGTTTTATCGAAAATTCTTGTACAGATATTTTTAAATGGGATTTGATTAATTCTTTTGTAAATACGTGTATAAAGATTAATTTTAAAAATTTTTGCTTTTTTCACATAATTTAATAATTTTTCAATACCTCTTTTATGATAATTTAGACTTTGAACTATTAATGTGAATTTTTTTTTATTAAATAATTCTAAAAAATACAATGACTTAAAATTCTATTAAAAATTATAATTATATTAACCAATATTTTTAGACATTTAGCTTTGTTATTAAAAAAAATTTTGTAGCGTTAAAAAATTTATTTTTCACCGAAACTTTATCTTATCATATTTTATATAATCTGCACTCACATATTATAATTTTATAATAGTTCTTTGTCCTGTTTTCAATGTTACAGGAAGTACACACTACGAATAACAACAAAAAATGATCCTTTTTTAATGCAAAAGTAAAACGAGGCTAAGAAATAGGAATTTGAGTTTTTTTTATATGTTAAATGGTGTAAAGTAGTTAAAATTCCATTACTTACAAGTATGTAACTTCCTATTAACTTTAACGAAAAATACAATTTCAAGTACATCCTGCCAAAGTGTAGACAATTTCTTCTGATAAAACTTTTGAATGGAATTCTTTAATGGCGGAAGTGAATATTTTCTACTGATATGAAAGGCGCCTTTAATTAAGGTTTTACATATTTATGTATAAGGCTTGATTCTACTAAAGATTGAGAATAACTTAAATTATAAGATCCCGACAAAATAATATATTTGTCATTTTTATTATGTTTAATTATTTGTCGAGAAATTTTCCAAATATTTTATTATAATTCGTTTAATTATATTATCTGTAGTATTATCCAATTTGTGCTTCGGAAAGTACAATTAAATAAAATACACTGTAAAATTTTATTTTCTTAAAACTTCTTGCCTTTTGAGGTAATTTTTTAAGGGCCTTTCCGTACAGTTAATGCTGTAATTCGGGCACTACTTTAAGGATTTGAACTTTTAAATGCTCAACAAAAAGTGCAAAAAATATCTTTTGTATAGCCATATAAGAAAAAGCCTAATCGTGCAATTAAGTAAAAATTTGTAGTGTTATGTTATGGTTTCCGGTGCCGGTTTGCTAAAACTACATATGTTTTGATTAAAAGCCCTGAAGTTTGGTAAAAAAATTGTCTTTTGTATAATGCCCGGAATTGGTGGTGGCAGACTTTCCTCCATCATTTTTTTACAAAAATCCTGGCCAATGACACCTTCAGATCAAAATGTGTTTACTTCTCATAAATCAAATAGCATCTTCATAGTCATTTGTAGATTTTAGGATCCTTATATACGGAAATTTAGCTTATTGATACATCCACCTAGCCAGAAATGAGCCTAATCTTTTGAGAAAAAAAAAATCACTTCTTAAAGTTGTTACAATTTGTATGCACGTTTTAGTTATCAAATAATATTTTTTTATAAAATGCCAAACAATTATCTAAACAATATTTTATCTTAAATTATATATAAAATTATCAATTATGAAAAAATATGGCTTTACTTTCAAAACTGTAAAATGGATAATACGTTAAACTTTTAAAATTAATTTTCCATATAAAAATTTCTTAGTTATAGTATTTATTTCTATAAAAATTTTAAATAAATTTAAATTTAAACAAAAAAATTAACTCGAAAAAGACGCCATTTTGAAGACGTCATAAAAGTTGTCTTTTGCTTAGAAGAAACTCAAAAATATAAAAAGTAACAAACAAAATTCAATAAAATTCTATTCTATATAATATATATAATTTTTTAATCTCCTTAAAACTAGTTAACATTTATATAAAAAAAAATTGTTAGCTTATTTTTTTTAGTTATCCTTTTTTGATGCTTGGCCCTCTTTTTTTTGACAACAATTTCATTTGGATGAACTCATTAAAAAAAAAGCTTCGTTAAATATTTTCATAGTCCGTCGGTAAAAAGTAAATTTTTTTTTGGAGGGCGTTACAATAAAAAAATTACTTTTAACTTAGTATTAGTTATTTTCTTTTTCTATGCTGTCAGCCCACGTACATACCATGTGGATACAGCCACACCCATTTTACGCCATTAATTAAATTATACTACGTTCTCCCCAAAAAAAGAAAAAGAAAAAAATTAATGTGTACAAATGGATATGTGTGTATACACCTTAGCTCTTATTAATAGTATTGCTGTTGATGATGTAGACTTTTCGATTCATTCATGGAAGAAAAGCTTCACGTCCGACGGAACCAATCAGATGTGATCATGACGATACGATCGTAGCAAGTACGGGGCTTGATGAAATGGTTGTTCGTATATAAATACTTTTTTTTTTTGCTTGTTTCATGTTATATTTTTATTGGGGTTTTTTCATCTTCTTTTTTTTCGATGAGTTTCTATTGAAAAGAGTAAATAATGTTGTTGCAGAGGTGAAAACGTGTAGCCGCTTTACGTTCCCATTCATGAATGCATAGCAACATAACCTCAATTTTATTTCATTTTTGTTTTATAAACTCGTCGTTTGCTTGCGAGATGGCGCGATGGAAAGGAAAACGACTGTATTGTTAGTACGAACATAAGGTATAGGGCACCACGGTGGAGCAAGATTCGTAAGTTGAGATGTTGGAGTTAGAAAAAAATAAAATATAATAAAAATGCAAATGATTGCGTGAAAAATGCACGCATGACTGTGTCTGAAGCAACTAAAGCTACGAGGTAAGTTTCATTGAATCCACATGTGTGGAAATCTGAGACACCGAAAGGACTCTCAGAGTTGTGGATTCGGTGCACTGACGATGCCGCCCTGACCACCACGACAGCGGTTATAGTCGCCACAATCGAACCAACGAACAAACCGATTACCGCGATCTGTAGGCGGTCCGGCGTGTCATCACTTTGACGGCTTTAACTGCACGCATGCACTTCGAAGTTGCTGCTTTGTTAGTTCCAACCATCGGCAAATGTTTTTTTTTGTTTTTTTTTTTATTCAATTTTTTGATCTAGAGAGCCATACGACGAATAATAAGAAGATGGCTTTACTGGTTGCTTGTGAAGTCCACGATTCGAAATCAAATTGCAAGGCGCCTATTTGCCCTTCTTACTTCTCAAAGATCTCCTTTAGCTCTTCTCCTTTCCTTTTTCTGTAGTATATCATAAGCTTTTTATGTTTTTTTTTTCAAGCTACCCTGAATTCATATTACCAATGCTGTATTCTCCGTGTTGTATTCTGTTTAGTTCGTTATAGGAGTATGCTTGGAATGACTGTAAAAACGATCAATGAAAGGATCTGGCTTTCAAATGAGTTGCGCACGTTATTTCGTATGTTTTTACAAGAATTCCACGACCTGTACGCGCTGATAATTTGCACTTGACCATGTATCTTGCTGTTTAATCACTTGTTCTGCTTAGCATTGACTTTTTCTCTATAGAATTTACCATTCGAATTTCTTGTTACACTTAAAATGGTTAAATTTGTCATTAAAATTAAAGTTTTATAAATTTTAAACTTTTTTAAATAAATATTTTGAGTTTTATCTTATTTTTTTATTTTTTTTTTATTATTAGATGTAGTTTTAAATAAAAAATTAATATGCAATATATTATTATAGGAATATTCAATTTGTGCTTTGGAAAGTAAAGTTATAAAAAAAAAATTACGTAAATTTTTTTAAATAATTATATTAAATATACTATGCCATTATATATAAATTATAATATTATTCATATAATTAATAGAAAATTTCTAGCAGGACTCAATTATTTGCGAGGTATTTTTTTCATGATTTTTTCTTACCGAACCTCGATGGAACTTTTCGCACATTGTTTGAATGTTGGTACCTCCTAGAGTCTCAACCTCTTCTTGTAACTAAGCGACCCTAAAAAGAGAAGTGATAAGTGAAATTTTTTTTTTTTAGTGCCTTAAAAAAAATGTGCCTTTGTTATTATGTTAAGTTTATGGTGATATCAAGCGTTTCTAGGGGGGTCGAGACACAGGGGACGCCTTTAACATCGGAAACTGATAAATAATGAGTTAAGTTTTTGGAAAGCTCAAAAAAGAGTTTTCCGCGTCAGATCGCTCTCTTTCTCTTTAACAAAAACAGAGATTCCTGTAATTCCGCAGACCAACACCCCCTCTCCCCCCCACTATTCAAGGACCCTTAAGAATCCATCTCAGCTGTATCATCTGAGCTGGATTCTTAATGGTCAATGAATAAAGGGTTATTCAGCCGCTTAAGAAAAAGTTCAACAGCGTCAAATCGCACGATTTTGGTGGACAATTGACATTACCTAATCTTGAATTTACGATTAAGTTTTTGGAAAGCACAAGAAAGAGTTCTTCGCGTCAGATCGCTCTCCTTCTCTTTAACAAAAACAGCGATGCCTGGAATTTCTCAGATCCAAAAACAACAACCCCCACATGGAAACTTTGTTTTTTGACATATTTAACCTGTAAGAAATGAGCCTCATCGATGGAGAACATTTTTTTTTGAAAAATCAACATCAAAAGACTTTTGTTCCAGCAAAGTTATCGTAGTAATAATCTTTAAATTTGATAATTTTTTTTTTAAATGGCAAATAATGTTTATATTTACTGAAATAATATTTTTATATATAAATAGCCGGACTGTACTTTTCGAACTATGCAAAAGATTATCCTTTATTATCAAAATACTACTTTTTTAATAATAATATTGTAAAATACTTACATGATACCATCTTGTAATAAATACGAGGTCTGTTCAAAAAGTATCGCGAATTTTGAATTTCCGCGGATTACGTATATTCGATTTTCGATTTTTTGTGTCGTTTTTTTGGTACTCATGTCTTTCACTTATGCCGACAAGTTCGGCTATTTTAAATGTTCAGTTAAATTTTGACAGCTTCTTTGCTTGCACGTGTTTGGCTTGTCTTCGATTTTTGCCCATTCCAAAAATGGATCAAAGAATCTGTATCAAATTTTGTGTGAAAAACAAAATTAATTCCGCGGACGCATTTCGAATGTTGACTGTGGCATATGGTAAAGCTACCTTGGACCAAAGCAACGTTTATCGGTGGTATTAAATGTTCTCAGAGGGTCGAGAAGATGTGAAGGACGAAAAGCGTGCCGGACGCCCGGTACGTCAACAACAGGGTGTGGTGCAGGGGTGTGGTACATCATGAGTTCTTGCCACAGGGTAGAACGGTCAATAAGGAATATTACCTGTAAGTTATGCGCAAGTTGTGCGAAGCAATCCGCCTGAAACGCCCGGATTTGTGGAAGAACAAAAATTGGCTTTTGCCATTTTTGGCGAAAAACAACACACTAATAATGCCGCAGCCACCGTATTCCCCAGATCTGCCCCCTGTGACTTTCTATTGTTCTCGAAACTGAAGACACCCATGAAAGGACGACGCTACGCTATGATTGAGGAGATAAAGACTGCATCGAAGGAGGAGCTGAACAAGATCACAAAAAATGATTTTTTTGAAGTGCTTCGAGGATCGGGAAAAATGTTGGAACAAGTGTATAATATTAGGTGGGTATTACTTTGAAGGAGACAAAACTTATAGTCATGATTAAATAAATAATTTTTGAAAAAACACAAAATTTCTGGTACTATTTACAAATATTCTGTACACTTATTATTATTTTTTTTTTTTATTAAAAATGTTGAAGTATAAATTGTGTTGATGAAAAATTTTTGCACAACTAAAAATTCCAAGTTAAACTACTTCTTCGATTTTCAAATGGCAATTGTTAATGAGCGAGGGTGAAATTTGGACCGGTCATCATTATCAATCTTCTCGTTATTTGTAGTTAGATTGAAGCTATTCCGTTAACTGCTAAGTCATTATAAGTCTACTGTCTGAAGAAGAAAAAAATTTTTTTAAACAAATAAACAAAAAGTTTGTTGAATTAGTAAAAAAAAAAATAAAAACTGCTGAACAAATAAAAGTATAAAACAGTTTAAATAGTTTGACTAATGTCCTCCTTATTACAATTGAAATTCTTTCTAATTTTCCATTCACCCAGAAAATGTTCAGCGATAACGCCACCAAATCATTTCCGAACATTGGTGTGTATTTTACAAAATGATATATAATACATAACAGTGGATGAATTGGGAACAAAAGCACTGATTTATCCATCCATGATGAGCCCCAATGATAATATAATATTGGGAAAATTTCATGTTAGTAGAAAATTAACAACTGTTTCCATCGACGATGACCACCAACATGGTCGCCCAAAGCGAAATAATTAACCCGACACACGTCCATCGAACCGAGAAATTCCAAAATTACACTGACGCCTGGCCATAAACACCAAAAAAAAAAAAAAAAAAAAAACCTCATTGATTCCATCACGAAATCTCCCATCCCGGTAGGCTCCATCGGCAAACCCTTCTCCACCATCTTCCATCTTGCGGGTAATAATAAACAGTACGCACTATTTATGATGATTGTGGAGATTGTTCCATTGCCAAAGTATCAACAAATGATGGACACAGAGTACTCACTCACTCACTCACTCATCTAAAGTTAAGTGGTAATGCCGGATTTATGGTGAAATGATGAATTAAGCGCTAGACGATGGGTGGATGGATTGATCGAAAGGTGGACAAGTGTGGCCAGTTGGCCAGACAATCATGACTCAACATCATGTCGGCGAATTTATTTTCAGATTGCCTTCTCTTCTATTACTTCAAACTATTATACAGTTTTTTTCCTCCATTCCAGATAGTCTTTCCAAATCATTTCAAAATATTAAATGAATGTATGAAAGTGGAAAAGAATAATACGCACACAATAACCTATTTCGATGCCTGTACATATATTAATAACAGACAATATCAACAGAGAGAAAAAAAAAGAAAAGAAAAGAAAATCGTCTAAAAGTACGTTCATGAAGCAAAAAAAATTACATTTTGGAAAACAAACAAACAATCATGCAAGAAATTCGACCGGACAGAATGTGAACCCTGAGATTGGTGATCGAGTACTTTGGAGTATGGCCAGCCAACCAGCCATTTTTCGTCTAGGCACGGGTACAGGCGTTTTTCCATACAAAATTTCATGCGTATCAGAATACAATGGAGTTTGGGAACTGGTGCCAAGAAAATTTAAGACTTTTTATTGTAGGTCTTCGTTTCAAGCCTAAAGTGAGCCAATTACCGGAAATTCCACATTACCATTAGTTTTAGCATCGCCTGTGCTTGCGCCATCATCACATCACATCAATGCACAGCACATAAAAAAAAAACTGCAATACAATCTTCAAAAATTACAAAAACAACAACAACAACTACTACAAAATGAACACATTCGAATAAGTTAACAACAATTACCAAAGCCAATTTAGTCGTAATGTCGTGAAGATGGCTGCCATCGATCACCAACCAGTATGCGTGGGTCAGAAATAATCATCTTCAAAGGTAAACTCCTTCGTGTTTTCTTACCTGAGCACTTCCCGTTCGTTCTAGTATGGCACAACTGAGCTCTACACTTCTACCGAGTTCCACGTGAAATTCTTCATACCAGGTAATTAGTACCTGAAAAAATGTCTACTTCCGCTGTACAAGAACCCAATAATCATTACAAAGGATAACCAAGTCATTTTTCACTAACTTTAAGAAGTTTTTGTTTACTTTTTTTTTACTATTGTTTTTCTACTAGCTTTCTCCATAGTGTAGCATGGAAATTACTGTCCATAGAAGATTTCATGATGGATTATATTTTACATAAGTAGCTGAGCAGCATACTCTTGAGATGAAACTAACTAATTGTAAAAAAAAAACATTGAAGATTATTCAATTGGAAATCCGAATTTTCATTAGGACGGCGTGTAACAGAAAAAAGTAATAATATTGGCCTCAGGATAGCCCCAGTAGCTCAAAATATTGTAGGACCCTTAACGTAGAGCCTTTACTCGAAGAATATCAGGTCCAACTCAGATATTTTTTCTGCGGCAGTCTGTGCCTCCACAAACCTTGTGCGTCAGTTCATCCTGTGACTAGGCTACGTGACCCTATAGAACGTGATAATTGAAGTAGTATTTTTATAGTAACATACTTTACGATGTTCCATCAAATTTTGTGTTAAGCTTGGTGATGGATTAAAGAGAGAGTTTGACTTATAAAAAATTCCAACCCACCAATGGGAACCATTCCTTATAAAGAGCACAAGTCTTTTGGTGACATCAAGTATTTTTGGAGGACCAAGATGCAGTAGAAGATGAACCCCACTCGAAGATGCTTTCAACTTCAAAAACTGATGAAAATGTAGAGCGAGTGAGGGTTGTTCAGTTAACATCGAAGCTCTTTGAAAGGTCCGGTAAAAGGGTTCCTCGTATCTTTCATCAGTTATGATCTGACATCAGTTATGATGGAACAAGTGCGGGCTTTTGTGAGGTCAGACAGTCGAAGATCCTTGAAAGGCTCAGAAAGAAGGTTCGTTGCGTCAGATTGGACATGTTTCTACATACGCTCTACCTGCAAATTATCCTAAAAGTTACCTAAGCCTATTGGATATACCCTCCCCCCCCCCCCCCATAAGCACTTCAGTTGCGGTCATTTTACGACTTTCTTCTTTCAATCCATCCACCCTCACAGTTAAGCTAAGCACACATGTGGATTAAAATAGGAAAATCGATGGGACTTATTGGAAAGCGTGAGAAACTTTCCAACGTCTGCACCTCAGACTACGCCCTAGCTGGCTGCTTCACATTTAAAATCCATAGCAACCTCGAAGCACCCACAACACCAATAGTCTGGGTCTATTCTGGACGGTGCTTAGGGTCTTGACAATGTCAAACTGGCCCACCGAAGAATGGGGCTCCTGATCCCGAGTTTGCAATTAAAACATATTACTCTGAATTTGGAGCCATCTTCCTTTCGTGTTCCCGTAATTCATACGATTGCCCCAATGGGGGCATAGTACAAAAAGCCTAACAGTACTTTAGGGGTGCAAACACTGAAATTTTTTTCATTCCCCTGAATGAAGTACTGGTAGGCTTTGTTACTATGCCCCCATTGCCCCCATTCGTACCCCTAAAGTACTGGTAGGCTTTGTTACTATGCCCCCATTGGGGATATCATATGAATTACATCTGCAAATCATTCGCATGATGGTACGGTATATCCACTATCGGATATCTATTTTTGCTCCTTGTTAGCCACTTACCATCATGGCGATGATAAGCTGGTACATACTAAACATCCCGCCGTGGGGGCGTTTGTTAGATCGGACAGTCCAGACACTTGGATGCTTCATCAATATATGGCTCCAGTCACACGACCATCTTCATCTACGAGTTGTTGCCGAAAAAATGGATTCCTGTGGTTCTTCAGCCCCCCTTTTCAAAAGGATTCCTATCGTTTCCCAGCCTTTCTACTGTACGTCCGTATAATCTTGTTTTTATGCCCCAAAAATTAAAAAAATCCTTGAAAGAAGTACCTCATATATTTTTGTAAAATCTTTCGCTGTAGCACAACTCATCCCCTTGGAAATAATTTTTAATAATTATTTTAATAAAGCCTAAAAAACAGTGTAGGTAGGTCCTACCTGTGTGTGAGAACTTAACAATTTTTTCTCAATTCAATTTCTCGGGGGTATTAAAGCTTCATCCGATGTCCCTCAAGGTAGTCATCTATGCCCGTTGCTATTTATTCGTGTTATTGATGACATTATTCAAATAGGTAAGCCTCCAAAATTATTTTTGCTCCAGCAACAACATAATTGGTGTTTTGCTTAGGTTTCTATAGAAACTTTAGCCAATATATTTTTGATTATGCTTTTACAGGGATAACTAGTCATTACATTTTGCGGGTTAAACTGAGAAAAAAAATTGTTGGTTATATGGCACATTAATTATTTTGTCTCTAGGAGTAGCCAAATTTTAGTTGTTGGTCGAAGAATAGTTGGCCCAAGGAGTTCTCTAGCTTACAAACCTCGATGAATTTATACAATTCCTTCGTTAGAACTTCCGTGGAATGGCCTGTTAAGACTTCCATCATATTGAAATGGTCTTAATCTAATTAATATGTCCTTATTAGAAAAGCTTCTTAAAGTTGCTTACTTAATTTTTATTCACGAACTTTTGAGCTTGAATATCGATTATGGGATTCTTGCAAATGAACTCTATTTCAGGAATAATCAATGCAACCCTAAAAGATGACAGTCCTTCTAAGCCCAACTTTGTTGGATATTAATCGCATTTTAGAGGTTATATATAGTCGCTTAGTTAATAATTTGCTGTATCATCTGAGCTGGATTCTTAGTGGTCGGTGAATAAAGGGTTATTTATCCGATTAACAGCGTCAAATAGCACGATCTTGGCGGACAATTGACATCACCTAATCTTAAATTTACGAGTCCTGGAAATTTTCGGTGCAATAAAGCCAACATTTGTCATGTTATATGGTCTGTGGTAATGTTTTGCTAAAACCACATATGATCCAGATCATTACACGAGCCTCATCGTTGAAGAAAATAATCTCCTCTTAAGATACGAAACGTAGCTACGGTCGAATTATCATTTTTGTAAACATTTTATAAATTATAATTCTATTTTATTAATTAAATAATTTATTAAATAATAAATTGGCAAAATTATAACTAAATAAATTTAACTTTAAATTTTATAAAACTTTAACAATTATCAAATAATAATACTGTAATTTACAAACTTGGAAATGAATAACTCATTATTACCCTTTTAAAATTAATTTTCTCTATAAATCTAATAATTATAGATAATTAAAATATTTTTTTAATTATGCTTATTTCTATAAAAATTATTTTTTATTCATATTTATTATATTTTTCCCCATCAGTAAAAAAATTAGGATTATTGCTGGAAAAAAAGTTTGTTCGAAAAATCAGTATCCAAAGCCAATCGAAAAGTTGTTCCAGCAACAAATCGGCATAACTTTTGAGCATTTTATTACTAATTAAGCCAAATTGGCAAATTATAAACTAGGTAATTTTTATCTATGATAAAATAATAAATTTATTTTACACCTTTCCGCATTTTCAAATGGTAATTTAGTTTTTTCTCAGGCTTTAACTAACTTTAAGGATAATTTCTTTTCATTGGCAAACATTTTTCAGTTTTTACTGCAGAACTTTTGAAGCTTAAAAATAGTTTCAAATTTTCTTATAATTATTAAAAACAATTACAAATCTAGCTGAATCTAAACAGAAAAAAAACCCTTTAATTGAAAACTTCTAATAGTAATTAAATAGTAAAAAGGATAGTGAATTTTTTGCTTTCGTTATTTTTTAACTTACTATCAATTAGAAAAAATAGTAGTATTTTTTTTTAATTAAAAATAACATCAAATTTCGTTTATATTTTAAAAATAAAAAAAACACAAAATTTAGTAATAATTAACAAATGGGCATAAAGTTATCTCAACCAACCAAATCTGAGGTCCAAGTACAACTCCTTTTATATATTCATTTTTTTCCTTTTTTTCCTTTTCATTTCATTAATTTTACAATATATTTTATTTTTTCTGGTTGAATATTTTCAATTTTTTTTCTCTCCTCTAAATTTAATAATAAAATATGTGAAATTGTTCAATCGTTCAGATTTATTCTGTGCTGCCCACAAACGTGACGCCAAGATGCTGTGTTGCCTACCCAATTCCAAGCCGGCGCCTCCGATCTGTATCGATCCCATATACGTATCTTCGACGGGTCCAGCCTATTTCAACTGTGGTCACTGCTATCACCGAAACCATCCCGGACATTCTGTTCAATGAATAAAATTTAAAACAAAACACAAAAATTATGAACATGGACCCCAAAAATTAAAGAAGTACCATGGAGGAGGGGGTCGAATAAGAAGCATCGAAGAATCTTTTCCTTGTGTTGTTGCGATCGTTTTTTTTTTGTATCTTGTTTAATTTTCATTATTAGTATTTCCTAACAGCTAAAAGAAATTTTAGTGGAGACAGCGAAAAAAGTCAGAATTAAAAATTCGTCTGGACCACCCGGACCGAATAGGCTAGCGATTGGACTATGGCTAATATACCATCTCATAATGAGTTGTAATTTTTTCCGCTTTTGTCTGATATTGATTATTTCAACAGCAAATATGTTTATTTGATCAATCATAAGCTTCCTTTCCGATTCGAATTTCAATCTAGATTCAAAATAGTTAATAAGTTTTTAACTGAGGAAGTTCTATTATGATTTGATTAGATTAAATCCAAATTTGAATGTTAATTTAATAAAAATAAAAAAAAAATAAAAAAAATTTGCTAAATAGAGATAGGCTATTAAGTTGAGATGAAAAGAAGAAAAGCTTTTCGATATATTTTGTATTTAAGATACGTCTTGAGAAAAATAGTTGTACGATGGGACTCATCAAAACTGAATGATTTTGATGGCGCACCTGCCTTGATCCTGGAAGAAGAAAAACATCAAAAGAAAATCTATCTTCTTAGACCAGTTATCAGTTGAATTGATCCTTGTTATGCGTCCTGATAACATAATTTACGATCAGATTTTACATCTTAACACTCCATCATTATCTAGATGTAAGATGTCGAAATAAAATTTATAATATTTTATTCTGACAAAAAAAAAAGCATTTCTTATGCAATACTGAAATTTTTGCTTTCATTTTTTCTCTATACAAAAAAAGAAGGAAGGCTTCAACATACTTTAAGGACAAAAAAAAATCAAAAACGGCTACAACCTTCCGTATTGCGGACGAATAACACAACATGTTGTAGACAAAGGGATTTTGCACTTGTGCGCCGTCCTTTGCGGACAGGACAGACGGATTGCTAGTGTCTCCAGAAAGGCCATAAATAAATACATTTGACTAGTTTTGGACGCCATTACCACAAGAATACGTATTAGCGCTTCGAAATATGTACGTACGTGCACCGACTCGACTGAAACCGAACAAGGTAAAATCTGCACCGCAAGGATGTCAGAAGATGTCAGCACTTTTTTGTGACTCTGCCTACCGAAAGATTCAAAATAAAACGAAAAAAAAACCAAAACATTAAAATCTGTGTAGGACTCCACATGACTTTTGTCGCCGTTGTCTGTCGTCAGTCCGTTCTGGATATTAAAAACTGAACAAAAATTATGATCTGTTATGATTTTTGTATTATTTTGTGATTTTTTTAAATTCGTATTTGTACTATTTTTATTCACTTCTGAATTGCCACCACTATACGCTATCAAGTATCTTAGTTAGATTTGCAATTAATTTAATTTTTTTTTTCTTAAATAAGTATTTTATTTTCAAAAAATTCGATGGTTACTATCGAGTTTTTCATCTTATCAATTATCCTTTTTATGTCATTCTTATTTATACTATTCCCATTATAGACGAATGGACATTATGGCAATATTGGTACCAGGTTAGTCTGGCTTACATCAAATTTCACATTTTTTTGAAAGCCTTTTTTGCAATTTCATTTTAAATTTTTATTTATATTTTCTAAATTTACTTAAAATGTTCATCTTCTATTTTATTTATTTGTAATCAATCAATTTTAAAAATTACCTATAGAAAAACAAACTTAAATAAAATACATTTTATATTCGAATTTTTAATTAAATATTTTTAAATTTATTATATTGCAAAAAATTTTTTCATTATACATCAACTATAAATATTATTCAGATTAAATGCCCTAAGACTTTTGGGTAAAAGTCGATCTTTTGAGGTAATTATTTTTTTTCAAGGTTTATTGACACATTTTGGAAAATACGTGACGGATTTTGATTTTTTGAAGGATCTAAAGTTTTAAAATTGCCTTTGGACATAGTTTTATAAAAATTAGTGCAACCGCCAAATCTGGAAATTATGCATTCTGGGAACTTTTCGCGCAATAAAGACATAAATTTATTGCGTTGTGTAGCTTGTGGCATCATTTGGTTGTAACCATGTATGGTCCAAAATAAAATTTTAAAATATAAACCAAAAATATATCGATTATCATTCTCAAAAAGACTTTTGCACAATTACTTATAGGTTTTTATAACTTTTTATAGGGTAATTTTGCTTATTGACAAAAAGAAAATTTTTCGGAAAACGTGGCTACAACATAAATACAAATTTTTTTTTGATAAACTATTTTTTATACTTAAACAATTTTAAATATAAAATGGCAAACATTTTACTAACTAAATCTAATTTTATATTATATATATATTAATATTGCTTTAAATAATAAAACTATATTTAACATACTTTAAAATGGATAATTTGGTACCAATAATTTATATATGAGGTCTGTTCAAAAAGTATTGCGAATTTTGTGTTTTTTCTAAAATTATTTATTTATTTATGAATATTTATTTTGTCCCCTTCAAAGTAATCCCCACCAGTTATTATACACTTGTGCAAACGTTTTTTCCAATCCTCGAAGCACTTCAAAAAATAATTTTTTGTGATCTTGTTCAGTTCTTCCTTCGATGCCGTCTTTATCCAGATCTAAGGAATACGGTGCCCCCCTCCCTTTATTCAGGGGGTCAGATCTGGGGAATACGGTGACTGCGGCATTATTAGTGTGTTGTTTTTGGCCAAAAATTCGCGCAGAAGGAACGATACGTGAGCAGGGGCGTTATCATGGGGCAAAAGCCAATTTTTGTTTTTCCACAAATCCGGGCGTTTCTAGCGGATTGCTTCGTTGAACTTGCGCATAATTTGCCGGTAATTTTCCTTATTGACCGTTCTACCCTGTGGCAAGAACTCATGATGCACCACGCCCCTGCAATCGAAGAAAACTGTAAGCAAAACCTTCACATTCGACCGAATTTGGCGCGTTTTTTTCGGTCTTGGCTCGTGCGCCAGCTTCCATTGGGATGATTGAGTTTTGTTTTACACGTCATAACGATAAACCCATGATTCGTCACCAGTTATGACCCTCTGGAGCAAATTTAGGTCGTCGAGGACAGAGTCCAACGGCTCCTTAGCAATGTTAATGCGATGCTGTTTTTGGTCGAAATTGAGCAATTTTGGTACAAATTTCGCGACGACACGTCTCACGCCCAAATCATTGGTAAAAATCGAATGGCACGAGCCAATCGATATGTTTAAGTCCTCAGCAATTTCTCTAACGGTGATTCGACGACTGGCCAACACTATTTTCTTCACTTCATCAATGTTTCGTCTGTTGTTGACGTGCTCGGGCGTCCAGCACGCTTTTCGTCGTTCACATCTTCTCGGCCCTCTGAGAACATTTTGTACCACCGATAAACGTTGCTTCGGTACACGGTAGCTTCACCACATGCCCAGTCAACATTCGGAATGCGTCCGCACAATTAATTTTGTTTTTCACACAAAATTTGATACAGATTCTTTAATTCATTTTTTAAATGGACAAAAATCGAAAACGATCCAAAACACCTGCAAGCAAAGCAGCTGTCCAAAATTAACTGAACATTCAAAATGGCCAAACTTGTCAGAATAAGTGAGAGACATGAGTACCAACATAAAGCCACAGAAAAATTAAAAATCGAATATAAACCCGCGGAAATTCAAAATTTTGAACAGACCTTTTACATTAAAAAACATTAAAATTTTAATTTTTAGAAATTTATTATTATTTATAAATTTATTATAATAATGTGTAAGTTTTTTTTAAATTAATTTTAAAAGTTGCTTTATATTGAAAATTTTTATAAAGTTTTCTTTTCATGTTTTTAAGAAATTTTGTATACGAAAATTTCCAAAATAAATATAAATTATAGAAAAAACTCGTCGGTAATTAATAATATATTCTCCTAGATTATATAAGAAATTTGCAATTTTTTTTTTTCGTGCGATCATTAAAAATATAAAAATATTCTGGATAAAAAATATTATATTATCAAGCACATGATATGATTTATATTTGCGCACATCTTGTGAAAAAGCACACGACTTTAGTTTAATGTTAATTAAAATAGTAAATAATTCTATTGAGTGTTATAATAGTAAATTTGTAGGATAATAAAAATATTATAGTTTTATAGTTTATTTTGTATTTTAAAATTTATAAAAAAACTCTTACTGAAATTGTTTGTCAAATTCTAAAATAATTCCGATCTTATTCATGTTAATTCGTTCGCTTAATTTCTTCTTATTATTGAGCTTATATCGCATATAAAAATCTTGACTCTATTTTGGCATTTTATTTTTGTTTTATTTTTCACACCTTCTAATTAGTTGTAGCTCGAAGATGAATAAATTATATGGTAGCGAAGGTGATACATGACTAACAAACACCTTATCCTATCGCAGTCAAAAGAAATAAATTCAAAGTCACAACTTGAAGAATGCTAACAAATTTTACAAATATTTACCATGTTGACGCTAATACTATCCTATCTTAAGCAAATGAGGAAAAAACTATTGTATAATTTTTCAGTTTTCTTGTATTGTTTTTTTTCCCCAGATATCAGTTGAGATATAAGAAATGTGTTCAAATATCTTTGTGTGTTTGTGTGGTTTACGAAAATTTCCCTGAAATTTTTCCATTTTTTTCTAATTATTCAATTTCTATGAAAATGTTAACAAAATTACTTATATTAAAATATAAAATATTTTAACTAATTTGGATTACAAGGAAACAGTCGGGAGGCGTTTGGCCTCGAACACAATTGCGACTCCCGAACAGTAATTCGTTTTCGTCGGTGCTTGCTATTGTGTCAACTCCTATAAAATTGTGAAGGTTTTAAGACCGTTGGCAGCGCTACCTCAGTCGCTGGTCGCAATTGTGTTCGTGGCATGTATGAAGTGTGGCAGAAAACATGTCACAGTTTTGAAGCGATGCTTGCAGCGGTTCAATCATATTCGCCTCAAATTTATCTGCCGATTTATAATCGTTAAGGAAACGTGAATCACACGAGGTGTGGCAGAAATATAACGAAAGTGACATCAGCACAGTCCTTAGTCGTTCAAAAAATTTTAGGCCCATAACATAGAGGCTTCACTCTAGGAAAATCTGGATTAAATTAAATATTTTTTCTGAGGCAGTCTACGCCTCCACATAACCTATACTCGTACGTTAGTCCCTCTAGCGATCCTATAAAGCGTGACAGGTGAAGTTTTGTTTTTATAGTGCGTCACGAAAATGTTGCACAATCAAATTTTCTGTTTGACTTGGTTAATCCGCGAATGTGGAACGAGTGAGAGAGTACTCTTGTGAGGTCAGATAGTTGATTAAACTTGAAACTGATAATTTATCCTTGCAAGGTGCAGAAAACGGGTGATTCGTATCAAATAGGATATTTCAGACACTAAGATGACAATACCTCTATTACACTGTAGCATGACAAATCCCCCCCCCCCCTGTACTGCACTATTATAACACTTGATGTAAAGAATGACTTAAACTTGGCGAGATGTGATCGCGTATCCTTGACGTCCTGGAGTACATTATCAGAATAATTGAAGTAGAATTTTGTTGTAAAGGACGGGCAGTGGGGAAAAATCATAGAGGATCATGAGGGGGGTCTCACAGGGATCGGTTCTGAGACCTCTGTTGTGGAATGTGATGTGTAGTGGTGTTCTGAGGTTCCATTTCCCAGAGGAGATTCGCTGACGATGTTGCTGTGATCGTAGTGGCCAAATGTGTAGAAGAGATAGAGCAGATGAGACTATTCCTTCAGTTTGACGTTGGCTTCTGGCAACTGGTCTTAGCCGTGTGGACCATAAGAGAGAATCTGTCCTAATCACGGGCACGAGGAGAAGAAAGAATATCACCATTAGAATTGGCGAACATGGGGTGTTTGACGCTAGGTTGTGATTGACGCTAGGCTGCGGATTTATAAACACCTACTATACGTTGAGGTAAAGGCTGCTGGGACAATGATAGCGCTGGAGTAGAAGGACACTGCTGGCGACTATCAATCCGGGTGTATACTGAGACAATTAAGGCGGATGAGTTGATTAGAGCAACCTACATACGTGAAGTTATCTCAGTCTACTGTAGGATCGCATTGAGGGTGACCTGCGCATTCCGAACAGTGTCGTACGATGCCATTTGCATTATGGCCGTTATGATATCGATTGCAATACTCGTTGATTAGCGGCAAAGACTATGCCACCGTAGATGTCGGTGTGACGCTCTGCCGTGATCCAAGACACAAAATCGTTGAGATAATGCCTTCGAAGGCAAATGGAATCAATGTCTCATCTCACTGGTGGATCCGTAGATAGATCCACGATATGATGATGTTGGTTACTACCTATCCCAATTTTTGACGGGACACGGATGTTTTCGGGATTATAAATACCGCTTTAAATTGGATTCTAGCCCAATGTGCCCGTCTTGTGACGGGATGGTAGAGAGCACAGAGCACGTATTCTTTCACTGTGCCCGATTCAATGCGGAACGAGAAGAGGCTCAGAAGGGCGCTGGAGGATCTCTGACTCCGGAGAATGTAGTGGCTCTGGTGTAGGAGTCGAGGAGAACGATCCTAAAAAGACTACATCTGGATGAGCGTGAAAGAAAATGATAGTAATAATCAAAGTAGTGATTTCGATCAATCCCTGTGCCACGAAGTAATGCTCATTAAAGGTTTTTAGTGGAAATGGTAATGTTTGTGGTTCCTCGGTCCCTTTTCACCCGATCTTAGTTCGTGTTCCTTTTTTTTTGGATAGATTATCCATTTAATAGTTCGGAAAATATTGCTCTATCATTAGACATATATTCAACAAACAAATCTTAAACTAAACACATTTTTAAGTTGAAAATTTTGCCAATTGACAATTTAAGAAAATGCGGTAAAATTATGAAAACTCTCTGCGGAAGTGATTATTCTGCCGTAGTATAAGTGGAGATCTAAGAACGATTTGTATTTCTTTGAAAATGAACAAGAGAAGACTGCTACTCTAATTTTAAACTGAACTTAAAGACTTTAATCTGAACCTATACATGGTTTGAATAAAATGGTTCCACAAGCCATCACTAAAAATGACAATTTTGGCTTTATTGTGCAAAAAGTTCCCAGTAGGCATAATTTCAAAAATTTGATAATGTCAATTGACCTCTAAGATCGTGCGATTTGACGTTGTTGGGCTTTTCCTTATATAGTTACATAAAAGATTGTGTTTACAAAAATTATCCAAACATTTTAGAGCATTTTAAAAAACTAAGAACTATGAAGTATGCGAAAAAGTCAATGACGTTTAATAAAGTAACCCTTAAAAGGATCAAGTCGTGCAAGAAGTTGTGTGACAGCTATTTATTGTTAATAATTTTATATTTTATCTATAACTAGTTAAGATCCGGAACGCGCTGCTATGTACCTCAATAATTGAAAATGGCAAAGACCACTGGAAACTGAAATCGCTAGAAATTGAAGGACAAATTGTGGGGAATCATCATTAACTGAAACAAATATAATTTCTTAAATTAAAAAATGCAAAGAAACGAAAAACATATATTTTCTTTTAAATAGTTGCACAACAGTGCCATTTTGGCGACTAGTTAGAACAAAATGGGCAGCACAGAAACACTCCCCATACCCAAAAACTTTTATATACAAATTTTCATGAAAATCCGTTTAGATGTTTAGGAGTCGATGAGGAACATACAGACACAGTATATATATATATATATACTGTATATTATATAGATTTATTTGTGATATTCTTACAATAAAGGATACCCCATAGAACCACAGTCCGGTATTACTTAACTGGGAAAGGACAAGTCTTTTAAGCGATATAATAAAATAAATGAATTTTTTTTTACATTTATAAATCACTTGCGTTAAAGGAATTATGAATATTCTTATAATGTTGTGATTCACCACGCAGGTATTAGGAGGGATGAAAAGACAGAGATACCGCTGCACTTTGCTCTTAAATACCTCTTAAATAGAGCATTCAAAAAATTCGGATTCAACGGTTAAAAAAAGAATTTCTATATCTTGATGTACGTCCTAAAAGGGGATTTAGGGTAAACTGATGTGTATTCCTGTTAAAAATGGGTATTACGGTGGAATAATTGTAGGGGCGAAATGCAGCTAACACAGTTTATGGAAAATACGATAAAATAAGGCAAGACAGGAGACATTACGGTCGGTGTTCCAGTGAGTATAATGACTACGTAATATTTTTATCTCTATCCTTAAAAAGTGGTTTACCAAGTGTAGGATAAGAGTTCATCTTTTTTAATGAGCAAAAAAGTGTCCATATTACATTTACTCTCCGACGTTAGCAAAAACAATTCTTAATTCTTAATGGCAGTTCAATTCATGAATATATCAAAATTATTTATTTATACTTAAATAACTCACTAACTTGAAGCCTACTAATTCCCATCGAATATAATCCCTTCAATTTAAAATCCTTTGTAAAATTGCTGATGTCCCTTTCTATGTCCATAACAGCTTTATAACAATACAAGGTGATTTAAGCATTCCATTTGTCTATGAATTACATTTTTTCCATTATTAAAAAAAATCATACTCTTCTCTTTTCCCATTTTAATCCACTTGTACCAAAACTTTCATCTGCTACACTCCCGATACATTAAAATCAGGCTCTTGCAAGGTAGAGAAGATTAGAATAAAATTTTTAAGGTGTATAAGCTTAAATCCGCTGTTTGGTCATAAATGGCGTGAGTGAGCGTATTAAGCTACCATGGTCACGCCATACCTTTTTTTATGAGTTTGATATCTGCTAATATTAATCAGTGCACATTGTCAGCAATTTCGTACGACAACATACATTTTTCCTTTAGTAATCATGTCTAGTTTTGTGCCCGAAAAAGAGCATATGCGGGAAGCTCTGCTTTTCTGCTTCAATTTGAAGAAATCGGCGGTCGAATCGCATCGAATGCTTATGGACGCCTATGTTGACAGTGCTTTATCGGAAAAAATGTGCCGAGATTGGTTTCGTTGGTTTAAAGACGGCAATTTTGACTTGTGGGACAAGAAGCGTGAAAATCGGCCTAGAAAGGTTGAGGACCATCAATTGCAGGCTCTTTTGGACGAAGATGATACCCAATCGCAAAGATCAAAAAATGCGTCTGCGTGCCATGGGGAAGATTGAAAAGATCAGAAAATGGGTGCCGCATGAACTGAACGATGGAGCGATGCCAAAACACATGCGAAATCTTGCTCGCCAGACAAAAAAGAAAGTCGTTCCTGCATCGGATTGTGACAGGCGATAAAAAGTGGATATATTTCGAGAATCCTAAACGCAAGAAATCTTGGGTTGATCCCGGCCAACCATCAACATCTTCCCGTAGACCAAATCGCTTCGAACCACCTGCGTTTGGTGGGATCAGCAGGGTATCGTCTACTATGAGATGTTGAAACCTGGTGAAACTGTCAATGCGCACCGCCACCACCAACAACTGATCAAATTGCACCATGCTCTGCGTGAAAAAAAGGACTGATTATCAACAAAGCCATGACAAGCTGATTTTTCTCCACGACAACGCACCATCGCACACGTCAAAGATAGTCCGAAACTACTTGGAGACACTTAACTGGGAGGTGCTACCATACTCCGCTTATTCACCAAACCTGGCCCCTTCCGACTACCACATGTTTTCGTCGATGGGCCACGCGCCCACTGAGCAGCACTTCGATTCTTACGAAGACGTCCGAAAATAGCTTGATGAGTGGTTTGCCTCGAAAGAGAAGGAATTTTTGTGGCGTGATATCCACAAATTGCTCAAGAGATGGGAAAAATGTGTAGCTAGCGAGGCAAGTACTGTGAATAAATTTGTTTTTGCTTTCTATGGAAAAAACAGCGGATTTAAACTTATACACCTGGTGTTGTAAGAAAAATTTTTTTTGAAAAATTCTACTTTTCATAATAATTCTAGTTGTAAATATTCCAAAGCACAAATAACCCTTTACATATCCATTGATCGACTAATCGAGCGGCTAACTAAATACCCAATTTTATATTGATTAAAATCAATTTTTAATATTTTCCAAATACATTCTTATAATAAAGAAACAAAGTCCTCTCTTTTGTGATACTATAAAAATGCTCTGATTTTGACGCTTCTAATGATAATGAAAATTCCATAAAAGAATAAACACCCGTGCACACGATGAAGATATCAAAATTATTTATTTTCATAGAATTTGAAATAAAATTCCTGATAGGCGGGTGGATATGTGTATGTAGAGAGTAATTCGGAAGATTTTGTTTGTAGATATATTGAAAATTTTCAAAATTACACTTTCAGCCACTAACTAATAAACTGAAGTGCATTAAACGTTAAATTATTCCTTGAGCCATGTTATTACCAAACAACCGAATACAGGCAATAATAAAAAAATGGTTGGCCGTTTAAAAGAAATTCTCAAAAAATTTTATTGCATTTTTATTACTTTAACGAATTAACTGAAAGAGTTAATTTCTAAATAATCTCATTTTGAATATCGGTCGTTGGACACTTAAAAGAACATTTTGTCGGTAGTTTATAAAAGTGAATTTGATTTTTATTTATCCACCAATAGAATTGGGCACTCATTAAAAGTTAAGAATATTTCTAGATTATTTTTATAGACCGATATTATCTGTATTAATTGATAACAAACAAACTTAACTAGATCTGTTCGATCCAGATTTATTTAATAAAATTAAATACTTTTTTTCTATTCTCTCAGCTGTTTTTTTTTCTGTAATAAAAAATGTTTTTTTGGAAATATTTATTTACTTTACCTTAACGTTAGCTTAAAGATATGTTGACGAATTTTTTGAAGAATTTACCTTACCTTTTGGTAAAAATTGTGAGGAATTTCTTTTTCAACAAAATCAACAACAAAAATAATAATAATAATAATAATAATAAAAATTAACTACTGCTATTGGTTTATGTAAATATTAACTTGATTAAAATGCAATGTCGTGAGCATTGGATTTTCTAAAGGTACACTCGTCTATAATCCATATAATATTTGTTCGATTTTACGTTGTTTGCTTCTGTTGCTTCTATTTCTTTGAAAATATTGTATATATAAAAAGAATTTTGTTTTTTTTTCAGATACATGATGTTGTGAAAAAATTTATAGTCGTTATGAACAAGCAATTAGTGATCTACGACTGACGACAGAGGTGTCAAAATGCATTTGCATAATTGCGGGTGGAATATTGTGACGAGTAGGTGCGTAAACAAACACTATCCATTTGAGTGGAAGAAACAGGTCACAGATGAAAATTTGTACGTTCTGTTTTTGTTGACTTTGTTCATTTTAATATACAAATGTCGGCTCTGATCGTATCGTTGTCACCTTACATCCTTCTAAATATGAATCCAAACCGAAAATTTTACTAAGATGAGAAAATTACGCTTGTAAATGAAATTTTTCTCAAATTCATCTCTTTTATTTATTTTATTTACTTACTATACAAAGCGATATTGTAATTTAAATAATATTTAATTCGATGAAAATCTCTTAAGCACGATCCGCACTAAATTTCCATTATAATAATAATAATAAAAAACTTTGTTAGAAATGCTATCGATTAACACTAACCCACTGAATTTTTTAGGCTTTTTCGAAAACAAGCTCTAAATTCTTATAATAAGATTTTGAATTTTATATTTTATAACAATAACTTCTTAACTTGTATCTTTTGAAAAAAGGAATTATATCGAGTTATTATGTAATTTTTTTTTTAGGAAGTCATATTAACGGAATATCCATTTTATATTTTTCAAAATACATTTTTGTCATTTGCAAATTTGTAATATATTTATTTCGATTAAGATAAAATTTGCTTAGCTAAAGATTTGCCATTTTATATTTAAATTATAAATTATAAAAACTTTCTTTCTACTCATTCTTTAAAAGGAGACTATGGTCGTCATAATTTTGGCTCAGTGAATACGAGGTAAGTTGAAAAAGTATCGCGAATTTTGAATTTTCGCGGGTTACGTATATTTAATTTTAGATTTTTATGGCGTTATGTTGGTACTCATGTATCTCACTTATGCTGACAAGTTCGGCCATTTTGAATGTTCAGTTAATTTTTGACAGCTGCTTTGCTTGCACGTATTTTGTCTCGTCAGCGATTTTTGCCCATTTTCGACCAAAAACAGCATCGCATTAACATTGGTAAGGAGCTTTTGGACTCTGTCCGCGACGACCCAAATTTGCTCCAGAGGGTCATAACTGGTGACGAATCATGAGATTATGGTAATGACGTGGAAACCAAAGCTCAATCATCCCAATGTAAGCTGGCGCACGAGCCAAGATCGAAAAAAGCGCACCAAGTTCGGTCGAATGTGAAGGTTTTGCTTACAGTTTTCTTCGATTGCAGGGGCGTGGTGCATCATGAGTTCTTGCCAAAGGATAGAACGGTCAAAAAGGAATATTACCTGCAAGTTATGCGCAAATTGTGTGAAGCAATCCGCCAGAAACGCCCGGATTTGTGGAAGAACAAAAATTGGCTTTTGCCCCATGGTAACGCCCCTGCTCACGCATCGTTGCTTGTGCGCGAATTTTTTGCCCAAAACAACACACTAACAATGCCGCAGTCACCGTATTCCCCAGATCTGCCCCCCTGTGACTATTTCTTGTTCCCGAAACAGATTCTTTGATCCATTTTTTGGAATGGGCAAAAATCGACGACGAGCCAAAACACGTGCAAGCAAAGTAGTTAGACAAAAATTAACTAAACATTCAAAATGGCCAAACTTGTCGGCATAAGTGATACTTTTTGAACAGACCTCGTATGTCAATAAATATAAAATTTGTTGCATATTCGGCTCTGTAACCACACAATTAACCTCGGAAAAGCCATTTTTGATGTGCTTTTCGATCTTAAAATATTATTGGCTCGTATTTCTTTTAAAATAAAGAAGGTAAAGCCGTTAACGTTAAATCTGACCATTATGGCAGTAATTTAGCGGACTCTTTTTGGTCTGAACTTCTGGACCATGTATAGTTTGAAAAAAATTCTACCACAAGTCATAACAAATATTGGTTTTATTAGGCGAAAAGTTTCCAGGACGTACAATTCCGTTAGATTTATTATTTTAGAGCTACACAAAATATTTCATTTAAGTAGACAATAATCAAATTTTACAGCATTCAAAAATTACTATACATCATGTAATGGCCGAATTACAGACCAAAAATTCCTGAAAGAAGTTTTTTTGCGACTAATTAAATTGTATTCTTTAAAAAAAAGCTTTATAAAAAATTATTAATAATTTTTTTTAATTCGATTTTAAAAGCAACTGTTTAAAAACAACACATAACGATCCGCGCACCACCTTTCAGGATGAATGATAAATTTGGAGTCGATATTGCAGTTCATCGCCAACTGGACATCTGTTTTTGACATTTGCTTCTGACTTTTGTTTGTGATGCGATGTCCAATCCCCGAGTATGAAAATTAAGTAAAAATAAACAGTTTACGTTGAAATATACAATTTTATTAACAAATTTAGAGTAATTAATCGATTAGAGAATATTCGATTGAAAGATTATTGATGTTTTAGTATTGTCGAGACGGATTTAATGATAAAATTTTGTGAAAGTGTTATTCTATTCGTAGTGGAAAAGTTTGTTTTTCTTATTTTGTTATACTCGGCGGGCACCATTTCAAATGTGATATAGAAATCATTTGCCGGAGTTAAAAATCAAAAATAATACAATAAAAGTTTTTTAACTATTTTCGATTGAATCAGTAATTGGAAAAATATCCAAATGTGTTTTTGTGTTGAAACAATTAATTTTGCGCATCGAATAAGCTAATGTTCTGTTTGCCGCCGCCTGACAATTGTGAACTTTTCACATAATTTCTATTGTAAAGGTCAGAAATTTCGCCCCAACAATATAAAATGTTTGGGACGACCGAATCGCAAAAGGATAGTTTTCTGGAGCAGACGAAAGCAGCACGGGAAGAACGTGCATTAGAAAAGAAGCGCGACAATGCTGCTATTTGCATTCAATCAAAGATTCGGGGTTTTATTGCTCGTCAAAAATATCAACGCAAAGTCTTGTAAGCTGAAGAAGAGATATTGTTTTATCAAAAATTTTACTAAAATTTCTTTTGGTTTTATTTTTAGATCTGATTTTAATGAAATTATTGATGAAATAAAACCTGAAGAACAGTCAAATCTAGAACTACAGCCTGCAATCACTATTTACAAAGTAACATCAAGATTTCTAATACAATTCAAAGTCGATGATTCGATTCACAAAGAATATTTGGAAAAATTGTGTCGCTATTTAAATGCCTCCATAGAATCAGAGTCACTAAAGTTAAGCTATGTCGGTCTTGCTCTGAACAAAGATCTAAGGTAAATCGAATGTAATAAAATAAAAAATAGAACTTTTATTAAATTGTTTTTATATTTATAGTTTGGCTTGGATTAAGCATATTAAACAGTTACTATGGATTTGCTGTCAAGTCCTACAAACACTGAAACCTGGTATGAATTTTTCAGCATATGGTAAAAATCTTTCCAAAAATTATTGAATAAGTTTTTTTTCTATTTAAGAAAACCACACCGATAGCATATCTATAGCTCTTTACTTGCATATGTTAGTAGTATTCACGTCACCAAAATCATGGGCAATTTTGAAAAACAAAAATTTATCCAATATGCATGCAGCTTTCCAAAAGATATGCTGTAATATTCAAGGAGAATTAGTCCAAAAAGGATTTTTCCCAACATTGAAGGTTTAATAAAATTGCATACTTACTTGTTGTATATTTAATTAGTAAAATTTAATTTTTGAATTTGTAGAGTGTTTTATTAAAAGGCACCATTCGGGAGGAGTTAATATTAAAACCAATATCGTTAAGAGCTTTAATTACATTAGCAACACGGCCACTGATCGATGGTGATTTTAGTAAGAATTTATTATCGCAATTTTTATCGGAGATTTTAACGGTGCCAGCACTAATCTGGCATTTGGAAAATAATGCACCCGATATTCTGCAACAGTTGAGTTCATTAGATATTCTACGCAGATGCTTAACAATATCATCAAATTTAGAATGGTTTGAGATATTTGGAAAATCATCACCTGTAAGTTAATATACAAAAGAATACACACAAAAAAATTATTTATACACGTTTTTTTTTTAAGGGCACCAAAACGCTGGCATTTCTCGGAAATTTAGTGCACTTATTTTATTTGGAAAATTCTGAGATTGCACAGGAACTTGGATATCCTTCTATGACTGTAAGCAAAAATATCTAACATTAACAAAATCATTCAAAATTAATGTATTTTTTTTTATTATTTTTACATATTTGTTCGATATTTTTTTAATGATAATAACTTGGATATACGTAGTTGGCTACTTCGCTACTTCTTAGTAGAATTCCAGATGCAGTTGGTGTTAAATCGGGAGTATTTGTACAATGGCACGAACTTTTGGGTTGGTATACACCTGTTTCTGGTGAACCACAAAATCAAAATGTTGCGCTCATCAAGAAACAGTTCCATTTGTTGTGGGGCCATAAATGTGTGCGAATTTTATTGGGTGATACACTTAAAAGGTTAAGTGCAAATTTTGAACGAGTGGAATTTTTACCGCCTACACAAAATACAGGAGGTAATCTCTTACGAAGAGCGCTAGAGCGTAGTTCAACCAAAAGCAATTTAAGCCGTAATGGTCGACCTTGGCGGAAATTAGATAGCGAAGAAGTTATGCGTGTTTCTCAGGTCTGTTCCATGTACCATGCAGCTCTGAGTACAGTTTCTCAGCTAAAACTCGATATTCTTTCTGGTAACAATTGTTTTTTTTCTTTCTTAAATTTATTAATATTATTCCAAAAGTTCGAAGTTGATTGTAATTGTATTTTTATTATTTTAATAGGTCTATGTTACAACGATACCGTGCTATATGATCTTTGGTTATTGATCGCTTCGTTAGGACCACATTGTGGACTTAAAGATTTTATAGAAATACTAAAATCGGATTCATCTGGGAACGCTCCACAAATTCTTATGTTGATGCTATTTTGTGATTGCATGACGCACTATGTAACGTAAGTGAAAAATAATAATTTTTTTTTGGTTGTTTTATTCTAATTGTTTTTTTTATTTTGAATTTTAGTATTTTAGATGAATACGAAATGTACACGGAACAGAAACCATTTGTGTTGAACGATTATATTGCCCTGTCATATTTTTTGAATAATTTTCTCTTTAAATTTATTCAGGAAAATATTTTAGGTTTGTTTTTAATAATAAACAATTTATTTTTTTATTATTTATAATTACTGCTCATTTGTTCTTTTTTTTTTAGGTACAAAAGCTGTTACAAACTCTCCAGTGTTCCAGTCGCTGCACACTCTTTTATTGTGTTTGTATCGGCGAGACTGTCGTCATTCATTTGCACCTTTGAATCACTGGCTTATCTCTGAAATTCGGCCATCCCATTTTTTGACGGACTTAGAAAAAGGTAAGCGGCATACACAGATCTTACTGCAGAAGATGCCGCACATCATTCCACACGAAGATCGTGTTAAATTATTCCGAAAATATGTGCAAAACGAAAAGGCTGTACTCGGCTTAACCGAGTCGGCATGTGCTTCTCCGAGCTCGGCTCTTATAACAATCCATCGCGATAGGATAGTTGAAGATGGTTATCGACAATTGGCGGCTTTACGGCCCCATGCTCTCAAAGGGGTGATACGCGTGCGATTTATCAATCAACAAGGCTTAGACGAAGCTGGAATAGACCAAGATGGAGTTTTTAAAGAATTTCTCGAAGAGACACTTAAGCGCGTTTTCGATCCATCACTGAATTTATTCAAAACTACTTCAGACCAGCGACTTTACCCTTCACCAATTTCCTATGTACAGGACAACCACCTGCAATTGTTTGAATTTGTTGGTCGAATGCTCGGAAAAGCCGTCTACGAGGGCATCGTAGTTGATGTGCCATTCGCTTCCTTCTTTTTATCACAGCTTCTTGGTCAAACACATCAGGCGCTCTATTCCTGTATGGATGAGTTGCCATCTCTTGACAACGAACTATATCGCAGTCTAACTTTTATCAAACACTACAAACAGGACGTGTCTGATTTGAATTTAACTTTCTCTGTGGATCAAGATGTTATGGGAAAAATTGTCACACATGAACTACATCCTGGTGGCCGTGTAAAGCCCGTTACTGATCATAACAAGTAACAGTAAACATCATTTTTCATTTATTTTCATTTGAACTAATTCTTTTCTTCTATTACTCTTATTAGAATTATTTATATACACTATATGGCATACTTTCATATGCATACCCAAATACGAGAACAGACAGCCGCTTTTAACCGTGGTTTCCGTAGTATCGTCAATCCAGAATGGTTGTCATTGTTTTCGGCACCAGAACTACAAAGGCTGATCTCGGGCGATACTGCTCCACTTGATTTGAAAGATTTACGCAGGCACACACAGTACTATGGTGGTTTCCACGATTCACACAGAGTTGTTGGCTGGCTATGGGATATTCTTTCTCGAGATTTTACTGAAGAGGAGAGAAAACTCTTTCTTAAGGTGAAAATTTGGTGTGTTTAAACATTTATTTTGTATTCACTTAAATTGGTTTTTTTTTGTTTTATAGTTTGTAACAAGCTGTTCAAAGCCACCATTACTCGGTTTTGCACATTTAGAGCCACCATTCTCAATACGATGCGTAGAAGTCGGAGATGACGAGGATACTGGCGATACAATAGGTAGTGTAATTCGTGGTTTCTTTACAATTCGGAAAAAAGATCCGCTTCATCGGCTGCCAACCTCGTCGACATGTTTTAATTTATTGAAATTACCAAATTACCAAAAGAAAGCAACTCTACGCGATAAACTACGTTATGCTGTCTGCAGTAATACTGGTTTTGAGTTATCGTAGTCGTCTCTGATGGGACGATCTATAAATATCGTCCGTTGTGTTCTAATTAATAAAAGTGCAGATTCTATTAAGAGTATAATTCTGGACTACGAATCTTTATTTTCAAACAATATAATCAAATATGTCACTGACAATAAGGTAACATACTCGAAATTAATCCTAAGTTCATCAATTTCTTCCTTATTATACTTAATTCCCATTATGACGACATACTATTGACAAAATTTGTTTCCTATAATTTTTCTTTCAAGTATTTCTTAAAATAATTATTTTAAAACATTTTTTCCCCCCACCATTAGTTTAGATCTCATACATTATTCATTGAAAGTAAAATTAATGGCATAGACAAAAGGAGACAGAACAAGAAATGAACCGACCTAAAAATAATTGCAAAAACAAAAATTTTACATTAAATTTAAATTTCATTTTAGTTTATAATAAATTATATTAAGCCATTTAGTTGTCCTCTTCTAGTTCAACTAATAGTTCCTATGGCCATAATTTCTCTACTTACTATAAAATATAAAATGAAAATTGGTTCTAAGACAACAATAAATAATGTAAAAATAACAAGAAAAAAAAATCGAGAAAAAAAATTTAACGTACTTTTTTTTTGTTGATGTTAATTAAAATGCGACCAAAAATTTTACTATCTAATCAAATGTAATTTAAAAAATCTTCAAAAGTATATATTCTTGTTATAAATAAAAGTTAGTCATTTGTTTTTGTTTTTTTTAAGAAAAACAGAAAATTATTTTTTAATATTTACATTTTGCAGGAAAAAACGAGAAAAATTTATAAAACAGAAAAAAAATCATATTTTTGAGAAGAAAAATATTCTTGGAAAAAAGATAAACAAATATTTATGTCGAATTTAGAACAAATAATATTAGTAATTAAGTTCATAAAAGAAGAAATTATACTGAAATCTACATTATTTATAATCACTTGTATGAGAATGCTAAGTAATTGTTGGCACATAAATTTATATATATACATATAAAATAATAGAGAAAAAAAATATAACTTAAGTAAAAACATAAAAATGAAAAGAAATGATTTATTTGTAAATAAAAATTATTATGTAACTGTGATAGTATTAAATTATATAAAAATGATGATAATGTTTGTAAAATTCATTTTTGCGTTTTAATATTATTTTTGGTAATTATTTTTATTTGAAACGACATTTTTAACGGGACCTGTATAGAAAAACATAGCTTTTCTTCTTGTAACAAAAATTTGATAATAATTACATTTGTAAAGATTATCAATATTTCGATTGTGCGAGATTTAAAAACCCAACAAATGTGAATCTTATTAAATTGAAATTTTTTAGATTTTTCTTTACTACCAACTTTAAACTTTTTTAGATGTTTGTAGAAAATTGTGTAAATATTCTTTTATTTAAATTAAATCTATTTTCCAAAATCACTTTCAAATGATTTTTATAAATAATGGGAAGTTTTACGCTTTATTGCATTTGTAATGTTTTTTTTAAATAGAGATTTTTAAGTAAATAATCCTCTCTGAATTATACACATAAATATTGAGTGTAAGGGAAAGTTCTGTCATTTTTGAACACTTTGACTTGTATGTGTTGTCGATTCTTAGCGGCAATTCTGATTCGACTGAAATCGATTTAAACCGTTAGATTACTGTATGATTGATGGTTTATACATATTTGTTTTGTCAGTTTTTTTTAAACTTGTAAAACAGTCAACATGTGTGAAGAAAAAGTGTTCTTAAGACATTGTATGTTGTATGAGTTCCAAAAAGGGAACAACGCAGATGGAGGCAAAAAAAAACTTATGTGGCGTTTTTGGAGAAGACGCAGTAACAGCTCGAACATGCCAGAGATGGTTTGCAAAATTTCATTCGGGTTATTTTTCTTTGAAAGATAGACGCAGATCAGGAAGGCCACCCCATCAGATGTCAATGACGAAGTGCTACGCAGTATGATCAGGACAAATCCTATGTTAAATTCCACAGAAGTGGCCTTCAAGCTTGGAATTCATCAGACTACTGCTTTAGAGCACATTAAAAGGCTTGGTTTTGTGTCCAAACTCTCTGTTTGGGTGCCACACGAATTAAGCGAAAACATCTTGCTCGTCACAAAAGGGAACCATTTTTGGACCGCTTGGTGACTAGTGATGAAAAGTGGATAATTTATAAACATGTGTTAAGAAAAAGAACATATGTTTACATCCAAAGCTGGCGTGCATCAAAAGAAAGTTATGTTGTGTTGTTGGTGGGATCGGAGGGGTATTGTCCACTATGAGTTGCTGAAAGAAAATTATATGATCCATGCTGATCGTTACTGTTCGCAACTTGATGTTTTGAATAAAGAAATTCAACGTAAACGTCCATATTTGGCCAACAGAAAGGGTGTAATTCTTCACAAGGACAACGCTAGACCGCACGTGGCAAGAAAAACCGTACAAAAAATTGCAGACTTGGGTTGGGAAACTCAACTATGCAATTTTTTGTACGGTTTTTAAGGGCATATGTTTACAAAGGGAAGATACCACCGACCACATCCAAAGCTGGCGTGCATCAAAAGAAAGTTATGTTGTGTTGTTGGTGGGATCGGAGGGGTATTGTCCACTATGAGTTGCTGAAAGAAAATTATATGATCCATGCTGATCGTTACTGTTCGCAACTTGATGTTTTGAATAAAGAAATTCAACGTAAACGTCCATATTTGGCCAACAGAAAGGGTGTAATTCTTCACAATGACATCGCTAGACCGCACGTGGCAAGAAAAACCGTACAAAAAATTACAGAGTTATGTTGGGAAACTCTACCTCAGCCAGCATATTCTCCAGATATTACACCATCTGACTATCATCTGTTCAGGTCGCTACAAAATTTTCTTGATGGAAATGAATATATAAATTATGAGGGTGTCCAAAAGGCAGTGGAAGAATACTTTGCGTCCAAAAACGTGGACTTCTTTTCCAGGGGGTTGGATACGCTACCAGAATGCCGGCAGACAATTGTAACTAATAAAAGAAATTATATTTTTGGATTAATTTTTGAATAAAAAAAAAAATAAAAAAAAATTTTGCATTTTCTTTAAAAAAAAAACCGACAGAACTTTCCCTTACACCCAATATAAACGATACAATAATATCAAATTTTTTTTTGTATAATTAATAGTTAGATAATAATTGAAAAAAAAAACTTTATGTTTATTTAAGAAACTGAATATTAATTCTTCAAAAAGGTTCCTCTGCATCATAGACGATATCCTATGAATAAAAGAAATACTATGATTTAAATTCTGTTGGCATATTTCTAATTACTTTATTTGAATTTCTTAGTTTTTATATTTAAAAAAAAAAAAGTGCTTCTTTGTTTTCTTTAAATAAAAATTTAATAATTCAAATTCTAAAACGTTTTTTTTATAGTACATTTTTTTTTCTATACAATATTTTAAATTCGTTTGACTATCATTAAAATTTGTAATAGAATTGCGGCAATAATCAACTATTACGATATTATTTTATTTGAACGAACGAGATAGAATAATAAAATTTGACGTTTAAAAGAAAACAAAACCATTGTTTCTTACCCTGGCCAACAGATGATTACTAAAAGAACGAATCAACTGTATTGTTAGAATATGAGAAAGAGTGAGATATACTGAATGAAGCCATACAATGTAATAGCTGCGAGTTTGAAAATGTAATAGAATTTGAGTGCATTTCATGGAGTGTTTTGTGTTGAAACTAGTGTGGCAGTGGCAGTGTTGAATTGTGTTCCGTATTCTATACTTAATTTTTATAAGTGTAGATTTGTGCTGTGCGAAGGTGGCTGATTCTAGTTTCTTTAGAGCGATCAACTTTCAAACAATAATTTCGATCGGTCTTCGATTAGACTATTAATATGGTTAAGTGACTTTTTACAATAAACATAATCGATGATACTACATAAAACGTAAATCAATTATTTAATATATGTTTTTGTGCAATAGGAAAATTAATTAATTAACAGTAAGGGGAAAAGTGTCAGTGACAGAAAAAGAAAAAAAAAAAGTGACAGATGAAAATTAAATTGATGAACATTATTGTAGTTTGTTTTAATCAAATAACAAATTTATTATAATTTCTCTATACTAAAAAAAAAAATACATTTAATAATTAGTGTAGAAGGAGACCTTTTCAATACAAACATAGAATATTTATTCTTTGATTATAGAACTAAAGAAACTCCAGAATTATAAAATACTAGATTATAAGTTGTCCACCAAAGAAACGAGACTGTATGTTCCCCTTTTATTTGGATAATAAATAATAAGTATTGTTACAAAAAAATTGCCAAAAATATTTAAAAAAATAATCAAAAAAAACTATAAAAAGTTTTTTAAAGATAAATGGAATTAGATACACCACGAATATAAACAACTAAAAGGGAGGTAGCCGCTGCCAGATCTGAACCAATTAATTTGCACTACTGTTGGGAACTATTACTTTAGAATATGAAAAGTTGTTCAAATTACAGCGAAAAATTCTGAAAAACATACTCAGCATCATCACCAGCCCTAGAACCAACATTTAATATCTAGAAATAGTGTAAATAGAGTGTATTGTAGTGTAAGCGCCGCAGTATACACAGATTAGTATCGTGTCATCGTAGTATCGGGGAATTGGCTCAAATACGAGTACTCACAACCTCACCACCACCGCAGGCACTGCGGAAGAACCAGTATTGCAGGCAGTCGAACAGGATTAGAAGCCAAACTTTGTCTGTCCGATCTGTTCGTAGTCTGCCCGAAGTCCGTCTTTGTTAAGCGCGAGGCTTTGTCAACGTTCAATATTCAACATTCAACACTTTAACACTTCAAGTTTAAATTATAATTTTTTATCACCTGTAATTTATTAAATTTGCTTAATGCATTTGAATAAAAGGACATAAACTAAAGCCAGATAAATTTTCAAAATAGCAAAGATTAAGTTCTGAGTGTTTTTTTTTGCGAACGAAGGAAGTTTTATTTATGATATCATATTTTGTTGTCACAAAGACGGGGGGAAGACTAACCATTTAAATTGTCATATAGTATAGTAAAAGTGTTACTAATAGAGAAGATATAACGTGATAGTCCTACCCGGCAACTCCGTTACGAATAGAAAATTTTTGAAGGATTTTTTGTTTGTGTTGTAAAAATGAAATAATAAAAAAAAACGTAAAATTTGATTTGTGTCATGGAAATATCCGGCTGTGTGTAATCCTGAAATTCCATTCTTAAACATTTTGGAGAAAATAATACTTTTTGACATGATAACATCTTTGTTCGAATAGTGCCGATTCGATTTAATTTGTGTGTATGATTCATAATACCACCGAAAAAAAGGTACTGAAGAAAGTATAATTTTGTGAACATAACGAAAGAAAGAAAGGAAGTGAGAGAAAGTAATTATGGTAATTCCTTATTAAATACGAAAATATCTTAAATGATTTTTTGCGTGAAAATTCAAGTGTATTCGTAAATGTTCCGCGCCTAATTTTCTTTTGGTCGTTGAATTATTTTACGAAGGAAAGAGTCTGAAAGGACACGAAAGTTGGGCGTATAAAATTAACCGCTGCCAAACACATTGATGCGTTATCGGTTCTTGTTAAAAGTGTGTGCGTTTACGTGTGTGAGTCGCAAAGTATTATAACGTGCGCGCAATTGATGTGAGTTCAGAGTTCTTCTCTCGCCTTTACAAACACACACACACACATTTAAAAACGATTTTGACGCAAGGCACTATCGTACACCAAATAGAGAGCCACATAGAGAACGCTCTCATTTATGCTTCAGCAAATTGAAGAGTTTTTGGTTCTTTGTTGCAGCTGCTTGCGTCAACTGTCAAACTCGTAAAGTCTTGACTCAGTCAGTGCAAATACACACTCTTAATATGTGAAGGCATACTGCGGACACAACAGTATGCCGCAATCAAATCAAAAGTTGCAGACACAACAGCAATAGTGATTTTTGTCTTTTTTTATATTAATTAACAACAAAAAAAATTACTAGAAAATATTAAATTTCAAAATCGATTAAAGGATATTTCAGTTTAATTTAAATAAGTTTAGTTTCGTTTTTTTTTCACTTCCTTCGGTATTATACATAAATGTTCTCTACTCGTCCTTATTCTGTTTGTTATACACTTATACATACATTTATTTGTTGAAAAATCTTAGAAAAGAATACATTTCTCTGTGCAATTGTCTTGAATACAAAAAAAATTGTTGTATTTACTTTTTAATTTTCTATAAAAAAAAAATTAAATTTAAAAATATTTTAAAAAAAAACAGATATTTTCTTAACTGTGATTTTATTTAATACTGCAATTAGTTTGCGCGTGAGTGTTGGTTCGTTCGTTAAATTCAGTTTTCACATTCAATCTTTAAAACAAAAGCATCTAACTAAAATAAAAATCAATTAAAAATTAAAAAAAATAATTTAAAGGAAAATTTCGAGTGGTGCCTATTTTCTGTTTTATGATTAGTTTTGTTTTTGTGTGAAAAATAAATAACTTTAAACATAGATATACCGCTTAATCAATTTTTGAATACGATTTATTTGTGGGTGTAAACGCGATACGTTTTTAATTAATTGGTGTGTATAAATTACATGGAATTTTGCTGATGGCGGCCGTTGGTGGCCCAGCGCGTCAATCTAGGGTCTCGATGAGCGTGTCAATGTCGTTGGTACAAGGCGGTGCAGCCGGTGGTGCGCCACAAGGCGCTATCCTAGCTGCTGCAGCTCCATATTACCAACCGCCAGCTGTTCCACAGGATGTTCAACCAGACAGACCGATTGGATATGGCGCATTTGGTGTTGTATGGTAAGTTTTTATTTATATAAATCATTTTTACACAAAAAAAACAATTTTTTACTAAATTAATCTAAATAAAAAATCTATATTGTATCTTGATTTAAGACCTAGGAATTTATGGTTTGAGTACAGAATAATTTTAAATCGAAAATACACTTTTTATTTGTGGGAGGGAGGGTATTTTTGTTTTGTAAAAAAAAACACGCTGTAATGAAAAATATTTTCTATAGTAATGCATTTGCTTCAATAGTCGTTATCCTTATACTTTTTACCTATATATAATTACAACTGGTAAAATATCATTATAGCAAGTGAGAACAATAAAAAAGTAAAACATCAAAAATTTTAGATTTGTAAATTTTCCATCAAAAAGAAGTACAAAGAAAAAAATTCTCACCTGAACAGTATAAACTTGATCTGCACTTGAGTCCTTAAAAAAAAAAGGTGGTATTAGGCTCTACCTACTTCAGCAATATGAAGAGAAAAAAATCTTTTGTTCCCTTTTACTTATAATGTATATATGTCCGGCAGGTGTTCAAAATTGAAGTAAAAACCAGTATCAGCACTAAATGTTTGGAAGCAGGTACATATTCGTCGTATGCATACACACTTACTTACTTACTTAGGTTCGTCCTGACAGTGTATTATTAAAATTTTCTTGGGTGAAACACTATACAAATCCAGTATGTACACTGGAAACTATATTTTGAACGTTTTAATAGAAGATGTTCTTAAGGCATAAAAAAATTATGTTTATACTAGTTGAAGTTTCCCTATTTAGCAGATGTACTTCTTTTGACCAATCTCTCCAGATAGGATTTGAACGAATTTAAAAAACGCATTTTTTTTTTACAAAAATTTACCAAAAAAAATATACCCAAAAATGGGAATTTTCCAAGTTTTCCATTTGATCTCTTAACATTTTGATGAAATTTTTTGATAATAATATTTAGCTGTAATTTTTTTATATAAATACAATATACATTCAAAATTTCTATATTAAAGAAAAGGAGGAGAAAAATAATCTAAAAATAGTCTTTTTTTTTATGGCACTGGCTCTTAACCATCTGTGTTTTGGGTATCTTCCTAAAAAAATTAAACAAAGGAGATTAACATGTCATAGCTGTCAGTTATATAGAATATATCTATTTTATGGTTTTCCATATTTTATTATGGATTGTTCAGCCACCGAAAACAGCGTTGAAACTGCAATTTTTTTTTACAAATGTTTTGTTTTTCTGTACCCACGTTTGGTGCAAAGTATGAGTCTCATTTCTCGTTCGGTGAGTATGTCACTAAGCAAAATAGCCGTATATGAGGCTCTAAAAAATCGAAAACAGCGTTGAAATTGTAATATTTTTTACAAAAGCTGTGCTTTTTCTGTAGCCACGTTTCGTGCTCTTTATCGATGAGGCTCATTTTTCCTTCTCGATGAGGCTTATTTCTCGTTCGGTGAGTATGTCAATAAGCAAAATAGCCATATATGAGGCTCTAAATAAACCTAAAACAACCTTGAAATTTTAATATTTTTTACAAAAGTTGTGCTTTTTCTGTAGCCACGTTTGACGCAAAGTATTCGTTATGGAAGAGGCTCATTTCTCGCTTGGTGGGTATATCAATAATCAAAATAGCCGTATATGAGGCTCTAAAAACGCACAAATGATTGTCGAGAAATCATTGTAGTCACGAAAAGTGATTCTATCTGTGATAAGAACTATAATATTTTAATCACGACCATATGTGGTGCCAAAAACACGGCGCTATAAGCCACACAGCAAGATAAATTTTTTGCTTCATTGCGCGAAAAATTCCCAGTATCCCCAGTAGCCGCCATTCAAAACGATGTAATACTGCGTCATAATGGCAAGGTTCGAGTAATAATATGATATAAAATTTTTCATAGAAACCTGAACAAATTGGCGAAATTTCATTTTATACCATGTGCCCCAAACCAGCTGTCTTTTATTGATGTAAGAGAATTTTATAAAATTGTTGAACAGGCATTTAAATTATTTTAAGCAAGATTTTAATATAAATTTCTTAAAATTTCGTCGAGTAGACAAAATTCTTTTGTAATTCAAATATATCCTAAAGAAATTTATATAAAAAACGAAGAAAAATTATAAATATTTCAAGGTAAACCCAAGTGATGAGACCCACTTTCATGTAGAATCATATTCAGGTAAATGATAAATTCGACCGGACATGAGTTAAATTAAATCGAGAGAAAAACTTGGCAAAAAAAAAATTTACCAATTTCTATAAGTTAAAGATTCCGAAAAATAGAAGAATCTCATCGGTAGGGTAGGGGGAGAAAATGTTAAAGAAGAACTGCTTAAAATTCCGTTGGAAATGTTACAATACACAAAAGGTCAAGTAAAAGAAGAGCACCGACTCAATACTGAAACCTGAAGTAATGGAAGAGAAACAAAAATTCAACTTGGACTTTAAAAAGATACAAAAGCGTCTGTGTGTATTCTTAAAGAATTCTGTTCGGGTAAAAAAGACGCGACAAATGGTCGGGAAAAGAAGTCCATTTTTCATTTGTTGAAGAAACGCGAGATGATCAAGATTTAAGCGAGTTCTTTGTGCATCATCAACGATCTGCTTGGTGTGTTACCTGGTATCGTATATGATGTCAGTTAATAGGCGTGTTTTGAATAAAATACTTAATTTCAGTAGAAAAGGTGTTTTTTTTTTAGTTTGTTGGTGGAGTCGATTTTATAATTTGGTTTGGTTTGATTTTGAGTACGGATTGTGGCCAACTGCATTTTCTTTAAAAAAAAAAGTATTCAAAAATTTTCTAAGAATTATGGTTTTTTTTTTTAAATTTTCTATCAAACAAAGAAAAAAACTATGCCGACAATTTCAAAAAAAAAAAACATTAGATACGGAATGGAATATGGTCTTATTAGATGTAAACGTTAATATCTTATCCGATAAGAGTTTACATAGTTTTGGGTACCTCAAATTTATTTCGAACAAATCAGTTCTGCATCAGTTTTCCTACACAAATTCGAATTTTTCCAAAACTGAAAATTACTGTCAGCAGAGGCACATCTGCGCGTAGGTCACTTTTTATTCATCGCTAGCTTTTCTAAATATAAAAATCTACCATCATCAAACGACAGGCATATTCAAAACTATGGTTCTTTTTTTTCTTTTTTTTTAGGGGATTTGGTAGGAATTTATTACGTGTGCCTCATATAAGCTGTTTGGCTTGTAGCTGGAAGTTTGAGCTGGTCAGTATAGAGCGTATGCATTCCTACCACGCACGTACTAGAAGGGATTCGTCAGTTTATTGTGTGAAGCATTTCAAGTTTACGTTCTTGTAGTTGTGTATGATATGTTGGCAATTGTACATTGTGGCTTCCCCTGTCTTTCAAATGTGAAAAAAACCTCCGCTTTCGATAGTACATTTATTATATGTTGCAGCAACATTTGGTGTATAGTTTAATTTATCCTCTTCATGGCGGTAATCACTTCGTATTTCGAATATAGAATGCAGTGTGCATTCTAGTCGGGGTCGTTGACATTTCATATCATCATGAAGGGACACTTTTCGTAGAGTCTTTTTAAAATAATGCTATGCCTTTAAATTATACCCAATATTTTCTATTTAGACGCTCTACACATAGAACTAAAAGTTCTACAAAATTTATACAAAAATATTTTTTTCTCGAGAGCATAGTTTGTATTGTAAATATTATATTTATTGTTTGTTTAATAGTATTGAACTGAAGGTGCTATTAAAAAATAACTACATAAAAATACTTAATAATAAATATATTTAATTCATGAAATACCTTATATTCCCTTGGGCAGCTACTCATCGGCGAGGGTGTTGTTTCCACTCTTCGTAGCCGTGCTGGAAGATTTGAATTACAACAAAATAGCCTTCAGCTCTTTGGTGAAACTCCTTTTGATGTTATGAGCAATACCAAGATGATGTCCTTTAAAGTGTTTTTTTTTATCTTGGGGAACCAAAAAAAAGTCACACGTTTTCAGATCAGATGAATTGGGCGGCTGGCGAACTAAAAAATAGCTTTTTTTGACAAAAATTCGTTGGTTGAAATGACCATCTTGTAGGAGGTATTACCACATGGCATTCAAGTATCTGCAATGGTAGCATCGGACGGGAAGAACACTTTTCTGAGATAAGACTTAGATGTATTATGTACTGCGACACGAGCATTAAGCCATTTGCCACGGGCATGAGGCCAAATATTACTAAAATGGCACGACAAAACCCCCTGTCACATGGTATCCAAGTATCTGAAATGGTCCAATCGGACGAAAATAATACTTTTTTTGAGATAAGAGCTAGAGGTCATTATATATTACTAAAATGGCACTGCAAAACCCCAAATATTACTAAAATGGCACGACAAAACCCCCTGTCACATGGTATCCAAGTATCTGCAATGGTCCCATCGGGCGGGAAGAACACTTTTCTTAGATAAGTGCAAGAGGTCATTATATAGTTCGACGACTATGAGGCCATTTGCCACGATCATGAAGCCAAATATTACTAAAATGGCACGACAAAACTTCCTGTCATATGGCACCCAAGTATCTGCAATGGTCCCATCGGGCGGGAAGAACACTTTTCTGAGATAAGAGCGAGAGGTCGTTATGTAACACCACGACCATGAAGCCATTTAGCGAGTCCAAAAGTATAGAAGCTGGTCGATGGTTATTTAAAGGTAAAAATCCGATATTGTTAAATTTGGTGGAGTATATTAAAACCTGTAAGAAGGTCCAAAAGGATAGGGCTTGGAAATGGAATGGTTGGGTCTAGGATCTCAACGATTGAAGAAGTTCTGGATAAGGTGGCACTAGTTAAGGATATGCGAGATTGTAAATTAAACACCGGAGATAAGGGTACAAGGATGGTTCAATTCGGAGAATTTTCCTTGCCAGAATTTCTGAATTGTTATTGGGTAGACTGATTAAATGCCGTTTGGTCAGTAGATGCATCAAGTTTAAGATTTCAGTGGGAAAAGGACGCCTGTTGATCAGGATGAGTAGGATGACGTAGAACCCAACGCACTTGAACATTTTGGTTATTCAGCAACCAATAATGAATGCCGTTAAGAACCGAGTCGACCTTTGCGCCACGAATGTCATCCAAGACTTCGAGACTGTTCTTAAAAATGATTATACCGCAATATTTGGGGAGATTAAGTACAGTCTTAACTGCTGATATAATTATTCGCATTTCGGCATTGAAAACGGGTATTTTCATTTTTTATGATTTCGGGATATTTATCGACAATAATCTGGATCAAAAATTCTCTTTGTGGGGAGCACTTTTTCTCAGCCTTTCATGGAGCTTATGTTGATCGATGGTTTGTCGATGTTGAAGGCCTTTCCGAGCTAATTTTTTTTACTGCCTATCGACCCTTCAAAAAAGCTTTATGCACTGAAAAACCTTGTTTATGGTCAAGAGGGCCTAATGTACGAGTACACATATATGTAAGCTATTCCGATGGATCTTAATACTTTTCCGTTACATTCTCATATTTTTGTTCATCCTTTTTTATTTCCTAATTAAATACCATAAAAAGATTAAAACACATGGAAATTAATCATAATTATCGTTCCAAAAATAAGTAAATAATTGTAATTATAAATAAAAAATTATCAGTAATTAAAGTAGTCTGTCAGCTGAGACATTTTATTGCTGTGCTCTAATAAAAGTTTTCGTATCTTGTCGAAAAAGTCTACGATATTTATTTATAAGAATTGCGAATTTTCATTGCTGGGGGGAAACGGTGTGCCGGGTTTGTATAACGAAATTTTGGCCATCTGGCTTTAAGACAGTAGTAGGAGTTCTCATTTACTTAAGGGTTAATGTCCTGTAGATCTTGAACAGCATCACCAAGTGCATAAGAAAATAGAACTTAATTTTATACATTTCTGGAAGAGTGAGACAGAGAATTTTTCCAAAAAAAAAGAGCACACTTTTTATATATTGTACTTCAGAAAATAATAGTTTTTAAACAATAAATATTATCTCCATAATAATGTTTATCATCAATTGAGTTTTCAATTCATTTTGAAAATAGTTTAATTCATGCCAATGCCAATATTTAATTTTTGGGTATGTTCATTGTGCACATTGTAAGAGATTGGATTGCGGCATGTACATTCACACACATTCGTGTGTACTATGCACGAGTACACAGGCGAGGAGGTTTTTATCATTTCGATAATAAATACAAAGAGAAGAGTATTAAGAAATGATTGAAGAGTTTGCGGTGTCGGTGGTCGTTCGTACTCTTTGGGGGCATACACGACTTTGTGTACGCATACTCCATAGTCCAGAGCTGTTCACGCAGCCCACAGTCGTTTCGGCGATGTTGGAATTTACACCAAGCTGAGATCGTCGTCATCCCTAGTCGAGATTACGATTGCGTTTGCTATTTTGATTGGTGATCTCCGTCGTCCTCCCTTCGACCATACGCGTATAACCGTACTCTCCGGACTAAACGCGCTGCCATAAATAACTCGCCCGCTACTTTAGTCCGCGGTCGTTTATCTTTCAGCAGCAGCCAGTGCAGACTCGTCTAAAGTTGTTTGCAATTCCGTTGGAGAATTGCGAATTCTCGCGGATTGGTGGAGTGAGAAAGTGGCACATTGTCGGAGAGTGTGCGCAATAATTGGGCAAGGTCATTAGCTTTACCCACGTGGCCCACGAGAGCATATGCCATAAATGTACGGAATAGTCCCACCTTCAGTATGCGATGGAACTACACGATGTACTTACTGACTAACAGCTACGTAGACTTTTCGAAATTGCTCGGATGAGTCAGTTTTCGGCTAAGTGAGCGTTGGCGATCATGAATGCAGATGTGGTGTGGTGCTGTTACTACTCATCAAGCTTAATAAAAAAATAATTTTTTGGCATCCAAAATCTTTGCGGTAATTGCTATTTTCTTATTTATATTTTTTTTTTTCACCATCGAATACAGTTGCCTTTCAAAAAGCTCAGTAGAATTTCCATGTGCCCGGAAATAATACCCTAGCCCGTAGCTGATCATTTAAAAACTCTTCTTTGATAAAGTGACAAAATTGAATACAAAAACTGTATTCTTCGAAATATGTGAAATTTTAAACTGCTGCATATTGAATATAAATTGGAGCTTATTGATTTGCCCAAAGTTTTTTGTACTTTTGCGGATTTTTTTCCCCTAACAATATTTAAGTTTTATTCGATCATTTATTTATTCAGTAAAATTATGAAAATTCACTATTTCAATATTAACTCATAATATTGGATATTATTTTGTTTGTAAGAAAAAAAAATGGATAGTCTGATCAGGGAAAAAATAAAAATGCTATTACTTGAATAACTGAATTTGTTTTATTTTCTTTTCTATCTATAACTAAATTATAATAACAAGAAAATTTTATGACTCAGTGACAGTTCACGAACGGAAGGTCTCAACGGATCAACATACGAGATCTGTTCGAAAAGTTTCGCGAATTTTGAATATCCGCGGGTTAAGTATATTCGATTTTCGATTTTTTGGCGATATGTTGGTACTCATGTCTCCCACTTATGCCGAAAAGTTCGGCCATTTTAAATGTTCAGTTAAATTTTGACAGCTGCTTTGCTTGCACGTGTTTTGACTCGTCTTCGATTTTTGCCCATTTTCGACCAAAAACAGCATCGCATTAACATTGCTAAGGAGCTGTTGGACTCTGTCCGCGACGACCCAAATTTGCTCCAGAAGGTCATAGCTGGTGACGAATCATGGGTTTATGGTTACGACGTGGAAACCAAAGCTCAATCATCCCAATAAAAGCTGCCGCACGAGCCAAGACCGAAAAAAGCGCCCCAAGTTCGTTCGAATGTGAAAGTTTTGCTTACAGTTTTGTTCGATTGAAGGGGCGTGTGCATCATGAGTTCTTGCCATAGGATTTGTTGAAGAAAAAAAATTGTCTTTTGTACCATGATAACGGCCCTGCTCACGCATCGTTGCTTGCGCGCGAATTTTTGGCTAAAAACAACTCACCAATAATGCCCCATTCACCGTATTCCCCAGATCTGGCCCCCTGTGACTTTTTCGTGTTCCCGAAACAGATTCTTTGATCCATTTTTTGGAATGGGCAAAAATCGAAGACGCGCCAAAACACGTGCAAGCAAAACAGTTGTCCAAAAATTAACTGAACATTCAAAATGGCCGAACTTGTTGGCATAAGCGAGAGACATAAGTACCAATATAACGCCACAAAAATCGAATATACGTAACCCGCGGAAATTCCGATACTTTTTGAAAAGACCACGTAGTACCCACATATTCAAATTGGACGGATAAGATTCGATATGAATTGGAATACCTGGTTTCTATTCCGTATATCCAAATGGGTCCTATTACTCTTTTGTATGTAACCAATTTTAAAGAAATATCAATGTCCTCACATAATAGGGAGGATTTTCCATTAGAGGGATCGGTGTAAATTGAAATGCGTGGTTTACGACTAAAGTTCTATTCCGTATGTCCAAATTGGTCTTGTTATTGTGTTCTATATAAGTAAATATTACATTCTTGTATATTAAGTCTTGTGTATGGATTTTTTATCAAACGTTTATCAATGCACAGTATATGTACATAGTAACGTACCTGATTTTTTCTTCTTAAACAATATTGGTGTAATTACGTATGGAAAGGGATGGTCCTCGGCAAATAGTAAAAGTAACATGAACACACTTTTATTCGTTTACCTTTCATTATCCATTATTTAGATCAGTATTCAAGAAGGTAATTTGTTTGTTTATAAGGTCCCTAAGGCATGTGTCAGGGGTTTTTTTTATAGCGCCATAATCATGACACATTTTAGCGACTTCATGTTTCGTGTGGTTTATAGTTTATTTTTCAAGAGCCACTTTTATTTTTAGTAACATTTCTACGAAAATGTAAATTTCTTACGCCAAATTTCTTGGCGCTAAGTCAGGCTATTTTGCGACAACTAAACGGCATCCAGACTATGTCAGTATCTGGATTCGAACCCAACACCTGCTGCATGCGAGTACTAGACGCACTCATTCCAGTGTCGCTGGGTCGAATGGTTCAGTTAATTATTAATTTTTTATATTCATTTGTGATGATTAATAATTTTTACCGTCAATATTTTTCTAATAATTTAAGGAAAACAAAAATACTTCGAGTAATGTTCATTATTCTTCTTTCAGGTAATTCTGAATAAATCTTTAACCAAATGAGGGCGTAGTTTAATTTTAAAAATTAATATTAGAAAAATTATACAATTGAACAGTCAGTAAAATAATGTTTCTAGAAGGAAATTAACGAATGTACAAATTTACAGATTAACAAACTTACAAATTTATATGAAAATATTTTTCAAAGCTCAACAATTTCGTAGAGACACGTTTAAGAAAACATGTAACTACAATTTTTAATATTCTATCTGATAGTTTTTTTCTCTTTCATGAATAATAGGATAATTTTTTTAATATTATTATGTTAATATGATTTTATCTAAATTGATATTTTTAATTAAAAAAATTTATTTAAATTCGACATGAATGAATGTTTTTTATGATAGAACTTAGCATTTTGAATAAAAAAAATTCTTCTTCTAGAAATCTGTTAAATTCTATTTACGCAAGGATATATATTACATTATAATAACATGAATGTAAAATACGACAAGTAGTCCATAGTGTAACCCAAATTTCTAACGCATATTCCTTACAAATACCTTGCTTATATAAATACGGGATATTAGAACTGATGTACACTTTTATCGTTGGAAATAGACGAGAATCTAAATTGGATTTAGTCGTTGTATGTGTTGTGTATAGGGAAAGGTAAAAATTTCAGTTGGCAAAAAAGTGGTAAATTGAAATCCTGACGCAGAAGCAAAAAGAAAATGAGGACATTAATGACTGTTTCATAGTATAGGGTATTATTATCTGAATTTTGCCAAAGCATGTACTCGTATAATGTGTGTATAATGAGAATACTAGTTAACTGAAATGAGTTTTTCTTCACCGAACTGATAGTGGAGTGTTTCTTACATATTTCGCCCACACAGGATTCACATAAAGGCCATGTTCTCTACGATTTAAGAAAAAAAGGACATCCTAAGTTAGTCCGTACTAATCAGAGATTTGTTCTTATGCGAACTCATGCCTCACAGAACATATGTATTTATTTATGGTACAATAGTCGGAAAATTTACTCATGCTACTACTTATGCGAACGTGATGCTATCAAAAATGTGGTACACTGGCAGCACCCCTAGTGTGCAGGAGATATTTTTGTACATAAAAACAATGACAGCTGCATCGGGCTCCTCTCCCGAACAACTATTATTGATCGTATTTATGCTGAAGCTACTGATTTGCAGCACTGTTTCCAGTCGTTTTGTCGACCGCGTTTAAATATTATCCAGTAAACTAAACTATGGGATTCGAGGGAGATTCTGGACAGAAAACTGAAACCGACGATACTGTCATAGAAACAATCCCGTGCCACTGAGATATGCGCTACTGATTCACGTACATAATAAGTACATCGCCCTCGAAAAGTCGGAAAACTTCATTTCCCTTCATTTTCGATGAAGTTATATTTTTGGTTGACTTAATGCCTGTGCCGATTTGTATTCAAAAGTTTTCCTTATGAAACAGCATAGAGTATTTTAGATTGGTTGATTCATGAAAGGCGGATATTTCTAGAATATTTTCCATTATGGCAATGGGTGAAAAAGTTGAAAGATGAACACACCCGGTTTAATTCATTTCCCGGTTATATTTTTGAATATGTGTTGTTGCACAGCAATATGTGTTGGCAATACTAACATGGAGATTTCCTTCTCTAACTTATACATAACCATTGATTTAAACTAGGGAAAGAAATAAAATATTTCGTCCTGAATGCAAAAAAAAAATTGATACAAAAGATAGCTTTTTACCATATAAATATTTTAGATATGCAAGAAGAGTACCAATATTTCCGAAGCATGGTTCTAGCTTGATTCTGAAAGCGTTTTTTTTTCAAGTAGCATCACCTTTAAAGGGTTATACAATTTATGCTTTGGAAAATTAAATCATTAAATTCAGATTTCTATTAAATTTTATATTTTTATATATTGTTATATAATATCTTATTTTAATGGCCGCCTCGAGACTTGTAACAGGACACGATCCTTTGGAGATAAATTTTGTTGAGTTTTTCGCAAATATTCGGACTGTAATTCAGCCATTTCGACATACCAATTGACATCGCCAAATCTCCAAAATAGTCACGATTAAAATTTTCAAGTTTAGGTCAAAGAAAAATCAATTATCTTCACAAGCGCAGGCCAAAAAAAAAAAAAAACGGCCATAGCGCTCAGTATTGATGGCGGTGGTTTCTATCCTTTTTAATTTTCAAAAAAATATGGGCCAATGCCACCTTAAGACCAAAATGCGCACTAGAAAGTCACTTTTTGCGGATACAATTGATTCTTCATAATCAACTTGTGGGGTTTCAAAATCCCATTAACGGAAGTTTTGCTTATTTACGTATTCAACGACCGAAAAATTAAAGAAATTCATCACTGGAGACATTTTTTTTAGAAGAATCAGAATTCAAAGACTGTTGTTCCAGCACCCAATCGGATCCATAACGTCAAATGGTAAAGTTTAAACCTTAGATTATAGAAGAACTGAATAGGCCTCTGCACAAAAATTGTGCCCGAATTTTGTTGGCAATACATTCGTTAGAACGGACACACATGCAAAATAACAGAAACGGCGTAAATCAGTGGGGGTTAGTTTTAAACTTCACTAGTGCGATTGAATCGGTTCGTTTAAAACCATTTTTTTGCTATGTGATGTCATTTATGCATAAACAAATATAATTTTTAATTTGGCGGATTTTGTTGTTTCGTGAAATTAGTTTTGGAAATTTGCAATAAAACACAGTATTCTATTTTAAAATATTATTGATATATTTTCATTTTATTTATTTCACTATATATTATTAATTAAATATTGCAAGTTATTTGATTAGATCAAAACAATTATGTGCACCAATAAAAATCCATTCTAAATATACAAAATTAATAAAATAAGAGAATGTGATGTCATGTTGATAATAATAACCACAGTGCAACTTAGTAAATATAAATTTTAATGTTTAAACAATATTGAAAAATTCATTATTGTATAATATAAATATGGTAATTTAAATGCACCACCTGCTGTCGAATTTGTTTTTCAGCACTTCGGCAAATTTTCACAACACTTTCAAAAGGGTAATTTAAGATGTGAATTCTCATTTTTAAGCTGAAAAACATTCTTCGCAATGCCAAGACTTTCCTAGCTTAAAAACAATAAAGCCTGATATGTATTCGAGCACTTTTTCACTATATTCTTTAAATGGCAACTGGGTTAAATAATTAATCATGGTCACTTAAAATATTATATTTAACCAATCTGCATTTAATATCCCTAAAATTTTCTTACACACAATCTACAAACGCTGGCACTGAACTATTTTCTTGTAAACATTGAATTGTCAACATAAATTTTTGTTAATTTCTCTAGTGAAAATGAAGATGTTAACTTATCGAAAGGAAACAATTCTCGGCTTTCTCATTTCGTTGAATGACCAGCAACCCTCATAAAAAAAACTTCATATTCTCAAATAAAAACTTTCTATTACCAGGTATATAAGCTTAAATCCGCTGTTTGGTCATATATGCCGTGAGTGAGCGTATTAGCTACCATGGACACGCCATACTTTTTTTTTATGAGTTTGACATCTGTCAACATTAATCAGTACGCAATTTCGTACGGCAACATACATTTTTCCTTTGGTAATCATGTCTAGTTTTGTGCCAGAAAAAGAGCATATGCGGGAAGCTCTGCTTTTCTGCTTCAATTTGAAGAAATCGGCTACCGAATTGCATAGAATGCTCATGGAGGCCTATGGTAACGGTGCTTTATCGGAAACAACGTGCCGAGATTAGTTTCGTCGGTTCAAATACGGCCTAGGAAAGTTGAGGACCATCAATTGCACGCTCTTTTGGACGAAGACGATACCCAATCGCAAAAAATGCTCGGGGAGCAATTGGGTGTTACTCAATCAGCCATTTCCATGCGTCTGCGTGCCATGGAGAAGATTGAAAAGATCGGAAAATGGGTGCCGCATGAATTGAACGGAAGGCAAATGGAGCGACGCCAAAACACATGCGAAATCTTGCTCGTCACACAAAAAAGAAAGTCGTTCCTGCATCGTATTGTGATAGGCGATGAAAAGTTGATATATTTCGAGAATCCTAAACGCAAGAAATCGCGGGTTGATCCCGGTCAACCATCAACATTTTCTCCAAGACCAAATCGCTTCGAACGGAAGACGATGCTGTGCATTTGGTGGGATCAGCAGAGTATCGTCTACAATGACATGTTGAAACCTGGTGAAACTGTCAATGCCCTTCGCTACCACCAACAACTGATTAAATTGCACCATGCTCTGCGTGAAAAAAGGATGGATTATCAAAAAAGACATGACAAGCTGATTTTCCTCCACGACAACGCACCATCGCACATGTCAAAAATGGCCCGAAACTGCTTGGGGATACTCAATTGGGAGGTGCTACCTCACCCCGCTTATTCACCAGACCTGGCCCCTTCCGATTACCACCTGTTTTCGTCGAAGGGCCACGGGCTTGCTGAGCAGTCCTTCGATTCTTACGAAGAAAATGACTTGATGAGTGGTTTACCTCGAAAGAGGAGGAATTTTTTGGCGTGGTATCTACAAATTGCCCGAAAGATGGGAAAAATGTGTAGCTAGCGAGGGCAAGTACTTTGAATAAATTTGTTTTGGCTTTCTACTTAAAAACCGCGGATTTAAGCGTATACACCTGGTAAATGTTATTAACAATAAAACTATTTATATAAATACTTACTATTTGGTAAATACTTTAAAAAAGATAAAAATAACACTTTCCGATAAGTGCCAAAATAAGAACTTTAAAAACAACAAAAGTATGCAAGCATTTCGGTATGCTAACACTTTCGTGGAGAATGGCGTGTTTTAAAACTCTCCGAACGTCTACAAAATTGAGGCGCTTAAAGGATCTTTGCAGAGAATGACACGCTCACCACATTCATTAGATCTTTCTTCCATCGAAATATTTACGGCCAAAAGACTAAGGCTTAGTCTTCCATCGAAATATTTAAATTACTCCAAAAACCCTTGAAATAATATCAAGGATTTGGATAGCAGTTTTTTGGGCAAAATACAGTGAATGTTGAAAAATATTTTTAAGCATGTACCAAAAAAAAGTTACTTATTTTGAACTACAATAATTAACAAATAAACATTCACCTCAGTTGTGAAAGTATGCTTCTTTTTTAAAGGGTCAAGTTGATATGTTTTATCGTGATTTATGTTTTGTCTATAAAAGAGTAGAAATTTATGGAAATTAACTGTTGGCAGAAATTGGTTGGTATTACTATCCAATACGACAGACTACTTAATAAATAAACTATGGAAATAATGTTAGTGGTCTTTCCAGCTCAACCGAAGGACAGGATGATTTGCATAGAAAACAAGTTAAATGTTAATAAATCGATAGACGGGAAGTAATCGTGTTTATTTAAATTTAAATTAAATTTCATATTTTATCTGAATTAATTATGATATTTAGCATTTTTATAAACAATCTTATGTACACATAAAAATAGTTATTTTAATTAAGATAGAAAATTTATTTAAACAACATTTTTAAACTTCTAAATCTTAAACATATTGTATAATCCGCATATATTGTACATAAACGGGGAAGGCATATAAGGAAATGTATCTTTTAGTATATACTACGAGTACAATATATTCTAGATTTTATTGTTGAATTTTCCATTTTCCGAATAAGAAGTAAAAGAAAATTTCTACATTCTTTGTGTAACAAAAATTAAATAGACAACAAGGATTTCTTTGTCATTCCTAACGTTGATAGTACGTACATCCTTGCAATGTCCTTGTATGACAGAACAAAAGCAACCTTTCCTTCTATTAGCCAGTTACAATAAACGAAGGATGGTGACAATATCAAATCTTTGCCGGTCTCTAGCGTGTAGAACTGATTTAATTGAGCATCAGATGCACTTGAATTTAATCTTTTCTTAATGGTTTGTACTTATTCCCTTGAAGTTGTAAAATTACAATTAACTAAATACTTTTCAATTATTTATTTAGTATTTATTTTTGTGGTTAGAAAGTGTATAAAACGTTGATATTAAATTGAATATAAATACTGTGTGAATTTTTTTTAGTTAATTTTTAAATACAAACATTTATTAGATGAGGAAGTTTTTATTTTGTACTTATATTGTGACACCTTTAAAATAATTTGCGTGGGCACTTTTTTGTACAATTTACACACTGGAGAACCACCAGAATCCATTTATTGCGGACAAAAAGCATCGTTGATGAAGATGACCATCATGTAAGTGTCTACAATGTCCTATCTGATTCGAAAAAACCTATCAATAAGCTTCAATGTAAAACGAAGGTCTGACCTTACCAGAGTCCTCGGTCGTTGCACATTTTCATCAGTTTTCGATGTTGAAAGACTACTTGAGCGAGGTTCTTCTTCCACTCCTTCTCGATCTTCCCAAAAATGCTTTATGTGACCTTAATAAGAAATGTTCCCCAATTTATATCGTTGCTCCAAATTTCGCAAAGCACTATAAAAACAAAACTTGAGCTGAATTTCTAAGAGAAATTAACATAGAAGCTTTGTGGAGTGGGAAGTCCATAGTGTTGCCAGATGGTTTTTATTGATACCTGTCACAGTAGTGTTTATGCTTAATTTATTTCCAACTTTTACACTCTTAAATGGCTTGAGAAACACATTTTTTTTGCTAGTAGTTTTTAAAAACTAATATGCACTTTTATCTTTTATTTTATAATATAATTAAATTAAGAAAAGTAATTTGTCCACAAATCAATTTAAAAGGGAAAAATAAATGGAAATTTTTCGTAAGCAATTAAGAGTTAGTTTTTAAAAAAAACTGGTTTAATTTTTTTTTTTAAAGAGTTTTTAAGAGAAGAATTTAGTATTTTCTTAAATTTGTATGATAAAAGAATTCAAAAGAAAAATTATGATAAGAACGCAACTTTTTTTAATGACAAGGAAAAGAAACTGTTTTTTCATGGTCTTGTACCAAAGTAAAAACGGATTTATCTTCAATAACGATTGACTACGTTTCTGTGGTGTTCACCACAAAAAGAACTCGTTCCATTGTTGACATTCTAGACCCAATATGTCATTTCCCAAGTCCTCTTTTTGATTTTCTAAAAGAATCTAATGTGACTTAGTGTAAGTCTTAGTGTGAAGAGTATTTGAGAATATGTGTTTTAATTGCTTACAATTTTTTGTGTGCTTATTAATCCTTTCTAATTATAAATTGAAAACGATCTAAAAATTGATTTTGTAAAGAAACTCAATCAAATTTCAGTAAGAATTTTGTGTTCAAAAATCATAATTCTGGATTTTAAATCAGACTCTTAATATATTTACTCTTAGCATATTAATTATAATTACATTTTTTTTCAATTGGAACAAAATATAATATTGGAAATAATTCGAATATGAAGAAAAAAGAATTGGGAAAGTACAGGCCTGTCAACTGACAGCTGTCAAATATATATTATTGTCATGCAACATGGCATTTTGTTTAGGATCATTTAATTACCAAACAATTTTTACAAAAACAACACATTTTGGATCTTGTTTTATTGAATAACATTTTTTCCTGTGACGAGGCTCATTTTTTACTCAGTGGCTAGGTCAATAAATAAAATTGCCGCATATATGGGGCTCTGAAAACCCACAAGTGACTGTGAAGGGACCCATGAAGTGACTGTCTGAATGTGTCTGAGGGTTCCTTGAAAATGCAGGAGTTGAAATCGTTACAGTCAATTTTGAGGATTATGGCCGCGTAATAACTGACTTGATTTTGCTCTGAAATCCAAGGTTTTAATCTGAACAACATGAAGTTTCAAAAAAACTGGAGCAAGATCGTTTGATTTGACGCTGTTGAACTTTTTTTTATTGAGGTATGCATTGTCTCTTATACACAAATAATTGGAAATAATTCAAATATGAACTGAAAGAATCGGGAAAGTACAGCCCAGTCAGCTGACAGCTGTCAAATATATATTATTGTCATACAAATAGGGTCATTTAATTACGAAACAATTTCTACAAAAACAATACGTTTTGGATACTGCTTTATCGAATACAATTTTCTTCTGTGACGACTCTAATTTTCCGTTTAGTGGCTACTTCAATAAATAAAATTGCCGCTTATATGGGGCTCTGAAAACCTACAAGTGACTGTGGAGGGACTATTGTTTCAGCAAAAAGTGTCTAAAAATGTCTGAGGGTACTTTGAAAATGAAGGAGTAGAAATTGTTACAGTCAATTCTGAGGGTTATGACCGTTTGATAACCGACTTATTTTTGCCCTAAAATCGATGATTTTAATCTGGACGACATGAAGTTTAAAAAACCTGGAGATACAAGCAACCAACAACGATAAAAATTTGCGATTTATCGGGCGGAAAGCTCCCAAAATCCAGAACGCGTAATTCACGAGATTTGGTGAAGTCAGCAAGCCTGCAAGATCGTTTGACGTTATTGAACTTTTTTTTATTAAGCTATGCATTGTTTCTTATACACAAATAATTATCAAACTTTTGAGAATTTAGAAACCATCATAATTACAGCCCGAAATGTGTAACAAAAGTCATAAAAGACGTCTCGTGATAGTTATTTGATAGATGCTAAGAAAAATGTGACGTATAAAATTTAAATATTGTACTTCCAATTAAGTGCCTCCAAGTTTCTTCCGATCTATAGTCACAGAAACCATACAAAAACAAAAACTACTAGCTACACCACCCTGTATATATATAGGTGCGTATGTATTCTTATATCCCCCCCCCCTCCCCTCCTTGAAAAAAAACCCAGCATATTTTTTTCCAAATCATCAAATTGTATTTGTAAAGAAATTATTATGATCCAAGTCTACGATTACATCTGTAGTTATACTCGTACTTGTCGTTGTACATCTGAACATATTCTTCTAATTTGAAGATAAATGAATGAAAGTGTACCGTTTCAAGATAAGAAAATATTACATTTCTGAATAGATTAAACAAATTTTATAACCCATTTGAGTGATATGTTTTTGAGTATACAAATATTGGGTTTTTTATTGCCCTCCTCTCTTCAACCGATTTCATTATTTTTTCCTTTGACTCTCTTAATGTCATATTGTTCATGTACATATATCTCGCTTGCACAAATTCTTCCAACTCTCTTCACGCTATAATTTTCTTTTGAAACGAAAAAAGAAGTTTATTGCCCTCATGCCAGAGCACTAGAAGCTTATAAATGACATTCAAATTACAGAAAAGAAAGAAAAAAATATATATATATAAAAAATAAACTTAAATAAAGTTAAATTTAAGAGGACAAAATAAAACTCAAATTAACCACTGATGTTTTTTAAAAAAAAACGACATTAATGAAAGAACGCCTTTGAGATTAAATAAAATTTTTTAATTTTTTTTTGTATGAATTTAATCGCGTTTAAAATTCCCCAACCGCGAATAAAACTAAAAGCTCTTGACGTATTTCTATTTTCAATTCCATTTGAATTTTCTTTAAATTTTTTCTCTTTCCATCCAATTCAAGTAAGGCAGCCATATTTTCTATATTAACAAAGCCCACAAGATATTGTTATTGGTAAAGCAATCGTACTTGTTATAGTATTTTGGAGAAAATTATGGTTACTAACTCTTGAAGGAATTTCAACTTCTAAATGCATACGCGTCACATCAGAAAAAAGAGATACATCCTACCAACAACAACCAGCGATCATCTAATTCTTACCTTGTTCTTTTATAATTTTATTTGGGGGGGGGGAGGTGGCCAAGAAAATTTGTTAGATAAGAGTTCAGTGACTGCATGTATGCACACGATTGATGAGTATGTCGTTTAGTTTAAGTGACTTTATTAAGCAGCTCCGAGAAGCATCAACTTGTTCGGTCACAACACATTAACCCTAGTCGACCAATGCCAAGAATGAACGAGCTATACGCCTTTTGCCATCACAATTAAATCATTAAACACATTCCAAAATGATATTTAGTCAATGCTTGTCATCGTCCTATAGCCCCAGTTCAGTGGGATTATGGTTTCCTCATACCGTCACTTCATAAATGGCACCCAGCTGTGAGCAAATAATGCATTCAATTCCCTTGTCCATCTATTACATTTTAGGCAGATACTATTTGTATTTTAAATATTCTCCAATATTAAACCACTATTCACTACCAGATTAAATAAAAAATAACAACTTTTAAAAAAAATTGAATTGAGCTTATTATAATTTTAATAGTGAAAAAAAATACTATAAATAACAAAGTAAAAATGTATCTAAATATTTCTCTAAATATGGTTTTTTTGTTAGAAAATATCGTTCAAAATTTTTAGTAAATTATTTATTTTTCTAAAAAATATTTTGGAGAGTTTTTATAGTTTTTGCGTATTTTTTTAAAAATATTTTTTGGGGCTACAACCACTTCCAGATATATGCAGAAATGAAATATTTATCTAAATATGAATTTTTTTTAAAAAGATCGTTCAACATTTTTTGTAAATTATTTATTTTTTTTAAAAATATTTTGGAGAGTTTTTATAGTTTTTGCATATTTTTTTAAAAATATTTTTTGGGGCTACAACCACTCTGGGTTTATGCAGAAATGAAATATTTATCTAATTATGAATTTTTTTTGAAAAAGATCGTTCAACATTTTTTGTAAATTATTTATTTTTCAAAAAAATATTTTGGGGAGTTTTTATAGTTTTTGCAAATTTTTTTAAAAATATTTTTTGGGGCTACAACCACTCTGGGTTTATGCAGAAATGAAATATTTATCTAATTATGAATTTTTTTTGAAAAAGATCGTTCAACATTTTTTGTAAATTATTTATTTTTCAAAAAAATATTTTGGGGAGTTTTTATAGTTTTTGCAAATTTTTTTTAAACTATTTTTTAGAGCTACAACCACTTCGTTATATATTCAGACTATGTAATAGTATAATCGTTAAATAGATAATTGTTTTGATACTATATTTTTGTTAGTAATAAAAAAAAATGTATTTAGAGCAACACCTGTTTAAACTTGGATTTTTTGATTATTTTCTTTAAATGTTCATTTTAATTGCGATTTACTCTAAAATTTTGTTTGCGATTTACTCCTATGTAAACTTTTTTTTATTACAGAAAGTTTTTATATATGTATATCTTACCGGGTATTTTTATTAACCTTTAAATTTTTCGCCTCATATTAATATTAAGCAAAGCAAATATAATTTTTATTTATTTTTCAGTTGCTTCGAAGAGTTTTAAATATACTGAAGGTAATCAAAGTAAGATTCCATCAAATATAAATTACTTTATCATATATCCTAATTCCACGTATGAGAAATTATTATTTTTAAAATTTTATTTTTATGCATCAAATGCTGTAGAAGTTCCTTCAGGCCTCGTTTCATGTGGTTTTTAATTTTGTTCAACAGACGAGGGGAAAAGGGGGAATGGGGAATCACATAACACATTGTTATGGTCTTTGCATTTGATAAAGAATGTTTTCAATACTCTTTCCGTTAGTCAAAATGGGGTATTTCTCCAAACTTAACATAAAATTTAATGCACTACAAAAACACAGCTTCACATATCACACTCTACAGGATCACGTAGGTAGAATCTTGTACTTCACGTCTAGAAGGAATTAACGTAAAGGCTGTTTTTTTTTTTAGAGGTAGTGTACTTTAAAATGCAATAAAACGTATAAAAATCGTGTTAATGGCAATGGTATTGGCTTCATTGGAGGGATAATTTTATGGCATTCTTGTTTAAAACGTATGCATTTTAGGTATATGGGCGTCACGGCTGGGGCAAATACAGCGCAATTTCGAAGTCATTTTATTTTGAGCAGCTGAGGTCGTATATCGACAATAATACGGTTAATGTTTATTGGCGTTGAAGTCATCCATCTCTGGTTTATTAGCGTAGACAAGCGACTTCACATATCTCCACAGAAAGCTATCCGAAAGTGTTGAATTACACGATCTTGGCAAATTCACAGATCCATTACGCGTAATTATGCGCTTATCGAATGTTTCCACAGCTCTTCCACATTAATGCCGTTGAATTGGGGAACAAAAATTGATCTATAGCGGCTCTCCATTGACTATAACTTGAGAAACATGAACCAATGATTCCCCAACAGCCTATAAATCACATTAAACAGTGACTTTTAGTAGATCTTATGGCGTCTCAATAATGATTTGTGAATTTGCTTCACTCCAAATGTGACAACATTACTGGTTAAACCAAAAATGAGCCTCATCGCTGAACAAAATTCTGTGATGAAAATAAGGATCAAAATCAATCTCGTTTTTGATGAAATGCCATACCAAACTGAGAAAAAATTAGTTCTCAACTGTCAAATTGGTTGTCGCCATAAAAAGTGTTGCCAATTCGAAAAACAAACCTCTAAAAAAGCATCCTTTACAAGGTATGTGGAGGGTAAGTCTACAGTGTTGCCAGATTGCTCTATGTAATGCCAAATTTTAATACTTTTCTGTCATTTCTTGTAAAAACGTTATATTATAGCTAAAAAAAAAACAAAAAAATAATTTCCATAATTTGTTATTGTTTTTCGAAAAATATCTCTTTATATGTGATTAGATAGATACATTTTGCTAATTTAGATCAGTGAGGCTTTCGTTCCCAATTTAATTTAAATTAGCAAATAGATTTATTGTCTACGCAATTGAAAGTTATTTTTAACAAAGCTTATTTCTAGATCGATTTTTGAGAAAAGATTGATTTTTTAAAAATTGGTATAAGTAGTTCCTAAAGAAAAATACTACCATAAAAAAAATTGTTATAAGATTCCGAAAATATATTTTTTTATTAGATTAGGTAAAAAGGGCTCAAATTAGGTAAAAAGGGCTCAATGTCGCCAAATATCTTTCTGTGTGTCCGTGTCTCTTCAATTAGTATTTAAATACTAATTTTATAGCAGTGGACTTTGAAAAAAATTACCATATAAATATATTGTGTATGGTAGTTGTCAGTGAAAGTTTCCAATAAACATAATAATAGAAATTTCACTGCTAAAAAAATTATTATTAAGAAATGTTTGTGCTTAAAAAACAATTTTTAAGTAGATAATTTTTATAAATTTTATTTTAGACAAAAATTAGTTTAAACACTTTTTCTTTTCTTCAGTAACTGATTTGAATTTATCAAAAGTTTTCTGTTGATTAGTTCAATAGAAATGTTAAAAAAAAATATTTTTTTTTAATTGAAAAAGCTTTTAATAGTTTTGTTTTTGTTGTTGTTAATATTGGAAAATATTATTTCTAAGATAAATAAACATAGTTAATAATGACGCAGCAATCAACAAAAATTGGTTGACTGAGAAGCACTTTCGTTTGAAATTGTTCCTTTCAACAGAATATCTTCACAGAAAACCAAACATATACAAAAGAACAAGACTTTTCAGTTGATATTTTTTTTATCTTGGAACACATTAATTGGGGGGTAAATAAAGTTCATTTGTTTTGTTGTTTCGTTATAATTTTTTGTATACTTAGTTCTTGGCCACATAATCAAAGTACTAACAACGATGAATATAAATCTTTCAACATATTAAAATTTACTCTAGTTTAGCATAATTTCAATAGAAGGAAAGAAAAACAGAAGAGCTAACGCTTAATCGGTTGGAGTTCATGAACTTGAAAAACAAAAAAATGTCAGAGTACGAGTATATTTCGGAGGATGTGAAACATTGTAGTAAAATATGGAGTGTGTGGTGTAGGTTTTCGTTTACGTCAATGCACTTACTCCTTTTTCTCCCGTTGTTTATATTTTCTTCTGTTTATAAGAATACCCTTGATCATAATAAAAGTGTAGCAGAATATATGTCTAAACGTGTATAGCTATTAATAAATGTGATAAAGAAAAAGAAGAAGGAGTAAGGCGTATGCCCCCCATAAAAAAAGTCCCGAAACAAACACAGATCCGAAATGGATAAACTGTTTATGCAAGAATGTAAATATTCGGTACTGAAGCGCACCCCTCATAATAATATTTTTGGAGTCTAACATTTCGAAAATTCTTTGGTAACAATAATTGTAATGATAACATTGGACTAATCACATGGCATGTTACCGACACTGTCGTCTTAGAGTTGATGGAATACTAAAGATAATTTTCCCTTGATAATTGAGCATCATATGGATTGCAATGGGCGTAAAACTGAATCAAGGAGAATTGTACGACTGCATAATAATTTAAAATGGATTTGGACATCGATTCGATATTTGTTGGGTACAGTCAACAAACGAGTATATAAGTTCGATGGAGACGTGTCTATAGCTGCTTTTTCGAATTGCTCAGATCTGGATTGGATTTAACTTTATGTTTAAGTACTTCGAATGGGTATTGGTCTATTATATTCGAATCCATGAGACTCCACTTTACGCCCTCTTGATTATAATACGACGACATAATCAAATTCATGTCATGACGAAGCTATCGCGTGACTGCTGCTGTTAGATTTAGAGAAGAAACCATGAAAGATGGTTTTCATAATAAACCAGAATAGAATTGATATATTGATTCTCGACGAATATTAAAGAGCTAAAAGACTTAATGTGACAAATGAGTGTCTGGCAACAAGAAGATGTCAATTATTAATTTTTATTTTTTTTTGAAAAAAAGAAGTTTGCCTTAGTGTGAAGAGTCTTAGAGACAATTTTTTATTTTTATTAATCCTTTTTATTATAAGGTGGAAACGATCTAAAATTGATTTTGTTAAGAAACTCAATAAAATTTCAGTAAGAATTTTGTGTTCATAAATGATAGTTTTAGCAGACTCTAAATTATTTACTCTTAGAATATTAATTATAATTACCTTTTTTTCTTTGAATTGGAACAAAAGAATATTGGAAATAATTCGAATATGAAATGAAAGAATCGGGAAAGTACAGCCCCTGTCAACTGACAGCTGTCAAATATATATTATTGTCATGCAACGTGGCATTTTGTTTAGGATCATTTAATTACCAAACAAATTTTACAAAAACAACACATTTTGGATCTTGTTTTATTGAATATCATTTTTTTCAGTGAGGAGGCTCCTTTTTTACTCAGTGGCTAGGTCAATAAATAAAATTGCCGCATATTTGCGGCTCTGAAAACCCACAAGTGACTGTGAAGGGACCCATATGTCCGCAAAAAGTAACTGTTTGAAAGTGTCTGCGGGTTCCTTGAAAATGTAGGAGTTGAAATTGTTACAGTCAATTTTGAGGATTATGGCCGCGTAATAACTGACTTGATTTTGCTCTGAAATCGAAGGTTTTAATCTGAACGACATGAAGTATCAAAAAAACTGGAGCAAGATCGTTTAATTTGACGTTGTTGAACTTTTTTTTATTGAGCTATGCATTGTTTCTTATACACAAATAATTGGAAATAATTCGAATATGAACTGAAAGAATCGGGAAAGTACAGCCCCTGTCAACTGACAGCTGTCAAATACATATTATTGTCACGCAACATGGCATTTTGTTTACGGTCATTTAATTACTAAACAATTTCTACAGAAACAACACGTTTTGGACGCTGCTTTATCGAGTACAATTTTCTTCTGTGACGAAGCTCATTTTTCACACGGCGACTACGTCAATAAATAAAATTGGCGGATGTATGGGGCTCTGAAAACCCACAAGTGACTGTGAAGGGAATATTGTATCCGCTTAAAGTGACTGTCTGAAAGTGTCCGAGGGTACTTTGAAAATAAACGAGTAGAAAACGTTACAGTCAATTCTAAGGGTTATGGCCGTGTGATAACCGACTTATTTTTGCACTGAAATCGAAGATTTTAATCTGAACCACAAAGTTTCAAAAAAATGGAGGTAAAGCAACATAAAACGCGACAAATTTTCGATTTATCGGGCGTAAAGCTCCCAAAATCCAGAACGCGTAATTTACGAGATTTGATGAAGTCAACAAGCCTGTAAGATCGTTTGATTTGACGTAGTTGAACTTTTCTTATGGAAATATGCGCTTTTTCTTAAATAATTTGAAAATAATTTTCAAATTTTCGAGCATTTAGAAACCATTTAATAGATGTTATATTCCATTCATAATATAACAAGATCCAAACAATATTATGAAATAAAAAATAGTAACAAATTCTGAATTAAAGAGTGCGTTTTTATTTAACTATAAAAAAGGAAATTATTTATTAAACAGAAAACTTTATAATATTTTATAAATAATAAAAAATCCCCTTTTTTGTAAAGTGTTGTTACTAAAAATAAAAATAAAAAAAGAATATTTGAAAAATTCACGAGAATAGTGAATACTACCTAAAATTTTCTCTTCAATAATTAATTTAAATTTATTTTCTTTTCATAATCTTAAGTAGATCTTATATAAAAATACTATGAAATTTTTTTAAATAAAAATGTAATGAAAGATACTTTATTCCACTCCAATTCCAAGTTCTTAGAAAATCCACCACTTAACCTGAAGACCTTGTATATGAACCTGCGATAATCATATTTCTGGAGAGAAGCCTTTAAATTAATGCGAAGATGTTAATGAGGAGATTATATGAATGGTTTACTATAGAAAGTTTTAAAAGTTTCACATAGTTTGAGTGTGTAAATCTTGAATCAGTTCTTGAAATATTTTTTTGGTTAAATTTTTTGTAAAATTTTATTTTAAAAGCACTTTTATTAATTTATGAAAAAAATATTTTTATACATTTTCCAAGAGTTTATAAAAACGAATATCAATTTTTAAAAAATCGTATTAGTTACTTTAAATAAATGGTATTTTCTATGTAATTTATATTAGCTTCCCTTTCTGTTTAGTAGATAAACAGGAGTTGCTCGATAAGTTCGCAAAAAAATGAAAAGAACTTTTTTTATTTTTTTTAAATAATCTCCTTTTAGGTGGACACATTTATCCCAACAACAATATTCAAATTTTTTTTATTCCTGTTAAATAATAATAATTTTTAAAATCTTTAAAATAGGCCATTTTTTTTGGGGCCATTTTTTTCAAATTTGAGGATAGGGCGGCTGAAATGGGATTTGATAGCGTTATTCCCATCGAAATTTGCTTCAACAAGTTCCGATGTGTATTCTGGTGCGTTGTTTTGAAGGAAAATCACATTACCAAAAATGGTCTAATCATGCTAAATAATAATTTCTTGTTATAGTTTTTTTATTAAATTTTTTAATATTATTCCTACAACATTTCTGAAAAAAAGTGGCCATGATTTTCTTTGCGGAAGAATTATTTTTAGTCCTTTTAGTGCACGCTTTTCAGGTGAAGTTTATTGCGTTGACATTTTCAAGTTTCCTTCCAAATATTTGTTCGTTGATGTTTGGTTCCCCCCTCCCCCTGTTTAGGGTCTATTCCCTTTCGAAGTAGCTGCCTTAATAAGACGACCAAGGACATTCATCGTCAGTTGTGCTTATGTGACCACAAAAAAAATTGTTTAAAGCTTTTATTGATAGTTTCAAATTAATAGTGCAGAGGGACTGTAATATTTTTTAATTATTATATTTAAAATATATTAATTAAAAAATATGTGAATAAGCAAAACAATAAGAAAATCTCTCGTGGATTCGTTCATACGAAATTCGTGTCCACTCTTACAGTTGACCTAAAAATCCAACATTTTAATAGACAATTCGTCTGGCATGTAAACGCATAAAATTTGTTTATATCATTTATTCATACATCATTCAAAATTATTAAAGTTGAGCCCTCTGGCAAAATGTGACATGAAATTTTCCAATGAAAATTAAATCAATTTTGCAATTTTCGTTGTCGTTATGAGGTACTATCACCTCACCATCCATCCAAACATGGTATTCCGTATCCTTTTGATGTTTATTTTACATAGATTCACTTACACGATGGTCGACTATGCTATTACGATATGACTTGCTGGATAGATAATAAAAAAATACGACGTTCAAAAACCTCCAAATGCTAAAATTGAAATGGGTTTGCGTAATTTAAGATGCTTCCGGTGCTTGAGTTATACCCTATCAATCTGTCTCGGAATTACCATTTGCTAAAAATAAGGATATTTTTCAAATTTCGTATACTTATACCCCCACCCCCAACATTCATAAATATGTACGATTTTTGTACAATTGTTGTGTTTGTATTTTTACATTTTAAATTTTATACTCAATCATAATTCGAAAAGATTACAAGATTTCATCTCTCTACCAGGATGATCCCGAATGAAGAAGGTGATTACTGTGTTAATATCGGTGATAAACTATAAATATAAATAAATTCATTAAAATCTCATAATTTGAATAAAATAAAAAAAAAAGTTAATATATTGTTTACTAAATGTAAATGGTCAACTGGTCTTACAGATTTTATCTGCTAACAAAATATCTTTAAAATATTTTCAAAATTTTCCTAAAATTTAAATTAAAGTATACAGATTTTCCTGTTTTTTTTCTTATTAATTTTTTTTTATTATTATTTAATAATAAATTTGGCAAAAGTTTATCGCATTCGATCGCAATGAAAATAATATTGACGAAACCATAAAAGATGAAATGGATTTGACATTTCTGATGCTCGCTATTTTGAAATTTTGTTCGGTCATGTTTTACAGCCTGTTTTATTGGGTTTTTATTCAATATTAATATTTTTTTTTATATTGTTGTGAGAACATCATTTGAATACATATTACAAGCCGTTTAGAAGAGAGAAAAAAAACAACAACAACAACATGAAAATAGGTCAGCCGCTTAAGATATCAAATATTTTACTGTATATTCTCTAATTTCATTATCTTCGAAAATGGTTGTACTTACTTACAAGTGTGAAAATCAAATTCTCTAAGTACAACGAATATAAACAAATAACATATTCATTTTGTTTTTTTTACAAGCTATAAAATTTCAAATTATTTCAATGAAAAAATTGTGAATTATAGATTTTAAAAAAAATTTATTTGACGCTTATTGATATTAAAACAACAAGAATTATTGTGACAAGCAGATTTTCTTTTTTAAACAATAACTTAAAAATATAAGAATTAGTAAGTTTCTGCACTTTAGTTAGTGAGACTTATTTAATGTATGATTTTAAGAAAGTTATTAAATGAAAGTTGACTGACGCACAAAGAGAACCATAAAATTGGCTATTACCAATTTAATAAAGGCATTTTTTTTACATTTTTTTGGATTAAAGAGATTTTTTTGAACGGAATTGGAGAGCATTGTGGAACAGCAAAGATACAAGTCTGCAGCTCCAAATGAATCGTACATATTAAAATTTTATTTTAATTGGTTGCTCAAAAGTCCCATCGATTATCGGTCAAGTCTTTTCAGCTTATTGCATCTGGGTCAAAAGTGAGGTTTCCATCTACACTTTTCAAAACAAAGATCCCATCTTAATCCTAGAAATTTAGGGATTTTTATTGGAACGATATATTTTGTGACTGCGGGCATATCTAAAGTTGAGATATTGTAAAGCATAGAAGCAAGAATACTACCTTGAGGACCACTGTCATTAATACGCGGGATATATCGGAATATGGGAGATTTTCAATAATTTGTAAATGATAATGTGATACGTGAGATTTTTTTATTGTTATAATAAGTAGGCCTAATCAAATTTTAAGCTTAAATTGGAAGAATCATATTATTGAGCTTCCATAAAAATCCAGTGTGCCAAAAACATCCAGTTCGAAACACACCTGGAAAATATTCTTTCCATTCAGGCGAGGATGTAATAGAATCGACCACACAATGACACTATTTAATAGTGAAATTAACCTGTTGATTTAGAATAAAATATTGGGTTGTCCAGGAAGTAATTTCGTTTCGTCGAAAAGACGATTTTCTACAATAATAGTGAATTAATATTTTATTCAATTAAATATTGTCCAATCTGATCCAATGCCCTTGCCATCTTTCTGGCAGTAGCATGATTCCACGCTCATAAAATTTGTATTCTTTGCTGGCAAAAAACTGATCCAAGTGATTTTTGACCTCATCATTTGAATTAAACGTTTTACCGTCTAAAAATTTTTGTAGAGATGGGAATAAATGATAATCGGATGGTGTTAGGTCTGGAGAGTATGGTGGGTGTGGCCGTATATCCCATCCAAGCTCTAAAAGCTTTTGCCGAGTGGTCAAACTTGTATGTGGTTTCGCATTATCCTGTTGGAACACTATACCTTTCCTATTGATCAATTGTGGCCCTTTTTCTTTAAGTGAATTATTCAATTTGTCCAACTGATGACAGTACACTTCAGAATTGATAGTTGTATTGCTCAGTAGAAGCTCAAAATAAACGATTCCTTTGAACTCCCACCAAACAGATAGCATAACCTTTTTTTGATGAATATTGGCTTTCGAAGTGCAATGAGCCGGTTCATCTTTTCTACTTCAGGATCTTTTGCGCTTAACATTGTTATAGACAAGCCATTTCTCGTCCCCAGAGAGTTTGCGCCATTTCTCGACGGCGCAAATTTTTTCCCGTAAGAATATGAGGAATCCATATTTCGAGCTTTGAGATAGAACCTAGCCGTTTCTAATGATCACGAACGGTCAAATTCGATCAATTTAATCTGTCAGCGATCTCACGAGTTGTTATTCGCCAATAAATGTCTTTATTGTGTCTTCATCAGCTTCAACTGGCCTTCCAGAACGTGGTGCATCTCCAAGATCAAAATTGCCGGATCGAAATTTTGCAAACTCGTTTTGGCACTGGTGCTCACTTAACACATGGGATAATTTTTTTCTTGCTTGAACAGCATTTTTATCTTTTCTATAGTAAAAAAGTGAAATATGCCGAAAATGCTGTTTTTCACTTTTCATATTAAAAAAGGGTATCAACCAAAAACTACTGTGCAGTATGTTATCAATCGAATTTTTTCACAAGCAAGTCTTGCTATGTCAGCTGTCAAAATACATATGATTATGCGGCTTAAGTGTGAAGTGGTTTGTGAAAAAATAAAATTAAGTCCTCTGTTGGGAAACAACGAAATAAGAGGACTTAATTGTATTTTTTCACCCAATAGGTAGATTCGACGATGCGATAGAGTCTTTTGAGGAGTAGTTTTTGTAGGATTTTTGCAAATGTTGGAATTTAACTAATGGAGGTCTATAAGTGCAAAGTACATGAATATGATTATTTGGTTTAAGGTTGATTTTTATTATAGAAAATATTTCGAAGTAATGAAAAATAAGTAATACAAAGAATGAGCATTAGTAAGATCTAAACTTTAATGGTTTTTCATTAATTTAATTTCTACAATGGCACTAAAAGTAGTCAATTTCTTGAAATAATATTTAAAATAAATATTCCCTTTATAAATCCAATTGATAAAATAAAGAAAAATATTATAAATATTTTTGTAGTAACTAAAATAACACATTAAAATTGTACTTCAATTAACATATAGATAGGACCAATGTTTATAAACAAATAAAAATAATTACAAATGTTTATAAACATAGTTAGTTCTTTAATGAATATTCTTTCTAGAAAAGTCAAAATAGTGAAAATAAGAACTTTCCAAATTTTAATGGTGAATTTTTTTTCTTCGTACAGTTTCGTGATTATTATTGCAAATAGAAGAAATTGATTTTTTATTAATTCAAAACTTTATGAAAATATTTTATTGATAATAGTCTGATGTATTCGTATTAATCGAAATGGAATTTAAGGAAATTGGAAAATTTGCATATCAATAAATTCCCCAGATATCAGTTTCATTAAGATTTCCATTAATATGTAAAAGTTTTGGTGTGTTTTTACATAGAAGAGTTAAGTTTGAAAATTGTAAAAAGAAGTAATAAAATCTAAATTAAGCTAAATGGTTGCTTTGAACTAGAACTAATCAATAAAATTAAAAAGTTTCCCAAAAACTTTACTAAATAACTGACTTGATTATACTCCATAGTTAATGATTTCTATTTAAATTATCTTATTTTCTAAAGATAATAGTTTTTTTTTTTGAATATAAAAAACGAAATCTTAGACTGAACACACAATTGTAATTATATTGTATTCAACTAAAGTAAATTCCCCCCTTCCCCCTACAACCAAAAAAAAAAAATTTTAATTCACAACAAAAATAAATGGAAACTACAATACATAAAATTATCTGGTTGAACTCCCATCTCAGCTAGTACTGTAGGTACACACATTTGTGAATTCTTATTTACAACGTAAAGTTTATTAGTCTTTTCTAAGGTAATATTATCTTAAGCAAAGAACCTGTAATTCGAATAGTAGAAAATGAAGAAACTTAAAATAGAAAACAGAAGGGACACCAGATAGGCTAGGCTGCTGTAGCTGAAGAAACAGCAGCGGTACAGAAGTAGTTGTTGAGGAGGTGATTGTAAAACAGCTGAAGTAACTGAGTTTTAGAGCCAAAGGCATATACTCGTATAATAAGTGACCAACCAGAACGGTAAGAAACTGTTGAGATGAACAAAAGAAAGCCTAAACCTGCTTGGTTCCGCCACATCGTCACCTCGCCCCAATCAAGTTAAGCTGTGCATATTTATTGTATAAAATGATCATAGACATTTCAGAGTGTATTATATAAAGTTTTTGAGCAGAAAACAAGGAGAGAAGGAGAAAAATGGGGTCTAAACGAACGAGGGTTTAAACCAGACTGGGGGCTGTCTGTTAGGAAAAAGAACTACGCAACAGTATAACAACTGAAAACATTATTAAATGCTGAGTTCAGAATATATACAATAATAAAAAATCCAAAATGATTTTTTTCTTCTTGAATATTTACAGTGTAGCAGTTCTAAAAGTTAGTGAGAGAGAGGGGAAGGGGGGTAGGGAGGTATGGGTCGGAATAAACACAAAAACAGAATAAAATGATGAAATTGGATGGAAGATGAATGCTTTTGGTCTAGAAGGAGAGAAAAATCAACAACATAAAGAGACAAAACTATACTCAATAATGTGAGAAGAAGAAACAAATAAAAAATACGAAACGGCCGAGTGGCTGGCTGGCTGGCTGGCTGGCTAGCCTTGAAGTTGAAGTTCAACGAATCCTCATAATTGTGGACTCTATGTCGTCATGGTGTTAAAGTATGTTGGCCCCAAGTCGATTGTCCAGACTGAAAACCTGGGTTGGTCTCAGTTCGACCACAGCCAAAAATCGAAGTCCTTCCGCCGGACATTCCACAAGTGCTTCTCTAGTCCAACCGAACGACGAGAACTCTTCAAGTTAGAAATAGTGTTTTTTAAGGTGCCGAATCGATGGCGAAATAAAACTTGCACATTTTTAATGTTTGGACGTTGATAATAAAAAATTTTTAAGGCAGGCGTCGAATGCAGATCAACAATCTAAATCGAATCGAATCGAATCTACTGGATTCATCAGTAATAATAATATACTAGCAGACACAGTGGGCTTGGGGCTATGATGAACAAGGCGACAATGATGACGACGATAGTAGTGACGGCGAATGGCTAACCAACGATTTGACATGGTTTATTTAGTATGGTTCGGATTAGTTGGGCTATTTTGAATTGTTGACGACGGTGATGAGATGGTAATCATGATCAAACAGTTCTTGGATTTGTTGTTGCTTCTTAGATGTGAGAAAAATGGGGGAAATAATATCCGAATGCATAAAGTGCAGTGAACTGCACTGTCGAATCATTGTACCTGCAAACACACACACACACACCTGTCTGTACTTGGTTGCATGCTGTACCGCTGAAATACGGATGCATGGATGAATGAATCCGGAGGTGTGCATATATCCAAGCAAGTCGGGCACAATTCCGAATTGGAATACCTACAATACCAGTTATTCCGTATACGATATTATGGTGATCGGTTATAAGAGTTTAGTCGATGTCTGAATCGAAACACATAATTCGTATCTTTAATGTGTAGTAGATACTTTGCTAACCGAACGATATGACGTACCTTGAGCCTAAAAAAACTTACAGCAATTAAATGAACTCATCTTGTTTGAAAGTACTTGGCACCCGGGGTAAGAGGATGGTTTGACAATAAAGACTCACTAAATTGACTAGATTAGCCTCAGATTGAACATATCAGCTACAAGTATTTATTTTGGACGCAACTAGTTTCAGGTAACCATCGTCAATTTTATCTGTATTCAAGTCTTAGGCTGAGTATGTATCCACATCAGTGGATATTCATGATCCAATTCGTGTATAGAAATCACAAAGTAAACTTAGGAAAAGGGAAGCTTCATCATACACACGCATTCATTAAACAATATTTGTTTGGTGTTTAGCTATGCGTTCTAGAGTTTAAATTCCTTTACATTGCATAGCAAATGTTGTTCGTATGCTGCTTGCCCATTGACCGTGGGAAAATGAATACGAAGTCGGTGGTATTTTTGCAAAGTCTCTTTACCAATTGATTCATTTTTATTTATTTTTTTTTTTAGAAGAAAAAAAACTTAAGAGAATGCGTAAATTTCATGAGATTCTTTACCTGATTCTTAATATTTACCTGTTTGCTACTATCAACAATAACAAAAAAACAAAAAAATTTCTGCTGAATAAGCTTTGGCCCCAAAAAGACAGACAAAGAAAAAGACCAATTTAACAAAACAAAAAACAAAAAATCAGGTATGGATCTTGTATTAAGCAAACAATTTGTCTTGATATCATGAACACTACAAACAATATTTCTTAGAAATTAAAGCTTTGCTCATATTTTTTGGGGTTTTTTCTTTTTTTTCTGTTATTTTTTTGATTTTTCTTATAGAAATCGAATTTTATTAATTTCAATGTAAATGAACTTTAAGCTTGTTGGAATTTAATTGATTTTTTTTTAAATATTATTTTTAATCTTATTATTACCAATTGAAGGTAATTTTTTTTTGTTTGGTTTTCAATGACTTTGGGGGTTTTGAAAAAATCATTGCAACACTCAAAATATTAATAATATTATACGAAAAAAAAGTCCTTATTGATTTCTGTTAAGATTTATTATTGATTGGAAGAAAATACAACAACTTTAATAAACAATAGGAAATGATAATATTGAATTTTCAAATAGTCATTTTATATGATAAATTAATCTGCTGAGTACAATAATTAGAAATCGATTCTTATAGTGTTCGATTGTATATGGCATACTGGATTGTTTTAAAACTTATCCTCTAGATTTTTTACATCCTAAAATCTTTCAGACCGATATTTACAGGTAGGTAAAAAACAAAAGATTATTCTAGCTCTAATTATTTATTGCACTATACCTATGATATTCCTCGTCATAATAATATCCTAACTATTCTTTCATTTTTACAAAACCACATCAACTCCTTTGAAGTCTTGTTCAAAATGTTGAAGAAGTAAAAATATTTTAACACTTTTCTAAGAACAAGATTTTGTCATGTGCGTTAACTAAACCATAGATGAACCTGAAACCGATATGGACATATGGAAAATAATTCTGAGGGTCAAGCAAGCGTCATCGAACAAGGCGGTAAAATTGTAAAAACTATCTACAAAAATTGTGATTCTGTCGTAGCGGTAAAATTGTAAAAACTATCTACAAAAATTGTGATTCTGTCGTAGCCACATTTTTGTTGTTTTCGAACAAAATTCTCTTCAGCGATGAAGTTTATTTCTGACTTGGTGGATACGGCAACAAGTAGAATTGGCAAAAATGGCGATCTGAAAAACCACAAGTCGTTGTGAAGAAGCCATTGTATCCGCGAAAAGTGAATGTCTGTTGTGAATTTTGGGATATGAAGGTCCTGTGCGTTAACTAAACCATAGAAGAACCTGAAACCGATATGGACATATGGAAAATAATTCTGAGGGTCAAGCAAGCGTCATCGAACAAGGCGGTAAAATTGTAAAAACTATCTACAAAAATTGTGATTCTGTCGTAGCGGTAAAATTGTAAAAACTATCTACAAAAATTGTGATTCTGTCGTAGCCACATTTTTGTTGTTTTCGAACAAAATTCTCTTCAGCGATGAAGTTTATTTCTGACTTGGTGGATACGGCAACAAGTAGAATTGGCAAAAATGGCGATCTGAAAAACCACAAGTCGTTGTGAAGAAGCCATTGTATCCGCGAAAAGTGAATGTCTGTTGTGAATTTTGGGATATGAAGGTCTTGTGCGTTAACTAAACCATAGAAGAACCAGAAACCGATATGGACATATGGAAAATAATTCTGAGGGTCAAGCAAGCGTCATCGAACAAGGCGTTAAAATTGTAAAAACTTTCTACAAAAATTGTGATTCTGTCGTAGCCACATTTTTGTTGTTTTCGAACAAAATTCTCTTCAGCGATAAGGTTCATTTCTGACTCGGTGGATACGTCAACAAGTAAAATCAGCAAAAATGACAATCTGAAAAACCACAAGTCATTGTGAAGAACCCATTGTATCCGCGAAAAGTGAATGTCTGTTGTGAATTTAGGATCTGAAAGTCATGTTCGTTAACTAAGCAATAGATGAACCTAAAACCGTTATGGACATATGGAAAATAATTCTGAGGGTCAAGCAAGCGTCATCGAACAAGGCGTTAAAATTGTAAAAACTTTCTACAAAAATTGTGACTCTGTCGTAGCCACATTTTTGTTGTTTTCGAACAAAATTCTCTTCAGCGATGAGGTTTATTTCTGACTTGGTGGATACGGCAACAAGTAGAATTGGCAAAAAATGGCGATCTGAAAAACCACAAGTCGTTGTGAAGAAGCCATTGTGTCCGCGAAAAGTGAATGTCTGTTGTGAATTTAGGATCTGAAAGTCATGTTCGTTAACTAAGCAATAGATGAACATAAAACCGTTATGGATATATGGAAAATAATTCTGAGGGTCAATCAGGTAGCACCGAACAATGCGGTAAAATTGTAAAAACTATCTAAAAAAATTGTGATTCTGTCGTAGCCACATTTTTGTTGTTTTCGAACAAAATTCTCTTCAGCGATGAAGTTTATTTCTGACTCGGTGGATACGTCAACAATAAAATTGGCAGAAATGGCGATCTGAAAAACCACAAGTCATTGTGAAGAAGCCATTGTATCCTCGAAGGGTGAATATCGGTTGTGAATTTAGGATCTGAAGGTGTATTTTATTTTGTCTAAATTTGAAGATTTGACTATGGACTATATGTGCTTTTAATAAAACGGCGCCATGAACCACACGATACGACAAAGATTGCGCAAAAAATTCTCAGAACGCATAAATTCGAAATTCTGGCATTTCAATTAACCTTTGAGATCGTGCGATTTGAAGGCGTTGGACATTTCCTTGTAGAGCTCCATCTCAGAAAATCCTCATACTTCGGACCATTCAAAAAATAACGTTCGACAAGTAATTCTCAAGGTGTCTTAATTTTGGACCATATGTGCTGTTAACAAAACGGCGCCATGAACCACATGATACGGCAAGATTCTCAGAACGCATAAATTTGAAATTCTGGCACATCAATTGACCTTTGAGATCGTGAGATTTGAAGGCGTTGGACTTTTTCTTGTAGAGCTCAATCTGAGATAATCCTCATACTTCAGACCATTTAAAAAACAACATTCGACAAGTAATGGCTGAATCATGAGTTCTGGCAGCAATAATGCATAATGGCAAGGTCTAACCAATAAAATGAAATAAAATTTCATCACAACCTGAATTTTAGGTGTGTTTTAGAATTTACATTAACTTCCCGAAGCGGAAATTAGTTAGCCTTGATTTTCTTTTTCTTTTTAAAACGTGTAACAAATTTTATTTAGTTGCATTAACGTATATAGGTAGTTGTCTGTAGTTGTAAAGAACGAAAATATTTCCTTCATATTTTTATTAAATACATAAACTTTATATGAATCTCCAAAATAATAGTCGAATTTTTATTAAAAAACTTTCATAATCTCTTTAATTTATTAGTTTGGTTCTTGTACTGTCCAAAAAGAAAACAAATACCATATTTGACACAAATCTTCATTTAACTGATTTATAATAGTCCTGATTTCCGAAAAGGACGATCTCAATATCAATAACAATAATAAAGAATAGTAAATATATGCAAAGATATCCTTATCTGTCGGTTTAAGAAATACTTTTTTTTATACAATCGAATATGCTCGGAATAAGAAAATATTGTCAATTTGATTGAATTATTTAGGGGGTTATTCGTTGGGGGGGTTGTTACTTGAAACTATTATGCACACATAAAAGAGGAAATTGATATTAAAGTTAAAAATAAATCGAAATGACAGGTTGATAAACAAGGAGATGGAAATAAATGTGGCAATGATATTAAACGACTTTATCGATTGATTATTGGAAAAGGTTTGTCATTTTGGGAAATTTCTGTAATCCAGTTTAAAGAATTTTATTGATTTTTAATATATCAACAGCAGCGTTTGATGGAGCGTGGTCAGAAATTGGTTTACAAAAATGTCTCCTCTATCTCTTGATGAAAATCTTCTATTTTTCTTTAAATTTTGTTGCGTAATAAAGCTTTATTCTCATTTTATGCAATTTATTCGATCAAATGGAGACTCATCGAATTTTTTATTTGCTGTAAATTTATTTTTTCTAGTGTATCTTTTTTTTATCTTCTTTAAGATTCGATGAGAGTACATTGAAGACTTTTATATTATGATAGAAATGCGTACACGTGTATCAATCATCTATGGTTCATCTAACTTACGGCATATTCATAGGTAGTCAGATGAAAGTTACACGCACTAATAAATATTGTTTTTTTTTTGCGAGAGGTTTCATTTATAATAGTGAGGGGAAAAAAACAAAGTGAAATAGTAAAAGTTGTAAAAACTTACATAAAATAGTATCCTGTATAAAAGATACAATATACAATAAATTAGCCCTCTTCTCCAATACCCAACTTAAGAGTACTAGTGTTAATGTTCTGCGCTAGTACACCTACGAAAAAACATATTCAAAATAGAAAAAAAAATAACCGCATGGAAAAAAGCTTTTAATTTCATTGTGTTTTCGTGATAAAAATTCATTAAATTTTATAGTCATATATAAACTGTATGCTACCGGAAATAATAATAACATATTTTAATAGACAAAAAAATTTATAATCAAAATAATAATAATAATAATAATAATAGTAACAATATTTTGTAGACTATAAGGCCTGTTCAAAAAGTATCGTGAATTTTGAATTTCCGCGGGTTACGTTTATTCGATTTTTGATTTTTTTGTGGCATTATGTTGGTACTCACGTCTTTCACTTATGCCGACAAGTTCGGCCATTTTGAATGTTCAGTTAATTTTTGACATTTGCTTTTCTTGCGCGTGTTTTGGCTCGTCTTAGATTTTTGCTCAATTTCGACCAAAAACAGCATCGCATTAACATTGCTGCTGTTGGACTCCGTCCGCGATGACCCAAATTCGCTCCAGAGGGTCATAACTGGTGACGAATCATGGGTTTATGGTTATGACGTGGAAACCAAAGCTCATTCATCCCAATGGAAGCTACCGCACGAGCCAAGACCGAAAAAAGTGCCAAGTTCGGTCGAGTGTGAAGATTTTGCTTACAGTTTTCTTCGATTACAGGGGCGTGGTGCATCAAGAGTTCAAAAATGGCCGAACAATGCTTCCAAAAATCAAGAAATTTCATTTTGAAAACGCAAAATTTCAGAAAAATTCTTAGTTTGATTTTTGTTTTCATGGCCAAAATCTCAGAGCACACTTGACATCGACAAACAAGGACAATTCGCCACATTAATACCAACTTAACAGAAAAACATTTTCTTCTTCTTCATATATTTCAGGCGGCCTTTTTAAATGAACAGAATATCTTCACTTTAAATGGAGTCGATTTTAAAAGCGACATAATAAGTAATATTTTTTTATTTTATTTTTTTACTATATTCCGCTTCGAACATTTAAATATATTTTCCTGAAATTATTACCAAAAAATAGTATGTATACAATTTGTTATTTCAATTTTGTTGGTTTTTAATCATTCAAATCGTGTTTAGTAGCAGCTCATTTAGATAACTTAATTTGAATATTTTTTTCTATCTGAAAAAATTTTGTATAAAATTAATAATTATAATTGATAATAATTCAATTATAGCATAATTGGGGTCAACGATAATTTTATTTTGTGCGGAATTATTCTACATTAAGAAAAATTTGAATAATATTATCATAGATTAGCATAAGAGAGAAATAATTTGTCCAAACTCTCGATCCACTATCATCTGCGTCATTCTTGACGGTGTTGTTTGTGGAGTTGAAATGCAAAATTTCTATTCAAAGAACGAAGGTGACGTTTGAAAAAAATACTATTACAGAAATAGAAGCACGCAATGTCTAAAAATAGGGTTTCTTTTGTTGGCAAACTCATTAAACAGCCCCCAACCTAACAGAAACGTTCACATGTGGGGTAAAAGTTTAATTGTGATTCGATAGAGAATTAAAGAGAACAGAACCAAGTTTTGTTTATTATTCCCTAAAAACGAGCACATAGATTTGATAATTTTTTTTATTATTTAGTGCAATTTATTATTTAGCAAATTTAAAGATTGGCTTATCTTCGAGGAAACCGAAATTTTTTTCCCTAACAAATATTAATTGTGTGCCATATTGCCTTCTATTTGGTTGCTATTTAACCAAATGTTCATTGGTCGCGTTTTTATATTCCAAACTTTCGATCACATGAGCTATGATGTGTCGATGACAATACCTGTGGTGTAAATATACCTTAATGTACACGTGTCGCAATCAACTAATTTTTCCCTTCGACAAAATGATGTCACAAGGTAATCAAGCCTGAAGCATTTTACGTAGGCGTTGGCATTGTGACTGAGAACTTAGCTTTCCGATAGATCGATTTCGTTGTAGGTATTATTGAACGTGCATTTTGACTTGCAGGTGTACCTCAACAAATTTTCTTTCATTAAAACCTACGAATATTCATCGAGTATAATTTTTCCATAATGTTTTCTTTTATCAATTTTTATGCTCATTTTGTACATTTTATACTTCATTCATTCATTCGAGCTCGTTAACTTAATACTTTCATTATAAATAGAAATATATACCATATAATTTTTCATATTGTACAACTTTCGAAATTAATTTAATCGGTAAAGGAAAATATCCATGAAAAACGGCCCCACACAACTTTTTTGGTTAATGACGTGAAAGATGACATGTGTTCGATGGAAGTAGTACACGTGCTTGGGGACCATATGATACTCGTATTCAATCAATCAATTGGCTTTTCAATCAAAAAATAATATTTAAAATTCTATTTAATTGTATAATATTTTTTCTACATAAAATTTTTTCCTCTTTTTTATAATTTTTAAAATCATTTAAAAAACGAAATGTTCAATGACAAAACTTAATAAGAAAAATTCTCTAAATATTTTTAGTCGTTGTCAGAAGAAAAAATATCTACTAATGTTTAGTTGAAAAATTAAACTTGAGTTGAAAAAAACTATTGATCATAATAATTTTAAAAAAAATTAAATTTTTAAATTTGGATTTAATCCAGTTTCATCCTCCTGTAATAAAGAGTTATCCAGTTCGTGGTTCGGATAGTAGAGTCAACTAAAACACACTATAAATATTATTTGTCATTATATATTTTTCCGCTAGATGGCTGTAGTGATATATATATCTCGTGAAATATTGATCAAACCAGATCAGACTTTTGCTCGTTGAAAAAGTGACATTCTGTACTAAAAAAATAATGTTCAAAAATATTTATAGTAAAAATTAAGATATTTTTAAATCTAAATCTTTACTACTCGATCCTTTTCAGATAATTTCTAATGAATTTTTCACACAATTCGGGTTTGAAATCGGCCATTATTTGACAAATCTTTTTTTTTTGAATGCTTGAACATTTAACAATTACTATAAGTAAAAGTCCAGTGGCGTCAAATCGTACGATCTTCGTTGCCAATTGAGATCAGCAAATATTGAAATTGCGCATGCTGGGAGGTTCTCGCACAATAAAGCCAATTTTATAGTGTTTGTTCTATGATTCAGATTCACGCTAAGGGAAACAATAGTTAGTCATCATATGGTCAAAGTGCTCAGAATTGACAATAATGGTCTCTTGTTCAAAGAAATACGGCCCAATGGTATCTTTAGACCAAAGTACAGGCCAGACTGAAACTTTTCGTAGATACAACATCGTTTCCAAAGTCATGTGTGAGTTTCCAAAACCCCATATAGAAATGAGCTTCGTCGCTTAAGAAAATTTTATTCTAAATAGCGCAAAACGTGACTACAGCAGAACCACCACTTTTGCCAATTTTAATGCGTTATTTTATAGTAATTATGGTCTCCATACTGTCACAGCCAATTATGTGCAATTTTGGTTTCGTCAATTCCGTTGCGGTTATTTCGATGTTAAAGAAAATAACGATCCATCATGTTTTTTTCCAGTAGCTAAAGATCGACCACAAAACAGTTTTGAACCATTTATACAAAAAGCTTGATGTGTATGGTGCCACACGAATTGACGCAAAAAAACATGATGGATCAAATTTTCATCTGTGAAGTCTTGACCAAACTGAACGAAATTGACGCATTTCTTGAACCGATAGTGACTGGGGATTAGAAATGGGTCATATACGGCTCAAACTGTGGCCAAACCAGGACTAATGGCCAGGAAGGTTATGCTGTTCATTTAGTGTGACTGGACTATAAGCTGCTTCCATGTTGCCAAAGACCAAATTCGTATCTCTACTGTGAATCATTGGACCGTTTGAAGCTAGCTATTGACCAAAATTGGCCAACAGGAGAGGTGTTCCTTGATCGCCAGAAACTCCGTGAGCTTGATGGGAAAGTTTTGATGCCTCCACCTTATAGTCCGGACTTGGCACCAAGCGATTACCATATTTTTTATTATTATTACAAAACTTCCTTAGTGATAAGAAACTGACGTCAATGGAAGATTGTGAAAATCGCTTAGTCAAGTTTTTCGCCAATAGAGATCAGGGCTTCTATGAGAAAGGCATTATAAAGTGACCCATAAAATGGCAAATTATTTTAAAAAACCCGTGTTAAATAATGCCTTGAAATAAACATAAAATTATATGGAATTGTTCAGTTGGCCACCAGTTTTTGAACTTCTTCCACTAGTTTTTGATCCTCAAGAGGTAATTTTTAATGACTTCTTCGTTATTACTTGACGGACATTGACTTTTAATAATTCTTATAGTTCACAATTGTTCGCACGATTTTGTGGGCATCACTTAATGTTGAAATTACACGTTCTGTGAACTTTACGCACAATAAATCCAAAATTTGTGCCGTTGTTCTGTTTAAGCCTAAAAATTTCGATTTTCATACGGCTATATTATTGCCTGTGTAAGCATGATCTTTCCTATAGTCCCACAAGAAAAATCCAATTACGTCAAACCGCACGATCTTGCAGAAAAGTTGACATCACTAAATCTCGAAATTTTGTGCAATAAAGTGAAAATTTGCCATGTTATGTAGATTGTGGCGACATTTTGTTGCAACCGCATATGGTCTTAATTAAAATCTTTCAATTTAGACCAAAAAAAATTCGGTTATCCTACGATCATAGCGGTCAGAACTGGCGGTAAAGGCCTCTCCTTTTTAATTTTCATAGAAATATGGGACACCAGCATTTTCAAACCCAAAAACACATTAGAAGGTGACTTCTCGCGAATACAATGGCTTCTTTAGAATCATTGGTGAGTTTTGGGATACTACAATAAATTATTAACGTATCCACTGAACCAGAAATGACCTTCAGTGAAGTTTTGTTTGAATAATCAGCATTCAAAGCCTTTTGTTCGAGTACACCTTCTGAACGTTTTGTTTGAATAATCAGCATTCAAAGCCTTTTGTTCGAGTACACCTTCTGTTTTGACAACAATTCCGTTTTGACAACAATTCCGTTTGAAGAATATCCCTATAGGTCTTCCTTTTCATATTTTGCTCAATTCTATAAATATTATCAATCTAATTCTTAAACGAAACAACTCTATATCATGACAAAACCTCACGGAGAGCATCAATCACTTATTTTTCTATTGCCTAAGCCCTTATCTATTATAATTTCTGGCTTGTGATGTTGTTTTGTTTAAGCCTAAAAATATCAGCCACAGTGCTCGGAATTTATCGTAACGGTCTCTCCCTCTTCATTTTCAAACAAATTACGGGGTCAATGACATATTCAGAGCAAACCCAAAATGTCACTTTTAACGGATACAATGGCTTCCCCACAGTTACTTGTTGGTTTCCCACTGGCATATCTTCTATACTAGATTAAATAATTAATAATTTCGCAAAATGCGCCAAATTAAGCTAAATAAACGCCATCTTGGATGAGATATATAGTTTGACAGTTATTAAATGACAACATCACCGGTATTAGTAAATTATTTTTCTGATAATATAAATAATAAAAAAAAAACTTAGGTGAAACTCCTTATACCTGTATATTTTTTTACTTTTAATACATCTTTATTGTTTGTGTGAAATTCATTCATAATTCATATATTAAAAGTAGACATTTAATACTTTCAATAAGGACGAATAAATTTACATCACGTCACGCACGATAAAAACACCACAACCGTTCATATTAATCAATGTTTACGAGTCTCTCATTTTTTTTGTATAGGCATAGGGACATTTATGTACTCTTAGGCTAACGTTAAAAGGAATATTTTATGTGACATTTTAAAGGTAGACAGACGATGGCATACGTGCATTTGGCGATGGGGGAGAGCTTATGGTGTTAATTAGCGAATTGAAAATATGTATTCCTATCGCGTATACTGTAATGACAGGATTATTTATTATAGTAATTTATTCAATTGTTTTAAAGAAATTACTAAATGCCATAGCTCAATAAAGGTAAAAGCTATAGTTTGATAATATAAAATTTTTATCAATTCTTTATGTACATAAGTGATGGAATTTTAAAAGAAATCGGACAGCGCCATCGTCTCAAGAGAACGTATAATATTCATAATGGAATAGTTTTCCTCGTCGACAAACAAAGAACAGTCGAACATCTAGGATGCATCCACAATGCATCTAGAAAATATTTCTAATGTACTGTTCGGTCGGAAATGCATTCGAATTGATTAAATTCCAGCAACATTGACCATTTGTCTTTGTGTAAACATTACGTAAATTGAAAATGTTAAAAATGGATAAATTTAGAAATAACAATTTTTCTCGATTCTATTAAAAGGTGTTCAAGACTTTATTTTTCTAATAATCACAAAGTTCTATTCTTAGCCACAATATTTTTTTGTTTGTTTTTGATTTAGAAAAATAACAAAATGATGACTTATTCATCGGAGAAAAATTGCTAGCACACTTTTTTTTGCAGTAATTTTATTTTATTTTTATACATGAATGGTGTATTCCCTTCAAAATATAGTTCCCTTGGGCAGCTATAAATCTTAGAGTGCGTTGTTTCCAATTTTCATAAAACATAAATTCCACTTGACGTTTTGTTGCCAGAAGAAGAAGGTCTCAACTTCTCCTTCCGCGGAATTGGGAGTCCGGAGACGGCGGTATGTGTTATCCTAAAAAGTCTGTTTAGACTTGCACTTTCGAAACCTTTTTGATGTGTTTTTCTTATTGTTTATTTTTTATTGAATCGTTTTTGGATAGTGCGGGTGTGTTCGATAGGCAAAATCACATTTCCTACGGACGTGCTTTTTAGTTCGAATCAATCAGTAAAAGCAGACATTTTCTCTCACCAAGTGTCCTGAATAAAGGATCTACAAAAAAAAACCCTATTTTTGGTTTTAAAATACGTATTATTTTCGTCAATTATTTAAAAAGTGAAGGTTTTTTTTTTACTAAAAAGGCCATATGAGGCCACAAATACGTGTACTCATAAAATATTTGGTGTTTAAAAAATGAGAATCTTCTTTTTAAAAGTAGAGATTTTTTCAATTTCTTTATTATTTGAAGAAAAAAAACCTTACATTTAAATTATTTCTAATCAACTCAGTGGGCTTTATTAATATATAGTACATTTTTTAAATGTAAAAAAAAAACTATTAAAATAATTTTAACTGTTTTATGGCTATTTTTTTTATATATTTCAACAAAAATATTTATTAAACTATTTTTACACTTCAAACGTTCACGGCGGTTTCTTAAATGAAAGAAATTGCATTAAAAAAATTTTAGAAAAATGTTCAGTGAAATAAAATCCTTAAAAATTAATTACTACAAAAATGTTCGTCTAGAATTTTCGCTGAAAATTTTAACTAAAAAATGCTTTTACTCCAAATAATTGACTGAAAAGTTTTACATTTTTTAAAAAATGTTGATCGAACATTTTTTAAAGAAAATTCTGACATTGAAGTTTTAACATAAAATTATAGCAGTGAATTTTGACTGAAAGTTTTATTAAGCAGTGAATTTTGACTGAGAGGTTTATCAAACAGTTCTACAAACTGTTTTGACATAAAATATTGACAGTAAATTGTGGTAGTGAATTTACTGAAAATTTTAACTAAAAATTTCACTGACAATTTTTACTAAAAATTTTGTTCACTGGAAATTTTTACTGACTGTTTTGACACCAACTTTTGACTTAAAAAGTTGATAGCAAATTTTGGCAAAAATTATGACAGAAGATTTTTTACTGAAAATTCTGATTGAAAATGCTTAACTAAAAATGCTTACTGACCATTATGACAGAGTTTTTTTCTAAAATTTTGATTGAAAATTATTATTGCTAAATTAGTACTGAAAAAAGTTAACTGAAATTCTTACTAACAATTTTTCCTGAAAAATTTTACCGATAAATTTTGAGTAAAAATTTTGTTCATTGAAAATTTTGCATGAAAATTTTAACAGAAAATTTTTACTGATAGTTTTGACAGTAAATAAAAAAAATTAAATTTTGACAGTATATTCTGGCAGTGAATTGTAACTGATAAATTTCTTACTGACAAAGTTTTTATGATAAATTTTTACTGCCACATTTTTGCCGACGAATTTTTACTGACAAATTTTACTGATAAATTTGAACTAACGAATTTTTACTGACAAATTCTTATTGACAAATTATAACTGAAAAATTTTTCCTGATAAATGCTTGGCATTCTTTAAATGGAATCATCCTCAGCTTCTCGGTTGCACTTCCTTGGATATTATCGACTGTTCCATGATGATGTCCTTTCAAGTGTTTCTGGATCCTGGTGAACAAAATGAAGTTACAAGCATTTTGATTAGGTGGATAGGGACCACCAAAATACCTTTTTTGATAAAAACTCTCTGCTGAAGATGGCCCATCTGTATTCAAGTATCTGCGATATCCTATCTGCCGGGAGAAATCCTTTTTCTGAGCCTTTTAAAGACATTTTTTTATAAACGAAAAAGTTCTTCAAGGGTTCCATATTTTCAAAAGGTTTTATATTAAGGCCTCCCTGACCGAGGTTCAGACACTTGCTTTTTTATTGTTGATTTTTCTACTATGAGCAAAATCAATAATATTACTGAAACGTACCTGATTTTGTTTAGGATAATTTTCAACCTCGATATCGTACAGGTACAAGAATTTCATAGTGCCCTGATTTAGCGGCACTGAATAGCAGTTTTTGCGTTCGGAACTAGCTACTAAAATAATCGGGTTGTCGTTAAGTTGACATGGTACTAAGAATTTACAAATGTTCCTTAAAAAATAATATTAAAAATATAAAAAAGATCATTAAAAATTCACAAAAAAATAATTATAATTTTTACTAAAAATTACCTTAAAATTTTGCTTTAAATCGAAATTATTTCATTTGAATAATTTAAAAAAAAGATTTATACTCGTGTTCAAAACTGTTTACTTTGGATAAGTAAATCCTACCACAGACCCCCCATGTCGCCGATACCCTTCCAAAAGGTTTTAATCTTATGGCCATGGCTACTCGTTAATGGGTCCAATCATATAAAGGCGTCTAATTACCAGTAGTATTCCTAAATTACACTAGTCTATATGCAAGGCTATTTTCGAAGAAAATCAATGACCTCGAGAGGTTCGCTTTTTTGTTGTTTGTTATGAGAAGTGAACTTACCATGGATGGTGAAGACAAGTTCATCAGTAATTTGCACGTATTGTTATGGTTGACGGTTCGAAGTCTGCTTCTTTTACCTATTCTTACCTGTACGTTAATGTTGGTGTATTCCATCAATAAAAACTTATGCAAAAAAAACCATTATCGGTAATGAAACAAGAGAACTGGCTGATCTCGAAGAGTGTAATGGCACCATTTATTAACGAAATATACCAGGTGGAGGACAGTAGATAAGCAACTCTATAAACACAAAACAGAACACCTGTCATAGTGCGGTTTGAATTTCTTTCCATGCAAGCAACAAAAATGACTGAGAATAACACTGAGCAAAATATACTGAAAATAAAGGAAGCTTTTTACCGACCGACTTGTTGGAAAATTCAACCCAATAAAGATGACAAACTAAACGAATTTGCAGATGATATTTGGGCAAAAACAAATTTACAAATTTCACAAAGTATTGCAAAGAATATCAAGCAAGCAAGACCCGTTAAAGTGAACGTAATCCAGTCATTTTAAAACGCCAAAGGCAACCACCATAAACATATGTGCCTAAATTAATTTTACATGGTCTTAAGTATACATTAACGTTGCAGCCATCGTTAGCTATAGAGCAGGTTGAGGTCTCTGTTGTCTGGGCACTTTTATACAATGAGTTTTCGGCAACTGACATGTGCGTTGAATACAAGAACATCTGCTAGTTTTGTTTGCTTTGCTGACAACCACAGATAACAGAAATATTCGATATTTTTTTATTTCTTCAAAATATGATCTTTACAAAATATCTTATGGTCAAGAAGATGAATTTTTTTCAACATTTCTACCATAAATTTATAATGATTAGAATTAGTAGCAACTGTTTTAGTGAACGTATTTCTCATTTTTGCTTATATAAAAATGTCATAATATGATTTTTCCATAAAAACTTTAAAGCGATGTGATGATGACCTACGAAAATAGATTAGCATAAAAAGATAAAAATTTGAAAATGAATATTTTTGCATTCTTTATCTTTTTTTTTTTTAGCTAATCTGATTCAAATATTAATTCGGTCATAGAATTTTGGGTGTTTTTTTATTCAATAGTTCGCAAAAAAAATATATTTAAAAAATATTCATTGTTGTACCGGATTATCCATTTTGTCGTTTGGAAAGTACAATCCTGTCATTTGACAGCTGTCAAAACATACAATATTTGTCATTTTACAAATATGTTTTGACAGCTGTCAAATGGCTTTTTGTTTATATTTAAGCATGCCAGTTGACATTATGGACCGTTTAAGGGAGAATGGGATGGGCAGGGGAAGAACAGGCTTTCGATGCTTCAACGAAGGCTTACTAAAGCAGTTAAGGATGATGTATCTACGTAACGCACGTTCTACTTTAAATATCGCTGCTGTTAGCTATTTTTAATTATGGATCGCTTTAAAGGCTATGAAATGCGCAGAAGATATGCCAATCCTTTTTCAGCTCCTCGGTTAGACTCCTTCACTTTGGATGTTATCGACAGTATTAAGATGTGACGTCTTTTTAGGTGGTTTTCGATCTGGACTTAGATCAAGAGAATATGGGTAGGAGAGGGGTGAATGGGGAGCAACAGGAACGCCCTTCTTCCGATTGTTCTTTTGCTCAGCCGTGAATGTTTTTTGGCACCATCATGGCACACACCTTTCATATGCCCAAATTTTCAGTCGAAATAAAATGATTAAGCTCACTTTTCATCAGCTAGAATGTTGTTAATCGACGGTCTGACTTCACTCGTTCCACATTTTGCTCAGTTTTCGACTGAAGAACGCCCTCCTGAGCGATGTTCGTCTTGCACTGCATCTCGGTCTTCCGAAAATGTCTTATGCCACCAAAACATTTACGGTCTTAAAAAACAATTTTTTAAAGACTTTTAGCTTCAGTACGAAGCCTTTTCAAACTTTAAGCTTCAGCAAGAACTTTCGGTTCAGATACAGAAAAACAAAATATTTTCAAGAGAACCAATATACACTTAGAGGGGAAATGCAAGTAAAAGGTGTTTTTAGTGAGACCTTTGACCTTCTTGCATTGGTTCATTCAAACCATTTTGGTCAAAACCTTTTACAAGCTCAAATCTTGAGAGAGAAGAGGCACTCTTCTCAGGTTTTGTTTTTGTTCTTTGTAGGGTCCCTTAGATATGTGCCGGGGGTCACTTCATAGCGCCACGACCGTGAGGCAATTTGGCGACTTCATAGTACGTGTGGGAAGTTATCTGAGAGAGACTGGTCTGTGGTTAGGAGTATCGAATATTGAGAATTTTGTTATATTTCGTGGAGCAGATTAGTAGATTTAATAGGGGACTAGGGAATGGAGTTTTTGTGTCCAGGAATTCCAAAATGGGAGGAATCCTGCTCGCGAAGTAAATCTTGGTTACGTACGGATCAGTCGTAGCCTTCTTAAACCTGTCAAGGGAAGCAGACACTTTCAACTTTGCTCCCACCCACGGTTTCCAATCTGGGTGTGGAAGGGAAGTTTGGAAAACGAGGAAGATTATGGATGAATTGCTTCTCCCTTGTAGGCATGTTGTTGGGGATTGAGTCTTTTGTCAAGCGACTGGCTTGTAGCTAAGATCTTTTCCAGTATCTTGGAAATACAAGGCAATAATGAAATTGATCTAAAGTTGTTAGCCGAAGAATGAGAGAGATTTTTCTTGGGAACTGAAATGACTGTTGGCAACCTTCCAGCAATTTGTGAAAATAGATATTTCCAGAATTTTGCTAAACAGGTTCACAATTCTAATTGTGAAAAATTGAACCCCACAAGCGTTTCTGCCTGGTTCAAGATTAGGGTGGTGGCTAAACGAAACCATATTTTTGCGAGAGCCGCCTAACTTTCAATAATTTCATTTCGAAGTTGGTGGTGACTAAAGATTAAATGAGCAATTTGACGCCATATTTCTAGTTGAGAAATGGAGTGAAATTGCTCAGTAAATTTAGACCACGGTTTGTATATGATAGGGGACCGCGGTGGTAAGTCCATTGCAGATCTCTTAAGACAAATCTTGCAAAAATAAGGCGATTAAACCACAAATTTATATTCTAGAATAGGTCTTACAACGGAACACTATAAGTGAGTTGATAATTTTTTTACAAGTCCTATAATTAAGTGACTTTTATTGACAATAAATATAATTATAGGAAATAAATCAAATCCGCCTATTGGCACTGATACTGCACTTTTAGGAGGGATTAAAATACAAGTTCTAAAATACCAACAAACAAAAAAAGCCATGTGCAAGGGAAGTCCACAGTGTTGCCATATTTCTGCTCATCTTGTACAGTAAATAAAGCAATATTTGACATTTATTTTCTAAAGTATAAAATTTTAAAAATAATAAGTAATTTCTGACAAGACAATATCTAAAGCAAATAAAATTTATTAATAAAAAAATTTCCGTAAGTTTATCTTATTTCTTATTAAAATATTCGATAAAATTTTTGTGTTTTTTCATAAATTTTGTTTGTTTTTGTTTGTTAAAATATCAATTTTGATAAGTTTTTTTTCTCTCTTTTTTTAAATAATATATGAAATTTACCCTTAAAAAAACCACCTACACTTCTAAATAAAATAAGAAGAAAAAAAACATTCAATAAATAAATAAATAAATAAATAAAAACAATTGAAATGTTTGTTGACGATGGGAAAATATTGAAATAAAAAAAATGATAACAAAATTCATATTCGTACTATTATAAAAACAAATAAGTTGGTTGGAGTTTCATGAATAATTTGCTATTATATTTAAATGGCAGACAAATGGTGTTGTATGAAAACATTGAAATAAATGTTGATGCGTAATTTAAGGGGGGTTGTTGTTCAACAAGGATCAAGTTTAACTGCAACTTTAATATGAAAATCATTGAATTGCCTTAATTTTGTTGGGAGTTGGTCGAATTTTTTAAAAATTTCCGGATTAGCCGTTAAGAAAATTGTTTAAGCACGTGCCAATTGAGATGGTTTATTATAAAAAAATTATATATAGTATGTTTGACTGGATATAGTGAATTTGGCCGGGTTTTATTTTTTATCAATAAAAGTAGGCATTTATGAATAGACGCATGGGGATGAAGAATTCAAGTTTTTTAATGCAATTCACATATTTTTTTATGGTAAAAAAAAAAACCTTTGTACAAAATTACAAGCATTACTATGTCGAGGGAGCGAGATTGCATATACTCATAGCGTCATTAAATTACGAGTGCAATATTGAAGCGGCAACTACAGCCATCTACTACTATATACACCGAAAAGGATATAACAGCTGTCGCGACATCTTCTAAACTACCCCATTTTTATTAAGGTTGCATTTTATTGAATATATATTTTTCCTTTCATTTATTTTCGCATATAAATAGCATATAAATTCGAGAACGCTTGAATATAAATTTTATAACAATTCCAATATGTTGAACAAGTTCGGTTTTGCATAAATAGTTTTTTTTATATTTTTATTATTGAAGGTGAATTTATATACTCATATTTGTTAAAAATGTTCTCAAATTTATTTGTACAAATCTTACCTTTACCTTTACCTGTCTGCCCACTTGTAAATATAATAAAAATGTTAAATTTTTAATACACTCATTGTATACGAGTACATATATGAAGGTAGTTAAGGTATAATATCAGGTATATATTATACATATACAACGATTTCTTTGAGAAGACAATAGCAAAATGTTTATTAATTTGTAACGTTTGCGTGCTACCTGTTGTTGTTATATACAATAAAAGCTATAAAGCAGAATAATTGAACGTTAATTTACTTCCTGTGTAGTCTGGTAGAGTATTCCATTGCCAATGGGAATAAAACGTGACGGTATTGATGAATGAATAGAAGAACAACAACCGATTTCAAAGTCATCGAAAAATCGAAAGACTGAACAACGGCCAAATTATGTTTTTTTAAGAAAACACTTTGAAAATAAATTTATATTAACCAAAAAATATTCCCATCCTACGGTAAGCATTATTTTATTGAATTTTTTTACAAAAAACTAAACAAACAACAACAAAAAATGATTTTATATTCAAATATAAAAAAAAAATAATTACAAAAAATTTCATTAAATAGTTAAGATTCTTTCAAGATTTTTATATATTGTTGAAGGATGAGAAAATTATTTTTCCTTCTCTTGGAGTGTATTAAAAATATTATATTTTTAATATTATAATTAAAAATATATTTATAATAAGGTATACAGTAGCATCCATAAATAATTTGATATTTTTTGGAATTATAATTAGAATTTCTCAGTATTACTTAGATATATGGTCCGAAAATATCCAAATTGTTCATCTGAAATTAGATTTAAATAAAATTTTTATTTTTTTTATATTGTTTGGATCTTGCAATTATGCATGGATTAGGAAAACTTTTAAATGGATGCCACGAGAGTCCTCGGAGGACGAGATTCTTTTAAGGTCATTTTTGATGATGTTTGCATATTTTGGGCCACCAAGTTTGAATATTGTCTGTGGGAGCACGGTCTTTTGCATAGCCCCATAAGAAAAAGTCCAATTACGTCAAATCGCACGATCTTACAGTGAGTTGACATCACCAAATCTCAAAATAACCAATTGGCATCATCAAATGTCGTTGTACCGGATTAGCCATTTCGTCGTTTGGAAAGTACAGTTCTGTCATTTGACAGCTGTCAAAACATATATGTTATTTTAAGTGGTATTTGTTAATAATCAAGCATGCCATTTCACATTATGGAGTGTTTAATTGAGTATGGAATGGGCAGTGGAACAACAGGCTTTGGATGCTGATTTTTCGAACAAAATTTTCTTCAACGAAGATTTAGTAAAGCAGTTAAGAATGGTGCATCATTGTAACGCACGGTCTGATGTAAATAACGCTGCTGTTAGCCATTTTTTTATTATGTATCGCTTAAACAGCATACAACAAATTTTAAATGGTTGTCGCGATACTCCTCGCAGGACGACATCCTTTTAAGCTAATTTTTGATGACTTTTCCACATTTCAGATTACCAAGTTTGAATATTGTCTGTGTAAGCACAGTCTTTCGCATAGGCCACAAGAAAAATGTCAAATTACGTCAAATCTCACCATCTTAACATATAGACAAGTGAGGATCATCAAATCTCGAAATTTTGTGCAATAAAGTCAAAATATGCCATGTTTTGTGCAATAAAATCAAAATGTGCCCACGCTTCTGGCGACATTTTGTTAACCACATATGGTCCGGATTAAAATCTTCCTGTTCAGACAAAAAAAAAATTAGGTGATCATACGGCCATAGCGGTCAGAATTGCCGGTAAAGTCATCTCCTTTTTAATTTTCATAGAAATATGGGACACCAGCTCTTTTAAACCCAAATACCTATTAGAGAGTCACTTCTCGGGAATACAATGGCTTTTTTAGAATTATTTGTGAGTTTTTTTGGATCCTAAATATTAACGTATCCACTGAACCAGAAATGACCTTCATTGCTGAAGTGAAGTTTTGTTTGAATAATCAGCATCCAAAGCCTGTTGTTCGAGAACATCTTCTGCGCTTCAATTTGAATGACACAAAAATTTTGACAGCTGTCAAACGACAAGCTTTTGCTTTCCTGACCTCGAAATAGATAACCCATTAGTATCTCACTTGCGGATGCGGGATAGAGTTTTATTACATTACTACTTAGAGTGTTTTTTTTTGGGGGCAGGGGGTGGGTGGGTTAGGGGGGCTTGTTGTTTTAACAACAATTCCGTTTGAAGAATATCCATATAGGTCTTCTTTTTCATTATTCGCTCAATTCTATAAAATATTATCAATCTAATCTTAATCGAAACAACTCTATATCATCACAAAACCTTACTCAAGTACTTATCTTTCTATTACCTAAGCACTTATCTGTTATTAGCGCTTTCTGGCAAAAATCGCAGTGTCCAATGTTTGGAAGCTTTTTTTTTATTTACAATTGCCACAAATAGTTTGCAATCAGCTACAAAAATGTGCGGTCGGCTACCTCTCAAGTCTTTGTTTAATCCAGTTGAAACGCTTCCATTTTTAATCCACTCCACCTTTAATTGGGATTATATTTCCGGTGAGTTAAGAGATGTCTGTTTCGCTTACTAGTTATCGTTATTATTTTATCTTCAGAATCTTTAAATTTTTGACATTTTAAAGTCCACCGTTCCTTCTGGTATATTTAATTCTGGACAAATTTGGTAATTGCTTTTCTCATTTTTCTAATGACAAATAATTGAAGAAAAAAAGTTCCTTTGTTTTTTTTTGCATTTTTTCAAATAAATTCAAGTCCAAAGAAACAATGTTTCGCGAAACACAATATCAAATCGATTTATTTAAATAAAGCAAAATGTCATTACATAAAAAAAACGATTAAAGATTCTCGGAAATTTTTACCTTAAAACCAAAGAAAGAGTAAATTTTTTTTTACAAATATTTTTATGGAGTTCTTATTATCTATATAGATATGTGGAAAATATAAAATGTGTTTAAATCACAGACAAGCATTTAATTAGGTTTCGCAAATAGAACAGTACAGTGGCGTCAAAAATGTGTAACAACAGCCAGGTCGAGAGCCAGGGTTAACACGCCAGTTTTTGATCTTTTCTGTACTTTAAATGAATAAAATTAAAAAAAATTATGGTTAGGCAAATACTTACAATCACCGAGTGTTTTTGATGATCTTCGAGAAAAAAAATTTCCTATTGCGCAAAATACCAATATTTGGTACCGTAAAAACATCTTTTTTGATACCTCATATAAAATGTATGTTTTGAGATATATTTATTAGGTAATCAAAATTTTTTGAAATCAATATTAAATGATAAAATAAAGGCGGGGAAAAAAAATTATCAAATAATTTAAGTAGCATATATTATGTACGATTGATTATCTTAAATACAGTTGAAAAATTATAATAACAAAAAGGGCAAATAAAATGTTTTGTCAAGGAAAGCAATACGATACACCACCCCATTTGACAATTGCCCTTAAATCTGCATACAATTTACTCATTTAGATTTTTAGTAAAAAAAAGTACAGAGAATCTCTATTATTTAAAATGCTACTCAGATAAAATGGTACAGGGATGGCGGGGATGAAAGACGTACGGACGAGTATCATATTTTCGATTTAAGAAGAAAATAATTCAAATCCGTACTTAACAAAATCCAGAATAGGGTGATTCCCCTCTCAATGGCTTGATGAACTTTCTATTCTTTGCAGCCCCTACAGTCAACCAGCATGTCTGCATCAGAAAGTCCTCTAATATGCGGACGTTATCCTGTTTGGGGCATATTACATGACGGCAGCTAAAAACTCGTGCCATTGTACTGTGTTCTCTTCGGATTGTACATTTCCTATGTATGTATTTATGCATGTACATGGATGCTATAGCATCTATCAATACACCATTTTCACCATATCATGCCGGTTTGGGATTATAGACTGTGGCGGACGTGCACGAATGTTTGCGCATGAGTTTATGAGAAGAAAAAGTCCTTTTCCCTCGTTTAAATTTCCCTGTTATTTCCACTATTCAAGTAGATGGTTGATATTTGCAGAGGTTCTCATCAAAAATTGTTCTTATCGAAAAGCCTGTCTGAGTATATGCCCTATTTGGGGGGGTGTTTGTATACGTTCATGCACCCTATTGCCTTTGAGATTGTACTCATGTGTCTTTATAGAATGATAATATGCAGAGGGAGAGAGGATTGTTAAATGATATGAACTATTTTCGAAAAAAAAGTAAATTATTCAAGGAATTCTCTTATTATTTTTTATTTTAGTTACTATTTTATTTCAATTTCAATTACGACCTATTCAAAATGTTATTATAATTTTTTTTTTAATGATTTAATATATTAATTTTTCAATAAGCAAAAATAACTTTTACTAATTATTCTATGTTCTTGTTTCTATATTTTTTTAGGTAAGTTCTACACTTTTGTAAAATGGCATACACATTTTTTTAAAATTCGGACTTGGAGAAGTGCGTTTACAGAGGAGCACAGCAGAGTATGTATAAAATTTTCCAAGGATCAATTTTTTTTTTCGACAGGATAAAAATTAAGAAGAATTTTTTTTTGTACCATAATCTTAGAAGGAAAACCATTTCCGGTTGATTATAAATAATATATTTTTAAAGATAAATAAGAAATTATGGTGAAATAAAGTAATTCCTTTTTTTCTAAATGGGATATTTCCAATAGACTCATATATTTAAATAGGGATGAAATTAGCTATTTTCTAGTGTTTTTAATTTTTTAGATTTGTAGCAATTGTCGACACTATTGATTTATGGAAATTCTGGATTCTTTGATAAGCATTTGGATGGTTTGCTTATCGTAGATAAATTGAGTAGAAAAGCCGCAAAATGCAAGATGCGCTTTGAAGATGTACTATTTGTAGCTATTATAGATTCTAACCAATATACTCGTCAGCAAAGAGCTGAAAACTTATTTTTAGAAAACTGAATTAGGTCACCTGGTTTATAGAAAAACCATTTGAGTGGCTGCTGGTCTGGTCATTTTCGAATATAAATACAAAATAGAAAGTTGATTATAATACACCAGTTTTGTTATCTGAATATGGGCACTTGAATTGTCTACAAATCAATCTGTTCAATTTAGCGTGAAGTTCTTCTATTACGAAATCGAGTATTGTTTATTGAATATCTTATTCTTATAAAGTCAAGAAAGGTTTTTATAATTTAAAGAGGAATTGCTGGAAAAATATATTTTCTTTTATAAGTTTGTGTAGTTAAAAATCTGTAAATTTATATTTACTACGACGATGGATTAAAAAGTTTTTGCAATACACCACTAGGTGGCAACATTTATCAAATATTTTTATTTAGTTATGCTGGCAACTCTGTTACTTGTAAATGTCAAATTGATCAGTCATGTCAAATTGATTATAGAAGAACTGGATAGACCTCTACACAAAAATTTTGTCGGAGTTTTGTTGGCAATACATTCGTAGAACGCAGATACATGCAAAATAACAGAAACGGCGTAAATCATTGGGGGCCAATTTTAAACTTCACTAAAGCGATTGAAGCGGTTCGTTTAAAACTATTTTTTGATATGTGATGTCATTTATGCATAAACAAATAAATTTTTTAATATTGCGAATTTTGTTGTTTGATGGAATAAGTTTTGGAAATTGTCAATAAAATACAGTATTTTCTATTTTAAAATATATATTATTTATTTATTTTAATTTTATATATTTCACTATATATTATTTATTAAAATAGAATTATAAAGTGGAAGAGCATATAAAAATATAAATTGCAAGTTATTTGATTAGATCAAAATAATTATGTGCACCAATAAAAATCTATTTTAAAAATGCAAAATGAATTGAAATAAAAACTACACCGCAACTAAGTAAATATAAATTTTAATGTTAAAACAATATTGAAAGATTCATTATAATATAAATATGGTAATTTAAACGCACCACCTGCTGTCGGATTTGTTTCTCGGCACTTTGGCAAATTTTTACAACACTTTCAAAAGGGTGAATTCTCCTTCTAAAGCTAAAAGACAGTCTTCTCAATGACTTGCCTAGCTTAAAAACAATAAAGCCTGATATGTATTCGAGCACTTTTTCACTAAATTCATTAAGTGCAAATGGGTTAAATAAATAATCATGATCACTTAAAATATTTATTTAATCCATTTGCACTTAATATCCCTTAAATTTTCTTACACACACTTTACGTACGCCGTCACTGAACTATTTTCTGGTAAACATTAACCTGTCAACATCACATTTGTTTGCATTTATTGAATGAAGAACTTTTCACTTTTTAATCACTTTTTTGGACCAAATAAATCCATAAAAGCCATTTAAACATATTATAAACTAAATGTTTGTTAATTTATGTAGTAAAAATGAAGATGTCAACTTCCTCATTTTGTTGAATTACCAAGCAACCCTTTATAAAACACTTCATATTGTGAAATAAAAACTTCCTATTAAATGTTATCAAAAACATAATAATTTATATATGATAAATAGTCACTTTTTCGTACAATAAATACTTCAAAAAACATAAAAAACCACACTTTCCGATAAGTGCCAAAATAAGAACTTTAAAAACAACAAAAGTATGCAATCATTTCGGTATGCTACCACTTTCATGGAGAATGCCGTGTTTTAAAACTCTTTAAAACTCTCCGAAAGTCTACAAACGTTGAGGCGCTTGATATTTAATTGATATTAAATAAATAATAAACCTAAAATACAATTCCATTTTATATCAAAAGATTGTACAAAAAATAAAAATTACCTGTCATTGTGTTTAAATTGTATTTTTATTTCCAATAAGTGAATTAAAATGTATATAAATTATGCTTTTGGAATTCAATAAATTTCTATTACGAAAACTAGATGTCAATGGGTGTCATGTCAACATAAAAAAATCTACACAAAAGTATGCAAGCGTTGCGATTTCTCGCCGCATTTCCAATAATTAAGCCAAAAAATTGCGTATACATATACGAAAATCTGGCGATGTCATTTCGTTTTGACAGTTATTGACAATGATTGCTTTATTAGTAATTCTGAAAATGGGAAATATTTAAATCGGATGCAGGCTTTTAGTTTTTTTTTACTTTGAAAAGAAAAACTCCCAAAGATATAAAATTTATATTGAGTAGCATACTAGGAGATTTGTCACCCTTTATTTTTTAGGATTTTTCCAAATTTAGACACGGCAGGACACACATAACTGACACTGTTCTTTTACAGAAATAATTTTCACTCGCAAATAATTAGTTTAGGTCAGCTATAATTATTTTAAAAATTCTAACCTCAAAAGAAATCGTTCAAACAGCGAAAAGTTAATTGTCAAAAAAAAATCGAACCACAAAGGAGTGCAATTTGAAGCTACTTTTTATGCGTAGGTACAATTATGTACCAAGAAATGAGTAGATAAATTCCATGACATATATTATACGATGAATCTCTCTTATTTGCAAACAAATTGAAAGATCATTTATTCATTGGGATGCAAAAGGAATTCTAACTGATTATTAAAAATAGTTAAAAGCTCTTAATTTCCAATATTAAAAAAAGCTTAGCTTTTGAATAGTTTAAATGCAATAATTAAGGGAAAGCTTTTGGATATGGTGAGAAAAAATTTACTAAATTTGACTGTATCAGTTCCCGAAATTGAAAAAGAGCCCAAAAAAAATCATAAACGGGTATTTTGAGGATCCTAAAGAGAGAAACTTCCAAAAATGAATTGAAAAACTTGATAAACTTTCCAAAAAGTGTATTTTGAAACTCAGCAAGAATTAGATTGAATATTAAAATATTTTATGGTATAAAAAAATGAATTCGTCTTAACTGCCATATTGCAAAAACTTTTCAATTCACCGTCGTATGGGAAATTGGTAGTTCTATTCTATATTACTACATAAGTAATCAAATGATTTTATAGTTAAATAAATATTCTCTTCAGTCGAAATTAAATTTATCGTGCAGAGAATTATGCTATAAATTCAGCCAAAACAAAAAAAAAAACAGAAAAATATTAAGTGCATATTAATATTTTATGTTGTCTATATTTTTGGCTGACTTTTCCAGACAAATTCATTTCAGAAATTTATCCCTTTTAATATTTCATGCATGTCTAAGAAAATAATTTACATTCCAGACGAATGAATACGAAATAAGTATGATATTTGTTGAAAAATTTCAAAAATAATACCACGCACACTTTTATTAATAATATTTTATTAATATAAAAAAAACGAATAGCGATTCAAATTGATTACTACAATTATTAAAATACTATTTGGAAACACAATCTAAGATTTTTCCAAGTTTAAATATATATATTTTGTTTGGTCGATATTATTCTTTTTCTGTTTGAATTTTTAAAACCATTTAAAATTTGATATTCTTGCAAGATTCCATGAATTCCGTATATATTTAGCCAGAAGTCAGAAGTCCATAAAAATAACATTTGAAAAGGTCTTAATTCATACGAATGTTTTTCCAAATAATATGTAAAATTAGAATTGCCCCAAAATTTTTGTCAATTTGATTTTTATTTTGAGTACATAAAAATTTCCAGATATGTTGTAAGGGTTTTTTTTCGTCACAGAGATCTTCCAGGGAAATTTTATATTTTTACGACTATTACGTAAAGAAAATTTCCCGATAAATCTCCTATCATGTCAAACATGATCAAAAATTCAAATGTATAAAATTTTGTATATTTTATTGCTTAGAAGATACAAGTTAAAAAAAAGGGCCAACTTAATTTGTTGGAAATTGTTTTCGTAAGAATGGATCTTATAATATTTAGCAGGTGTTTTCACAAACAATCTTCGAATTGATGATGCATGTCAAAGTATATGTAAATAGAATGCAAAGAATGCATACAAATTGTTAATAAATATAGTCTTCTGAGAGAGAGAGACAAAAATATCAAATCAATCTTAAAATAGTCGCATTTAAGACTAGAATATTTTACAACTTTCCGAAATTGATTTTATTTATTCTTTCAAAATTTACTATTTAATTCGTCATGACTTGGAAACAGGAAGATGATATTTTTCACAAATTTCCAACTTTCGAAATCATATTAATTAGACCAAATCGTGTAGAATAGAAAAAAGAAATATGCTGGAGGAACGTGTAAAAAATTACGTTGATAGAAAAAGCTACAGAATTTCAACTTTGTTAATTTCTTTAAAACAATTTCTATTAATATTAATTTAATTTATATTCGATAATTTTTTATTTAGATTGTAATATATTAATTGCTATGATAATAGCTAAATTTTTATTTAAAAAAAAAACAGCAAAAATATTTTTATCATTTGTAAATAACGTACAAAATTACGTGCATTAGCATGTTGAAAAATTATATTTCAAGGAAAATATGATGGAAAAATGAAATATAAATTATTCAATGCTGGTAACACTTATTGTCTTGAAGTTACTACTGTCACAAGAATGGAAAAATTATTTCCAATCAAACGATATAAATTTATTTTTCTACTAAACTACATCCACCCTCCTAATTTTGAAAATAGGCTGTAGGTTCTTAGGGATTCAGTATTCCTAATGCCAACCATATTACAATTATGCATCAATTGGTAGATATATTATACCGTATAAATGTTACAGCAATTCTAGAGTGCCATATATGTATTGTTGCTTAAACGTTATAAATTCAATTTTTAAATAAAATTTTTTTAAATATTTTTCTGGTTTTCAGTCGCGTATACCGTATAAATGTTGCTGCAGAATTGTGCCATTGCTTATACTGGATAAATGCAATTATTGAAAATTGTACAATTTTTTTTAGGATTCATAAAAATTTGTTTTTGGTAAATGTTATGCTCTGAATTACTATTAATAAAAACCAATTATAAATTCGAAATCTCTTTTACCTACCCATACACTATTACTATGAAATCAATTTTGTAATTTATCCTTCTAAATTTGTCCCAGAGAATCTCACTTATCGATTTAAATAATAAAATAAAAATTTGTTGAACATTTCGAAAATTTCCTTTGTGCCACTACGGAACTACGATCGTTTATAATTCATTAATAAATCTGTGGTTTCACCTTCGTTTGTGGTTAGTTGACGTCTTCGATTTTCAAGGAAACCCTAATAGGCAGCTATAATAATAATAATAATAATAATAATAATAATAATAATAGTAATAAGACTAATAATCATAACAGCATAATTCTGTGGCTTTCGTAATCATTTTCTATGCTCACGCACAAAGAGGTTAAATTACAATTAAATTTCCTTATTAACTAGTTAGTTTACTATTCGTTTACTTATATATTAATTTATAAAAGTGTAAAATTTCATTATACATATTGTATTATAGCTTAGCATATTATTTCTGATGTTAAAAATCAACTTATTTACTTTAAGCTTTCATTTAGCAAATACGGGAAAAATAATATTTTTTACAAAAAAAATAATAATAATAACGCAAACCATATGGAAATAACGATTGAAAAACTAGTCATATTTTAGAGTGCAAATTACAAAACACCCGGAAAATTGCTTTAACTAAATAAATACTATATATCGTATCGTTTATAAATTTTCATGGATTTTCTGCATATCATTTTGTTGTTAATCATTTGTGATATATGCTCGTTAGATGGTACATAATTCGCTGCATAAATTACCATCTAAAATGGTATTTATCTTAATATGAACAAGTTGTTATTAAATGTTTTTTTGCTGACATTTGTAGGTGTACAAATAATGGCTTTCACGTATGAATTTACCTTATCTTTTCATCATTTCTTTTCTATTATTATAGGCGAGTTTAATTCAGTTTGTTCAATATTTTAAATATATTTACAATTTGTGACAAAAAATTACAATCATTTATCAAAATCTCAATAAATTTCTTTTTTTATAACAAAAAATATTATCGTTGTTCTTTTTAAAAAATATTATAGTTTTTAACACTGCAGAAATATTTAAAATTAAAAATCTTAAAAGTTATTTAAAAACATATATTAAACTACCTTGCTTACTTACAAGGTTATCATTCTAAATCATGTTGGATTTTTGATAATTTCGAAAGTATTAAATTTAAAGTATGAGAAAGGAATTGATATATTTCTATACTATGAGAAAAGGTATTTTAAGCGTACCAATTGATACCACCAAAAATTACATGGTTGTGTGGCTTGTGGCACCTTTTATTTGAAAGTCCATATAGCCCAGATTAAAATCTGGCAGTTACTTATAAGTTTTTAGAGCCCCACTTATGACAATTTTGCTTTTTTACTTATTAGATTATCGCTGAAGTTAATTTGTTCAATTTATAATTATGGAGAAGGGGTTAAATAAATTGTACAGGATCGATTCATCTTCTTAATTGCGAAAATGTGCGGTGACTTTTCTATTTAACAACACCTCCCCCTCTCCCCACCACTGCCAAAAATCATCGCTAAAAATATTCACATCGAAAAACAAAACGTTTTGTTCACCTAAGAAATTGATTTTTTTATAAAGTTATTTTTTACAATATAAATTGGTAAATCGCTTATAACATACAAATGTTATAGCAAATCTAGAGTGTGATGTGTATCATTGTTTATACCTTATAAAGGTAATTTTGTTGTATGTTATTCCAACAACAAAATTACAAATTATTGTTTTCCTGATCGTATGTCACTTAAACCTAAACCGTATAAATGTTACACCAAACCAGCGTCATTGCTTATATCTCATAAGTGCAATTTTATTTATGGTTATTCCAACAACTAAATTACAAATTACTGTTTCGCTGGTCGTAAGTCGCTTAAACCGTATAAATGTTAGAGACCAAACCAGCGTCATTGCTTATACCTTATAAATACAATTATATTTATGGTTATTCCAACAATAAAATTACAAATTACTGTTTCGCTGGTCGTAAGTCGCTAAAACTGTATAAATGTTAGAGACCAAAGTAACTTAATTGCTATAAAGGAAGGGTGGGCCATTTATTGTTTTTGTTTTTAAACTAAAAGAAAACAGAACATTAGAAATTTTTATTAAAAATGACCGATGAATTTATTACAATTATGTATAAATAATAATATCATTAATATTTACCACTACGGCCCAGTTTGCAAGCCTGCTTCTGGCCGTTGCAATAAAAGTGGGTCTCAATTTCTTGTCAAATGTTGTTCTTTAGATCTTCAATTGTCCTGGGATGATTGGCATACATTTTTCCTTTCAAATAGCCCCAAAACAAAAAGTCCAACGGTGTCAAATCGTAAGATCTTGGCGGCCAATTTACATCAGAGTTTCGTGACACTATTCAATCACCGAATTTAGTGCCTAGCAAACTGATGTGTGGTTCGTAGCGTTGTATTGTGAAAACCAAAGCAGTAATGGCCTCTTCTTGCTCATTTTCGAAGAATAACAGCATATTGATTCCACCAGTCCATAAACCGCATCAAACACTGCTCTTTTTGTGAATGCTTTGGTTTTTCCTAAACCACATGAGGGTTTTCCGCGTCCCAAAATTGACAATTTTTTTTTATCGTTGTGAAAATGTGCTTCGTTGCTAAATATGATTTTCGATGAAATATCATTTTTACAGAACCACTCCGTCCGCTTTCGTAGTAAGTTTGGATGATTAAAATGCGTTGATCTGTTATTGATGACAGTATAACTAAAATTGTATTGACAGTTGTTAAAAAAAATTTCATGCCACGTCTGTTTTGACAGATATTTTGTAAGTTGAAGAAAAAACCCAACAGATGGCCCACTCGATACCTTATAAATGAAATCACCGCAATTGTCTTAAAAATTACATTTTGTAGAAAATATATTGCCATTAAAATTAAAAATGCTCTTAAAAATTTCAAATAAAAAATGTTTTTTTTTTATATTTTTTTTTACCAAAAAAATTTACGTATTGAAGAAAAATTTAATTTGGAGGAGTCTGGGTTCATAGAGCATGTAATCTTTGGTGAAATTCGAATTTTCTAAAGTTTTAAAATCTCTTTCACGTATTCATATCATCATACTTTTACATAAAGTAGAAATATTTTAAAATTACAATGTTTCTTATGAATTTTTTTTCTTTTTTTGTTGGATGCGTATTGAATTTTAATGTATTTATAATTTTATAGGAAAAAACTTGAAATTTTAATTAATTATTTTTTGTTGTTGCTTTTCACTGGTTATTGTTGAGTATATATTATTGTTAAATTGTATATTTTTAAAATTAAACTTACAACATTATAGGTTTTCATCATTTCAATTTTGCTATAAAATTTTAGTTTTTTTCTTCCGTTTTGTAATTTTCCAAAAGCTTTATTGTAAATTTCTTTAACTTTAGCTACGAGTGCGTGGGCTTTTTTTTATTAATTTTTTTTAAAGCAAAGTATTTGAAATTTACAGAAAAGTGTAATTTCAGATTTCGATACGCTCTAATTAATTTCCCATTTACGTAAAATTCAACTTTTTATTTCATAGAAAAAAAAGTCTAGATAACATTTAATAAAAATTTGAAATGTGGTTTTTGTAAATTATAAAAGAAAATTTCTTCTTTTTTAAACTTCTTTGGTGGATTAGTTTTCTTTTTATTATTACAATATTATTAGAAGAGTATAAATTTTATATAATATTTTTATTTATTGTAGAAAATGTAATTTCAATGAAGTTTGAGGGTTGAAAATGACTTAAAAAATATATTGTAGCCAAATTTCGGAGTAGCTTTATTATAAAGTGTAAAAAAATAATGCCCCCTTCTCGGATTTGTGGGTAAATTTTTGTATTTTTTTTAAAAAAAAATACCTAATTAAAATGGGGCTAGTAGAAAAACATTTTTATAATCTATACACAACATATAAAAATATAATAAATTTTAGGGGTAAATTATAGTCCAAGGTGTGTGACTATGTTTTTAGTTTGTTTCGTTGTTTCTTAAATTTTTTGGGAATTTTAGTATTTTTCTTTATTATTTTTAAATATAAATGAAAAAAATAACTCACAAAGTGTTATTTTATAACTTTAAAAAAAAATTAAATTTTACCTTTTTTTTTGCTTTATTTTGCCGATGGTTTCCAATCAAAATATCATTATTCGTATCTAACGTATCTGTCAGTTTCTTCCATAGAACGTGTCCTTTTTCTTGTAATAATATGCGGAATGTCTCTTATCTTCCCAATTCCTTAATATCATTTTCACATTTTATACTTGAAATCTACACCAAATGGAATAATAATTCACACTTTTGGATTTTTTTTTTGGTTTTTGTAACACAATCTACAATACTTTATCATTTTAAATAACTGGATGGATACCCATTAATCTAACTATAGCCGCATTTGGCATTTGAAACAATCTTCTTATTGGGGGTGAAAATCTGTCATCGACTTGTCTTTATAAATAAAATGGTTTGTCTTACAAATGTGACATTTATTCGGTTTGTGTAGAAATTTTTCATAAACTCAATGTTAAAAAGTAGAAATTTCTTAGTTCGAATGTAAGAATAATAAATCTTCTAATATTATGCTTTGTTATAAGTTTTTTTTTTCTACTTTTAATTAACGAATAATAAACTAGAATAATTTACATATAAAAAATATACAGAAAAATATGCAAATTCTTTAAATGAGATGAAAATTACAACAAAATATCAGTGAGCATTATTAGTTTTTACTATTAAAAACTAATCCGTATGCTTATAAACAAAATATTGGGTTGTTCGGAAAGTAATTTCGTTTTTTTTATAAAAATGAAAGACGATTTGCTTATAGTGAATTAATATTTTATTCAATTAAATATTATCTAGTATGATCCAAATACCCTTTGCCATCTTTCTGGCAGTAGCATGATTCTACGCTCATAAAATTTTTGTTCTTTGCTGGCAAAAAAACTGCTCCAAGCCATTTTTGACCTCCGCATTTGAATTAAAAGTTTTACCGTCTAAAAATTTTGTAGAGATGGGAATAAATGATAATCGGATGATGTTAGGTCTGGAGAGTATGGTGGGTGTGGCCGTATATCCCATCCAAGCTCTAAAAGCTTTTGCCGAGTGGTCAAACTTGTATGTGGTTTCGCATTATCCTGTTGGAACACTACACCTTTCCTATTGACCAATTCTGCCCTTTTTTCTTTAAGTGAATCATTCAATTTGTCCAACTGATGACAGTACACTTCAGATTTGATCGTTGTGTTGCTCGGTAGAAGCTCAAAATAAACGATTCCTTTGAAATACCTTTCAAACAGATAGCATAACCTTTTTTTTAATGAATATTGGCTTTCGAAGTGCTTTGAGCCAGTTCATCTTTTCTACTCCAGGATTTTTTGCACTTAACATTGTTGAAGACAACCCATTTCTCGTCCCCAGTGATGATATGCTTCAAAAATGGATCGTTTTCTTGACATTTGAAAAGCAAATCACAAAACGGCAATGCGACAGCACAGAAGATGAGGAACCCCATATGTTGAGCTTTGAGATAAAACCTAGCCCTTTTAAATAATCATGAACGGTCGAATTCGATAAATTCAATCTCCCAGCGATCTCACGAGTTGTTATTCGCCGGTTTGCATCAACTAATGCCTTAATTGTGTCTTTATCAGCAAACCAAATTATTTTCCGAACAACCCAATATATTGGGTTAAAAATAAATTAATTAGATCTAAAAAAAAATTTAAATATTTGTTCATGTTTTTTTTTGTATTTTTTGTGAATTTTTTATATTAAAAAGAAGAAAAATGTCTAAAATATTGAATCAATTTTTCTATTAAAAGGAAGAAAACTGTCTAAAATATTCAAGTTGACCACAAAAAAGTAATAAGACTGGCTCAGTGGTAGCAATCTGGCAATACTGCAGACTTCCTGTTCACATAACTTGACCCTAAGTCCCTCATAAACTTTGAGGAACATTCCTTATCAAAGAGCGCATGTTTTCCTATGGCATAAAGCAGTTTTAGAGAGTCTAAAAATAGTGGAAAAAACTCTTCAAGGAGACCTTAAAAATCGAAAACTGTTAAAAATGTGAAAGGAGTGAAAGCTCTAGCAAAGTCAGACGATCGTCAATTAACATTGAAGCTTCTTGAAAAGCTCAAAAATAGGGTTTTTTCTATCTGATTGTACGAGGTCTGCTCAAAAGTATTACGAATTTTGAATTTCCGATGGTTACGTATATTCGATTTTCGATTTTTTGTGGCGTTGTGTTGGTACTCATGTCTCTCACTTATGCCGACAAGTTCGGCCGTTTTGAATTTTCAGTTAATTTTTGACAGCTGCTTTGCTTGCACGTGTTTTGGTTCATCTTCGATTTTGGCTCAATTTCGATCAAAAACAGCATCGCATTAACATTGCTGAGGAGCTGTTGGACTCTCTCCGCGATGACCCAAATTTGCTGCAGAGGGTCATAACTGGTGACGAATCATGGGTTTATGGTTATAACGTGGAAACCAAAGCTCAATCATCCTAATGGAAGTTGCCGCACGAGCCAAGTTCGGTCGAATGAGAAGGTCTTGCTTACAGTTTTCTTCGATTGCAGGGGCGTGATGCATCATGAGTTCTTGCCACAGAGTAGAACGCAAGTTGCACGAAGCAATCCGCCAGAAACGCCCGAATTTGTGGAAGAACAACCCCTGTGACTTTTTCTTGTTTACGAAACTGAAGAGTCCCATGAAAGGACGACGCTACGCTACGATTGAGGAGATAAAGACGGCATCGAAGGAGGAGCTGAACAAGATCACAAAAAACAATTTTTTTGAAATGCTTCCAGGATTGGGAAAAACGTTGACATAACAATTCCAGTTGAAGTCTTCTACCACTGCTACGAAGAGTGAAAATAATGTCTCCGCTGACATGTAGCCGAGCAAAGGAATTACTTAAAAGGGGATAACATTGATGTATAAAATTGTTGCCCCAAAAAAATCCACCAAAACAGTTACATTAATTTTCTAGAAAAATCAACAAAAAATCTTTTTATTAGTAATCTTTTCCAAGTAAATCCTTCCTTTATGTTTACATTAATTTCTAATGAAAAAAAGTTATTTTTCACCAAAAATTCATTAAGAAACTGTGCGAAAATTATACTGAACTTCATATGAGATGAGTCGATTTATATGTAGATAAATACTACAAGAAAAAGCTTGACCATGACCTTGATAGAAATAGCTTTTCTGACGAAACATTCTTCTTTGTTTGTACATAATCCCACCCACATGGGATGTGCTGCTGAGGATTCTATGCCGAAGCTTTGTCTCAATCGATGAATATTATGATTGGTCAGTACAAAATTGGCACATTGCTGGTGGTAAGTAGAAGTTCAAATGAAATCTTTTCACTTATTACGAGGGAAAATTCATCAAAATATAATAGCATCTATTAAGTGGAAGTTTTGCGAATAGAAAAGATTGTGTTATTATCTAATAAAAAGAATATTAGAAAAAATATTCTCTCAATAAATTATGATGGAATGGAAAATGTTCCTTGATTTTCTTAAATGTCTTTGCAATTTTCCAGACAGACAAAACATATCTGACGAAAATAAATTTACTGTCAATACACTTCATTAAATCGATATGTTTCGGTCGGATTTCAACCCTTACGTTTAACAGAATCCGGGGTAAATTGGTATTTGATACGAAATATATGTGCTGGCTTGTTTTGTATGCATGAAAATAGATACGGAAACGATTCTGAGTAATTGATGACTCTTCGCATTAGGAAATATGAATTGATGATATCCAATTTCTGTCTTTATTTTTAGTATTCTTTTTAGAGTTAAGATGAAAGATTTTGTTGACATATTCTGGATTCCATATCTCTCCACAATTTTTATATGTTTTCAATTTGTTATTTTTTTTATTTTTGTCATACTATAATAATTTGTCACCATAGATAGCATGAATCATTAGAAAATAATTCCTAAAGTGTAGCTAATCATTTTTTGTGTATATTGTTGTACATAAAAAGATTTTTAACAAATACGTGATAATTTATTTGAATTTTTTTATTTTTTTGGTTTTGTTTACAAATATTTATGAAAATAGAATTATAGTATTGATTTATTACAATTTGATCATCTGAAATTATTATAAAATAGTTTTACAAATACGTAATATGTGGTAAAAAGTTTTATTATTTTTTTAAAGTATGCCTAATTTATCAAAAAATCTTTTGATATTGTCATGTTCCTAAAATCAAAGATGTTCTCTTGTCATAGTGAGTTTTGGGAACGTTTATTGGCAATTTGAAAATATATTCAAATATTATTAGTAATAGTATTTAATTTTTGAAAAACTTTTCTTTATGACAAAAATCTTACCACATATTTGGTGTTTTTTTTTAAAGCCAATTAAATCTTCTTTTAAAAAAAAAATACAATACAATTTATTTTTGGAAAAATTATTTAAATACAAAATTTTTTGCTATTAATTTTTAAAAATAATTTAGGTGCCACCACGGCTGTTTTTGACAAATCTCATCCAATCGACCCAATTTTTTCACCCCTTTTTTGAGTAAATAGTGCCTTATCTTCACTATAAGTTAATCGTCACTTATCGTACAAGGTGTCCATTGTTACTAGTTTGACAATAAATAACAAAGACTTTACACGTTCTCATAAGAAATAATCGATTGTTATCAAATGGAAAGTTTTTACATACCAAATAACGATGTCGTCAGTAGCGCCATCCATTGGAATCACATGTCATTCCGGTCTATGTGTATGTCTTTCATATTTTCTTGTTCGAACCAGAAGTCGTTGGGGCCTACAATGTGTTGCAGAAAAGGAATAGGAATGATTTTTTTTAGGCAATCATTTTTTGTTATTTTTATATATCAATACTGTTTCCTTCAAATTGATTCCCTTGGACCTTGTATACACGCTCCGTAGGAATGCTCGAAGTCTTCAGCTGCAATCGATAACAGCCAGCTCAGATGCAATTCTTTAAATGTTATCAACGGAATGTTATGTTTAATATTGGTGAACAAAAAAAATTTATTTGGATTGAGATAGAATAAATAAAGAAACTAGGGAACCACGGGAATTCTTATTTGCGACAAAAACTTGGTAATGGAGATGGCCTTATAACAGGGCGCATTGTCATCGTGAAGCATCCAAGAACCCTCTCACTTATTCCAAATTTTTATCAGTTTTCACGATAACGTCGCATAGTTATCGAACGGCGTTGACAGTTTTTCAAGGAGCGGAAGTACACATTATTGTGAAATTGCTCTCAATGGCAATCTCATTACTTATCTACTATACCGCCTTCAATAGTTTCCATGTTTTTTTGAGATATAAAAAAAGTCGATTTTGTTTCGGATGAAAAAAAAGGAACCGACGATGCCGCAGAACACAACAAAGCATATTTAGTGGCTCAAGTTTTGTAGATTTCCGCCTCATTCCAAAAGTGACAATTTAGCATTTTAGCAAATTAATTGAGATTCCATCCCTCAACACTATTTAGCGATAAAAAAAATGAGCGCCAATCCTCAACACTATTTAGCGATCAAACCACTTCGATGTGTATTACAAATTGACTACTTATTTCCGACGACAATTTGGATAATTTGGAAACGTTGTTCAAATGTGCGTCTATCAATGATGAAATAGCAAATTATATATTGAGTAAAAATCATAAGCAGACTTTGACAGATGACAGTTAGTTGCTTTGACAGCTAACTAACCTTATCGGGAACTTTATCAAACGCCCAATATTTTTTTATTTGAATTATGGCTCCTTGCAACTTTTCGTAAGTCAAACTTAGCAAAATAATTGAGGCAAAAATGAGCCTGATGCCTGAACACTATTTAGCGATCAAACCACTTCGATGTGTATTACAAATTGAATACTTATTTCCGATGATAATTTGGATAATTTAGAAACGTTGTTCAAATGTGCGTCTATCGCTAAAAATCATAAGCAGACTTTCACAGGTGACAGTGGGTTTGACAGCTAGCTAACTTTATCAAACGCCCAATATTTTTTATTTAAATTAATTTTCCTGAATAGACACTTAGTTTTACAGTCACGGAATGCAGCTTTTAATCTTTAAATTACTTTCGTTACTTTACTACACAATATAGAATTAATAAAAAAAAACTACTTTTAAAATTATAATATGAAAATTTTATTTTCAATTAATTCATATTATACAGATAAGATGATAAAAATTTTCATTTATTTACATATCTACATAATTAAAAAATTTATATCCGTTAAAAAAAAAACTCGATAAGAATCTTTTTTTTTTTAAATTTACATAAGATTTTTTTCTATCGATTGACGTCAACATTTTCCTTTGAGCATCTTATTATTTGGCAATTCTTTGCTATAGATTTTAAGATAATATTATAATAATATACAACAAATGCAAGACTATAGAGTACTTTTGACTATATAATACTTGTATAAGATTGGATAGATTTAATTATGACGTAGATTAAATTACGGGACAATATATAAATTATTGCTATTTTCAATTAATCTCTTGTGGTAATGACATTTGTGAGGAGAGTCTGTTTATTTGATGATGTTTATTTATTTAATCTTTTATTTTTTTGTTTATTTTTCGTTTTGCTAATGCCTCAATAACTGTTTTCATAAAGAGTTTAATAAAGTTGTGTGGTCTCTGTTCTGAACCGATTCCAAGTGCGTTCGTTATCTTATGTCCAATACGGAGCATAACCACCGCCGCCGTTTTAATCTTAAATCGATTTCTTGTATCCTTGTTAACTTGAATGAGTATACATACTTTATTGTGGGTGGATGAATGGATCAGTTTGAATGTGTGTATGTGTGTGTGTGTGTACGTCCATACATAATTTTTCTGCGCACAAAATTCTCTTGAGAGACGTTTTCAAGGTCACCCCCACAACATTATTCTAACATGATCTCAAATCTTCAAGCAATTTTCTTTTTATCGTATTTTCTCTCTTCTTTCTTCTTTCTTTTATGCACATACACATATATATATAAAGAATATATAAGCAATTGTAAATGTGTTTAGTTTTTTCTTAACCTTTTCTTTATATGAATAAATTTGGAAATTGTTCAAATAAAATTTACTTAACGGCAGCAATATCGAAGATATTTGATAGCAAAATTTATATAAAAATTTTTTTTTCATTAATTTTAATAAAATTTGAAAAATTATTTCCATTTTGGAAAAATTATTTACATGTTTTGAAAATAATAAAAATGATACTTTTTTTTATGTAGCTCAACTGTTTACTTATATTATAGTGAGAAAAAAATTCGGCGGGACTCTGAAAACTCATAAATGACTGCTGAAGCCATTGTATCCATAAAAAGTGACTGTCTAGTGTGCCTCGTACTTATTTAAAATGAAGAAAAATAAAACCGTTACTGTCTATTTTGAACGCTATAAAGGCATGTGAAATTTTAACCTGATCTAGTCCGTATGTGGTTTCAAAAAACAGGGTGCAGAAAGCCACACACCCAACAATGGCAAGCAGGGTCCAAGAATTATACGCATTTGAAAATTTCATTAAAATCTGATTTTTAAATGTAAACAAAATAGGACGAATCAATTTCTTTGAAAGTAAATTATTTAGAAACGGATACTGACAGTAAGGATATATTGGATATGAGGTATTTAGGATCATGCCAACAAAAACGTGTACACGTTTCATAGTCAAAGTTAAGTAAACCTTTTAATTAATAATACACCACGACTCAAATCTAAAAGTAAATATGAATTCACATTTCAATTAATTGAATTTTCCTATCAACAATACTGATTGTGTTAAAACTATTTTTAACTATTCAAGCACGTTTCCATATTTAAATAGGACACCGCTGACTATATTATCCTCTTTGCTTCGTCATAAGCAAATATCTGGAATATTATGAAAACTAATATCAACAAAATGAACGTTTTTATACGCTTCGCTGTTCTTGTTCTTGTTCTCAATTCGTTCGAAATAAAATTGCATTTATCGCATTTTAATGCACATAGTACAAGAGATATGATATACGAGTAATGGAGCTTTAATGTATAGTATGATGAAATTATATTTTTGTGGATATACATTTTAAGAAAATTAGAAACTGTGTTTTTTTTTTTTGGTATTTACAAAAAAAATTGAGAAAAATTAAAGTTGCAAAAGTTTTTTCAAAAAAAATGTTGACCTATAAAATTTTTTTCTTAATGCAGATTTATAATTTTGATTTGTGCATTTTGATTTATTTATATAGAAATTATTGCCCTCTTAAAAGTAACAAATTTCTGAATTTTTGTTGTTTTTTGAAACGTTAGAAAGTTTATAAAATTATAGATTTTTATGAATAGATGACAAAATGTTGTTGTAGACAGAAGCTAAAAGACTGTTGGCAAATGTGTTATTTTCTTAAAGCTGGATTATAGTTTTTCTTCGAAAACAGAATAAGGTGGTGTGTGATGGCCATAATTAGATAATTAACAGCAATACTAGAACTATGAGAATTGACGTCAAAATCAATATTATATTCTGAAAAAAAGAGAACTCAAGCAACAGAAAAAGTTATTATGTAAATTATGATGAAAATCATTTCTAAACATTTTCTTTTCCTTTTTTAAAGAAAAAATTGCTGATTTAAGATGCAAAATAGAATATTTAAATAAATTGTAAATAAAATTAGTACTAAAGATCTGCAAAAAAATAAAATAAAATATTTTATTAAAACAATAACTTTTAAATTAATTAATTCAAATTTCGATGGAGAAAGTATACGTGGGCTACTATATATATTTCTGGCCTAATAATGAAAATGCGAATATTTATCAACGAAAAAGGTTTTATTGTTTTTCAAAATATTCTCCATCAAGATTTATACACTTTTGCATGCGCTCAAACCAATTTTCGAAGCACTTTTTCCACTCCGATTGAGACACCTCCAAAACATGGTTTTTGAATGCTTCAACAGCATCTTCTGGCGACGAAAATCGTTGACCACGCATTTTTTTCTTGATGTGTGGGAATAAAAAGAAGTCATTGGGTGCCAAGTCAGGGCTGTACGGAGGATGACCCATCAATTCGACGTTTTGTCCGGTCAAAAAGGCGCTGGTTTGAGCCGATGTGTGAGAGCTCGCATTGTCATGGTGCACAATGATTCGACTTCTCTTGTTCGTTTTTCGAATTTCTCCGAAGACTTCAGGCAAACAAATGGTGGTGTACCACTCAGAATTGACCGTCCTACGTTGCACAAGCGGAACAGTCGCCACATGACCAGTTTTGCCAAAGAAACAAGCGACCATTTGCTTCGAAGTGCTTCTTCCACGAACAACTTTCGTTGGATTTGACTCGTCTTGGAAGACCCACACGGTCGATTGCTGTTTTGTTTCGGGCTCATACGCATAGATCCATGATTCGTCACCTGTGACGATCTTATAAACGTCTTTTGAAGCACCGCGATCGTATTTTTTCAGCATTTCTTTACACCAATCCACACGAGCCTTTTTTTGAGCGATTGTCAAATTGTGCGGGATCCAACGAGAACAAACCTTTTTTACGGCCAGGTGTTCATGCAATATCGAATGTATGCTGGTGGGAGAAATGCCTAGGCATGCCTCTATCTCACGGTATGTCACATGACGGTCTTGCATTATCAGTTCACGTACGGCATCGATGTTTTCTGGAACAACGGCTGTTTTTGGACGACCTTCACGGAATTCGTCTTTGAGCGAGCGTCGGCCACGATTGAATTCGTTGTACCAGTTTTTCACAGTGCTATAGGATGGTGCTTCATAGCCATACAAAGATTTAAGTTCATCGATGCACTCTTGTCGTGATAATCCACGTCGAAAGTTGTGAAAAATGATCGCACGAAAATGTTCACGAGTTAATTCCATTTTTTTGCCAAATTGATTTTTTCAAGTCACTGTAAACAACACAAATGATAGTCGTACGTCAAAACGTTCTGAGTACGTTTATGCTAAAAAATGTCAAACTTTCCAATGGAAATGTCAGATCGCACCTGGCAACACTTAGTGTTGCCTAGGCCAGAAATATATATAGTAGCCTACGTATCCAATGTAAGAAAATTGTTAAGAGTTTGGAAAATTAATGTAAAAAGAAACACTTGAAATTCAGATTTTAATAATAGTTTTTTTTCTTCATAATATTGGTTGGATATTGCCATATTTAAATGGCCACTACGAAAATTCTTGCAGGACTCGATCCTTTTGAGGTAAATTTTGATAACTTTTTCATATATTTCGGGCTGTCGTTCGGGCTGCCATTACTTAAGGGAAGTTGGTTTTTAAATGCTCTTAAATTTGAGGATTGTCTCCGTATAAACGATTTTTTTGCTGAGCTACCAAAGCAAAAACTTCTAACAGCATCACATCAATTGCGGAGACCAATTAACATCACCAAATCTCGAAATTACGCGTCCTAATAACTATAAAGCTGAAATTTTGTGGCATGTGTTGCCGTTTTTTTAGACCCACTTATGGTTCGAATAAAAATCTTCAAAATCACACAAAAAAAGTAGTTGTCATGTGCCCTTAGTGCTCAGAATTGATCTCCCCTTTATCGTTGTCAAAGAATTGACGGCATTTTAAAAATTTTTTATAATCTTAATCCTGTCAATAAACATTATAAAATGGCAAACCTTAAAGCTGTCAAATATATATGTCATCATCTTGGATGACATATAACTTTGACAGCTGTCAAATGGCAGATCTGTACCTTCCGAAACACCATTTATAAACTAGGTCTGTTCAAAAAGTATCGCGAATTTTTAATTTCCGCGAGTTACGTATATTGGATATTCGATTTTTTGTGGCGTTATTTTGGTACTGATGTCTCTCATTAATGCCGACAAGTTCGGCCATTTTGAATGTTCAGTTAATTTTTGACGGCTGCTTTGCTTGCACGTGTTTTGGTTCGTCTTCGATTTTTGCCCATTCCAAAAAATGGATCAAAGAATCTATTTCGGGAAGAAGAACAAGTCACAGGGGGCCAGATCTGGGGAATACGGTGGCTGCGGTATTATTAGTGTGTTGTTTTTGGCCAAAAATTCGCACACAAGCAACGATGCGTGAGCAGGGTCGTTATCATGGTGCAAAAGCCAATTTTTGTTCTTCCACAAATCCGGGCGTTTCTGGCGGATTTCTTCGCGCATAACTTGCAGGTATTATTCCTTATTGACCGTTCTACCCTGTGCCAAGAACTCATGATGTACCACACCCCTGCAATCGAAGAAAACTGTAAGCAAAACCTTCACATTCGACCGAACTTGGCGCGCTTTTTTCGTTCTTGGCTCGGGCGGCAGCTTCCATTGGGATGATTGAGCTTTGGTTTCCACGTCATAACCATAAACCCATGATTCGTCACCAGTTATGACCCTCTGGTGCAAATTTGCCTTAGCAATGTTAATGCGATGCTGGTTTTAGTCGAAAATGGGCAAAAATCGAAAACGAGCCAATACATGTGCAAGCAAAGCAGCTGTCAAAAATTAACTGAACATTCAAAATTGCCGAACTTATCGGCATAAGTGGGAAACATAAGTACCAACATAACGCCACTAAAAAATCGAAAATCTAATATACGAGTACGTAACCCGCGGAAATTCAAAATTCGCGATACTTTTTGAACAGACCTTATATAAAAAAGGAAAGAAGCCAAAATTCACCGGATATTATCTAATAAAAATTCAACTTTTTAACAGAGATAAAACTTATTTTGATAGTTAGTCATTGTTAAAAATTAATTAACAATTTTTCGCAATTATTTAACGTCTATTTTCAAGTTTATAATTAAAAAATTTAAATAGAATAAAATAGAAAATTTACTAAAATAAACTGCAAAATTTTTTTGTATATAGTTTGAAAGGAGAATTAAAATTTAAATCTAAGGTTTTTTTATGAATACAAATTAAAGTCCTTGCAAATATGGAAGTTGTTATGTTGATAGAATGAAAGATATTTAACGAAATACATTTTTAGTAGTCCTTTAGCCAAATTGTTGAGATGGTCGTATTTTTTCCAAAAGCGTTCAGAATATTTGTGCTCGTATAATAGATGCGGTACAAATTTTTTTTTAAACGCGATTAATAATCAGTGTCCTTAGACCTGAGACCGCATTGTCAGAATAAGAAGAGAAACTTAAAACGAAAGCTTTCTTATACATCCGATTCTTTATACTAAATACGTGTATGTAGTCGAGGTAAGATGATTATTGTCCAAAATCAACGGTACTTTAAAGTGTCTGCTTACACAATCTTACGTATATAAATACCTTCTTTTGTACGTAGAAGTATAGTCCCAAGTACATTTCAATTGCCACCGCCAAATCCTTATAATATGTATTTGTATGCGTTATGTTGTTTCATATTTTTATTCATTTTTCACCAATATACTATACACCAGTCTGAATTGACAGGATAAGATTTACCTCCAATTCTATCTAGTGTATCTCGTATATTTGGCGCTTAAGATGAATTCTGAAGGTTGGATATGGAAAATATTCAAAAATAGCTACTACACATCAAAAGCAAACCACTACAAATACGCTTGAGTATTTTCGAATAAAATTTCACATAAAATGTGTATTCATAAAAATTCACTTGAAACTTTCATGAAGAATATCCTTTTACGTCAAGGACGTTTGATTTATTAGCTATAACAAAAACTAAACAAAAAATGGACTAACCATATTTATGACCAATGAATTGTCAAATTAAAATCACACCAGATATGACAGTTGTAAAAATGCTTGTATAAAAAAAACCGTAAATAAAAATATTTGTCGTTATTTGCACTTAAAATAGTTTTTTTTTTTTTTGTTAAATATAAATGAAAACCAGGTGATTTTTTTATAAGAATTTTAGTTATAGAAAAATTTGATGAGATTCTCAAAGAAGTTGATGATAAATTGAAATTAAGGAACTTCCGAAATTGTTCGTATTAAAGGTGTTACCACCAGAACTGAATTTGATTTCCATATAATAAATATTTTAACAGTATCTTTAGTTTTTATAAGCTTTTTTTCGCCTTTGTAATAGCCCTCCGCCCCCCTCAAGTGCTTCCGTTAATTGTCAACCACTCGTTATATCCGCCATCAAGTCTGCTGCCTGCTATTTATAGCAGGAAGAATCACAAATTTTTGGAATTGACTGTCATAAATATGCAACAAAAATTTTCCGTAGTTTTTTTGTTTTATATTTTAAATAAGCTTTTGAATGAGGAGAAAATTCATTTCAAATACATATAATCGTCACAAATCATTCTTTTAAGGATGTTCTGAAAATTCATAAAAAGATAATGTCCACCCCTCGTCGCAATACAGAATGTAAGGAGTTTTTTTTTTTTTTTTGTTTGTACGTAAATGTGTGAATTGATGTTAAAGGCCTTACGTTAAAAGAGGATAAAAGCTATAAGGACTGAGAAAATATACTGGATAAGAGAAAGAAATGTCTGCAGGGGAATCATGTGCATACAAATACATACGAACAGGGTAAAAGATTCACGGTTACGGGTAAGTATCCTACGCTTGTGAATGTATTTTGTGGGTGGAAAATCAATAAGCAGATTGTATTCGTATATTTGACTGGGGAATGCCACACCCTTTCTAATAGCACGTAATTTTAGTCTACATTAAATAAGTCAGCAAAATATTTGTACTTCTTTAAAATCGTAATGGGATGAGTAATGGGAACCAATGTAAACAGAGTCAGTCGGCTGATACCAAATGAAAATTATTAGAAAATAACCGTACACGTAGTAGAGGGAGGAGGGTTATTCTCTGATATTAAATGAAACAAAAAAAATTATAATTTTCACCTTAAATAATTTGAAATCACAAATAAAGTGAAGATTTTTCTTCAGGACAAATGGTTATTTATATAAATTATTGATGTTATGCGACTTCGAAAGAAGTCTTAGAGAGCATATAAAAAAATATCTTATAACTTTGGTTTTTAAGAGGTGAAAGTTAAATAAAAATCTTGGAAATTAAAATGAACAAGTAAAGAAAAAATACTTGTATTTATTTTAATTCTAATAAAAAAAAAACAATATTAAACTATAAATAGGAGTGTCGAATTGTGTTGGATGCCGGGTACCATGAGGGAATCATGGGAAATGAACGTGCCGGATCAGTTGGATGGAGAAACTCTCCGGAATATCCCCAATATATCTCGCCTAATTAACAAAATGACAAACAACATCCTCGGCCATATGGTATGTAGAAACACAGATTGGCCTACAAAACAAACCAGTCTATTCAACAATCCTTACCGAAATTCTGGGCACAAAACCTCTTCCACACATTTTGCGCAAATGCCAGCAAACTTGCTGAGCAAGGTTAATTTCCAAGTCCACTTTTTAACCTGGATCAAATGGCCTCACAGTCGTGAGGCTATGAAAATGATACCTAGCTCATGTCTAACGGACCTAACATACACAAAAACAAACAAACAACATTATTTATTTTATTATTATAAAATTTAAAAAAAAAACTTTTAAAAAATGCGTCGAACAAGCCTCTTTAACATTTTATGATAGTTTGTAAGATTCGAAGCATCCGGCCGAGCATTTTTTTTAACGTATCCTTTAAAATAGAGTTCCTGCAGAAGTGTTCCTAAAAAGATGGACTTGCTCGTCCCATAACACTTCTATGGGATTAATGCAGGGTGATTATGGCCAGTAATCCTGATTTGCAACAGTTTTTGATGTTGATAGCACGCTAAACACCAAAAATGTTTAATGTCGCAACAAAATTTGTGCTCTTGATAAGAAATGTTCACCATAGAAAAATTAGTTTCTGAAAAAAAAGTTTTAAAATCAACAATTTCGGGACTGTAAGCAGTAAGAGAGCGATCTGCCAATAGCTTGTATAGGATTATCCAATTTTTACTTTGGAAAGTAAATTTAACAGAAAAAATATTTTAAATTTAGATTTTTATAAAACTATTCATTATTAATATTTTTTAAACTCTGCCATAATACATAAAATAAAATTACTATACAATTTATTTTGAAATATTGTTGAAATTTTGCCATCTTATATAAAATATAATTGCTAGGAGAGACTTCTTTTGAGGTAAATTTTGTTGACTTGGCATATTTCTGACTGTAATTCAGCCAATATTTTGCGGATGTTGACTTTTAAAAACTCTAAAGTTTAAATATAGTCTTTTTAAAGTTTCGTTGAATGCCAAAGTTCAGTAGATTAGAAGTTTACTATTGATTGTTAGCTTCGAGCGTTTGTCAAGTAGTCTAAGAAGTTGTAGATAACGTCTGTTAGCCTCAACTCATTTTAGTCTAGTGTGAGGGTTCCATGTTAATCTCTTGTCCAGGTAACGTCCCAAATAACACACTTTATCATATTGTGGAATCATGTTACTATTAAGGTATAAAGAGGTAGGTTTTTCTTAACAAATAGTGAAAGTAATGTGAGCACTCTTCTGTTCTTTTAAACCTCACTCGCCATCTCTTAAACCAGGATTGAAGGTTGTCGATATGGGATTTTAAATTGTTGGAAGCTATGTCAGGATTTGTATGGATAGCAAGTATGACCGTATCATCTGCATAAGTAACAATGATAGTATTAGAAACAGATGGGATGTCATGGGTTTAAATAATATATAAAATGGGACCAAGAATACTGCCTTGTGGGACTCCGGCTAGAATAGGATATATTTCCGATGATTCTGAGTTAATTGCACCTTGGAAATGACGTTGGGAGAGATATGAATATATGATAAGATAATATGTTGATGGAAGAAAGCTCTTGAATTTCCAGAGAAGTCCAGGATTCCACACCCGATCAAAGGCTTGTGAGATATGTAAAAATACTCTTCGACAATACCCTTTCCTCTCAAGAGAGGATGCCAAATTGGTGATCAGGCATTATTTTTTTATTAACTAGGACTGGTTAGTCCAGTCTTTGGATGGAGATAAATTAGATATAACATTTTTATATACGAGTATTACATCATTTCGGATACTTTTGAATTTGTCAACTTTTTTAATTATGAGGTTTTTTCTATCTACAATAATATTTTGACTGTTAAATGACAATGACTCAATAGTACAGTCATTTCCGACTAGGCATACTAAACATTTATTTTAAATTAAGCAGCTTCAAAATTTATGGACACATTTTGCAATAAAATTATTATTATTAATCATACTTTATAATGTAAAAAAAAAAAAAAAAAATGGATCACAGCTGCAAATACTATGCTTTTTTTTGTGTAGAATGAAAAATTATTAGTTAATTGCTTAAAGTGACGAGAAACTAATGACAATCGGATTATTAACCTTTTTGTGGTTCGGAATGTAAAACCCTGTAATTTGATCGTTTAACTACCAAATAACGCATTAAAATTGTTCGGAACTCTATGAATAAAGGTGATTTTTCCATAGCCATATTTCCTGCTATGAGAGGAGATTTTAATCATCAGTGATAAGGCTCTTTTTTTATCGTAGATACGTCATTAACTAAAATTCCCATATATGGGGCTTTGGAACTCCACAAGTGACTATGAAGAAGTCATTTTATCCACACGAAAAGTACCTGCCTAATGTATTTTTTAGCCTGAAGAAAAGACCGATACCGTCCTGTATTTCTTTGAAAATGAAGAAGAGACCGATGCCGACTGACTTAAAGAATTTTAAGTAGAATTATATGTGATCACAATAAAACAGCGCAAAAAACCATACAACACAAAAAATTTTGCTTCGCAGGACGCATCATTTTCAGATTTACTGATTTCAATTGGCCTGCAAGATCGTTTAATTTAACGCCGTTTGACTTTTCTCAAAAGTTCCTGATTAAATTTTAAAGCATTTAAAAGGCATTATCCGTCAAGTAACGATCGAATTAGAGCTCGTCATCAAAAATTACCCCAAAAAAGATCAAGTCCAAAAATTACCCCAAAAAAGATCAAGTCCAAAGATTATATTTCATGCATAATAGCACGGTCCAACTAATATAATGAAATTTATTAAAATCAATATTTTTAAATGTGTTTAATTTAACTTCGGATAATATTGTCTAACTTAAATCGTTCAAGTACGGAAATGTCATCTGATCAGCTGATTCAGTTCAATTATAGTTTTTGCGAAAAATCATATTATTCGTGTTCCGTTAATGGCTTCTTCAATGAAATTATTCATTTTTATTTATAAAAAATGAATAATTTTTATATTTATAAATAATATTTTATTTAATTTTTAATATAACTCAAAAATCGTTCACTTTATTTCACGTAAAATGTCACCTGTCACATAATCAAACACCGAAATATGTGTGGCAGTACTGCGATTAGCACTGAAAAATCGAAACAAAACTTCATTCAGCACGTTTCGCAATTGTGTCCACTCCCATAAGATTATGAAGGTTTGAAAATTTTGTTAAAACGGTCGCTTGTCAGAATGATTATAGCAATTTTTTGTTCTTAATTTAAGTGAATTTTTTTCAAAAATTTTATAAGAAATTTACACAAAAAAAACCATTGGTTGATTTGTGCTTTTTTGGGAGAAATTAATCCCCACAATTTTTAAATATTGTTTGACAATAACACGACTATCTAAAATGATACGAGTACTACCCATGCTGGGAGCTTGCAAAATAAAAATGCGGTCAATTAACTTTATCTGCGTTCATTGTGGCCCACTCAGGCAATATTTCCTCCTTATTTAATCTAAATGGTCAATGAGCGTTTTTAATTAAAGCGAATTTTCGTGTTTAATTCGATAGCATTACCCGAAAATTAAAAATAATAACCTTTACGCCCCATACCAAAAAAAAAAAAAAAATACAAATTTTATTGCATGAGTACTCAATCATGTTTTCATTCACCCACTTTCAATATAATTTTACTACCCCTAGAACATAGAAAGTTACTGATTGGTTAATGATTTGGAATTCAAATATACAAGCGGGTTTTAATAAAAATACTACCAAGTAAATAATTGGTTTTAGTTAATTTCTCTGTATAAAGATAAAAAAAATGTTTTTGATAAAAATTAATTCATTAAAACCAGATATAGATTTTTTTAAGTACTTTTTTTTAGTAAAAAATGATTTATATAATTACATTTTAATTATTCTAAATAAATAAAATTTACAAAAAAAATTTTAAAGATCTATATAGGGTCTTCTCGTCTTTTTCAAAATTTTTTGCTTTTTAACTCAAAATAATATAATTAAGACGGTAAATATCTCATCCAATCATTTATACAACAAGCCTTCAAATAAAAGACTAATAATAATTATGCTACCTTTGCACAGTTAAAATGCTACTTTTGCACAGTTAAAAATTTATAAAATGAATATTTTAATAAATATTTAAAATTTAAATAAATAATTTATTTTTTAAAATAAATTATAAAAAATTTACAAATAATAACTAATTCTAAGCTTATATTTTTGTACAATATTTTTAATATAAATTTTTTTAAATAAATATTATAGCTTATCCCATAATATTAGGTTGTCCGGAAAGTAATTTCGTTGTTCCTCAATAGAGGACTTAATTGTATTTTTTTCACAACCAACTTCACACTTAAGCCGCATAATCATATGTATTTTGACAGCTGACATAGCAAGGCTTCCTTGTGCAAAAATTCGATTGATTCTGCACAGTAGTTTTTGGTTGATAGCCTTTTCCAATAATGTGGAAATGAAAAAACAGGATCTTCGGCATATTTTACTATTTACTATGGAAAATATAAAAATGCTGTTCAAGCAAGAAAAAAATTATCCGATGTGTATGGAGAATATGTGTTAAGTGAGCGCCAGTACCAAAACTGGTTTGCAAAATTTCGATCCGGCAATTTTGATCTCGAAGATACTGCACGTTTCTGGAAGACACAATAAAGGCATTAATTGATGCAAACCGGCGAATAACAACACGTAAGATCTCTGATTGATTAAATTTATCGAATTCGACCGTTCGTGATCATTAGAAACGGCTAGGTTTAATATCAAAGCTCGGCATATGGATTCCTTATCTTCTTACGGAAAAAATGTGTGCTGTCGCATTGACGTTTGTGATTTGTTTCTCAAACGCCAAGAAAATTATCCATTTTTGAATAGAATCATCACTGGGGACGAGAAATGGGTTGTCTGCAACAATGTTAAGCGCAAAAGATCCTGGAGTAGAAAAGATGAACCAACTCAAATCACTTCGAAAGTCAATATTCATCAAAAAAAATGTATGCTATCTGTTTGGTGGAATTTCAAAGGAATCGTTTATTTTGAGCTTCTGCCGAGAACACAACGATTAGTTCTGAAGTGTACTGTCATCAGTTGGATAAATTGAATGATTCACTTAAAGAAAAAAGGCCAAAATTGGTCAATAGGAAAGGTGTAGTGTTCCAACAGGATAATGCGAAACCACATACAAGTTTGACAACTCGGCAAAAAATTTTAGAACTTGGATGGGATACACTGCCACACCAACCATACTCTTCAGACCTAACAGCATCCGATTATCATAGGCGTTTTCCTTTGGAACAATTTTGCTACTAGTCGGTAGTTCTAGCTGTCATCATCTACTCTACCTCGAACAAACGAGCACATTGAACTGGGAGTTGCGCATACAATTTTCGTTAGGTGGATTCTAGTTGCTAAAGTGAAAATACGAGTAGATAGTTTTGCGGGTTCGTTGGTTATGTTGAAGAGTCATATTTTTGTCAGTATTGTTTATGTGTGAATAAACTCAGTTTTTATTGTTTATGTGTGAATAAACTCAGTATTGTTGCTGACTATTTTGAGGTTATGTTTCTACTAGTGCTTAGAATTTGGCTTTTCTTTGGTCATCTACTAGCAGCTACCGACTAGTAGCAAAATTGTCCAAAGGAAAACGCCTCATTTGTTCCGGTCTCTACAAAATTTTTAGACGGTAAAACGTTTAATTCAAATGAGGAGGTCAAAAATCACTTGGATCAGTTTTTTGCCAGCAAACAACAAAAAATTTAATAAGCGTAAAATCATGCTACTACCAGAAAGATGGCAAAGAGTATTCGATCGGACTGGACAATATTTAATTGAATAAAATATTTATTCACTATAAGAAAATAGTCTTCATTTTTATAAACAAAAACGAAATGACTTAATTGACAACCCAATATTTATATATTTTTAATATAAATTTTAAAAAAAAAATATATGGTAGCTTATCCCATAATAAATCTCTTAACAAAATAAAAATAATTTATTTAATAACTAAATTAAATTTAATTCTTAAAAAACTAAATACCTTTAAAAACGAGTATCACTTTTAATTTCTAATAAATTGTATAAAATTATTAATATTTTTTATTTAATAAATTCTGATACAAAAGATACAATAAATAACATTTTCTTATTCAATAGAAATTTTTCAAATTATTTCAATATTTTTGCACAATACCCAATAAACAATTATTAACAATATTTTTTCTATATAAAATACTGAAAAAAAATTAAATTAAAAAAAAAATTTTTTTTAATAAATAAATTTAAAATTTTAAAAATTAATAAATAATAATTAACTCAATTTAAACTGATTTGCATGGATTTCTTTTCAATGTAAATGAAATGCTTAATTAAATAAACTTTAAATTGTCATTAAAGATACACTTTCCAGTACATCTACTATGTTACCTATTTTTACATATTCATTTTTAAAATTTTAACCTGACATCATTATAGAATATAAATTTTAGAAAATTATTTTTTTTTTAAATATTCTGATAACGACGATATATAAATTGAGTAAACAACACAAAATTAGTCAATATTATAAAATATTACTATATCTAAATTTCCTTAAATTTTTTTTTATTATTTATATACCATAATTAATCCTTGGAAATTTTTACATTTTTCCACTTGCATTTCGCCATACAATCAAATAAAATTATTTTTGTACAAAAAATTTTGATTTTGGTTTTAAAGAAAGTATTTCCTTTTGATAACTTTTTAAAATTTTGAATTTGTTTACTTTGTAACTTACAATCAATGTTATTTAATTTATTTTTTTTTTTAATCAGAAAATTGCTTTGCGGTTTTAGTTAATCAACTACAAGTAAAATTTTTAATCGTTTCGTTTCTGAATATCTGGTCGACTGGACTTTAAATAATCTCCCAAGCACAACAAGTACGAGTATATCAATTTTCATGTTATCGCGATAAGCAAATTTACGTTCACATGGCGACAATTTACCACTTCTGATATGTGTCAAGCCGATAAAGTTCTCTTACAGAAATTCAGCCTACACTACCAAAGACGAGTGTTTAAGGCCTATTAAACAGTTTTGGAGTGTAGATTAAATTTTTCTTTCCCATGAACCGAAATGTTGATCCGGGCGGCGCGCATATCAGTGAGGTTTTTTTTTAGTGTTTATGTAAACATTTTCAATACGATTTAGTAAAAAATAACATTTTTCCAAAGTGAATACTTTTGTAACTTATGAAAAAATACGAGGATTTATTGACCCCATTTTTTTTTATAAATTAATATCAAAATTGAAATTCTTGTTGTAGTCATTATTTGTAAATATAAAAAAATGTTTTTTTTTTCTTAAAGTTTATTAACATAAAATGTATTTATCGTATTTTAATGCTGCAAAATAAATAGGTTGTTATCCAAAAATTAGGTTGTTATCCAAAAATTGGAATTGGGGAAGTAAAGTTTAAGAAAACAAATACTTACAATTCGGATTTTAAAGGAATTTTTATTCTATTATATGATCTAAATCTGGCCATTATACATGGAATGTATTTTTCAGGCTTTTAATATCTTATATTATTTTCCTTTAAACTATTCGATAAAAATTCATCAAAATTCTTTTATATGTATTTAAAAACAAACACCACCCCTCCCCTCCCCACTCTCAATCGAGAAAAAAAGAGTATTGTATTTATGCAAAAGAGTATTTCTACAACCAAAAACAAACCCCTAATAAACCCAACCCTCCTATTCTCTGCAAAAAAACCTATAACATCTGAAGTTACAGATTATAGAATAAAATTTTATTAAATTGAAACCATATTATTTGTCTTATTAACGAAAAAAAAATGAATTTTCCTATATAAAAATAAGAAAACGTATTGCAAAAAATACAACATTAAAAATTTCTTACCTCATTTAACATTATGGCTGATAGTCTATAAAATATAGCTCCGAATTATGCACATAAATGCGCAAACGACAAATGATAGATACATTGAGAAGAAAAGATACTTTTTTATTTATTTAATTCTCTTATAAAAATTTATAAGAGAAATTTTGCAAAAGGAAAGGCCTTTTTTTCAACGCATTTCTATCTAAATCTTGCCTTTTTTTCAATGCATTTCTATCTAAATCTTGTATGCATGGAATGTAACATCATTCAAACTGGTGATTACGAGATATCCTGCAGGACTTGATTCTTTTGAGCTAATTTTAAATGATTTTTTTTTGGGCATCACTTGACGGGTATTAGTTTTTAAATACGTCTTGGAGAACAATTGACATCACCACCAAATCTGGAACTTTTTGCAGCTAAAATTTGTTGCGTCAGTTTTTGAAACCACATATCCTTCAGATTTATTAAGTTCAAGTAACAAAAAAATTGGTTATCTTGGAACTTTTTGCACAATAAAGCTAAGATGCGTCATCTTTTGTATCCTCCAGATTTATTAAATTGAAGTCAAAAAATAATTGGTTATCAAACGGCCATACCGCTCAGAATTGACAGCAACGCCCTCTCCTTCTTTAGTTTCAAATTAATACATACTGGCTAGCGATAGTCTATGGCAACTAAACAAATCCTACCTTGGATTGCAAATATGTTTGAAAGCTGTTAAATGATAGGTTCTCCTCTATAACTCGGTATTTTGGTTATCCAGTGTCAGCGATGATAAAAATTTTTTAAGGGAGCAAATTTAAAATTTAAAACTCATATTGTAGATGATTTTTATATATTAAGTTAAAATTAAAAAGTACATAAAAATAATAAAATGGCAAAAAAAGGGCTTTAAAAAATTTCAAAAGATGATTAATTTTAATTTTTTTTTGTAGTACGTGTTCGTTTATCGAAAAGCCACCAACAAGATGTTACTGTCACTGTATTTCTGCGCTCTTTTATTCCGGTGTCAGCTTTTCCTATCCAGTTCTTGTACACTCTAATCAACTGCGACGTTATTTTATGTTCCTGTAACTATTTTGTAATACAATAAAATTTAATAAAAATCCTATACTGGAACGGTTTTTATAGCTAAAAATTACTACACATTAAATGGTAAAGTTTAAAATTACATATGAAATTTTATTGATCAGATTTAGATCAGATAACATTTTCCTATAGCCTTTTCGAAAATGATATGTCATAAAATATTTCGAATACACTCGTTTCGTAGATGGTTTCCTTTGTTTTCGAAAAAAAAAATTATGCAGTCAAAATTTTCATATTAAATTTATAGTCTTTTATGATTAGATGTATTTTTTTTATGGTTTCTCAAGAAATTTTGCTGGGGGTTTAAAGACGTGCAGGTATTTTTCTTTAGAATAATCGATAAAAAATGAATTTTGTTATAGTTTTTTTTTTTTTTTGACTAAATTGTTGGGTTTTTTTTCTTTTTGTTAAGGTGATCTAAAAGAATATAATTTTCCTGATTAATTGAAGATTAGTTGTTATAATGTCGATTTTGTATCAGGTTGCCATAATAATATCAGATCTAATTAGCTTTTATGTCTTTATTAGGACTTTAGTTTTTATATTTTTAATAGTTATATCTGAACGGATGATCTTAATACATTTTTCTGATAAAATTTATATTTTTTAAGTTAATAATTAATCAAATGAAGAAAATTTAATAAAAATCTATGCTTTCACAGATTTTTTTGATTGCTTATAAAATTTTATTAAGAAAATAAAATTCATTTTTATAGGCAAAAGAACTGTTTTAAATAAAGGAAATTTAAAGGAATATTTAAAAAAAATTTTCCTCGAAAATAGTTGTTTTTTTTTCTTTTGCCATAAAATCTTATTGTTAATTCTGGTTAAGGTGGTTAATCCAATGTTAATAACAATTTTCGAACCTACGGATGCTGGCAGGTACTAATCAAGTTGTAAAAATTTGTATGATTCAATAAAAATTTACAATAAATCCAATTAGGAAGCTAGTTGACTTACTAAGCCAATATGAACACATGAAAAATGTCGCTTCTATTTCTAAAACGACAACTGCTTAAAGAATACCTAATATCATATTACCTTTACAAGAGAAAAAATGCTCTTATCTTTTTCGTATCAACATTATAGATATTTGGTGTAAAATTTCACCTGAGCTACGTACACAAATTTTCCCATACGAATCGAATACAAATGATATGAAAAAATTTAATCAGCTTTTTCACGGAAATTAAAAATATCCAATCCATTCGGATGTATGTACAATATTTAATAATAAGTAATCTTACCTTTAACAATGGAATGATTATCATTTAGTGATATAAAATTGTATTAATCTATCAACATTTACGCATTCTCTTTTGCATAGAATAGTTGATAGGAATTATGAAAAGCAAGTACATGTACGGTTTAACCCGTATTAAACCACTCATACTTCTTGTCATATGGTTCATGGAAAAATGTGTATACCTTCCTATGAATACATAAAATCCCAGGTAAGAGACTGAAGTTATTTTCTCTTGTAATACGACAATGTTCATATGGTTCTATAGGTGAAATGGTGAAAATTCGTCTTAATCCTTATAGTCGTACACACTTATATATTGTATGTACATGTTGTGCATTTTAAAAGGTTAGCTCTCCTCATCGTAGGCTTTAGTTACTTATGATTACAAGGAATAAGGTCAACGTTTTTTTTTTCGGAGCATATAATTCTGTATATACTAGAGAAAAACTGTAAATCTCTTGGCACGCATAAACATAAAAATGATCATAAATTCATGATAAGATTGTCATTCTAAATTGCTAATGGAATTGATACACAAAAGGATATCTATCCTTTCTGTTTATTGCAGATTCTTTTTATTTATCCTAAAACATTCCGACGGAAAAAAAATATAATTATTATATTTTTTAATATATTGTACGAAGAGGGGTCTGTTCAAAATGTATCGCGAATTTTGTGTTTTTTCAAAAATTAATTATTTTTTTGTTCATGAATATCTATTTTGTCCCCTTCAAAGTAATCCCCACCAGATATTATACGCTTGTGCCAACATTTTTTCCAATCTTTGAAGCACTTCAAAAAATCATTTTTTGTGATCTTGTTCAGCTCCTCTTTCGATACCGTCTTTATCTCCTCAATGGTAGCGTAGCGTCGTCCTTTCCTGGGGATCTTCAGTTTCGGGAACAAGAAAAAGTCACAAGGGGCCAGATCTGGGGAATACGGTGGCTGCAGCATTATTAGTGTGTTGTTTTTGGTTTAAACTGGCAAAAGCCAATTTTTGTTCTTCCACAAATCCGGGCATTTCTGGCGGATTGCTTCACGCAACTTCCGCATAACTTGCAGGTAATATTCCTTATTAACCGTTCCACCCTGTTGCAAGAACTCATGATGCACCACTCATGATGCATTCGAAGAAAACTGTAAGCAAAACCTTCTCATTCAACCGAACTTGGCGCTTTTTTCGGTCTTGGCTCGTGCGGCAGCTTCCATTTGGATGATTGCCCTTTGGCTTCCATTCATAACCATAAACCCATGAATTATCCACCAGTTATGACCCTCTGGAGCAAATTTGGGTCATCGCGGACAGAGTCCAACAGCTCCTTAGCAATGTTAATGCGATGCTGTTTTTGGCCGAAATTGAGCAATTTTGGTACGAATTTCGCGGCGACCCGTCTCACACCCAAATCATTGGTAAAAATCGAACGGCACGAGCCAATCGATATGTTTAAGTCCTCAGCAACATCTCTAACGATGATACGACGATTGGCTAATACTATTTTCTTCACTTCATTAATGTTTTCGTCTGTTGTTGACGTGCTCGGGCGTTCGGCACGTTTTTCGTCGTTCATATCTTCTCGGCCCTCTGAGAACATTTCATACCACCGATAAACATTGCTTTGGTTCAAGGTAGCTTCACCATATGCCACAGTCAACATTCGTAATGCGTCCGCGCAATTAATTTTGTTTTTAACACAAAATTTGATACAGATTCTTTGATTCATTTTTTGGAATGGGCAAAAATCGAAGACGAGCCAAAACACATGCAAGCAAAGCAACTCTCAAAATGGCCGAACTTGTCGGCATAAGTGAGAGACATGAGTACCAACATAACGCCACAAAAAATCGGAATTCGAAAATACGTAACTGGCGGAAATTCAAAATTCGCGATACTTTTTGAACAGACCTCGTATTATTTGTACGAATAAAATTCAAAAAAATATTAAAAAATATTGAAAATAATTTGCTCTAAAATTACCATCAATTATTATTAGAGAAATTTAAAACATAAGTTTGAAATATCTTAAAACCAATATTAAAAAAAAGATGAAAAAAATGAATAAATTTGTTTGGTTAAAAAGTTTTCTTTTTATATTTTGCTTAATATTTATTTTTTTATCTTTTAGACTTCCTTCGCTTTTAATATCTTGTACGGTATTATTTTCCTTTGAACTATACGATAAAAACTCATCAAAATTCTGATTCTTTTATATGCATTTTAAAACCACCCCTACCCCCTTCCATTTATCGAAAAAAAAGTATTGTGTATTTATGGAAAAGAGTAGTTCTACAACCAAAAACAAACCCCTACCAAACCCTCCTCCCCTACCCCGCAAAAAAACCTATAACATCTAAAGTTACATTTTATGGAATAAAATTTTATTAAATGGATAAAAGCTTCGAAATTTTATTAAATTGAAACCATATTATTTGCTTATTAACTAAAAAAAATGAATTTTCCTATAAAAAAAAATAAGAAAACATATTGCAAAAAATACCACATTTAAAATTTCTTACCTCATTTAACATAATGGCTGATATTCTATAAAATATTATAACTCGAATTATGTACATAAATGCGCAACGACAAATTTTGAGAAAAGATACTTTTTTTTGTTGATATTTAATTCTTCTGCAAAAGGAAAGCATTTTTTTATCGAATTTCTATCGTAAATAGGTCAGTTTTTTTCCCTTCTTACGATAACACATTACCGATTAAGCGTTCCAGCTTATTTTCCAGTTCATCAATTTTGTTTTTATATACCATAAACTGATAAAATTATTGAAATTATGGAAAGTTTTTTTTTTTTGTGCACATGAGTTGAAAAATAAAGTTTAAATCTGAAATACGAGTATGTTATCTAAATGTGCAAATAAAAATGTAAAGCTTTTTCGTTAAATCAATATTTTTACGAGGGAATGGATAATAATAATAATATTTTCTGTTTATAGTGATTTGCCATAAACAGGTGAATATATATTTTTTGTTTGTTCAATTAATTTTTGTAGAATTTAATATTTAACTATGAAATTATTCGAATATTCCAAATAATTTTTATTTACTACTGTCAGTAATTTTCAAATATATTTATTTCGACAAAAAACACAAAAAATATTGTAATATTCAGTAAATTTTCTTATTTTTATAATTCTCTGAATAATATATTTTTTTTTTTCAAAATAAGAGAGTAGCAAATATTCCGCCCAAATATGAGTGTATTATTATATTATTTAGATATCTTCTGTTCTGTGCCAACATTTTAATTTGATAATAAACAGATTCTGCGGAAATTGTAAATACGCCTTAGGCTAAGGTCATGTACAAGTAGGAGGAAAGCACAGATTTTGTTGGAGCTTTCATTAACATTTCACTTTCAGATACAAGTACAAGATTTTATATGAACAAATATAGGGCAAGTGGTTGCATAAGGGAAGATCATAAATCTTTATTTAGGCGGACAATTTTTGTGATTATATTCAAAATGTCAAGAACTTTTATGCCTTTTAATCCTCAGTTTCACTCCTACAACTTTTCAAGTAAATTTTTGAGAGTAGAAAATTTTGATAAATATACCATAGTTTTAGTATTTATACGTGAAAGATAACACAATTTGCGATGAGGATTTTAAGAATTTTTTTTTTAATTTGAACCAATTGAATTGATACTCAAAACCTAGCTTCTAGTCAAAATGGAATTCTTCAGAATCTATAATCACACTTTAAACTTTTTTCTGTTCACAACTAGCTGCTGACTTTTTCGGAACTTATCTAAATCAATGGTTTTGTAGGATTCGTAAACTTAAAATACAGAACTCGGACAAATGCTGACAGAGTCGGTGGTTTGTACAACTCATCATCGAATACGATTGTAACAAGGTCTTATGCATGACAGGAAATTCCAAGCTTTATAGTGTGTGGCAATCAATCAACAAAACTGGCAAAGAAGGGTCCAAGTTCAGTGCACTTTTGTTCATGTTTCCTTGTTCTTTCGACTCTTCGAAGAATTTTGCTGACTTGAATTTCTCTTCAATGACGTATTTGTAATTTTTCTACACAATTTTTTTACGTACACTGATACCGTCAATTATATTCTTTAATTCGATTGCCAAAGATATTTTCAACGGTTTTGGTAAATTTGTAAAAACTACTCACAAATTATTCTATAACTGAATTTAGTTAGAAATATTATATTTTCCTTAAAAATTTTTAGTAGAAATTCTCAATAGGAATTTTCAGTAAGAATTTTTAGTAGAAATTCTCAGTAAGATTTTGCAGTAGGAATTTTCAATAAGTTTTTTTCAGTAAGTTTTTTTTTAAAATTTTTCTAATCAAATCCGTTGAAAATAGGAAATTTTTATAATACATATTAAGAATTATCCGAAATCCTTTTTTAATTTTCACTTTCGAAAGTTTAAATTCAAATCTCGATCAAAAATCTTATGTCATTAAATTGCTTGAACCACGTTACTTCTTGCGAGACAATGTGATCAAAAAATTGGGGATGTATGTAATTCAGCTATTAGATGGCGTATGTTGATTTTTAAATGCTCTAAAATTTAAGGAGTGTTTGCGTAAACAAGATGTTTCTTGTGGTCCTACGAGTCTGGAGACCCAGTCACATCACCAAATATCAAAATTATGTGTTATGGCCAATTTTTCGTACAATAAAGTTAAAATTTTTGCCGTGTATATGGATTGTAGCGTCGTCTTGTTGAAACCACATATAGTTCAGATTAAAATCTTACAGTATAGGGCAAAAAGAAGTCGATTATAACACAGCCAAAGCGCTTGGAATTGATAGTAACGGATACAAGGGCTTCTCTACAGATTTTAATTTGAAAGAAAGGCTTATTTTTTCTTGGATACAAGAGCTTCTCTACAGTCACATGTGGGTTTTCAAAGCCCCATATACAGTAATTTCCTTAAAAAATCAGTATTTATAAAGTGAAAAATGAACCTCATTGTCCAAAAAAATCAGCATCCAAAAGTCTGTTGTTCCAGCCGTTCCATTATGTAAAATGGCAAACCCTTAAAAAAGATTCCACTTTGGATGACATATTTGTTTGACAACTGTCAAATGACAGGTGTTAACTAAAAAAAATACGTTCCACAAACTTAAAAGGGTTGTGAGCTATTAACGAACGCTCGAAAGATATTAAGATAAATTTTTTTTTTCATTTTACTAAACTTTATCAATCTTTTTATTGATAATTTACATTATTTTTCATAGCATTTTCAATAATTTTTTAGTTTTATAACAATTAGTTTTTTTTTCTATCAAAATTTTATAAAAATTTATTGCTATACATAAAAAAATGGGTACCATTTTAATGTTAATTAAATATAAATATGTGCTTTATGAGAGAAAAAATATCTTTTATGAAAAAGAAGTCTCCTTTTTATCCTTTAGAAAAAGTTCAATACAAATGAAAAGTTCACAATGTCGATTATGCGACAATTGTATGGGACTGGACTGGGGACTGGTTGCAAAATTTGTTTTCATGAAAATTGAAAATGTTCGCAGAATATAATGACTAAGCGTATGAGAATGAGTGAATTCAGTTTTTGTGAAAACTTTATTAATAAAGCTGAATTCAACAACATTGAATGATGGTCTACCTGAATTCCAATTCTATTTAAGAGTGCACACAACAACAGTTGAGGTATCAAACATTCAAAGTTAAATTATTGCAATTTTATATATTTTTGGTATGCATTTATCAAAAATATATTGTATAACAGAGTATGTAGATATAAAATATGCTAAAATAGAGTTTTATAAGGATTTGTGAACAGATACCCCTTGGGAATGAAATTTTTCCCGATATAAACTCTATTCATTTATGTTATTCCATTTATAATGCAACTTTGAATTTGTACTCAGTTAGTCTATAAGAGTTAGTACAAACTGCATTTGCCCAGAATCTCTGTACACATTCAATTGGTTAACTTTTATAAAATAAATTATTTGAATTATACATAATATTTATGTGGATTTGTTGTAAACAATCATAAGTTATGCATGTAGTCATTTGTCAACGTATTTGGAACAATCACTACCCTAATGTTCGATATGCAAATTATTTTTAATAGTAATAACATAAACATTGTCACATTTATTAAATAATTAATTAAACAATCTTTACATAAATTTTGCTTTTGATACAATGTAATTATGTTGTGGTTATTATACAAATAAACTATGCTTATCTGAATAAATAAATATAATCGATTGAGAAGAACACTTTTTTTTAAATCCACAATTGAAATTAATTAATTTTCCATTAACATTTAAATGAAAAATTATCATTTTTGTTATATTTTTTTAATAAAAATTATGATTTTATTTATCACATGTACTGACTGGATTGAAAAAAAAATCATTTACTTAAAGGTGGAAAATTTTTATTGAGACAATCAACATAAAATTTAATAATATTTATTATTGTGGAAAGGTTTGAACACTTTTATTTGAAATTTTTGGAGTCACAAAGTATTAAAAAAATATTTTTTTTTAAACTTATCTTTAATACATTAGTATAAATTTGTTACTACCTCAGTGTGCTGATAGATTGGTGGAGGAAGCTCTTCATTTGAGTTCTAAAACGGCACCTAACATGCGTCGTAGATAAATAGACTGGACCAACAGTGGAAGTTTACTCAACAACCATCCCGAAGTTCTGGACAAGGAAACGTCTCAGAATTCATATTGGTCATACCTCATAGATCCTTCATATCTTTTCTGTAACGTTCAACTGACCACCATTCCTTTTATTTTACTGAATGCTGCCATTTGTTCCAGAATTACTTTTTGAATAAAAATTCCTTTTGCAAGTCTTCTTTTTAACGTTCTCAATCTTTTAAATATGTTGTACAATCCCTAATTTTTTCCTTGAACCAATTATCGATCAGTTTTATCAAGAAAGCTGACAAATATGGATTGGCACAAAACTTGAAGTCGCCAAATGGCATCATAGTGATGGCGCTACACCATAGAGTCTGTTTTTATCTTCTAAGATACCTTTCATATAAACAAACAAATTTGTTACCATCAAGTCTTTTTTAACGAATTTATTTTATACCATATGTTGTTATGCATTTCAAAAATACGCGACGCAACGTAACGGCATGATTAACTTTGCTTCGAACGCATACGACAAAAAACACGTTCAGTGCCCGTACTCGCGTTTACGTTTCAAGCGTGCATGCCGGTTCAAAGTTTCATGCCACCTCGACGGAACGTAACGGAATGATTAACTATGCTTCGAGTGCGTACGACAAAAAACACGTTCAGTGCCCGTACTCGCGTTTACGTTTCAAGCGTACCTGTCCGTTTCAAATTGTCATGCAGTATATTAACAAAAAATTAAATATATTTGATATTAACAAAAATTAAATAGTAAATAAAGTATTTTTGTAGAGTAAAGTCTATATTATTGATTGTGTTTTTCTCCACACTAATTATATTCTCACAAAACCGATACATTCTAATTATCCAAACAAAATAGTTTTAAACAAAAAAAAAACTCAAACCTTATAAAGAATATATTATAATAAACATAAAATTACAGAACAAATTTTTAATTAGATAATTAGAAATTGTAATAGTACTAAGTAAGGGAAAAACCAATACTCCAAAAAAAAAAAACAAAAAAAATGAAGAAAGTTTATGAAACAAAATCTACTACTAGAACAAGACCAGATATGAATTTTATTCAAAAATATTGCGTGCCTTATAAGTCATTTGAACAAACAGGTGCTTAGCAAAACTATGATGAAGAAAATATTTTTATATATATTTTTGTCAAAAAATTCTATGTAAATTATATGAAACTCAAAGAATTATTACAAGTTTTACGTAGTTTGGTCGTTTGTTTTGTAGCATATTAGAAATGAAAAAAAATGTTTTTGGAACAAATTGACATATAAATGAAGAAATCACCTTGAATTGAAATTGTTGATAAAAATAGCTTCAAATTACTCCTTATAAGCAATAGATTAAGCTAAACGATTATTTTATTGTATATACACAAGAAAATTGAAATATTAAAAAAGTTCAATTGCTTGTGGCCTACTCCATTTTTTCATTTAAACCAAATCGAATAATTTAGATTTTTTTTTGTTGCTAATCGATTTTATATATAAAAAGAAAACTATTTGTTTGTGTTATCCTTTTAATACATTATTGAAAGAATTTGAGAAAATATTTTGATATATTATCATATATAATTCAATTCATTTTTCCAAACTTATAGTTTTTATTGAAAAAAAAAAAATATCTGCAGCACATTTTATTTGAAAAAAAAATGTCTTCCTTGTAACGCCATCTGTTATGAAAAAATTACATATGAATTCTGGTTAAAAATTTCTGACAAATTATCAACTGAGAACTGTGGAGAAAAATTTAAATGAAGATTTACGATTTATTTATTTTTTTCCAAAGAAATTTATTCAAAATAATATTGTACTATTTAATTAATAATAATAATTAATTGAATTCTTCAAATGAATAGTATTTCTTCTAAGAAATTATATTTATTATATTAGGCGCTTTGAAAATTTCCAATTCATTCTATTCTTTGAACAAGCTATAGTTGTCTGAAGAGAATAAATTTCCATAAACATATTCTGTGATTAGAATAAAAAAATTTAATTTCAAAAGACAATAAGGAAGTTCAAATTAATCTTTTAATTATATCAGAATTCATCTGAAGTCTGAAGTAGTAATTTGCAAATTTTGAAATTTTTTCCTATTCTCAAACGAAAGTGTGTGTATGCTTTGCAATTTTGAAATTTTATAAAGAGATCAATCTTAATTTTGTTTAGGTTACTAGGATATACTGATTAGAAAGAATTTTGTTTAGATTAATTTTAGTCGAAAAATAATTTACATAATATAACTTGAGTGGGACGAATTGAATCGATTCAATTTGATAGTTATTGAGAAAATTTCATTTCCGTAGCTATAATCAACGACACCGACCAGCATAAATTATCGACACGGACCAGCGTAATATTCATGGGAGATTTAAAAAAAATTATTCAACATTGTTTATTTTCATTGTATCACTTCTTTGGAATGAGAATATTTATCGAAAATAAATATAAAAACTGCATTAAATCAAAATTCTAGTGGCTACCAAAGCTCTTCTGACCATGACGCATCTACTCTTTTCAAACCCATTAAAAAAATGTTTTTATCTGTTAACGAAAACGTCAAAGAGACCGATAACATATAGTAAAGATCTCTCAGTGGATTCGCTTTTCGAAATTAATTATGTTTATTTTTCGCAATATAATTAACTAAATTATAATTGAAATTCGATACAATATTATTCTTGTTAAATAAATTAATCGCAATTTAATTCGAACATGTTTTAAAGTTTGTGGAGGTCCTTTTAGGAACTTTACTATAATTGCGTGTGTGTGTGTATTTTGATTTCTCTTCTTGTATTATGGCAGTGTCGCGGCATTGATATACGAGATATGTCGCCTTGAGAATTTCCATAATGGATATTATCGAAAGTTCTATAATAACGTCCTTTCAAGTGTTTTTTTTTATATTGTTCCGTGGTTCGTAATGCACACAATTTCACTTATCACACTCTATAGGATCGTGTAGTTACTGATCAAAGTTGAAAAAAAAGGTCTAATGTACAAACTCCTCCTGACAGTATCATTACTTTTCTGCCTAGTAACGATTTTTTTCCCTAAGCAGGTAAAAATTTCAAAAGACATAAAGAGGACTTCTTTTAATAGTGTGGGACGCTAACCTACTAAAAAAACACCTCCCTGCAATGTCGACTAATAATTTGTCTTTCTTTAAATTTATTCTCAAATTTTAGGACTTTTTTTGGGACGAACACTTAATAAAGTGAATTAATTGTCTTTGCGGTTGCTACTCTACCAGTTCAGAAGTTATCTCCACCAGTCAATAGAATTTTCAACAGCTTTTCTTGAGTTCTTTTTTTTTTTTTTTTTAAATGCTCCTTCAGTTATTGACCTTATTTAAGGCATTCTATAGTTTTTTTAGTGCCTGTTTCAATTGATGCATCTATCGCCATTATTGCTGTGTCATCTACAAATGTAACCATTAATATTTCAGCATTTTGTGGGATGTCTCTTGTTTATAATATGTACAGGAGTGGTGCTAGTACACTCACTTGAGGTACTCCTGCTTTTATGTCTTTTAGGTTAGAATATGCTTGACCATATCTGGACTCTATAAACGGTCTCTCTCAACAATATGAGGAGATAAATTCAAAATATTATTTTAAGATATCTCTATGCTGTTTGTAGATAAGCCATGACACCGTATCAAATGCTTGCGCAAAATCCAGGAAGATTTCTGGGCACATCTTTTACTCTTCTAGAGCTTTTTTCATTTTTTTAAATGTAATTCTATGTTCTTGATCTACGATGGACTGTTTTTTTCTGAAGCCCATGAGTTCGGATGAGATCTCTTTCTTTGATGATAAGTAGAATCCTTCTGAGAAACAACTTTTCAAAAAAAATTTGCCAGTTTGGGTACTAGAGAAATCGGTCGGTAAGATTTTACATCTGTGGTTTTGGTACCAAGGATCACTTCGCCGATTTTCCAAAGTTTGGATACATTTTTTAACTTGCAACAAGCATTAACAATAAACTGACGCTTTAGATAGCCCACTTCTGGGAGTTCTTTCATGATCTGGGCTGTTATTAGATTAAATCCAGGCACTTTTTTTGGTACTTAAATTAAATGAGGCTTATCTGATTTGCTTGCTATATTGTTAATTTTGTAAATAATGATTGTATTATCATTTATAGTATTTTTTTTATATAAATCTGCTAGATGTTCAGCGAAGAGGTTAGCTTTTTCCTTTTACCGTCTTTAATTTTTGAAGCCGAATCTGTAATTTTTTATAAGTTTTATAAAAGAATAAAATGGTAATAAAAGTGCATTGAAACATTATCTAAAAAGCATTTGTTTTGGATTTTTCTTGTCTTCTAATATTATACATTTGATTATCAAAAAGCCGCCCACGATATATTACTGATTGGTATGGTAATTTTATTTTGACAGCTATTCCTATCCAATTCTTCTATGAAATAAAGTCAATGTCGATATTGTTGAGGTCAAACTGACTGAAATAATAATACCAACCATTGATTGTGGCAACAAAATATGTCATAACAACACGAAAAATCACTCTTGATACGTTTATATGAATTTCGTGTCCACTGTTACAGTTGACCTAAAAATCCCAGCCGATCAAACGGGAGAACATTTTATTAGATAATTCGTCAGGTATGTTAGTTTATTCATACATCAGTCAAATTTATTAAAGTTGAGCCCTCCGGCAAAATGTAACACGAAATTTTCAAATGAGAATTAAATCAATTTTGCAATTTTCGTTGTCGTTATGAAGTACTATAACCCCCATCCAAACATGGTGTTCTGTATGCTTTCGATATATTTTACAAAGATTCAGTTACACGATGGTCGACCATGTTATTACGATGATACATGCTGGATGGATAATAAAAAATACGATGTTCAACACCCTCCAAGTGATAAAATTGGATCGGAATGGCTTTGCGTAATTCAAGATGCTTCAGGTGCAGAATAAACATTTGCTGGAATAAAGATTTTTTTCAAAATTTCTTATACTTCTATCACCCCAACAAAGATACATGTATATATGAGTGCAATTGTTGTGTTAGCATTTTTACATCTCAAACTTATATTCAATCATGATTCAAAAAGATAACTACTTGTATCTACAGAAGAAATTTTCAAGATTTCATCTACAACAGAAGAAAATCTCTACAGAGTTTACTATACAGGGTGATCCCGACCTAATGGTCATAAATGAAGAAAATGATAATTTTTTTAATAAGTTTTTAAATAAATTTTGGGCATCATTAGAATAGGAATTTGGATGCATAACAAAGCTAGTTAGTTAAAGGTTTTTTTTTTTTAATTAACTGCAGTACATTAAAAACTATTTACAAAGCAATAAACAAAGAAATAAAATTGATATTTGCTTTAATTAACGCTAGAAAACCCCAAATTTTCAATATACAATAAAATCTTTTACAAATTTCTACTGGTAAAAAGATAAAAAAAATACTTAAAATACAGAGCCATCTATTTTCGGGTTCGAAAAGTAAAGCTCTTTCATTTGACAGCTGTCAAACAAATATGTGATTTAAGGAAATTATGGTTCGCCATTTTGAATTGCTTTAGAGAACAACGCCGTTTTGAATTGTAAAAAGTTGATACAAACGTAATGATTTCGCCGTAATCACGTTTTAAGAGGAATAAAATTTGCAAAATTGCAATAAAAAAAAGGTTCTAAAATGGGAATCTGACAGCCCAAAAGTTAGCTTAAAGGAGCCATTGTATCCGTCAAAAGTGACTATCTAGTGTGTTTGTTGATTTAAAGATGTCATTTGGGCAAAAGTGGTCATTTTGTAATGAGGGAAGTTTATACCTCAATAATTTGCACCAGATAAAAGCTCAAAAAATATAAACAGGATAAATAATATTTTTCATAAATTATTCCATACGAATTCAGATTGATCCAAGAATGCACTTGTAAAAATTTAATTCTACTCAATCCAAATATTGGATTTATTTTTTTTAGGTTTTTTTTCTCAAATCAAATTTTATTTTTAATATAAAAATTATTATTATATGATTAAGACAATTTTTTTTCTCTATTTAACTGTATTACAGGGCAGTGACAGACCCCAGAGATGGACGTCGTGTGGCACTTAAAAAACTTCCGAATGTTTTCCAATCTTTGATATCATCTAAACGAGTATTTCGTGAATTGAAAATGTTGTGTTTCTTCGAGCATGAAAATGTAAGTAAACTTTTGACTTTTATATTCTTTATTAAATAATGTGGAAAAATTCTACCATATTCCTTCCATTTGGAATTTTAATAATTGAGAAGACTTTACATAAGTTTAGTGTTGAAACAAAAATCAGTAATAATTATCATAGTAAGGATATGATGCGTTGTCTGTCTGTATTTGAAGATTCCACAAAAAAAATGTGTTATACACGATTTATGCGTAAGTGTTTTTTTTTAAATTACATTTAACAACGAACCTAAATACAATATTTGTTTTGGGCTATAATTGGTTGAAAATATTTTTTCTCACGCCGTTTATACGTTCTCCAATGTTGTGCCCCCTCGACTCTTGTCTTTTGGCGATGTTCTAAACTTTTCCGGAATATTCGACAGTTGACTTTTTAGAATGGAAATGGACGGACAGAAAAAGCAAAATTCAGTAATATCATTTAGAATCAAGTCGTAAATTGTACACGTTAATTAATACAATATCATCCAGGGAACTGTTCAGCAACCGTAATGCGTGTGCATGGAAATGTTCGAATTGAGATCTTTTAGCCTTTCTATGTGCCCGTTTGTGCACATATACGTGACGACCCCAAACTTGTTCATTTTAATGGTGAAGATGTTTATGACCTCTTTCAGGCTTTCGATGGTAAACCTTCAACAAAAACTTATTCTAATTATTTTTTATTATTTTTTGTTATTATTTATAATATTCTATATGCACTCTATGAAGATGTTAATTTTGAACAATTGCTTCCAATTAAATTTAAGAATCAGACTTTTCTAGTTCATTGGAATGACCAATCGTTAATTTAATAAACGTTACTACGATGGTGTCCAGTTCAGTTTGTCGGATGTGCTTTTTAAGATGTCAAGGGTTGGTTTATTTAAACAGTCAAAATTGGAACTTTTTCTTTCGTTATATTTTTGAGATCTTCAAAAAGAACTAAAAAAAATGTATTCTTGTTTTTGTTATTAAATTAAATGTGTACTTGAGTTTCAAAAGATTTTATCAATAATTTTTTTAGGATTTATTTTAATTCCGTTATTAAAAAAAATACGTTTTCTTGAATTTATCAATAAACTGTTGTCAAGGTTTTGATAGAGTTTGGCATCCGGACTTACTCTAAAAACTCAAGAGAATCCTTCCCTATAACTATTTCTTAGTCCTACAATCAAACATTGCCAATTAAACGAATCCAACGAATTATTGGCTGGTGTTCCACAGGGGACTATACTTCGGCCCATCCTCTACAACATTTCCACATCTGATATCCCAATCTGTACCAATACCTTCTTTGCTACATACACCTTGCATCTAGCAAAAATCCCTAACATGCTTCCGAAGCTCTCCAAACTCAAATTCAAACCTTGTAGAACTAGTTTATCAGGTGGGAGAATAAAAGTTAATGAACGTAAATCTACTAACGTGACTTTTACTCTCCGCCGTGAACCATGTCCTCCCATATAACTTAATGGCATCGAAATTATACAACACATCGAAGTTCAGTATCTAGGAATGAACTTAAACAAAGTACTTTTAATACGATGCCCTACTGAAACCAATATGGACTTACGGACTAGAGCTCTGGGGTCCTACTAAGCCTTCCAAGTCCCGTCGAATTTAATCGCTTCCATCAAAAATATTCCGCAATACTCTTACCCACCATGACTGTGTCTCGTTATAAAAAGTTAAATCAAACTAATCCCCTTGTTCAAGAATTATCCTCTACTTCCTTTCCTAAAAACAAAAATTTAAAAAAAATCAATAATATCTGTAATTTTTTTAAAAAAAAATCAATAAACTAAAATGTCATAATCATCTAGAACGACACGATAACCAGGAGTTATGCGGGTTGTACGCCGCATTATTTTAGTTCGAAAATCCCAGTTTGATTTTTGCGTCCTGGCTAATGCTGTTGCTCCATCGAGGTTAGGACTTGCTTCGTATTGTGGGACTCTAATGCCACTGTAGACTTTTCTCTACATGGTCTATCTTATCCATACGTTCGTAGAGTAAAAGAATTTTAAATTAATTAAAAAAATATTTATTTCTGACCTAAACTCTCCCAAGTAAAAATGATATTAAATCCTTTATAACAGAATTGCTAAATGCTATTATTTATCAGTATTTGCAGACTCTAGTAACTTCTGACCGACCAAATTTACTTATTATATTGGCTTTTATGAAATTACAAAGAAAAATAAATTTTATTCTTTTAATCATTCTCAATAATCTTTTGGTAAGAAATAAAACTTTTGTAATATTTTTTTTTATTAAATACTCTTAATTTTTAAAAGCCGTCTTTTATTATTACAAATTATTACTTGAAAACTTTTAGTAACTCGTAAAATGATAAAAAATACTTAAAATACAAAGTTATCTATTATCTGGTTCGGAAAGTAAAGCTCTATTATTTGACAGCTGTCAAACAAATATGTCATTTACGAAGATTATGGTTCGCCATTTTGAATTACTTTAGAGAACTTAAGTTATTTACGATAATTTTAATAATTAAATTACTAAACATTTATTACCATTATCAATGGCGTGAAAACTTAGAGTCCGATCTAGGGCTGGTAAACTAAAGAACTAGAGACGTTTTACAAAAGAATTTTTTAAAAGAAAATCAGAATCAATTATAAAAATATGTTTATTATGCTAAATTGAAAAGAGCTCAAATGGTTGTAATTTTCTGATTCACACCGCGAACTATTTAAAAGCCCATAAATTGAATTACTTATCAAAATTACATGAAATAGTTTTCACCAATCGATGAATGTTTTTATGATTATGAAATTTGATAAATTAAAAATAATTTCTTAAATGTTCAAAACACCAACGTTTCAAAATACCTTCAAAAGTTAGAAGTTGGAAATTAATTCCATTGAGAAAAAAACATTATTTCATTTACATTTGATGTACACCATATTATGTGTGGCAATATAGAAAACATGAAATTTCATTTAACTAAGAAAGGTCAGTGGTTATTTGATGTAGAAGGGCAGGAAGAATTCTTACAAATTAATTTTAGTTTGTGTCCAATTTTTTTTTATTGTACTTTACTAGCGCAATTGATACATAAATTTTGATGCAATCGTTTTGATTAGATTAATAATTTTGTATAAGTGAAACAGTGTTTATGTTAATGAAAGCTTCGTGAAATCGTAAGTATATAATAATAAATTTGGTTTCCTTATTAAATATGGGGCTTCGTACTTATTCGCCTTTTTGGTATTATAAGCTCATCGAGTTAATTTAATGTGTAATTATTTGTTGCATGGCTGTTTATTTATTTACTTATTTAGCGAACTCGATTTGTAAATAATTCAAGAAAAAGGTAAGTATGAAAAATAGCATACACGAGAAAGAAAACGTCACTTGATGAAGGTGGTTTTTTTTATGCATGTCTCTGCGTTTAAATGAATTATTTTTGTTTGTAAACATGACCCATTTTCGACACAGACGAATACCTCATTTTGGTTGATTACGAAAGTATGGCAATAGTTTTTTTTTCTGAACATTTTTAACGTGTTTTATTAAACGAGCAATGAAGAAAATTATAATTCACTAAACAAGTCATCATCCAATATATAATAAAAATGTAGTTGTTAATATTGGAAATATTTTTCCATAATTATCTTGTTGTGTGCCAAGCTAAATCTATTGATTTCAGATAGATTCAATTAAAGATATTTTTTTGGAAGTTTTTATAGTTCTAAGAAAAATTTAAAAGAGCTAAAATATATTTGCATAATTGTTGAACCACATATTAAATATAAAATAGTTTTGATAATGTGAAGAAATGATAAAAAGTTAAAAATCGGCATTTGAGTAAAGGCATTGGTGTTTTTTTCTTCTTTTTTGCTTAAAGTTATTTCTCTTATATGGCCTTAAAATATTTATAAAAAAAATGGTTTTATCTCCTTTCGAAATGGTTTTTTTTTTACAATAAAAAGTTCTCAAAATATTTTCAATATAAATTTTATGTTAATTAAATTAAAAATATTTTATTGGATATTCATTTTCAAAACAAAGTCAATAGTTTGCTCTATTTTTTGGTGATATTATTTATTAAAAAAAAATATTTTCATTTTGAAAATAACAGATAAATTACATTTAGTTCTGTTTGGGAAGTCACAACGCACGCACGCCATCTATGTGTATGATAGTAATTAATATTTTGCAAAAAAATAATACATTTTCTGTGAGATTCAAAACATTTTTTAATGTTGTGTTAAAATTACGGTCAATAAATTCGAATTATTTTGTTGACATTAGTAAAATTTAAGAAAAAAAATCTTTTGCAGTTAAGTTGGTACTAATGTATTATTTTATCACGTTGAGTTTTGAAGCGTTAGTTTTTGTAAAGATTTTGGTTTTGTAAGTCGATTTTCAAGTTAGCTCTGAAAAAAGATTTTGCTTAAAATTTTGTGTATTGCCAAAGAAATTACTTGTGGTGTATTAAAGTACAATAATTCAACTATAAAAGAGATGAATCAGGGTTTTGGATATGTTTTTTGAATCGTTTTGATCCCAGCATAATATTTTTTTCTAAGGTGTGTTTTTTTTCAAAACAAATTACTGAAAAGTACATGGTTTGGACTCCACTTTGGTAAAAAACATAAAACCAAGCGATGAAGCATGGATTTATGTGTTTCGCATCGAACATATCAAATTACTCCATTACAATATAGACAATAAGCTTCGAAATGGTGTTCCCAAAACAAGCGTAAATCGAAAAAAATACACATCAAAGAAAATATTTTGTGGATCGAAGCTTGGTCGCCTGTGGAACCAGACACTCAAGCGAGAATTATTGACACTCAACCGGGACGTGAAAATCCTCGTAGAGTGTCAAAAAGTGATGATGTCAATAAAGTCCCGATTCCTTTCTATTAGTACACTTATAGGCGAAGATCTACGATAACCCATCGGAGACAACTGAACAACTTAAACGCAAACAAACGCAACAAAGTTACTGAAATTTACCCAGAAATTTTCGAAAACGCGTTAAAAAATACAACCAAAGACCGGATACTTCCAGCAAAGCCAGCGGAGAGTTAATTGATATTATTTTCGATAAATACTTCCCAAGTCCTATATATGTTAAACGATTTGAATCAACCAAATCCCTGTTTTTTTAAATTTCAATTCAAAATTATTTTTAAAAAAATTCGCCAACCTATCTTTAGAATATCCTGCACTATCTTGACAAAAAATAATTCATTTTAAATTTCTGCTCCGGAGACTCAAGAGCTTCCTACCCTCCACATACTTTCGAATTTTAAAGTCATATTTCTTCCAACGTCATTTCCAAGTAACAGTTAATACTGAGCATTCCGAAATATTCCATATCACAGCTGGTGTTCCTCAAGGTAGTATTCCTGGTCCAATTCTATACCATATTTATACCTTTGACATTCCAACTAATCCAAAAACTATAACATTTGCTGACGACACCGATCTATTCTTGCATCTCACTTCAATATCGAAATCGCTTTCAGAAAACTACAATCAGATATCAAAAATCTCCAAGCAGAAGAGTGTACATGTTACCTGCCTTCACGCTCTCCAAAGTACCCCACTTGGGACTAAATTTAGACAAACGACTTACTTAGAACGCTCATACGACATCAAAAAGAGTTGAACATAATAGACGTTACCGACTAATTCTTAGACGACTGGACAACCGATTAAAATTGACATTTGATTTATAATACAATTTTAAAACCGGTCTGGACGTACAGTACTGAACTATAAGGTTCTACCAAGGCTCCCAATTTCGAAACATATTACCCATGATATTCCATCTGATTCTGAGGTTGAACTTTGAGATTCAATGAAACGTAATGTTTTTGTGTCTTTTGCGAAGATAAGTTCGACGAAACCTTTCACGTCAGTGGATGGTGATGGGATGAAATTTGTTGGTCAAGGACGTCAAGTTCAAAAACCAGATAATCTAGAAATCGAGGGAGTGTATTAATAGAGATTCTTTATTTTGTGCCACTATCGTATTCGCACCCAAATATTGCAAAATTTGAATTATGCCGAATTCTTTTACTTAAGGGCACATAATGTGTTAATTTGGTGCGAGTGGCAGAAGATAGAGCGATAAAAAAATGGGAAGCCAGAAAATCTGGATGTACGGTATTTACCAATCAATCCTATCAATCCAAAATCCTACGAAAAATTGTTGATATCCCCCGTTCTATATTCGTAACAAAGTTATTCATCGTAACCTAAATGTTCTTTTCGTTTATGATGTATGCGTCTCCCTCTATAATCCTCTCATTAAAAAGCTTTCCTCTGTTACCTTCCCTATTTACATTCACCGGCGTTTAAAAAGAAATTGGCCACAAGATTTATTGATATTGTTAAAATCTCGTTAGGTAGAAAAACACCAATAGGTGTTTACTGTCACATGTTCCTGTACTATCATTGTATCGTTTTTGTCATAAAATCTGCTTGTTACAATATACGAGGTCTGTTCAAAAAGTATCGGAATATTCCCTGAAATCGAAGAAAACTGTAAGCAAAACCTTCACATTAGACCGAACTTGGCGCTTTTTTCGGTTTTGGCTCGTGCGGCAGCTTCCATTTGGATGATTGACCTTTGGCTTCCATTCCTAACCATAAATCCATAATTTATCACCAGTTATGACCCTCTGGATCAAATTTGTGTCGTCGTGGACAGAGTCCAACAGCGCTCTTTAGCAATATTAGTGCGATGCGGTTTTTGCTCGAAATTGAGCAAAAATCTAAGACGAGCCAAAACACGTGCAAGCAAACCAGCTGTACCAAAAATTAGGTGTTTACTGTCACATGCTCTGTGCTGTCATTGTATCGTTTTTGTCATAAAATCTGCTTGTTACAATATACGAGGTCTGTTCAAAAAGTATCGGAATATTCCCTGAAATCGAAGAAAACTGTAAGCAAAACCTTCACATTCGACCGAACTTGGCGCTTTTTTCGGTTTTGGCTCGTGCGGCAGCTTCCATTTGGATGATTCACCTTTGGCTTCCATTCCTTACCACAAACCCATGATTTATCACCAGTTATGACCCTCTGGAGTAAATTTGGGTCGTCGCTGACAGAGTCCAACAGCTTCTTAGCAATGTTAATGCCATGCTGTTTTTGCTCGAAATTGAGCAAAAACCGAAGACGAGCCAAAACACGTGCAAGCAAAGCAGCTGTCAAAAATTAACTGAACATTTAAAACGGCCGAACTTGTCGGCATAAGTGAGATGTATGAGTACCAACATAACGCCACAAAAAAATCGAAAATCATATATTCGTAACCCGCGAAAATTCATAATTCGCAATACTTTTTGAACAGACCTCGTATATGCAAATAATTAAAAAAACTTTAGATTGACTTTTCTTTTGTGTTATTATAAGAAATTCTATCGCTATCTCTCTTACTTTTATTTAATTAATTTAAAGACAAAAATATACCTACTTAATCAAGATTAAAACCATAAATTGATAATAAACTACAATAATTTCTCCGCCGTCGCCCCTTTTTTTTTGGACACCACTGTATGTATGGATGGCATTGAAATGAGAGTTTTTTTTTCGCTGCTCAAATTGAAAATACTCGTACATAAATTGGGGTTATCTTGACGGTAAGTTTTCCTTAAAAGAACACGTATTGAGTCACATTGGGATAAGTAAATGCAATTTGTTATTTATGCTTGCAATTCCTGTACATATTATTAAATGTTTCAAAAAGAAAGAAAAAAACCAGTAAATTGCATTTATCTCTACTCCCGGATTTATTGTCTCTGACTATATGTAAGCATGCCTGTAGGTACTAGTTCTACAAGAGTCTAATACGCATGACTAATCACCCCCGATTCAACTCGTACAACTCTACCGCACTTATTAAAGTTCGTACAAGAAGTGTTGGATATTTGTTACAACCGTCATTACTCATTCTAAATATTATATTCGTAGCAAAAGCAATTTCACTCAGTTAGGAAATACAATAAAGTCGACTGTTAGCCAATAATAACAAAGAGCGACCAGTAAATGTAGTGGTAACTGATACGAGACAGTCTAAAATGAAAGTTTGTTAATGAACAGTTGCAAAAGTTATGACGCATAACTCCAGACTCATTGTTTGACAGTAAACTACTCTGAATTCTATGTGAGAGTGAGAGGAAAACCAAATGTACTATTTGTGAATTAAAACGTTTTTAGTAATGAAAACCATAACCACATGTGGTGGTAAATACTCAATTTGACATACGATATGCAAACAACTAACGAGCAATGTATGCATGCGAATTTTTTTTATTCAAACACGCAGAACAGTAGCACAGGGAAAGTTGCATTGCGCGTTTTCGATTATGAATTGCATCGATGATGGATGGATGATGATTGCTTGCATGCATTTTAGTTATTATTCAGTAATTTGTAACAATATCAAAACAATTTTCGTTTGGTATTTTCTTAATTGGCAATTTATATATGATAAATAAAATTAAAATTTTAAGTTGGAATAATCAATGCTGGTCGTATGCGAATTACTATATTTTATGTCGACTGGTTTTTTTTCTGCTTCAAATACGATTGCTAATGGTCATTTATGAATTATTGATTTTTTAATCAATTTAATTCAAATTAATAGTGTACTGACTATTGGATAAATTAACAATTTATTTACTATGATATCATAGTAAATAAATGCTTAATTTATCCAATAGGATTAGTGTTTTGATTTTGGTAGTATCGGTTGATATTTTTGATGTTTGGTTTTTTATGTTTTTGTTTTTGACAGATGAAAGTCAAAAGTGCTCAGTTAGCATTGTTATTTCTTCATGGAAAGACTTACATCCGAACATGATAAAATGGCAATGCTAACTGAGCACTTTTGACTTTGATCTGTCAAAAATAAAAACATAAAAACCGAATTATAAAAATTCGTGCTTTGTGTTCGAGCACTTTGACATAATTGACCTACTGAGCAAGCAATTCAAACCATAGTGACGAAATTTCACAGCAATTTGACGTTATTGGACATCAAACCACCAACCGTGGATTTGTCCATCCGTCGGTGCTCACAGCAATTGAGATTGTGTTACTCGACTATGTGGACGATTTTACGCAAGGATCTTGATCTGGAAGCGTATAAAATACAGTTCGTGCAAGAACTGCGGCCAAACGACCTTCCAACGCGTCAATTTTTTGGTGAGTGGGCCGACATTAGAACAACTTGAGGAAAATCCGTTTTCTTTACCAAAAAATTGCGTTCAGCAACGAAGCTCATTTCTGGTTGAATGGGTATGTGAATAAGCAAAATTGTCGCATTTGGTCTGGTGAAAAACCACAGACAAAACAAGAACTGACATTGCACCCAGAAAAATGCACTGTTCGGTATTTTAAAGATAACGCTAGCCGTAACGTTATCGTCAATGGCACATGCTATCGCTCGATAATTTCGAACTTTTTTTTGCCCAAAATGCAAGAATTGCATCTGATTGACATGTGTTTTCGACAAGACGACGCTACATGCCACACAGCACGTGAAACAATTTATCTCACAATTAGGACTGTTGAGTTGGCCGCCTAGATCTAGCGATTTGACGCCACTAGACTATTTTTTATGTGATACGTGAAGTCACTCGTCTATCCCGATAAACCAGCGTCACTTGCAGGATGCTGGGAAAAATGGTCCTAACGGTGGAAGATTTCTTTCCAAACATTTCCCAAACATCAGTTTACTCAACAATTATTCTGAAATTCTGGGCAGGGAAACTGCTCCTAAATCAGATTGGTCATAGCGCAGTTACTCATGATTTCCTCTTCGGTAGCCCACCTAGTCCCTAGTGTCATTCCTGTGGTGTTCAAGTTACCATTTTTCATATTTTAAATGAATGTCACTTAACACAGAATTTCTTTTTGATTAGCACTCGTACTACTTTGGAAAAAAATCGTTTCCTATGTCCTCTCTTCAATATACTAAAACAATTAATTATCCTCTGTTAAATTTAACCACTTAAAATTACTGCCTTCATCTCTCTGTCGATCAGTTTCATTAGGGAAGCTATCAATGCCGGTATTGCACTTGGATGTTATTGGCAGTATCGAGGTAACGTCCCTTTAAGTGGTTTTTGATCTTATGGAACAAAAAAGACCTGAAATCAGATGAATAGGGGTGCTGAGAAACCACAAAAATCTCTCTTACAACACAAACTCTATGGTTTGTGCTGAAAAACCATAAAAATCTTTTTTATAATTATGCTAAAAAAGAGAGCATTTTCATAGTGGAGTATCCAAGTTTGTGCAATGTTGGATCTGATCCAAAAAAAAAACCTATTCCTGACCCTTTAAAGGACTGTTTTATGTAAAACTTAGTTGATGGTGTGTTTTGGAGGCAAATGAGCATGAACTTGATTTTTGATCTGCTCATTTTCATCAGTTTTTTTTAAGGGCTCCCTGAGCGAGATTTGTCTTCAACTAATTCAAGGACCTTTAAAATGCTTTGAGCCACCGAATAACTTGTGCAACTTTTCGCAAGTGAAACTATCGGATTCGCCAAGCTCAACACAAAGTTTGATAACACAAATTTCGCTGTTCCATTTTTCGTAACTAACTACAAAAACACAAATTTACTTATCAAACTTTATAGGGTACGGTACGTGTAGTTACCGGATGAGGTTTAGACGATACCATCGTATAATATACAATATATAAAGAGGAAGTCTGCAGTGTTGCCAGATAGCTCTCAGTAATTCAAGTAGTATTATTTTTTTTGTTACACCTCGTAGGAGTCATTTAAAAAAATGAAAAAAAGTGAAAATATCCTGTTTGATATTGCCGATTATTTATATCATCGTAAGCTAAAAATCCATTTCTATTATTAAGGAAACATGTACGCATGCATACATAATTTTTTTTTTTTTAAATATAAAATTGCATATTTTAAATATAGTAAGTCGAACTAAATGAAAAAAAATATCATCCAATATTAATGAATCTCAATTGATCGAATGAAAGCTTGTTGTTTATAGGAATTATCAGAAATCAATAAAAGGCGATTGTTTAGTGAGAAACTTTTTAAATTCGGGACAAGGTTATGGATAAGTGCGCGTGCAACTTTTTATTAATTAATAGCCATTCAAGATAGGCTCTATACAACTGGCGAGTAAACGTTGATATATAATATTAGTAGTATTGTAAATTATGAACTATCAACAATAACAACATGTTCTAAATCAGTAAATAAAAACTTAAGCTTGCACATAAATATTGTAGGAGTTCAATGGAATAATGATGTCTAAAAAAAATTTTAATACTATTGCCAAACAATTGATGCCATTTATAAATTATTGATTCAAATAATATAATTACCATGCTTATTATTATTATAATCCAAGAATAACTTTTGTATAATAAATAAATTTTTTTTAAAGCTTTTATAGTATTTAATTCTGTTTGAGACGAAAATAGCTTAAATCTCATTAAAAATATATTCTTAAAAACAATCTAACAAAATCCTTCTTGATAATCTTTCAAGGTTAATAATAATAATCTTTTTTTTTTTTCTTGAATATTTCATGAATAATTATTTAAAAAAAAAAATAAACAGTTAAATTATCGAAATCAGTGTGCTAATTAACATAGAAATTGGAACAATTTTGGTAAAAGCAAATTCGAAATTAGCACGTTTCGCATTTTGAATTTGTGTTAATATTGTTTTTATATGTTAAATTTAGTAAATATGAAAGCAAAATTGTTTGTCTGCTAAAATAATTTGTACAAATTTCTAGAATTTTATGATTTATGTTGTAATTAAAAAAAAAGCTGTTAAAAATTGAAATAATTGCATTTTTACGCAGCTTTCTTTTTTTTTCTTTTAATATAAAATCTCTTATGACGTTTTTTTTCTTCTTACTATAAAAAAAATTCATTCACCGAAATATGTTTAATATTCAATTTAATTTAATTACTACTTAATGCCTTTTGGGGGGGGGGGGGGGTGGTGGAAGGTGGGTGGTGATAATATTTTCTTATAAATATCATTGATAGTTTTTGAAGAAAGAAAACACAAATAAGTTTATTCAGTTTGGTTATATTATGTCTATAAAAAAATTAGTAAACTTATAAATTAGATAGTAAATTAATTAGACCCTCCAATTAAGGGTTAAAGCCATCCAAATCTAGATCTTCTGATTATTTTTTATTATTCCACAATTTTATTTTGTTTTGGAAAATCAATACTATCCCATTTAAAGTAGTTAATCTATTTTTTCCACAATTTTATTTTGTTTTGGAAAATCAATACTATCCTATTTAAAGTAGTTTAATTGGATAGCTATATACATATCAGGGAAGCGTTCTTCCCAATCTTCATAGCAGTGCTGGAGGGCTTTCGCTTCTAGGGTGAAAACCCCCTTGGATGTTGTCGACAGCACAGAGAAGAAACGTCCTTTCAAGTGTATTTTAATTTTTAGGAAAAATGAAAAATTAGTACATGAATTAGGATTAAGATTTATGAAAAGAGGGGTGGGAGGTAGAAGGGGTAGGAACTTGGGGAAACCACATAAATTTCTTTTATAGTTAAAAACTTGTTGATGCAAATGGTCATGTGACAAGGGTTGTTGGTATCCAAGTGACTACAATGTCCGATCTGACACAAAGAGCTCTGTTTCTGAGCCTTTCAAGGACTTCTCATAAACTTTAATGTTTATCGACGGTCTGATCTCACAAGAGGACTCCTCACGCATTCCACATTTTCATGTGTTTCCGATGTTAAATAGGTATGTATTGTAGACTGGGAAGTCCACAATGTTACCATATTGCTGTCAGTGATACCGCCCACATAACTTCTCTGCCACAACTCGTAAACCAAATTTCTTATGAACTTTATTCCTTTTTATCATGTATTTTTTTGTAATATTTTTTTTTCTAATATTAAATATGAAAAAGAAACATCCTTATTTTCTACCGGCATGTACATATTTTTATTTATTCTAAAACAAACACTATTTTATTGACCTAATTTTGAGTTATTATTTGAATTTCTCATATTTATAATTTTGTATTCAAAAATTACGATAATAAATATAAATATTTTTTTTAATCTAAAATTTGATAGAGTTTCAAAGTCAGTTTATCAATGCTTTCACCTTCTATATCTGTGACAACAGATTGAGATTATAATATATATTTTGTTTCTTTTAAATATAAATAATATCAATGAAAAAAAATCTTTAAAAAAAAATTATGTACTTTCTTCATCCGCTCCATAAAAGCCACTATTCATAATACTTTCTTTGTAATTAAATTGTCTAAATAACATTTAAAATTTGACCATAAAATTAGGCTTATTTGCTGTATCATAGGCACATGTGTGCTTTTTAAATGTTTCAATGATGAAATTGCAATTTTATGGCAAAAGTTCAAACCAAATTTAATTGTAGAATTGCGTGATCCTTAAGCATAGAGGGACCTTACGGTTATGTATCTATATTAGCAATAATAATAAAATGTTGAATTATTGTAGTTACATAATTGGTCAGTAGTAAGTGATATTTTGTTAGGTAAATGAATTTTTAATTTTAATTAACCTCAATCGGTTTGGTTGTTTTCTTATTAAAGAAGAAAATTACCAATAAAATACAAAGTATTGATGGAAAATTGTTATTTATCCTTTTATTCAATTGAATATCTTTTATCTACAATTCCAAAAAAAATATATTCATACTAATTTTAATACTAAAAATATTATTTTAAAAAAAAACTTTTCCTTTTAAATTTCTTGTGCACATAAATCTTATACAAATTTACATCGTAGAAAATTCACAAAATTTTTTGCACAATAACAAGTCTATTTCGGACTATATTTAATTTAAAATGTGTATTTTAAGCAAATCAGTTATTGTAATTAGTGTGAACGTGTAAGTTTTGTGCTTCGATGAATTTTTTTTTAATGAACGAAAAATATTTACGCAAATTCGTCCAAATATGGAGAAGAGAATTCCCAGACACAATCGCCGTGCGTAATGGATTCCGGCAATAGCTATAAATATGGCCACAAAGATATTGTCTGGCATAAATTAAAGCTAATGGCACTGACCTTAAAAAAGCTTTTGTGTCTTGTAGATTTTCACAGAAGTAGAGAAGCAGCATCCTTTCTTTCTTTGTGCGAGACAACAAACTTTTTTTTTATCGCTTTGTCGTTTGGATAGTATAAATATTACTGCTCAAATTGCATCTTTGTTGTTTGGAGTGATTAATAAATTTACAAAGTATAAAGAAGAATATTTATAGTATCCAAATTAGTTGGAGAAAAAATTGAAAATTAATAATAAACGAGGCAAAAACCAAATATTTAAGGTAAATAAATAATATTCTCTTGAAGAAAATGACTGTGCAATTATTCCACATCAATTCACGCCGTTTACAGGGTGGCCACTGAAAGACTGAATTATTTGATATAAAATAAAAATAACATTTTTTTAAAAAGGTTTTTGTTTGTTTTTTTTTTTAATATTATGTCTGCAAAAAAATCATCTCTCAAAATGACCACCATTTCTTTGCTCACAAACGCAGGCTTTTTCCACAGAATTTTCCATGACCATACGTAAGACTTGAGGTTGCAAACTTTGGGTTTCGGTTTGAATGTTCTTTTTGAGTTCGTAAATTGTTCATTCTTTTAAATAGGCCCACAAAAGGTCTGGTGCCATCAAATCAGATGAACATGGAGGCCAAATAAATTCAGATTTTTGTTGTTGAAATTATACGTTCACGGAATCGTTATACCACCGGACACAGAACCCCGTTGATTATTTCTAGCTGACCTTCGTTATTTTCAAAAAAATATGGCCCCTTAAAATACCGCACCGAACCGTGTATTTTTTTGGAGATACAATTGATGCTAATGTGATTCCCTGGGATTCTCAGTACCCCAAAATTTGCTTGCAGCTTTTATCCTAAAGCCCTTTGGATGTTGTAAAAAGACGTCCTTTCAAGTGTATTTTAATCTTTAGGAACAAAAAAAAAAATACTATATGAAATTCAATCAAGTGAGGGGAAGGGGGAAGGGAGTGGCTTGGAAAACCACAGTTTTTCAACTATACTAAAGAAAGATATTTCTTTCTCAGTACCCCAAAATTTGCATTTTTTTTGTTGATGCACGCGTTTAAGTGGAAATGGGCCTCACCACTCATTATCAAGTTGCTCAAAAAGTTTTTATCGATTGGCTCACTGTAGGCGCTCCTAGGTATCTTAAGGTAGTTAAGCTTGGACTATTTGGATTGTCTTTTAAATCCAGTTTTAGAATTTTCTAGCATATATTCTGGTGATGCCTAGCTGACCAAAACGACAATGGGTATAGTTATTTTCCAGACAGCCCTCAAGACCTCTTCCCAGAAGATCGTCAACCGATCCAGTTCTTTGAAAAGATTTCCGAATCATCTTACTTTGATATTAAAAATATTGGTTGTATTTTCTCATAGTTTGATTAATTAATCTTTCACTGGAATAAGAAAAACTCAATGACTTTAACTCATTTCTGGACATCATACGTAGTGGTCGTTTTAATCTCCAAAGAATGGTCTATAATCTAAAAAAAAAAAAAAAGTGAACAAATGGCCACCCTGTATTTTTTATGAAATCTTTTATTTTCTATTTATACGAATAATATTTATTTAAAAAAATATTAAACTTCTTATTTGAAATGATTTATTTGTCACGATGATATATTCGATATTTTACGAATTTGACAGTGTCTGACTTTGTGGGGGTGGAAGGTCGATTGCACCAGCAATAATAATTGACTGAAATAAATTTAGCTTTTACGAAAAATTGAAATAAACACAATTAGAGGACGGAAACATTGCACTCCGACTTCGAATAAGTTCAAGAAACGATCAAACTAAATATGTTAAAATGTCTTCTATGGATTTTGCTTTGTATCAGAAATTGTTGCCTCGTCATATCCGTAGAGGGTTGGTTTTTACTATCATAAATGGACCAATGCAAGAAAGATGAAAACTGATTTGGTTGAAAATAATAAATTCTGTTCATCGTTGAGATAACCCAAGAAAATAAAGAATAAAATCATTGACAAATTCCCATTAATATCTGCATTTCCGTGTAGCTAATTTAGAAAATACATTTTCAGCTAATGTCACCGAGTGCTATTTTTTTCCAATGATAGTGCGTGATTACCGAAGGATTCCATAATATCGATTTGGATTTTGCATCAGTAACAGCAAAGCGATCAAGTCTGGTCAGTCGCTGCAATTTTGCATTACAATGTACGACGATGACACTACCACTGGCTGTAATGATGCCAATGATTATGGGATTGGCATTTCTAATGTTTATGATAATATCAAACTTTATTAGGGATAAATAATAAATATGTTATGTGTCGAATATCGAATATCACAAATGTAAACTAATCACGTTCGTGTATGCATATAAAATTTTAAATATTTGCTAAAAAATCGTTAGTAAAGAGTTATGCAATTAGAGATTCGGAAAGCATAAAATACACATCAAAATTTAATTTAATTATGTTCCTTGGACATTGCCATTGCACTTGAAATTAACATCATTCAAAGTTACAATGGGAAAATGGTCAGGCAGAGACGTACATCTTTCTCATATCACTCGTTGGTCAACTTCATCATCTTTTTTTCACTTCTTTCTTTTTGTTTTCTTTTTTTTATATCTCAGCGTATGTTGTAGAATTGCCGTTTTTTTTTTATTGAATAATTTTTTTTTTACTAAATCAATTTATTTTTTATGTTTTCAAATTTTTTACCTATTTCCATTTGGCCTAACATGTTAATTTTTTAAATATTTATTTAAGAATATAATTTTAAAATTTAAATTAACCACAATATTTTTATGTTTTCAAAATTTTACCTCTTACAGAAACAAACAACCCCCCACCCTCCTCCCTCCATTCCCACTTTTCGAGAAATTAACGCTTTCGGATGCTTAAACTTTGATTCTTCGAGCGTGATTTTTTTTGTTATGTGGGTGTGAGAAATCTTCGAAACCCCTGCCGTGTCTCTGGAATACAAACGCCAAGCTAGACACAGCAGGTGTTTTTTTAGTACGATCGTAATTAGTCATACTCCCTTGGAACTTCCTAAAATATTCCTACATCTTATTTTATCTTCCTCCTCAAAGTGCATCAAATGACAGAGCCGTACTCTTCGAACTACGAAATGGATAATCCTTTATTAAACTAATACGTTTTATTTCTACAACAAATAGGTAACAAGCAGATTTTTAAAACAACCTTTCAAAATAGAAATATGTGTAAAGGAATAAACTCTCATTTGACGTACAAAATTTCTGCGCGCAGCTAAACTGGAAAAAGGCAAATTCAAACGTTTCCAGGATGTGTAATTTGTAGATTTGATGATGTCGATTGAATAAAAGTTCGTTTTTCGCCAGATGGATTTAAAAGCAAATAACTCAGCATTCAAACAAACTAAACACGCTTTTGAACGGTTTGTGTATAGTGTATCAAAAGTTATTCAATATCTAAAATGGACCAGAAAAAAAAAGAATTCTAGTCGGCTGATCACCGAAAAAATTGATCAAGACCAGCATATCAGCAGTCATGATATCGTTTGCGAAAAGCTGGGTTCAAAAAGAAGCTCAATGTTTGAGTGCCTCATGAATTGAGGGCGAAAAATTACATTTGCGATACGCTGCTGAAGCGTAATGAAATCGAGCCATTTCTGAGGCGAATCATAACTGGCGATGAAAAATGTGTAAAATATAAGATTACCGTTCAGAAAAGATCATGAAAAAACATATATGAAGGATCACAAACAATTTCACAACTAGGATTGATGGCTAATAAGGTGGGAATGGAAGTAAATCATTCTTTGTGAACTGCTACCGTTCGGATCAAATTGTTAACTGAAGAAAAGTTTTCATGCATCCACCGTATTGCCCAAACATATCACCCTTAGACTACCACATATTTCGATCTCTAAATCAAGCTGGCTTTAAGAGCCAAAAAAAATTGATTATAACCCTCCGATTTAAGAGTCTCTATTTTACTGAAAAACACCACAAACTTTTTCGACTAACCAATATTATAACTTTTTTGATTTCTATTCAAAATTGACAAATTTCAGATACTATAATTAAAACCTAAATTCAAAATGTGTTTTTTTATTTATTGTAACTTTAGTTTTCGAAGTACAAATTGAATAAACCTTAGGTAGTTAAAAGTCTTATAAGTCTCTGGGATTAATTTTTTTTTAAAAATCGATTCTTAAATATATTTTGTCAATATATTAATAAAAATTGAATTTCAAATTAAACTCTTTTATTCTCGATGGCAAATATTAAAACTATAAGAAAATCTTTCATTCTTGTATTTTATATTAATTAAAAATATATTTTTTTTAATTGACATTTAAATTCGTTACGAAACTAAATATAATTCTAATAATTATTGTTTTAAATTAGTTGAAGTGTCAACACTTTTAAAGAGAAACAAATTATGTCAAAAAAGCGTAAATATTTTTGTATTCAATGTCATCAAGAAAAGTATTCGTAATGAGCAATGTTGATACTTGAGATAAGAAATGTTTTAAAAAAAAAAAAAACACAAAGAAAAAGCAAGAAAAATTCTTTTTGAAAAAACAAAAAACCTCTCTTAACGTTTATCTCAATTTACTTACTATTGACGACATTTGAAGGTCTTTGCCATTGCTTGTCAAAAGCTCAGTTGAATCACTTCAATCAACGTGAACATTTTATGGCAAGCACTCAGAAGATTGTCATCACCTTAACTATGGTCAGTACCATTAAGTGAATAGGATGGAATTTTTGAGGTGCTCAGATGATATTCGGAAAAAATTTTGACTGAAGGGTAAACAATTTCCAAATGAATCATTTGTTATCTGATATTTTATCGCACACCAACGTCTCTTTTAGTTTAAATATTTTCCGGTGGTATTTTGGTTTTCATTTAATTGTTGCCAATTTTTTTTAAATCAAGAAAACCCATACTTTCGAAACAATTATTCTGTATGTATTTTGTAACTGCTCAAATAGATAATAGAATATTAAATATTAATTGAAAAAAATAAATTTTCTTAAAAGACTTGAAAGCTTTTCCATTAAAGAAAAATCCGTTTGATATCAATTTATTACTTTGAATAGAAAATAAATAAATTTGTTTCGAATTCAATAAAATTAATTGAATTTTTTTTTTATAAATGAATTGTCGAATTTTTGAAAGATTTTTCTTCACGAAATCGTTCGTTCTGTCTTTTCTTTAGATTTCTATTGAAGATGTAACGCTATTTGCAGTAATTCCAATAAGCTTGATGGTTTTTTTTCCCGGGTATATTATAAAAGATATTCAATTTTCATTTTCTAACTGTGCAATTATTTCTGTAAATGTGTTTTTCTGTTTATTCCATTTAACAGAAATGAATTAAGTCGTTTATTGCGAAAAATAAATGTTCTTCCATTTCTATGTACGATATATTGGAAATAATATTAGTGACAGATATCTGGCAGCACTATATTATTGAGAGGTATCAGGCAACATTGTAGACTTTTCAATATTCATCTGATCTTAGTCCGTGCGACTTTGTTTTGTTCCCCAAGATACATAAAATCTTCAAAGGACAATTTCCTTTGCATTGGGTGATTTTTTTTGCTGGTTGGTTTTTCATTTTTGACAAATCACGCGTAAAGCATGCCGTATGTCAAAATCAAAAGTGCTTAGTTAGAATTGCCATTTCATCACGGAAAGCCTTAACCCTGAACAACGCTTACAAATTATTTTATTATCAAGATTCGTGCACTGTGAAAAATGTGTTTTACGCACTTCGACATTATTGACCAAGCAGTTCAAGCCATAGCGATAAAAATTTCACAGCAATTTGACGCTATTGGACATCAAACCAACAACCCGTGTGCGTAGAGTGCGTACAGGAGCAAATATTTCTTCCGTAGCATCCAGTGTTGGTGGAGACTGCGATTTTGTGAAGACAGTTGGGATTATGGTCCTTGACTACACTGAAAATTTTACGCAAGGATTTGGTCAGAAAGCGTATAAAATACAGCTCGTGTAAGAACTGAAACCGAATGAGCTGTCAAAGCGTCGAATTTTCGGTGAGTTAGAACAACTTGAGGAAAATCCGTTTTTTTACCAAAAAATTGCGTTCAGCTACGAAGCCCATTTCTGGTTGAATGGATAAGTGAATAGGCAAAACAAAAACTGTCATTGCACCCAGAAAAATTCACTATTTGGTATTTTGAAGATGACGCTAACCGCAACGTTACCGTCGATAGCGTCCGTTATCGCTCGATGCTTTCGATTTTTTTTGCCCAAAATGCAAGAACGGCTACGTGCCACACAGCACGTGAATCAATGGACATATTAAGAGATGATTTCGGTGAGCAATTTATCTCACAATGAGTTTGGTGAGCAATTTATATCTCAAAATCGTGCAATTTGACGCCTTTAGACTATCTTTTATAAGGCTACGTGGTCACTCGTCTATGCAGCGTTACTTCCAGCCTTGAAAGACAACATTACACGTGTTATTAGCGAGATACAAACCGAGATATTTGGAAAAGTAGTTCCAAATTGGACATATCGCATGGATCATTTAAAATGTAGTCGTGTCCAACATTTACACGAAATAATCTTTAAAAAGCAAATAGAAAGCTTTGATTTATCAATTCAAATAAATTTTTTTATATATTTTGCAATTTTTTTTTGTATTATTTTACTTAAAAAATCACCCAGAAATTTGTATAAATACTCCAGATTTTCTGGACACAAATCAGTTTTAATTTCAAACAATCAACGCGACTATCAATACATCTTTTTCATATTTGTATGTATTAGAAGATCGGCCTATAAGATCGGCTTTTCTTGACGAGCCCATCTATAATCTTGCACTTTTCACGGGCATAAACACCAAATGCGTTAATGCTCAATCTGTGTCTGGGTTGAACGGTGAGACCATCTTATCCGACACAAAAAGAGTTTTTGGACAAAAAAAAAAGAATTTCGGGTTCAAATTTAACAGCCTCTCTACTTTACTGAATAAACGCCACGAACTTATTCGACTAAACAATATTATGACTTTTTCGTAGAAAATCAGTCTCATAACTTTTATGCCAAATTCTCTATATTATTGTAATATTATTTTTGGACTCTAAAACGTATTTCTTTTTCAAATAGAATAAAAAATATTGTCGTAAAAAATTATTTTCAATTTTTTGAAAAATTTGTATTTTATGGAAATTCTTTAAAAAATTAATTAAAAAATTTAAATAAATTTCTTAAAAAAAATAACAATTTTATTGAATTTTGTCTTTTTCTTCTCTTTACAGGTTCTATCAGCATTGGATATTTTGCAACCACCACACTTGGATTTTTTCCAAGAAATGTATCCTTTTTAAAAAAAAAAAAAAATTCGAAAAAATTATCTATAAAAATAATGTAAAAAAAATAAAGAACAATCAAAAATATAAAAAAAATAAAGACAAACAAAAAAAAATTTTAACCGATACCATAGGGCAAGGATATGCCGTTCCAGGACGACCTTCTTTTTTAAAAATTATTTTATTTGGAGCTATATTCAATATTAATCTGGTATATTATGTTCGTTAATTTACAAGAGTGCCAAAGGTTTCTCACCTTTTATAGACGTTTAATATACGAAGGAGTATATTCACTGTGGACTAGCAATTAATTTTTATTTTAAAGGGAATTTCGCCTTCATATTAATCATAAAGGTCAAAAAGGCATGATTCGTGTAAAATTATTGGTATTTTCAGTCTAATCACCATTTATAGGGCCATTATTCGTCATCCTTAATTTACCAAAGCAACTCTTAAGCAATGTAAACAGAAAATTGGAAATAATTCCCATAGTATGTGAGTCATTGGTTTTCGTAATAGTATATTTCACCTGAGAGTTGAGAGTAGGGAAAATTTTTCTCATTAAGGATATAAATTGTTGGGAAAATATTTTCAAAATTAATTTTTTTTTTTACATTTGCATTACTCAACATTTAATCGATAAAATTTTCTTTATTAATAACTAGTACAAATGTGATTATTTTCAAAGCAAGTCCTTTTTTACAAATAGTTTCTTTATTAACACTTTTTTTCTTCTTCTTTACTAATTCAAAATTGTAACAAAATTAAATGTTCTAATTTTGAGATTTTTTTTGTTGAAAGATTTTCTTCTTCTTTTAAATCGAAAAGTCATTTTTGGATAACATTAAATTCCCATCAGACATAATAGACATTATTTTGTACATAAAAATAGCATTTAAATTCAGAACAACGTCTAAATTCAAAACATTTATGTATATTTTTTTTTGTTTAAATCCACCATTATTATTAGACGATATAAATTCGTAGCACATCTCATTCAATCAATCTAATAAAAAATTCAGTATATTGGTAAAAAGCTTCTAGAATATATGCGCTCGTATAACATTATAGTCGATGATTAACCTTACATTTATTTCGGTAACATTGCACATTTGGAACATTTATTTTTAATCGAAGTCAATATAATATATTTTTTTTTTGGAAAACTGCATATTTTTTTTAAATATGCTATTAAAAAAAAAGGCATATTGTTTAAATAGACTTGTTGTTGGATTTTGGAAAAATAGGTGAGAAAATAGAAATGCAGACCTCCTTCACCAGTTTTCAGACAGAAAACTCATTTGAGCAGTTTGAAAAATAAACAGTCTGCTACAAGTGTGTAGACTTTTTTGAACGAAATTTTGGGATATTATTGCCGACATGCATAATATAAGGGATGATTGGAGGCGAAGCTGAAAGTTTTGTCTGTGGCCCTACTGTGATTGCCTACATGCACGTAGAGCTGAGATTATAGACAATCTCCTTTTTAAAAGTACATTGACGTTTGATCGTCCTTCTTGAATGGCGCCAAGACACGTATTATGAGTGTGAATCGGTCTACGTTCGTATTTCAAAGTATTTAGCTTAGAGACGTGAACAACCACCGAATAAGTCTACCATCGTTCCATTGGTCCGCATCAACCCATTAGCCCAAAAAGTATAAGAAGGGTTGCAGAACAACAAAGCTTCTCATTTATTTCGGAAATCCTAAAAACAGTATTCATTCGACTTTTTCAGTCCTTTTTCGAAATTCATTTTTAACCAACACTTTTTCCTTTCTTTGTTATCCTTAGGATTGTTTTCTTTGTTCACAATGTTGACTATGAAATGGGGCGCATGGACACTCTTCTATAAAATATAAATTTTCTACCACCTAAAAAAAAGATATAATTTCAATTTTTTTTTTCTTAAATACAAATAAAAAACATAGTTTGAGTATATTATTGTATTTTTCTATAAATCATAGTAATTTACTAAATGTACTGCAAAATATATTTTTAAATGTGAAGACAATTTAATAAGTTTTCAATTTTTTTAATGAATTTTATTCACATTCCATTACTTCAGAAAATGACTATTTGTGAGTATTTGCAATTATTTTGTTTTATGCAAACTTTTCCCATTTTTATTCAAAATTGCTTAAAATATATGTATGTATAGGTTAATGCAATCATATTATTTTATGTGTACATGTACTTAGTTTATCATCAAAATATACAGTATAATTCCATAAAAATTTATGATGTCAATTTCTACGGTATGAATTTTTAAGAGAAAAAAAATTATTTTAATATTCTCGCTTTTGCTATGTTTTTTTGTTGTTGATAAAAGCAATTCATACCTTTTCGTCAGACCTAAAACAACACTGTGTGTAAATTATCCCATTAAATCCCATTAAATGCTATAATAGGGAATATAGTCATTTATAATGGTAATAATATAAATTATAATTTTTGCACTCAATGAAAATCGAATAATTGAAGAAGAAAAAATTCTTTCGTGAAATTCATTTTTATAAAGCATATATTTTGTGTTCAATGTTCTCGTAAATTATTTGATATTTCGTTTTATTTATCTTTTGTGCGTTTTGTTTTATTGTTAATATATCATATTTCTCCTGCAGACACGTGGAACTTAAAATTAAATTCATTTAAATAAAAAATTTCTTTTCGAATATATTTTTTATATAATAAAAGAATAATTTTGATTTCGTTTATTTTAATAAAAATTTTTAAAGCAAATTTATTCTCATTAGGCAAAATTCTCCTTAGAAACACAGAATCTATTTTTTTTCTTCATTATAATAATTTGGTAGACATAATTATTTCCTTACAATTGCTAAGTAAATAAGTCCTTTTTGGGGTTTCTTTACAAGGTGTATAAGCTTAAATCCGCTGGTTTTTTTGTCAAAAAAAAACAAATGTTTTTTTTATAGAAAGCGAAAATAAATTTATTCAAAGTACTTGCCCTCACTAGCTACACATTTTTCCCATCGCTCGAAAAATTTTTGGATACCACGCCAAAAAAATCCTTCTCTTTCGAGGGAAACCACTCATCAATCCATTTTCGGACGTCTTCGTAAGAATCGAAGTGCTGCTCAGCGAGCGCGTGGCCCATCGACGAAAACAGGTGGTATTCGGAAGGGGCCAGTTGAGTGTCTCTAAGTAGTTTCGGACCATTTTTAACATGTGCGATGATGCGTTGTCGTGGAGGAAAATCAGCTTGTCATATCTTTGTTGATAATCCGTCCTTTTTTCACGCAGAGCACGGTGCAATTTGATCAATTGTTGGTGGTAGCGGTGGGCATTGACAGTTTCACCAGGTTTCAACACCTCATAGTAGACGATACCCTGCTGATCCCACCAAACGCACAGCATCGTCTTCCGTCCGAAACGATTTCGTCTTGGGGAAGATGTTGATGGTTGGCCGGGATCAACCCACGATTTCTTTCGGTTAGGCCTGCAATTGATGGTCCTCAACCTTCCTAGACCGATTTTCACGCTTCTTGTCCCACAAGTAAAAATTGCCATCTTTGAACCAACGAAACCAATCTCGGCACGTTGTTTCCGAAAAAGCACTGTCACCATAGGTTCCATAAGCATTCGATGCGATTTGGCAGCCGATTTCTTCAAATTCAAGCAGAAAAGCAGAGCTTCCCACATATGCACTTTTTTTGGCACAAAACTAGAAATGATTACCAAAGGAAATTTCAACAATGTATGTTGTTGTACGAAATTGCTGACAATCTGTACTGATTAATGTTGACTGATATCAAACTCATGGCGTACCAATGGTAGCTTAATACGCTCACTAACGCCATCTTTGACCAAACAGCGGATTCAAGCTTATACACCTGTTATCCTGGGGAACAAACGGACTCATATCAGTTAAATAGGGCGACTGTGGAACCACAGGAATGTCTTTTTCCCACAAAACTTATAGGGCTCATTGTTATTATGGAGCATCGAAGTATATCCGATCTGATCCGAAACCCTTTTTCTGGACTTTCGTAGGGTTTTTTTTTTAAATAAAAAAAACCTGGTAGACCGATTGTTTAGGAGGCAAATGGACATGTACTTTATTTTTGATCTGCTAATTGTCATCAAATTTTTTAATGTTAAAGCCTTTCCTGAGCTAGATTAGTCCAACTCCTCGACTCTTCAAAAATGCTTTATATCACCGAAAAAAGTGTACTTTTGATAAGAAATGTTTGCCGTTAGTTAAATTCACGGATCCACCAATCTTAACTTCAAATTTGCTGGTACATTGCAGCTCCAAAATTTCCGTAACGCACTATAAAAGCACAAGTTGACTCATTTGAAGGATTGCATAGTTACTGGATGAGGTTCGAACTTGTACTGCATTTATAGGAGGGACTAACATCAAGATTTGTCCAGAAGGGACTAACGTCAATTCAAAATTTAATTGAAGAAAATATTTAAAAAGCTTTTATTTTGAGTGGGTTGGAGGGGGGGGGGGTTGTTGTTTGTTTTGCCTTATTGAAATAAGTAGTTTTTCTTCCCAATTTGTTTGTAACTTAAATATTAACGGTCAAGGCCATTTTAAGTAACTTTCCTTTAAAAAATTGTTGGACCCTTAAATGATAACGGTCAAGGCTATTCTTTCAAAATGTCATCTGATTTTGAACGTTTTTTTCTTTTTTTTTTTGACCATTTAATAGCTAATAAGATTTTGTTTTTATTTTGTCTAAAACTAACCAATCAACCATAATTTTTCACAATATTAAACTATCAGAAAATAATTTACACTATTTATATAATTTTAAAATTTTTAACAAATAATTTTTAGAATTTCCTTAACTCTTAATTTAATTTTTAATAACCAAAGATATGTGATAACAGAACTTCTCCAATCAGATCTCCATAAAATCATTGTTTCACAACAACATTTATCCGCAGACCATATAAAAGTGTTTCTATATCAAATACTGCGAGGCCTAAAGTATTTACATTCGGCCAGAATTTTACACAGAGACATAAAGCCGGGCAATTTGCTGGTGAATAGTAATTGCGTACTGAAAATATGCGATTTTGGTTTGGCTCGAGTGGAAGAGCCCGACCAGTCCAAGTACATGACACAGGAAGTGGTAACACAATACTATCGAGCACCAGAGATACTGATGGGAGCCCGGCACTATTCAGCCGCTGTTGATGTGTGGTCGGTGGGATGTATATTCGGCGAGCTACTGGGACGGAGAATATTGTTCCAGGCGCAGAATCCAGTACAACAGCTGGAGTTGATAACTGATTTGCTGGGAACTCCATCACTAGAGGATATGCGACATGCCTGTGAAGCTGCACGATCTCATATGATGACCAAAGCACCGAAAGCACCATCATTCTCGGCGTTATACACGCTCAGTTCACATGCAACCCATGAAGCTGTCCATTTACTATGTCAAATGCTGGTTTTTGATCCGGTTTGTTGTTTTTTTTTCCTTATTTCTTTCTTTCTTTCTTTATAAAAATTATATTACGAGTATATAAAAAATATTTATTTTTTATGTTTCTTGTCAAAATTTCATTTGTTTTAATTTTTCAAATCATCGTGAAAAAATTTTTTAGCCAAATAAAAAAAAATTTCTTTGGTCAAACAATATTTTTCTTTTTCAGGATAAACGGATATCAGTTATTGATGCTTTAGCTCATCCGTATCTCGATGAGGGTCGTCTCAGGTATCATTCGTGCATGTGCAAGTGCTGTTTTACAACGTCGTCGGGTATGCGGCAATACACTGGCAATTTCGAACCTGCTGCTGCCCAGCCCTTCGACGATCTCTGGGAACGGAAACTTACATCGGTCAAGGATGTAAAAGGTAAGTTCCTCATGAGTCCTTTATTTTTAATTTTTTAATTATATAAAACTTATTTCACTATTTTTACTATTTTTAATACAAGTTATAAATATGAAAATCTTGGATAAATTTTGTAATAGAAATGGGAACTTTATCCAGTCAGTTAAATATTCATCTACAATAATTCTAAAAGTGGTAGCTGTTCAAAATAGCGTGGAAAGGGGATCGGAGGTTGTTCAATTTTTGAAATAATAAATTTTTGTTACGCAAAATCCATTGAAATAGTTTAAAGGAACGTGTAACAAATTTAATTAATTTACGTGCTTACATATTCTAAATTCTCCATATTAGCAAAAAAAAAAAGAAAGGCAAATTAAAAATACAAAGTCGTAGTAAACTTAGTATTTTCTATTCGATAATGAAGGAATTATGTTATTTGTTAGTATAAGCACTATCGCTAATTAAAATCCAATTAATATAGGTTCTGCTAACTTGTAAGTTTGTATTAAGTTTGTATAATGAAAGCCAACCTCGATATTATATTATTATAAGACTTCCGGATTGTTATAAAATGTATACATTCAGTATATATTAAAAAGGGTTATCAATTTCTTGGTTCGGAAAGTACAACCGTGTCATTTGATAGTTGATAGAAGTGGTATAAGTTTATAGTTGTATCAAACTCTCTACAAATGTGGTGACGAGGAAATTTTCGTAATAATTGATAAAATTCTCGGTGAATGAATTATCATATAAATGACTTTGAAAAGCCACAAGTGGCTATGGAGAAGCCATTGTATCCGCCCTACTATAAGCGTCTTTTTTATGGCCTAAGCTTGAAGATTTTAATCAACAGGAACCCATACAACAATGGCAAATTTTGACTTTATTGCGCAAAAAATTCCCAGAACACGTAATTTTGAGCTTTGATGATGCCAATTCGTTACCAAGACTGTGGAGAAGCCATTGTATCCACCCTATTATAACCGCCTTTTTTATGGCCTATTCTTGAAGATTTTAATCAACAGAAACCCATACAACAATGGCAAGTTTTGACTTTATTGCGCAAAAAATTCCCAGAACGCGTAATTTTGAGATTTGATGATGCCAATTCGTTACCAAGACAGTGGAGAAGCCATTGTATCCGCCCTTTTATAACCGAATTTTTTTTTCCCTAAGTTTGAAGATTTTAATGAACAAAAACCCATACAACAATGGCAAATTTTGATTTTATTACGCGTAAAATTTGAGATTTGATGCTACCACTTGCGTTCCAAGATCGTGCAATTTGACGCTGTTATACTTTTTCTTGTAAGCATAAGCGAAATGTTTTGTTTACACAGACAATTCTCAAATACTTAAAGAGCATTTCAAACCAACATTGTCAAATTACAGTCCGGAATTAGGCGAAATGTGCAAAAATTACAAAAAAGTTTAAGTCCTGTAAAAAAGTCTTGAAGGCTCCATTTTAATAATGTTATTCTTTGGTTTGCAAGGTCCAAATAACATAATTATTCAATCTAAATTTATATTTTTTTATTCTTCTTCTTCTATGGCGCTATGGCCACCAACCATGTATGAAATAAAAGGAGTAAGATTACTTTTCTGATAAATATAGGAGTTAGAGTAATTCTTATCGTTGTCTATTTTACAATATTTTGAAAGGCATTTCCTAAGGACCAACCTTTCGAATACATGGATTTTATTGAGATTCGTTTTATGTGAGAAACTAAAAGTGATCGGAAATGCATAGTCAATGATTGGCCGAATAAGTTGTTTATAAAATAGTAACTTTGTATTAATATTAAGTAGAAATAGAAAAGTATGACCAACCCTTTTGGCTTTTTTCAAAGTTAACTCAACATGTGGGTTAAATTTAAAGTTTGAGTTAAAGTTGATGCATAAATATTTTAGCCGATTTGAGCCTGAAATAGCTGCGTTTTTAATCAGAATACGCAGTTTTTTGCTCTTTGTAGCAATTTTCATCGGTCCGCTAGTACTGGGATTACGGAAACAGATTAAAGTGGACTTATTAGGATTGACTGACAAGTTCCAGTCATCATAATAATTTATGATTTTAGAAAGTAGCTTTTGCGTTCTATTTAGAGCCAATTTTGGTGATTTGTGCTTTTGCGGCTGTTGGTATTTCTGCAGTGTGTATTGAATACAGCAAGGGATCTAATACCGAGCCTTGTGGAACTCCTTTACCTATTAAAAAGAATTCCGAAGTCGTGGCCGATCTTCTGCAACCGTCATCCAGTTTTGTTCTTGGAGTAGTACGCAAGCGTCTTTTCGGTTTGCATCACACCAACGAATGCGGTTGTCGGATATACATGGCCGTCGCATCTAAAGCGCTGTAATTTCATATATGTAATAACATCACTGTCGAAATATTTTCTGTATATCTCATCATTATGGACCCAATATCTTTCTTTCAAAACAGTCGAGTAGATTTTCCGTTGTTTGCGTCATTGTCTAAGTTTCACTACCATAACGAAAGAGTTCTGTGCTTTCTGAAAGCTTTGCTAATCCTCTGTGTCACTTCTGCGGTTTCTATGTTTGTGCTAGTCACAGTTGCCCCTAGATATGCAAAGCTTTCCTCTTTTTCTAGGTAGTCCTCACCTACCTTTCGGCCATTTCTGGATACAATAAAACACCTTAGTCCTATCGTTGTTAACTTTTAGTCCAATTTCCTGTCAGTTCTTTCACGTTGGACATAACATTCTCTGACGCTTGATTCCAATCTTCCCATTAAGTGTAGATCATCAGCATACCCTGGCCACCTGCGATGACTTATACAACAAAGTACCGTTCAAATCTGTCGGGTTTCTCCTACTCTAAGTTGAGGTTAAAAAGGATTGGCGCAAGTCCGTCATCCTGTTTAAGTCCTTGTTGTATGGAGAAAGTGTCTGTGAGGAGGTTTCTCGTTGTTGCCGATCTATTATACAGGTGAGATTTTCTACTGCCTTAGCACAAATAGTTGATCCGTTGTTGGCCGTCCTGATCTAAATACTGATTGGTAGTCTCCTATAGTTTGTTCAGCTATTCTTTCTACGCTGATTTGTGATATATTGTCTCCTTCTTTGTAAATTGGACAAATAATACTTAACTGCCAATGTGTGGGTGTTTTTTCTTACATCCACTGTTTAAGTATTATTAGGTGGAGTGTTTTGCATACGTGTGCCGTTATTCGGCCGGATTATTAACAGCACACCAGGTACTTTGTTTTCTATCAGTCTCTTGATGGCATACTTTACCTCTTCCAGCATAGGTTGCCCAATGTATACACTGTGGACCGCCAATTCTACAGCGATCTTTCGTAGATTTTTTAACTCGGCCTTATATCCATCTTTGAAATCTAATTTTTAAGTGTGTTTTATTTGATTTAACTTTCGGATAGTATAAAATATAAATAGATAATCTAAAAAATGAATTTTTATTTAAATTTTGTTTACAGAAATGATGCATAAATTTATTGCGGAACAATTACAAACAGGTCGTGTGCCGCTTTGTATAAATCCACAGAGTGCTGCGTTCAAAAGCTTCGCCAGGTAAGGAGAGGAAATTTCAACACACCCACAATAATCTTCTTTGCAACTGTTATTGCTACTACCTACTACTTAGTGCTACTACTATTATCAATAGTTCCACTGCTACTTCTTAAAAAAGTTCAATAAAAATTTAACAGAAAGAAAAAAAAACAACTTTGATAAAAACAATATTTAAAAAAAATCAAAACACAAAAAAATGTTGGGTATATGAAAAAATGAAATAATAAAAATAAATTTTAATATTCGTGAGAGTGCAAAAAAAAAAAATTACACACACACATTTAAAAAAAAGAAAAGAAAAGAAAAACAATTATATACAAACGCATGGGAAGACTTATAAAAAATTATAAATTTATAAAAGAAAATCCAAAATTTTGAAATGTCGTTGATGTGTAATGAAATTAACGGAAAAAATTTAATAATAATTAAAATGTACTTTTTCGTATTAGTTTAAATGTTAACGTTTAAATCAATAAATTAGAAAGAATAATTTAATCTATAAAAATTACCAATGATTTTAGATAATAAACAAAGTCTCTCAATTTGATTTATTGTATAATATGTTGAGCGTATTTTTTATCAATTGACCGCGTACGGGTTTTTTTTTTGTTGCATTTATTTTACACAATTTTTGTTGCTGTTGTAATGTATAAAAAATTCAAAATGGTCATCGTATAAAAGAATTCTTCTGCTTTATAAGAACTGATGATGCCTTCAACTGAGTGAACGATCGATCCACTTCCAAAGCCACAGTCAGGCAGTCAGTCAGTCAGTCAGTCAGTCAGTCAGTCAGTGAAGCAAGTCAAACCGATCAATCAATCAGAATCTATCAACAACAGTAAATAGTAAGAACCAGATCCTCCACATCAAGTGCAAATTTTAATCAACAAACCCAGTGACCATCAACAAACCAGCAGGCGCCTAGGTGTGTCCATTACTTTTAAAGGCCATTATTATTATTATTATTATTATTATTATTATCATTATTACCAATATTATTATTATTTATTTGTTTATAAATAATCTTTTATGGCATTTTTAATATTTTATAATTTACAATAATTTCCTCCCTTTTTTTCTTTTAATTAATTTTTTTTGGCAATAACTTATTTAAACTTTACAAGCGCAATTGAAAAAATAAATGCTCATATCCTCTTATTCGTGTAAATACAAATATAATAATAATAAAAAAAAAAATAATTCAGTTTTCTCATTAATTCTAATTTTCTTAAAAAAATATATTTCTTTTCTAATAATGATAAATTAATTAATCTATTCTTCTTAAAAGAATGTTTATTATTCCAAATATACATAGAATACATTATTATTATTTTTTTTTTTAATTATTATTTAGGAGCGCACTTTTAATTAAAATATTTTCATAGCTTTTGTTTTTCTATTCAACAAGTTTTTTTTTTTTTTTTTGTAAAATAATTTCATTGAGAGTAGTATAAAAGTTTATTACATAACAAATACATTCTAAAAAATTAAAAACTTGAAAAAGCCTAAAAAAAAAAATGTTTTACAAATATGAATTTATTATTAATTTACTTGCAAATCTTAAAAATATGAGAAAATTCATTTTTTTTTGACGTCTGAATGACGAACTATACATGTGTACACTTAGCTTATAGAAGAACTGGATAGGGCTCTACACAAAAATTAGGGTCGAATTTTGTTGGCAATACATTCTCAAGAACGCATCCACATGCAAAATAACAGAAACGGCATAAATTATTGGGGGCCAATTTTAAACTTCAGTTTGCGATTGATGCGGTTCGTTTAAAACCCTTTTTCATATAAATTGTCATTAATGCGTAAACGAAATATATTTTGTTATTTTATGGAATTAGTTTTGGAAATTTGCAATAAAACACAGTTCTATGTTGATATTAAAACCACAGCGCAACTTAGTAAATATAAATTTACATATCGACAGCTTCATTACGTGTATAATATAAATGTATCCTTGGGATTTTGAAATGGTAATTTAAATGCAGAAACTACTGTCGGATTTGTTTCTCGCCACTTCGGCAAATTTTTACAACACTTTCAAAAGGGGTACTTCAAGATGTCAATTCTCCTTTTTAAGCTGAAAGACATTCTTCGCAATGCAAAGACTTGCCTAGCTTAAAAACAATAAAGCCTGCTATGTATTCGAACACCTTTTCACTATTTTTTTTAAAATGGCAAATGGGTTAAATAAATAATCATGGTCACTTAAAATATTGTATTTAACCCATCTACACTTAATATGCCTTAAATTTTCTTATATACACTTTACGTACGCCGTCACTGAACTAATTTCTCGTAAATATTGAATTGTCAACATCACATTTGTTTACATTTATTAAATGACGAACTTTTAACTTTTTAACCACTTTTGTGACTGAACAAATCATTCAAAATCATCTAAACAAATTTTTGTTAATTTTTCTAGTAAAAATTAAAAAAAATCAACTTACCGAAAGAAAGAAATTCCCGTTTTTCTCATTCCGTTGAATTACCAAGCAACCCCTTATAAAATATTCTGAAATAAAAACTTCCCATTAAATGTTATCAACAAGAAAACTATTTATATAAATACTTACTTTTTCGTAAATACTTCAAAAAATATAAAAACCACGATAAATGCCAAAATAACAACTTTAAAAACAACAATAGTATGCAAGCATTTCGGTATGCTACCACTTTCATATAGAATGGCGTTTTTTAAAACTCTCCGAAAGTCTACAAACGTTCAGGCTCTTGATCTCTACGAAATAAGTAACAAACCTAAAATACAATACCATTTCATATCAAAAGATTGTACAAAAAAAAAAAAAATTGCCTTATCGGGTTGTGTTTAAATTGTATTTTTGTTTGAATATAAATTATACTTTTGGAATTCAATAAATTTCTATTACGAAAACTAGATGTCAGTGGGTGTCACGTCTGCATAAAAAAATCTACACAAAAGTATGCAAGCGTTACGATTTCTCGCCGCTTCTGAGCCAATCCGGCCAGAAAATTGCTTATCCATATACGTACGGGCCTATCCAGGTATTCTTTAATCTAAGTGTGTACATAACAAAAAACCAACTAAATACACGTTGCCATATTTGTGGCTGGTATTTTATTAACAAACAAATCTGCATAAAAATATGATTTACGCTAAAGAATAATTGGTTTTTTTTTTTGTAATTATAACAAAATTATGCTACTCAATTTAATATAAAGTAAAAAATTTAAATTAAAATTTTAACACTTTTTAACTCGTTTTTATTGATTTTCGTTCTCTTATAAGGCCAAAGTTTTAATTTAATTATAGTATAAAAAATCAAAAAAATTATACATAATCTACAAAGATAGGAAAAAAAAAACACCGTCTCACAAATTTTAAATTATTAATATTTTAATTGCATTTTTTTAATAACATTCTGGCGAATGATAGAAAACAATTTCAAGTATTTAATTTTTGTGTGTTAAATTTATGTAACGTTTTCTTTTTAAAAAAAAAATAATCTTCAATTGCTTTAATCCATTTTCAAAAAAAAAAAAAACACACACCTCTCAATAAATTTACACATACGCAATTAATAATTTTTTTAAATATATTCCACAATAATATGTACAAACATTTCCGTAAAAAATGTGTATTTTTTTTCAAATTTTATCTTAATGTCAATATTGTAAATTTAAATATAGTTTTCTTTAGCATTTTATTAGTAATAATAGTCATATATACTTGTATATATATATATATATAAATATATACAAATTAATCAATTTTCAATAATAAATATTTATATTTATTTAATGTTATTTTATTTGATTTGATTTGTTTGTTTGAATAATAATAAATTTCCCTTTTTTTCTGTTTCAAAGTTGCAATTTAATAAAATACTAAATTTAAAGTAAATATATATATACTTGTTTTCTTTTTTTAAATATTTTAAATTATCCAGTTTGTGCTATAATGATTTTTATTTTATTTTTTTAAATTTTGTATATAATTGCTAAACCAATTTCAATTGACCATTAAACACATCTAAATGACAATTTGTAAAAAAATTCGGAATGTCAACTGTTTTCGAATTGAGACGTTATTTCTAGTGCTGCCATATTTGTATAGAACTCTTTTTCAATCAAATTGCTAATGATAATAATTCAATTATTATTTAATTGTTTTAAGTATGTGTCAGCTATTTAATTTTTTTTTTTTTTATATTTTCTTCAAATAATATTAAGTGAAAACAATTTAAAGAAAAAACAACATTTACAATTGTGAACAATTGGTGGTTATGTTTAGTATTACCATATGGACATATGTGTATTTAAAAAAAAAATTAGTTTATTCGTCTCATTTTGATTTCGGTAAATAAATTTTATAATAAAAATTGCATTTAATATTTTTTTTGATTTTTTTTTTGGATATATTAAATTTTATTATAATATTTTTTTTCATTTAACGTTTTTCTGCCGTTTTTTTTTCTCAAACTGTATACATTTACTTGTATATAATCAAATATGATAGAATCGTGTAAATTTATGTAATAAATAAATACGTATGTACAATATTGATTGTAAAACAGAATATTAAGTTTTTTTTTACATAAATATACATAAATATATATATATATATATATATATAAGTTATATATATAATAATAAGACTATATTTATTATTTTCTATTTTATAATTATATTTTATATTCTTTTTGGCCTAACTATAAGGACAACCTAGGTGCAACTACATATACATATAAATCCTTAATTTCTAGAACAAAAAACAAAAAAAAAAAAAAACCCAAATAATTTCAAAACTGCTTTTTTTTATATAAAATTCAAAACTGATGCTTATTTATTTATGTTATATATTTAACACAACATATGTAAATATATTTCAAATTAATAATTTGTTAAATCTTATCAAAGAAATTTGATAATTAATTTACAATTTTTATTTCTGAACAAATTTTAAAAGGCAAAAGAATTTATTTGCTAGGAAAATTTTTGTTAATATTTTTAAATTATAAAAAGAAGAAAAACAAAAACAATTATTCCTAGTAAATAAATAAATTTTATGCAAATATCACATATCGCGAACGAATATTATAATTGATAATTAACATAATTTTATTATCATTGTAATGAATGAAGCAGAAGAATTAATTTATGCTGTTGTACGATTTTTAGAAAAAAAAAATTTTTTTTGAATCCGTAAAAAATATGTTTTTTTTTTTTTTTGTACGTACATACATACATTTTGTGATTATGAAATACTTAAATGGAAGCAATCATCAAATATTTTTTTTTATTAAGAAGAAGCAGTGAACACATGTATAATATGTTCTCGTGTTTGTTTTTTGTATTTTATATAAAATCTAGATAGTTTATGTAAATATATTTAATAATTGTAAAGAGTTATATATATTTTGAGTCAATAATTTTTGTTCTTCTTTCTTTTTTTTGCATTTCAATTTGACACACTTTTATGCATTTTCTCTTAATAATTTTATATTTTTATTTTTAGAGTGCATTCCAAATAAAAACTTTAAAAAAAAAAAAAACGAATAATCATTTTAAGTTCTATTCAATTTTTTTCTATTTATTTTTAGTGTATGTAAAATTTGTTTGTTGTTTTCAAAAATATATGACTCAAAATATACACAAACTTTTACTTACATATATATTTGTATTAAATTGTAGGAAATTTCATCATACTACATACATCCCATTTGTTTTTGCACGTTTTTTTAATAAATTCTAATATTTTCTCTGTACTTTTAATATCATCAAGTTGTAGATATTTTTAATGCTTTTATTGTACTGTTGTATTGCATGTATGTATATCTTAGTTTTAAAATAAAATTCATTTTTAACAATTTTTTCTACTAAAAATAAAAAATCACAATAATATAAGCTAAACTTTTTGTAAATATCAAAATTAATTAAATTTTTTTAAAATAGTTTATAGACCGATTTTGAATAGAAAACATTCTTTATGAAAGTAGTGTAAAAAAAACAACCAATTACTATCCATAAAAATTTCAAAATTACACATTTTTATATAATATTTCGTTGCTGATGTAAATTTTTTCTAAATCCTAATTAATATTTGTATTTATTGAGTTATTATTATATTTAATAGTAGTTATAATTTTTTTCTCGATTATTTATTATTATTAAGACCGTTATTAACAAATAATCACCGAAAGCAATACTTTCATTTCTTTTCTTTTTTAGTTTATTATATAACTACAATATTATTAGTGTTATTATTTTTATTTTTTATTTTTAAATTTTTTTCTATTCCAATTAATAATTTAAATTTTTAAATTCGTATAAAATGACAATTTTCAGAACATGCAAAACGACTAAAAAAAAGTCACGTTCTCGTTGTATACGAATACCTTCCTGTGCATCGACACAAACATTTCTGAAGAAGGCGGCTATTAAAATTATACTAACGCCAATAGTGTTTTTGTGTGCCGCATAAAATCAAAAATAATTCGTTCAAATATTCATAACTATTTGGATCTATCTAATTTAGATTCGAAAAGATATCGAACTGCTCTACTATATATACTATACGGTCGGTCCGATATATGTACACGTACAAAAAAAAAAAATTCCAAAATAAATGAAAATATAAAGAAAAAGTACGTATAATATTATCAAAATTTTTTTATTATAATTTTTTTTTAAGTTTTCTTAAACTATTGACTTTTTTAAAGGAAAAAAAAGAAGAAAAATAAAAATAAACTAGACGAAACTGTAAATAATTATTGGAGTTAGTTAATTTAAATATAATATAAGAAATTTTTATGTTAGTAAAGCGGCGGTGTCCCATTTATTCTGAGATTGGTATTTTTTTTTTAAATTTAATTTTCAAAATATCTCGTAACAGGAATATTTTTTTAAAATTTATGCTAATTTTTAAATTGTTATCGTTATGGAAAAAATTTCTTTCTGTTTTGAAAAAAAATTAACTTTCTTTCAAATAAAACCAATTTAAAGTGTTATATTTTTAGTGTCCTTCACTGTATATATACATATAAATTTGACAGCTGTCATCTTTTCTCTTTGAGAATAATTCTTATTATTGCATATAATATAAGATGACGTCAACAATAATTCTCTAATAATCTTAAAGTAACACAAAAACGATTATTTTTATTCATAAAAGATGGGAAAAAAAATATATTATACACAAAAATATAAGATGTTTTTTTATTATGAACACATTTTGTCCGTTTTCTTTTATATATTTTTTTGGTAATTTTATATTTTTTTCTGTGTGAATAAGTTGGTACTTTGAAATACTTTCTAAATGGAACAAATTATTATATGTGCAAAGCTCATATATGAGCTGCTGTAACAGTATTTTTATATATATATTTATTTTTTTCAAATAACAAAGTTTTGTAAATATAATATTTAATTGAAAATTTATTGAAATAAAAATCAATTGTGCTTAAAATATTATTTAATTAAAAAACTGGATAACGATTATTATTTAAAGGAGAGAAATTTTTGTATAATGGATTAAAGTTTTTTTATTTTTGAAAATATTTATATAATTTTAATTATTTTTGTTTGTTTATTTAAATTATTATTTTTTTCTATTAATACAATTGCACATTACCATTTTTTTTTTAATAATTATTTTGGATTGTGTTTCTATAATATCGGTTTCATTCAAATATGTATTTTCGGCATAGATTTTCCTGCTTTATTTTTGTTTGTTTAACTTCTTCTCCCACCAAACCAACACCCACAAACCCCTTACCCCACCCCCCTCTAAATATCCAAAAGATTCTCGCACTATTTCAATATTATTTAAAAGTGCGTGCCGTTTTTATTTTCTTTTATTTATATAAAAATGTAGAGCACAAAAATAATAGTTTTTTTTTAATTTATTTATATTCAAATAAAATATGAAAAGTAAAAAAAAAATTAAAATATAAATAATACTAAATAAAAAAACAAACAAAAAAAACGGCGACAAAAATTTTTAATAAAAGAAAATCCTTTTTCTTGTTCCGCTTTCAGTTCGACAGTAGCACATCCTTCAGAATTGCCACCATCGCCACATCAATGGGAATGACGGCAAAATGAGGCGATAGCTGCCTAAAATTTAATATTTTTATTTAATCAAATATAATTCCAAATTTGATTTAATTAATCATCGCAAAACTTTTTTTGGATGGGCAGATATTATAGGATATTTGGATTTTGATTGTTTTATCAACAACAACAAAAATTTTGATTTTAAATAAATGGTGATTTGCAGTTATCTACCCATCTACAATCCTTGATCGGGTAGAATAAGGAAAAGAAAGAAAATCATAACATGGTGGAGTAAAAGAAGAAAGTTTTGAAGAAGAAGAAAAAATAAGGAGCAAAAAAAACCGATATTTACGATCTCTTAAATAAATGTAAATGCTTAGAATTATACAATAATAAAACTGAGATTTATTAATAATTTACCATAATTTGAGAGAATAATTAGCTATAATTAAGAGAGAATTTTTTTTTTTGATAAATATGAATGGTATTTAAGAATAGTAAAAAAAAAGGAAAAAATCGATTATATTTTTTATAGTGAAGTTTCGATTATATTTTTTATGGTTGATTGGGGAATAATGAAATTTGATAATGATAAGAAAATGTGGCAAAATAAATGGGATAAAAATTATAGTTTTTCGATTAAAAACTAAATAAATATATACATACATACATACATAATTCAATATGATTAAGGATAAAAATATAGTAAAAAAAAATACTGGATAATTTCTAGAAAAAAGAGAAAATTCTTCATAAAGTTAAGAAAAATAAATTTCTTTAAGTTGAAAGAAAAAAAAGCGAAAGACCCAACATGACAACAAATAAAAGGAAACTAGTCTGAAAGCGAGATAAAAGTGTAATTCTTTTTTTCTTCAGTCTCTGTCTATATTTCTATATTATATAAAAAATTATATATATATTTTTTTTCTAAAAATATCACTAGCAGATGCATATAAAATCAATAATAAAAAGAAAATATATTAATAATAAAAACAATGTAAAAAAATTAAATTTTTCTGTGTATGGTACTTTTTACACAATTTCATAATGAATCAAATTATAAAAATAAATAAAGCAAAATATGCAAAATTAGCTATAATTTAAATATAAAAATGGATATATAAAAGGAATTTGTTTTTAAGTAAATTAAAAAAAAAAAGATATGATGAGTAAAAAAAAAAAAATATATATATATATGACAAATTTAAAGAATATTTGATGAGAATTTTTTTTGAAATTTCCATAAAACGGGCAATGGCTATTATATGTGTAAGCCGATTATTATAGTAAATGTTATATAAAGTGACAAAAATGTAGTAGAGCTAAAAAGAAAATTGTAAACTGAAAAGCAAAATAAAAATATATGTAAATTTAGATTGATTGGCAAAGTAAATTGTAAAAAGAAAATATTGTAAAATTTTTAAAAAGTTCGTTTCTTTTTTTTCATTTCAAATAGTAAATTGAAGAAAAAAATTCTCTTATGATATAATTAAATATCAAAAGAAAGAAAAAAAAAACAATAGTACTGAAACTCTAGAAGAAAATATAAATTTCTTTTTATTATTTTTATAATTTGTTTGTTTTTTTTTTTTTGTTGATTATACCATAAATAAAAATATCTTTTGTTAACTAAAAATAAAAACAGCAACAACAACAACAACAACAACATTGAAATACATAAATATTTATTTTTTTCTTTTGCCAAATTTACCTCAAATTATAATATTTATAATATTTACATCATAAAATATATGTATGTATATAAAAATATTAAAAAAAAAAAAATAATTAAAGAAAAAATAGGAAATCAGTAAAATTATTGTTGTACACACAATTAATTATTGATTTTTGTAGATTGTTCAAATAGAAGAAAAAAAAAGGCAAAATAATAAAATATAAATAATAATTGAATAATGAAATGATAGATAAAAATTAATAAATTATTAATGAAGATATTTATGTGTATAATATATTATTTAAATTAAAAGTAAAGACGTTATAATAAATTCAAAGTAGTAGCAAACATAAAAAAAGGAACATTTTTTTACAAAAAATTGATATTAAGAGAAATGATAAAGAATTTCCAAAAAAAAAATGACTCAAAAATAGAGCGATATTGTTTGTCTCTTAATATAAATAATTATAAAGAGGTGTAAAAATATTGTAAACTGGGCAGAGAGAAAAGAAAAATATTATGAATGAGAACGAATCAGAGAGCGAAATTGTAATTGTTATCGAATTCATGGTTAAAGTAAAAGAGAAACTGGTCTCAACAATTTTGGACAAAGAGAAGAATATTAAAAATGAGTAAACTTAAATCGAATTATTTTAATACGAAAGAGACATATACATGATAAGTGAAAGATGAAAAGCTATATTATTAATAAAAAAACAGAAGAGAAAAAACAGTGAGTAAAGCTTGAAAAAAACGGTTGCTTCTAAACAAAACGGTTAATCGAAATGGCGTCGATGCTCATCATTTGATAATTTTATTATTATAAATATAAATTTCTAATATATACAATATAATTATTATAATACGAGGACTGATTTATTATTATTTAAAACAAATATATATTTATTTATTTATTTTAATTTTTTTTTTTTTGCTGTAATTTTAGTAATTTTGATGATTTTTTTAAATACCAATATTAGTTATCATGTTTAGTGTTACATTTGTTGGAGATAATTAACAAGAGAACTTAAATTAACAAATATATGGTATTATTACGAATTGAATACAGTAAAAAAAAACACCTTTTGTTAAGTAAAAACTACATTAAAAAATTATATAAATTCATACCGAATATAGAGTTTTCTTACATAAAATTTAGTATAATTAAAATTAGTGTAATTTTTTTTTGTTTTTTTTTCTTCACATTATTTAATTATAAATATAAAAAAAAATTTAACTCTTTTTTTTTTCCTTGTAGTATTGTAAATTTTTATGTGCATTTGAAAATTTTTAATTTATACATAGTAAAAATTTTTTTTTTTTTTTTTTTGAATATTCCGATGATAGTTATAATTAAATGTAATTAACAAAAAAAGAGAGAAGAAAAAAAAACGAAAAATTATTATAGGAGATAAGTAGAATTTTCGTATAGGCAAATATAAATATATTTATTGATTTTCTGTATTTTTTTTCCCACGATAATAATGTGAGTCATTTAATGTTTTAATTAATTTAAGTAAAATTATATTAATTTTTCTGGTATTTAAATAGCAAAAAAAAACAAAAACAAAAAGAAAACAAATCGTACATTTGTGTGTAGTAAAGTGGAAAAAAAAATAATAATTCGGTAAAGATTTTGGTGTACGAACATTTTTTTAATTAATTATATTTTATGTATATTAAGTTACATAATATATAAACACGCGAATTGACCTAAACGAAATCCTTATTTAACATTACCCCCCCCCCCCCCCCCTTTTTTTAATATATGGTTATACTAATTTTTCTCAAAAATATGATATTCATTTCTTATAATAAGAAGAATACAATTTATGTACATTAGTACCGTTCTTCTGAATATTTATGCACGTGTAATTATTCCATTTAATTAAGAACAAATAAAAACCACTGCCTTCAAAGTAAAAATACATCCTTTTTGTTTTTGTTCAAATATTATTCATTTTTCCACTTTACCAAAAAAATTGTAGTATAGTTTTTAATACATATACTTTGAATAAGTTTTTTTTTAAAAATTTACCTAAACAATTGCAAAAAAAGAAAATATTTTATATTTTACTCATCATTTGTTCAGTTACGAATGGATAATATTTAATTATTATTCCAAAAATTTTTACAATTTAAATTTAAATTATTTTTTTGTTTGTTTTTTTTATCTTAAAATTCTTATTTATATTAATAATATTAAGTTAAACGATGTAAATGTAAAAACTAAAAAAAAAAAAATATATACAGAAAAAGAACACTTTAATCCGAAATTGGTTAGAAAAAAGATTAAAGCAATTATAAATAAATAAGTTAGCATTTTTATAATTTGTTTTTTTTTCTTTTTTTCCCATTTTTTTTCTTCCAATAGTTTTTTTTAAATATATTTTTTTTCTTGTTTTGTTTATTTTTTGTCATTATTATTTTTTGAAAAATTTATTTTCGTACAGCTTGGAAAATTTTTTGAATTTTCCATAACGTGGGATAAGCTGCTTTGTTTTTATCCATTAAAAACTGTTACTTTTTTTTGGTGTTTTATTTTTTTTTCTCTTTTAAATTCCGATATTAAAATAAAAAATACCCAAAATATTAATGAAGAAGAAATAATTCTGACGTTTGCTTCTATGAAAACTTAGGCTATAGAAGAACTGGATAGGCCTCTACACAAAAATTCTGTCCAAATTTTGTTGGAAATACATTCGTAAGAACGCACAAACATGCAAAATAACAGAAACGGCGTAAATCAGTGGGAGCTAATTTGAAACTGCACTAGTGCGATGAAGCGGTTCGTTTAAAACCATTTTTTTTATATCTGATGTCATTTATGCGTAAACCAATTGATTTTTTTAATATTGCGGATTTTATTGTTTGATGGAATTAGTTTTGGAAATTTGTAATAAAACTCAGTATTCTCTATTTTCAAATATTATTTATTTATTTCTTTTCACTATATATTATTTATTAAAACAGAATTATTAAATGAAAGAGCATATAAAAATATAAATTAAAAAAATGCAAAACTATTTAAATCAGAGAATGTGATCTTACGTGTATGTTTAAATAAAAACAACACCGCAACTTAGTAAATATAAATTTTAATGTTAAAACAATCATTTGCAGATATTGAAAGCTTCTTTATAATATAAATGTGTGTTTGTGAATGGAAATGGTAATTTAAAAAGGGCATTGTGCATTTAAATTAAATTAAAAAAATAAAACATTAATTACATAGAACATTACAACAAATTCTTAATAATATAGAAGTTAATTGTATACAATATTATAGCAAATGCTTTAAAACTAAATTACAAGGTGGAAAATTTAATATATTTAAATAATTAACAATTTTTAAATATTAAGCCTACCCCGAATATACTTTATTTATTTTAACACAATGAAACCAGCAATGAAAAACAGACTGGAAAAGTCGTTCCCTTTAATTTCCTTACACACACTTTACATACACCAGCACTGAACTATTTTCTGGTAAACATTGAACTGTCAACATCACCTTTGTTTACATTTATTGAATGACGAACTTTGCACTTTTTAATCACTTTTTGAACCAAATAAATCATTAAAAGCCATTTAAACATATTATAAACTAAATTGTTGTTAGTTTCTCTAGTGAAAATGAAGATGTCAACTTACCGAAAGAAAATAAATTCCTGGAAAAAAAATTCCTTTATAAAACACTTTCTGAAATAAAAACTTTCTATTTTGATTGTTATCAAATCATCTATTTTGATTGTACTTCAAAAAAGATAAAAACCACAATAAGTGCAAAAATAATAACTTTAAAAACAACAAAAGTACTTTCGTAATAATTGTACTACCAGTTTCATGGAGAATGACGTGTCTTAAAACTCACCGAAAGTCTACAAACGTTGAGGCGCTTGATATTTACGAAATAAACAATAAATCTAAAATAAAATTTCATATAATATCAAAAGATTATTTTTGTTTACAATAAGTGAATTAAAATCAATATAAATTATGCTTTTGCAATTCAATAAATTTCTATTACAGTGGGTGTACATGTCTACATAAAAAAATCTACACAAATGTATGCAAGCATTACGATTTCTCGCCGCTTTTGTAATAATCCAGATAGAAAATTGCGTATACATATACAAAAATCTGACGTACGGGTTATCCAGGTATTCTTTAATCTAAGATCTAAACTTTATTTAAAAAAAAAAAACAAATAAAAACAATTAAATGTCATGAAAAAGAAGATTCAACAATTAATTTGAATAGAGTTGTCTTTTTTTCATCGTAAAATTTATTTGAATAAAGGGAAAGAGGGGAGCATCCTTGTATCCATTTATAATTAAAGTGTCCACTATTGATAAAATGAGAAATCGTATTGTCGAATAAGGAAGCTTCTATAAACTGCTTCCAAACTTTGATAGCAATTTTATTGTAAATTAGTTGTTTTAAAATCGAACTATTCTGACCACCTTGCGCCACCTGCTGTCGGATTTGTTTTACAGCACTTTGGCAAATTTTTACAACACTTTCAAAAGGATACTTTAAGAAGCCAAAGGACTTGGACGCTATCAAACTGTTTGATGTGAATTCTCCTTTTAAAGCTGAAAGACAGTCTTCACAATGCGAAGACTTGCCTAGCTTAAAAACAATAAAGCCTGATATGATTCGACCACTTTTACACTATATTCATTAAGTGGAAATGGATTAAATAAATAATCATGGTCACTTAAAATATTTATTTAACCCATCTGCATTTAATATCCCTTAAATTTTCTTACACACACTCTACGTACGCCGGCATTGAACTATTTTCTCGTAAACATTAAACTGTCAACATCACATTTGTTTACAATTATTGAATGTTGAACTTTTCAATTTTTAGTCACTTTTTGGACCAAATAAATCCATAAAAATCCATTTAAACTAGTATAAACCAAATTTTTATTAATTTCTCTAGTAAAAATGAAGATATCACCTTATCGAAAGAAAAAAATTCCCGGCTACCTCATTTCATTGAATAACCAAGCAACCCTTTATAAAACACTTCATTTTCTGAAATAAAAACTTTCTATTAAATGTTATCAATTATAAAAATACTCACCGTTTTCTTAAATACTTCAAAAAAGATAAAAACTATACTTTCCCGATAATTGCCAAAATAACAACTTTGCAAGCATTTCGGTATGCTACCACTTTCATAGAGAATGGCGTATTTAAAAAGTAAGCAAGCATTTTGGTATGCTAACACTTTCATGGAGAATGGCGTGTTTTAATACTCTCCGAAAGTCTATAAAACGTTAAGGCGCTTGATATTTAATTTATAATTACGAAATATATAATAAACCTAAAATCAAATTCCATTTCATATCAAAAGATTGTGCAAAAAATAAAAATTATCTGTCGTTGTGTTTAAATTGTATTTTTGTTTCCAATAAGTGAATTAAAATAAATATAAATTATGCTTTTGGAAATTAATAAATAAATAATTACGAAAACTAGATGTGTCATGTCTACATAAAAAAATCTACACAGAAGTATGCAAGCAGTACGATTTTTCGCCGCTATTGCAATAATTCAGCCAGAAAATTGCGTATACATATACGAAAATCTGACTTACGGGCCTATGCAGGTATTCTTTAATCTAAGAATCTAAGTATGAAATGATTATTTATTACCTACCCCCAACATGGTGAGCGAAGAATGCTGTAGGTATTGTGTGGTGAATTTGGTTCACCACACAATAATTCATACCGCTTGGAATAAGCAATTGATGAAAATTATAGTAAAACGATTTTTAAAAAAATCATTATAATAAATTTATTATTTTTACATATACTATTTTCATTATCTGAATGTGGTAATTTTTTTTTTTTTGGATTAACAAATTTTTGTTTAAATTCTTTTAAAGTCAAACCGCTGTAAGCAAACCCATCTGGTTGTATTTATGTGAAAATTCACATTGTTGAATATTTCCGAAATAACTTCAACCGCTTAACTGTGACTTTTTAAAAAGAAATATCTAAAGAAAAAAAAATCCACGCATTCTCATAAAAAAATTTCATTATTTATAATTTTAAAAAATTTGAGTATTTCCTCTAAAAGAATTCGATCAGTTTCTTTTGAAATGTTTCAGTTTATATGTGCAGAAGTACTAGAATTGATTATAATAATATTTTTATGCTGCAAAATTCATTTATTAATAAAAAGTATATACTGAAAAAAATCTACTTTGTCAACAAAAATTGGAAAATCTCCAAAAATTTCCTAACAAACAAGAAAAAAATGATTTATTCTAATATAAGAAAAACTGAATGAAAAAGATTTTCTTAACATACAGATTTATGGCATTTGTACTTGTATTCTATTAATAAAAAAAAATGGATATCCTTAATAATATTTAACAAGAATAAAATACTATTATTCAATGAGCGTTTTATTTGCACAAAATTACATTATGTATTCATATTTAAAAAAAAACTGTTACTTGTTCATATTGTCACAAAATTCTGGACAAACAAAAATGTTATTAAAAATATCAATTACTTTACATTTCAAGTAATTCAAATATTAAAAAAGGACACTCTATATATACTTTAATATTTAAAATGATTGGCAATAATAAATATACACACAATTATACATATTATAAATAATATTTAAAATAAAAATTTGTGTACAAATAAACATATAAAAATATAATTCTACAAAAAAAAAAAACATATATTAATATTGAGTGCTTTTTAGATAATTCATATAAAAAAAACAAAGAGAAAAAACCCGCATTAATTCGTAAATTTATAATTATATAAATTAAAGCAGAAAAAACATTTTAACAAACAATAATTATTAATAATATATGTACATACACGTAGATTATAAATAAATACTAAAATTTGTATGCAAATGTTTTTTTTTTTTTTTTGTACAATAGTATGGGCAAAGTAAAAAAAAATAAAAAATTAAATATTATATTTTAAAAGTATAATATCATAAAATAAAAGTAGATCTTTAAAATATATTGTTACAATAAATATCCTTACTTGTACCTAAGTATAGTGTGTCTTAAAATTTTGGTTTTTTTTTAAATTTCAGTCATTCATTTTCTAAGCATATTTATGTCTATGTAAATAATAATCATAAATAATACTATATAAACAATAGAAAGAAAATTTAATATGAAATAATAATAACCAAATTTACATTGTAAAAATATTATCAGTAAAAAAAAAACAAATTCAAAATACGTGTATTAACTTATAATATTTGAATACCAGCAATTGATAATAATTATAATATAAATAAATAAAAAATAATAACAATTTATAATAATATATGATATGATATGGAAAAGCAATGAAAATTGAATAAAATTTAAAAAAAAAAGTAGTTTTGCATATGTTAAAATAATTGTGATCTTCCAGTATTTTATATACATACATATTAACTTATAGAGATATATATAATTATATATATATATATACATAAATACAGAGCACAGGTAGAGGTTTTTTTTTTTTTTATAAAGTCAAATTTATAAAATATTTAAAAATATGAAAATTAAAGGAAATCAATTTGCAATTTATTAGAAACAATGACAATTAATTATACAATATAGAACTTGTCTGCTTATAATAAATAATTGCGCAAATATATTATCTACCAAAAAAGAAATTCAATTCAAATAACAATAAATAATTAACAAAAGTGATTCTTGTTTAATATTCGGCAAATCGTTTGAAATAATTTGGTTGGGTAAAATGACAGAATTCAGCCAATGTAAAACCCTTCAATTGTTTGCTTTAAAAATTTACTCAAAAAAAAACCTTTCAAATAATTTGATTTTTTTTCACATTCGACTTTTTTTTTTATTAGAAATTTTAATATTTAATAAAAAAAAAAAAAGTTGAAAATGGTACTTTTTAAATAATTGGGTTGTCCGGAAATTAATTTAGTTTTTTCCGAAAAAAATTTAATCTCTCATCGATCCTAGTCGTTTTAAATGATCATGAATGGTCGAATTCGATAAATTTAATCTGTCAGCGATCTAACGAGTTGTTATTCGCCGGTTTGCATCAATTAATGCCTTTTTATTGTGTCTTCATCAGCTTCAACTTGCCTTCCAGAACGTGGTGCATCTTCGAGATAAAAACTTCCGGATCGAAATTTTGCAAACCAATTTGTGGCACTGGCGCTCACTTAACACATCTTCTCCATACACATCGGCTCACTTAACATATCTTCTCCATAGAGATTATTTCTATAATAAAAAAGTAAAATATGCCGAAAATGCTGTTTATCACTTTCCATATTTAAAAGGGTATCAACCAAAAACTACTGTGCAGAATCAATCGAATTGACAGCTCACAAACAAGTCTTGCTATGTTAGCTGTCAAAATACATATGATTATGCGCGGCTTAAGTGTGAAGTTGGTTGTAAAAAAATACAATCGAAAAAACGAGATTACTTTCCGAACAATCTAATAATTAAAATAATCATCAAATATAGAAGAACTTTTTATTAGGTAAATTATTATTAATTAAATTAGAAAAAAATAACAAATGCCTTTTATTTCAAATAACAATAATAATAATAAAACAATAATTTTGTTCACCATTCCCGCCCGGATGCATTATAAAGAATTATTAGGCGTTTTCCTTTGGACCAATTTTGCTACTATTCGGTAGTTCTAGCTGTCATCATCTACTCTACCTCGAACAAACGAGCACATTAAACTGGGAGTTACGCATACAATTTACGTTAGGTGGATTCTAGTTGCTAAAGTGAAAATAGATAGTTTTGCGGGTTCGTTGGTTATGTTGAAGAGTCATATTTTTGTCAGTATTGTTTATGTGTGAATAAACTCAGTTTTTATTGTTTATGTATGAGTAAACTCAGTATTGTTGGTGACTATTTTGAGGTTATGTTTCTACTAGTATTTAGAATTTGGCTTTCCTTTGGTCATCTACCGACTAGTAGCAAAATAGGTCCAAAGGAAAACGCCTATTATTTATATATAATATTTTTATATAAGGTTTTTTTTTGTTGTGTGTAAATAAATTATTTACCATTTGGAAATTTTAGCTAAATATAAATAGCTGAGTTAAATTATTTTTTCAGATAATTCTTCTTATAAACTTAAGGTTTATTCTCTTACATAATAATATTATATATATATATATATATATACATATATAAATAAATTATTAATCCACACATCTATAAGCTAGTAAAAACAAAAAATGTTTTGAGAATAAAGTCAATATAATATAAATTTTCAATCGTATATAATGTACTATAAATATTAATTGAGCTTTTATATGTGCTTATTTATATAAATAAAGAAAAAAAATATAGTTTTTTTTTCAAATGATATACATACAAATATACATACACACAATATACAAACAATATAATATTTATAAATTATATATTAAAAATATTCAATCAATATTCTTCAATATTCTATTAGAGATTAATTATGCAAAAGAATTATGCATTTTCAAAAATTATCGTTAAAAGACTGGTTTCAAAATATTCATATTTGATGTACAATAGATTATTAGATGAATCATATAAATTCATTAAATAAAATGTAAAAAAAAAAAATAATAAATAAAGAAAAAAAGCACTAAATCAAATTAGAATTATTATGTAGTAGAATGAATTTGTTGTAAAAAGAAAAAAAAAACAAAAAAAAATATATCCATACAAATACTCTTAAATATATACAATTGTGATTGGATTTAATTAAATTTAAAAAAAAAAATAAAAATACCAACAAAAACTAAGTGTGCGTTAAAATAATAAAAAAAATAATTTAAAATTTTATTAATTATTTAATACATACAACAAAAAAATAAAAATATTTGAAATAAATGTTTTATTTTGTTTTAAAAAAAAAACTAATATTAATATAAATATAATTTGAATAAAATCTATCCCATTGAATTGTATTAAATAAATAAATATATTATTATAAAAAATCTCATTATGATCATGTATGTACATTTATTATGCAAAATTATAATAAAAGTGTAAGAAAAAATTAAAATGAATAAAACAAAATAAATTGTTCCCAATCATTATGTATGTATAGGAAAAATATATCTATATAAATATATTTTTTATTTTATATTTTTACTCAATTATATATAAATTGAACAAATAAAATAAATGTAAAAAAATATATATGTAGGTATAAAAAGAAAGAATGGCAGCAAAATAATTTGATGGATTCATAAATGAAATGTTTAAAAAAGAACTGAATTATTATTATTATTTACCTGATATATGGTAGTCTGAAAAAGTAAATATTACACATATATAGTAGAACAAGAAACTACAATATATTAATTTATAAAAGGTAATTTAAAAAAATACTGATCATATTTTTATTCTATGATTTCGGTTTAGTAAAATAGATATAAATGTATATACAGAGAGTAGTAGGTGCTTTACAAGTAATTTAATGGAATTTATATACGTAGTATTTGAATTTTACTGTAAAAGTTACTATTATTTATTATTTTTAGAATCAAATATAAACAAATAATAATAATTGCTGATAAAAAAAGATTCAAGTTAGTTTTTTTTTTTGAATTTTATAATCACTATCATTTTTTTTTGAATTTATTAAGGAAAACTATTTTATAAAACAATAAAGAGAAGAATTAATTTTTAATTTTTGTATTGCCAATATTATTAGTGTATAAATAAAATGCTAAGAATAAAACTAATAGAATTTTCTTCTTTTACAATTTAATAAAAAACTAAATCGATGTACTCTGGTCTCATTTGTTTAAGATTTTCAAATAATATATATAAGAAGAAGATATCTTTAATTTATCTTATATAATCTGTTTTAAATAAAATAGAATATTTCTTGCAAATATGTGTGTTCGTTTTATCTCAGTGAAAAATTTCTGTATGAGAATCGTTAAATCGATTTCAGTCATACTTGAATTTGCATATAAACAGGCGCCACAGTAAAAGAGCACCGCATAAATGAGAGAAAGAAGCATTTGCGGAGAAGTGTTTTTCCCAACGTTCAACGTGTTTGCTAATAAAAATGGCCGTCATTTTAATGCGTTTTCGTATTTTGCTGATCGAAATAGTACACTTCTAATATACATAGAGCTTTTCTAAATTTTATTTGCATAGTTTAAGTATTATTTGTTTAAATATTCAAATTATACAATTTAAAATTATTAATTAATATCCGATGCATATTTCACAAATATATTCTGTTCGTTCAAGTAAAAAAAAAATGGAATTTTATCAAATTTTATAGATTTTTTTATTGTAATTTTTTCGATTTTAATCTTTATCATCGTTGTTTAGTATTTTTTTTTTACTAAATAAAATAAATGGCAATTAAAAGATGAAAAAAATTATTTTTCATCTTTTTAATTAATTCAACCAAAAAAAAAGTGCAAATAAATATTATTAATTGTTAATATAATAATTGTAATTTAATTGAGCCAATTTAAATTAAATAATAAATAATAAAGAACTAATTACAAAAAAAAAACCAAAACATATTTTCTTTTCGATTACAATAAACTTAAATTGTTAATTAGCAAAACAGAAATTTTTTTTATTATAATACTTAAGTAGATTTGATATAAGAAAAAGTGAAAAAAATTCAAATTTATTAATAAAAAAAAGCAATTTAAATAGATATTCTGTAAATAAATATAATTGCATAAATAATTAAAATGGAAAATTAGTTTTTTTTTTTATAAGAAAAATCGTTGCTTTTTTCCTATAAAATAAAAAATTTCTTTTTTTTCCCAATATTAGTGTGATGTTAATAAATATTATATTATACATGTACATTAATTATAATATTCATTGTAGAACGAATAGTGTAGAAAATTTCTAATAACCAACCAACCACACCACACATAAAATACAAACAGAAAATTCTATACACAGAAAATAAGATATTTTTTTGTCTTTATAATATTTTTTTTTGGTCATTATTAATTAATTTAAAAAAAAAACTATAAATAAAATATTGTAATTAATAAGTAACTAGAAATTTTATACAGCAAAATGATAACTATAAATAATAATAACTTTGTGTGTATGAAAATTTATGATTTGGTAAACAAAAATTGTGTATTTCCATTAAATAAAGTTAAACTGAAAATTATCAGTTCCCAATTCAATACAAATTTAATTAGAAAATTTATGATAAATAATTTCTTTTAATTGTAAAATATTTATAAAAGCCAAAAAAAAGAAGAAAAATGCATGATTTATAAAATAAATAAAGATGATAGAAATTTACACACTAATTAAACTAAGAAGTATATGAAAAAGTTGAAAGAACAACATGAAGAAAAAAAATACAAAAAATACAAAAAAAGAAAAATTAATATTTTTTTAAAAATTCAAAATTATTATTGCAAATATAAATAGTTCCAAACAGAATGTTGAATTTTTGTTTTATTTCGAAAAAAAGAAAATTTCAAATTAATTTTATTTTTTCATCAATGATTTAATAATATTGTAGTTTGTTTAGGGGATGGTTGATTGTTGGTGTTTCTATTTAAATTTTCATTGGATTTAAGGGTGGATGGTTTCAGTTTCAGTTTCAGTTCTTAGCGGTTAATTTGAAATTAATTATTTTTTATCATCAAAATCTTCTATACAAAAGATAATATTGATGAATATTATTAATGAATTATTAAAAAAGAAATACTTTTCTTAAACGAAATAAACAAATTTTCTTTGATCCTGTTTTTTCTCCAACTTGATGAAAATTTTGACCACAATATCTATTTTTTAAATAAAAAAATATTTAGTGTTTAATAGGCAAATTGTCGTGTATAACAAAGTATAAAAAAAAGAGGTAAGAGTATAACAAAGTATAAACGAGAAAAATGCATTTTTTCTTAAATTATTTTATTTATTATATATTTTTTTTTGTTTTTTTTTTTTTTTTTGATAACATATCAATTGAAATATTTTTTTTGAAAAAAAAATTCCGTACACATAAATTTAAGTGGGAGCTTTGGTAGTTTAGATAAATTAGTCCTTAGATTATAAGCTGTACATATCACATATATGAAATGAACAAAGTATATGATTATTCCAGCAAATGCATTTATAAAAAAAAAACCACATAAAATTAAATATATTGTATAATAATCTTGCTAAAAATAGTTAATTTTTAAGTTTAGGAAGAGTAGTTTTTTTCCTCAATTCTTTTATTTTTTATAAATTATTCTTAGTATTTCTTAGGCTACACTAAAGTAAAAAAAAAATATGGAATATTGATGCATATTCGTACTCACAATTAATTATATGTGCATCATCCTTAAAAACAAGGTATATTTATATTAAAATAATTAATAAGCTGTGTTAATAAAATTTCAAAATGTTAAATATATAATAATATGGAAATAATAATAAAAAGAAAACAAAAAAATCTTTTATGAATAAAAATAAATGTCTTGTAATCTATTGGGTAGTGGTTTTTGTTGAAAATAAATTTTATTATTTATCTTTTTGTGGATTACAAATATCATAAATTAATTGATAAAAAATACTCATATTAATGTAATAAAATTTTAGATAACTAGTAAATTATAAGGCATAAAAGATAAAACGCGATAATATTTAATAACAAAAAATTTTTTGATGTTACAACATAAAAAAGAATGTGTAGTTGTTTTTTTTTCTGTGTGTGTAAATAGTTACAATATTTAGATTGAAGATTTGAATAATTACTATTTGAATAATAATCTGTAAAAATAATTTTATGTTAATAAATTTTGAGTAAAAATTCAAAATGCATTCTTATTAAAATATTAAACGTTTTTTTTTTGTAATTTCATAATATCTTTTTTGTATTTTCTCCTAATTAAAGATAAAGGATTATTCTTTCTATAAATGGCAAAAATAAAAAAACGTTATATAAAACTTCAAGCAATACGTAATTGTTTCTAGGGCTGTATGGCATGTGGTACCGTCTTGTTGGGACCACATGTCGTACACATCCATAGCTTGCAATTTAGGCGCAAAAAACTGGATTATCATGAAAGAGTGTTCGTTTTGTTATGTTTTTACCATTAATGGTGTAAAAACTTTTATTTTTGTTTAAAGAATTTTTATTCTTTTTTTTTTAATTGTGATTCGTAATTTTTTTGCTTAACTAATAATTTTTTTAATTAATATTATTAAAACTCAACTAGTTGTCGTATTTATAGCAAATAATTACTCAGAAACTCAACGGGATTTTGGTGCTGCTTAAGCCAATAAATATAACAGTTTTTTTAGTTGTCGAACTTTTTGATGTGAACATCCGATCTTAATATAGGATGTCCCAAAATAAACGCCAGAATCAGTAATTGAATAGTTTCTCGGGCTGTATGGCATATGGAACCGTCTTGTTGGAACCACATGTTCGTACACATCCATAGCTTGCAAAAGCCGCATCAAATAGGAACACGTTTTGGATGCATTTGTTTCTCAATAATCACTTGTGGATTTTCTGAACCCCAAATGCGACAACTTTGTCGATTAACTACGTCATCAAGATGAAAATGAGCCTCATCGCATCTTGATGGCTTGTTTTATTTAACTTTGTCGATTAACTACGTCATCAAGATGAAAATGAGCCTCATCGCATCTTGATGACTTGTTTTATTTAACCAACAAAGTTATCGCATTTGGGGTTTAGAGAACCCATCATCACATAATCCATTCAACAACGATTTCCATTCGCTGTGCGTTGTCAGTAAACTTCAATTCCAAAGTCAGTTGAATTTTGGTAAGCACAAATACGCTGAAGAGAGCTTCTTCAGCGTATTTGTACTTTATAAAATTAAATAACCACAGTGCCGAATTGATATTCCTGGACTCTCACGAGCTGCTTCGATGTTTTGTATAGAATGGCTATTAATTAATCTCTTCACAGTTGATGAAGTTAAATCACTATTCCGACCATAGTTTGTACGAAAATTGCGAACTATACCTGCCAAACCTTCATTATTTTTAAAATATTGATCAACATTGAAAACACGTTGTTATTTTGTGTAGCGCTCAATTTTTAATAACCTTAAACTGTCAGCTGTCACGCTGTCTTTTCTTTTTGTTGGCAACACTTAACCGTACAAATGGCGCAAAATTCAAATCTTCCGTGCTATTTGGAACACACTATACTCGTACAAGTCATGTGAAAGAAAATTCTGCAGTTTATCTAGATCGGTCTGAAAAACTATTTTCCCATAACAATAATTTATGAGACCGATCTCGATAAACTAGTGTGTCCCAAATATGAATTTTGTGCCATTTGTATTAGGTTAGGTTAGGTTCGGTTAGAGCTTAGGTTAGGTTAGGTTCGGTTAGAGTGGCTATCTGCTACTTCAATCGGACTCACTTAAACCAAAGTTAGTTCCGTTATGATACCATGTGATCATAAAACCGGATGTCACTCTGAGAACCAATTGAGACTAATAGTGCTAAATAATTGATTTTTGTGAAATACATGCACGCAATATCACTTAAATTATTAAAAGAAAAACTGGCACAGAATTCTCCTTATGAGGCATGTGAACAGAAAAGGTGACGTCTTTATAGCTATAACAGAAATCATTTGCGGGGATACCTAGTCGTCTAGCGTGTTTTCCTAATATGCAATAACCTGTAATGATCCCGGACAATATGACCCCTACCTGATTGCAGTCTTTCTGCGCTCTTCTGATTTAGTTTAGGCCAGATCATTCTAGACATCTGACACGAGTCAAGATTGGTCCACCTCTCGTAGCTGTCTTTATCTATCCTGGTACCATTTCTGTCTAACTTATCTCCTTTACATGCAGTTTTTACGAATGTGACTATGTTCGAGAATCCAGCATCTAGCTTAGATTTTACTTAGAAAATTGTACAAAATTATCGAAAATAGTACTTTCATAAATATTTGGCTAATGAACATCTTTATTAATTAACTGTCGTAGGTTTAGAAACATAATTTTTGAAGAAAACTGAAAAGGATAAAATCGATATCAGATTTTTTTTCCATGGCATATAAGCTCAATTTTATCTCAACATTTTTAAAATGGTGTACATCTAACGTTTGAGACAATTTCATGTAGAATACTTCCTGTTATGGCATTTCCGTCGCATTCACGAAATTACTCCCACATACCGAGAGTTAAGAATGTTACAAATTAAAAATATTATATTTATCAGAAATTTTAAAGTTTCCGTTTCACATTTTTTCTATTCTATTGGAAAGTAATTCCGTTGTTTCCCAACAGACGACTTAATTGTATTTTTTGACAACCAACTTCATACTTAAGCCGCATAATCATATGTATTTTGACAGTTGACATAGCAAGGCTTACTTGCAAAAAAATTCGATTGATTCTGCATAGTAATTTTTGGTTGATATCCTTTTAAATATTGAAAGTGAAAAACCGCATTTTCGGCATATTTTACTTTTTTACTATAGAAAAGATAAAAAAGATGTTCAAGCAAGAAAAAAATTATCCGATGTGTATGGAGACGATGTGTTAAGTGACAAAACTGTTTTGCAAAATTTCGATCCGTCAATTTTGATCTCGAAGATGCACCACGTTCTGCAAGGAACACAATAAAAAGGCATTAATTGATGCAAACTGGGGAATAACAACTCGTGAGATCGCTGAAAGATTAAATTTATCAAATTCGACCATTTATAGTCATTTGAAACTGCTAGGTTTTATCTCAAAGCTCGACATATGGGTTCCTCAGCTTCTTACGCAAAAACATTTGTGCCGTCGCATTGACGTTTGTGATTTGCTTCTCAAACGCCAAGAAAATGATCCATCATCACTGGGGAAGAGGAATGGGTTATCTACAATAATGTTAAGGGCAAAATATCCTCGAGTAGAAAATATCACTTTGAATGCCAATATTCATAAAAAAAAAGGTTATTCTGACTATTTGAATCGTTTATTTTGAGCTTCTAACGAGCAACACAACAATCAATTCTGAAGTGTACTATTATCAGTTGGACAAATGGAACGATTCACGTAAAGAAAAAAGACCAATAAATAAACTATTGGGTTGTTCGGAAAGTAATTTCGCAATGAAATGAAATGAAATTACTTTCCGAACAACCCAATCAAATATTTTGAATAAAAATAATAGATAATAATTTATAGTGTATGTAAATGTAAATTTCATGAGATTATATTTTTTTTTTAAATATTTGCAAATTTGATCAATATTCGGTATCTCATCAAAAGCTTCTGTAGCCGTGGACAAGTCAAAAATAAATCTCAAAATAAATATCACAAAATATTCATATATCAATATTGACCAATTAATATGATTAGTTTAAGAGAAATAAATAATAACAAATAAACAATTTGAATGAAACGTCGTTTTTGCTGCGTTTTCTGTTTTTGCCGATTGAACGAAATCTAGGACATGCCATTACCATAAACAATGCTTCGAAAAAAATTTTTAAAATATTTACAGAAAATCATAAACAAGCATACGAACAAATATTATTGAACCAAATCGGCAAAAAATGGGTTCCGATTACAGAATCGTACCAGAATCGCAGCGAATTACAGAAGGTTCCATTTATAAACGATTTACAGTTCACGTTCAGCAAAACAGTTGGATTTTTTTTTGTTGCAGAAATATTATAACCTACCATAATGTACCAATTTACAAAGGACTGTCTTATATTATTTATTTAAACGTATGTGTAAATACGACTGTATGCATACAAGCATATTTTTACAATTCAGCAGCAACAAACTTTGGTATGCACATGCAATTGTATCAGAAGAAATTCAATTAAATTCGTACACTAAGTAAAATGTTTATGCAACTGCATAACAAATTTTCGAATGTTTTCTCACTTTCATAAATATTCTTATCCATTTATACATATATAATGTTATATGTTTTTATCAAAATTGCAATGCACAAAATGGCCTATATTATTTACCATACGTGTACACACTAAAAAAAGTGTTCGTTTTGTTTTGTTTTGTTTTTACAATTAATGGTGTAAAAAGTTTTATGTTTGTTGAAAGAAATTTTTCTCTTTTTTTTAAAAAAAAATTGTGATTTGTAATTTTTTTGCTTAACTAATAATATTTTAATTAATATTATTAAAACTCAACTGATTATCGCATTTATAGCAAATAATTACTTAGAGATTCATATGGATTTTGGTGGTGCTTAAGCCAATGAATACAATAACTTTTTTGGTCATCGAATTTTTTTCGAAATCAATATGCGAGCTTAATGTAAGGTGTTCCAAAATAAACGCCAGACTCAGTAATTGAATAGATTCTGGGGCTTTATGGCATAAGGTACCACCATCTTGTGTTTGTACACATCCATTTATTGCAATTTAGACACAAATACGCTGTAGGGACCTTCTCGAAATGTCCAATTCATGACGACAGTGCCTAATTAATGTTACTGGACTCTCTCACGAACTGCTTCAAGGTTTTGTGTTGCACAACTCGTTGAAGGACAGGCAGAGTGTTTAAGATCACTACTAGTTGATCCAGTTTTCCAAAAAATTTTATCAATATTTTCACAGTTGATAACAGTTCGGCTGAAAAGTTTATAAGATAACACAGTAAAAATATTTTTTTTTGCAAAATTCATTTTTATTATTCAACATAGTTGCCTTCGAGGGCGATACAGCGATTTTAGCGATCTTCCAACTTTTCGATACCATTTTTATAGTACTCTTTCGGTTTTGCCTCAAAATAGGCCTCAGTTTCATCATCGGTCTTAAATTTCTTGCCAGCGAGCATTCTCTTGAGGTCTGCAAACAGGAAAAAGTCGCTGGGGGTCAGATCTGGAGAATACGGTAGATGGGGAAGCAATTCGTAGCCCAATTCATTGAGTTTGACCATCGTTTTCATCGACTTGTGACACGGTGCATTGTCTTGGTGAAACAACACTTTTTTCTTCTTCAAATGAGGCCGTTTCTTAGCGAGTTCTTTCTTCAAACGATCCAATAACGCTATATAATAGTCGCTGTAGATCGTCTGTCCCTTCTGGAGAAAGTCAATGAATATTATACCATGCGCATCCCAAAATACAGACGCCATCACCTTGCCAGCCGACTGTTGCGTCTTTCCACGCTTTGGATTCGGTTCGTCGCTCGCTCTCCACTCTGCCGACTGCCGATTGGACTCTGGAGTGTAGTGACGGAGCCATGTTTCATCCATTGTCACATATCGATGCAAAAATTCGGGTTTATTGCGCTTGAGCAGCTCCAAACACTGCTCAGAATCATCAACACGTTGTTGTTTTTGGTCCACAGTGAGCTCACGCGGCACCCACTTTACACACAGCCTTCGCATGCCCAAATATTCATGCACGATATGTCCAACACGCTCTTTCGATATCTTCACAGTCTCAGCTATCTCGCTCAACTTCACTTTACTGTCATTTAAAATTATTTTGTGGATTTTTTTGATGTTTTCTGCCGTAACAACCTCTTTTGGGCGTCCACTGCGTTCTGCATCAACTGTGCTCGTACGACCAGTTCGAAATTGACGAAACCAATATTCCACAGTTGAAATAGCTGGAGCAGATTTTTGCAAGAGGCGCCATCTAGACGTCAACGTTCTAAACTTTTCAGCCGAACTGTTATAGTAAAATCACTATTCCGATCATATTTTGTACGAAAACTGCGTTTTTGTAGCTGCCAAATCGTAATTGTTTTTAAAATATTGGTCAACAATAAAACCGCTTTGTACTTGCATGTAGCGCTCCATTTTTAATAATCCTGAACTGTCAGCTGTGAAGCTATTTTTGTTTCTCATTGGCAACACTTAACCGCACATATGGCGTTAAAATTCAAATTTTGCATACATCCTATAATATTAAATTTATATATTAAATACAAACTTTGATATAGAAAAATTAAAATAAACATTTAATTAAAAAGAAAAAACATGCTAAGAAAGCATAATAACAATTTTGATTGGTTGAATTCGTTTGTGAGCAGAAACCGTCCGTGATATTCGACTGACGCTGCCCGCAACAGCTGCTTCCTCACGTTTAAATTCGTTCGTGAGCAAACACCGTCCGTTTTGTTGGACTGACGCTGCCATTAGAATCAGCGTCGCTAAATATAATTTCAAGTGGCGCTTTAATGACAATTCCATTAATTCTATTTACATAATGATTGTATTAAATATTTAATCATATTTATAATAAATAAATTTACAAGTTTTCTTTTTTTCTTTTGAATGAGTATTTATCAGTGGCGGCACGTGGCTTATTATAATTTTATGTTGAATAATTTTAAAATTGTATCCGTTTTTATATTTTCTTTATTATAATTTTATATTACAGAAATAGACGGTAGACAATCAACCTATTTCTGTAATAATAGTACAATGGTCTTAATTATTAATCAGTATTATTTTATCTTATTATAAAGGATGTTGCAAAACGCACGCAAGAAGTAATTTTAATAGAAAATACTCATACAGTAATTGAATTGTTACTCGGGCTGTATGGTATTTGGTACCACCGTTTTGTTGAAACCACATATCTTGCAATTTAGGCACAAAAAACTGGATTATCATGCCGTGCGATTGCGTGCACTATTAACTGTTATTACCTGACCAGATGCAGCTAAAAATCCGCACCAAACAGTGACACTTTGTGGATGGCATTTATTTCTCAACAATCACTCGTGGATTTTCTGAACCGCAAATGCCACAATTTTATCGATTAACCACGCCATCAAGATGAAAATGATTTTGTTCGAAAAATTAGTATCCACTTTTTGTTATTCCATTCAACAAACTCCATTCGCTGCACATGGTCAGTAGGCTTCAGTTATTGAGTCAGTTGAATATTGTTAAGCACAAATACGCTGTAGAGAGCTTCTCGAAATGTCGAATTCATAACCACGGTGCCGAATTGATGTTCCTGAACTCTCAGAA